>CM052883.1:13595751-13745592 GCA_028534135.1 Potos flavus | reverse complement strand
TGGGTTATGGACATTGAGGAGGGTATGTGCTATGGTAAGTGCTGTGAAATGTGTAAACCTAAGGATCCACAGACATGTACCCTGGGGCAAATAATACATTATGCTTTAATTAAAAAAATAAATAAATTATAAAAAAAAAAAAAAATACTACAACCCCACAATGGCCATCTTCCGTCTGCACCACCAGATAATCGGGTCTGTAAGATGCTGAGAAATCGTTGCTTTTGTTATAAGATCCTGCTGTGACGTACACAGAGAAGTCTGCGTTATCTAACGAAAAAATCCAGAAAATTTGCTGTTAGGGGTTCTTTTTGAGTCTGTTCACACTCAAAATCTTTCCCATAGTAAGAAAACTATGGGACAGAGCACGGGGGATGCGTGTGGAATAGAGGAACCTCCCTGAGTGCAGTCACTCCGGGGGCATTACACAGAGGGCAGAGTGGAGACTCAGTTCTGGGATCCGACACGGAAAGCCAGTGGGTAGTGTTCAAGCGGATATTGTGCACAAAACCCAGTGCTCATCAGAAATGTGAACCTTTGCTTCGCAGAGAGTACTGTGTCTTTCTTACAAGAATTCATCTCTCTTAAAAGGTTTCTAATCTGCCTAATTCGGAACTACTTGTAACCCTGAAAAGATTTTGATGTTGGACCTTGACTGAGCATGCATAATTGGATATGTAATAAAAATAAAGTTTGGTTTCTTCATGCTAATACTATAAAATAACTACTATAAAAAGCATTTAACATTAATAATATAGTTAGGAAGCAAATTATATGATATATGGATGGTATATTTCCAGTTGCGTGCTTAAAATATTTATGCATAGAAGAAAAAAAGCAAGGCACATACAAACTATTCCGGGTGTTATTCTGGGAAGTGGCATTATGGGTGTATTTCTCTGCTTCATTGTTGGGGGTTTTTTTTCTGTATTTTGTGTTTGATAATAAACATGTATTATTTTGAAAGAAGGAAAGCGTTTCAAGATTGGCTCCCAAGAGCTTTAACAGTTAAAAAACTTGAAATCTAAGATTGGAATCTGTATGTTAAAAGTCTAGGCTGCACTGTCTATATGGCAGCCACTAGTCTCAAGTAAATATTTAAAATTATATTTAAATCAGGGCACCTGGATGGCTCAGTCAATTAAGCATCTGCCTTCTGCTCAGTCATGATCCATCCTGGGATCGAGTCCCGCATTGGGTTCCCTATTAGCGGGGAGTCAGCTTCTGCCTCTGCCTCTCCCCTCTGCTCCTGGTCTCTCTCTGTCTCTCTCTCCCTCTCTCTCTCAAATAAGTAAATAAAATCTTTTTTAAAATTATATTTAAATTAATTAAAAGCAAACTAATTTATTAACAGTTTAATTCTTCAGTCACACTAGCTACATTTTAAGTTTCACTAGCCCCATTATCATCATCACAGAAAGTTCTATTCGACAATCCTGATGGAGGCAGGTTACCAAACTGTGCCCTGAATACTGAAGGCAGAAGTGAGCCAGTTTTCAGTGGCACAAGAATGGGCGCATGCCCCTCTCCATAGACGCTGAGAGACTCATCAGCAGTCCCTTTTATACGCCCCACCGGTCTGAGGCCAGATAAGCTCAGAGGTTTTCTCCCCGCAGGTATCCTGCTAGTTAGTGAGAGAGCAAGGACCAGAATTCAAGGCTGTCAGCTCCTCGGGCAGAGCTCCTGCCAACATATCACTACGACCATCTTCTCCAGAAAACTGAAGCTTCCCAAGCAAGGCTTCAGTTCCGTTCAGCACAATTTCATTTCACAAACATTTGTTGA
This sequence comes from Potos flavus, assembly GCA_028534135.1. Classification (NCBI taxonomy): domain Eukaryota; kingdom Metazoa; phylum Chordata; class Mammalia; order Carnivora; family Procyonidae; genus Potos; species Potos flavus. The sequence goes on along the minus strand of CM052883.1, from coordinate 13,743,807 downwards.
GTGTTTACAATGTGATAGGCACCGTAAGAAGCCTTGAATATACAAAACCAAGTAAGAGACGTGTCTCTATGCCCCAAAGGATGCCAAAGGGCTAAAACGGAAGGGCACACAGTCTGTTCTTGGGAAATCTAGAAATGCTCCACATATCTTAAATAGGTTTGAATTTGTGGGCAATTTGTGCCCCCAAAGCACTTCTCCAACATTCTCCGTTTTCCTCACCCTCCAGAAGAAAAGAGGCTAGGCTGCATGTTTGAACTGTAGCTGATTCCTGACCTAATATTGTTTTGTTTTTATTTTTGTTCTTTTGGTTTAACTTCACGCTGGATAAAGACATGCAACAATCTTAATATGAACTGATTTTCTCATGTTTAGGCCTGGGTTTATATATGTAAAATAATTTTAAATCTCCAAGTGAAATAAAACAAAATACTGCTTTGATATTTAGTCATCCATCCCATTTCAGATTATATTAAATCAAAGAAAAATTTTGAGTGAACGGTTATTTTTCAACCAGTTGCGTTGGAACTGTTTAAACACAGGTTAACCACCTGGAACCCTCTGTTCTCATAAAAATCATGCTTCTGTATTTTAACAGATGCGATGCTCTTGGTGGCAGAGCGACTGGAAGGACCATTCAACATTGAATCTGTCATGGACCCAATAGATGTCAAGATCTCCGAAGCCATTATGAACATGCAGGAAAACAGCATGCAAGTGTCTGCAAAGGTATTTGCATTAGTCATATTTCTACGAATAAGGAAAGTGCAGTAATCTGAAAATGAAGTAACTAGATACGTCATCTGGGATTATAAATTCTAATACATTGTCGGAGAGCTTTTCCTATTGAGCTACAAATTTGCTACTTCATTAAAAACGTCCAACAAAATGGCATTGAGAAAGGAAGCAATCTTTTCGTTCTCAGCTACTCAATCATGGAATTTCAGAGAGCCCCAGGTAGATTGACTAATCCCTCACATTTGTGAGCAATTTGGGGGAAATTTTCTTTCTAATATGTTGAAATTTCTGCACACCCTCAGCCCGTTCTCTCTCTAGGAACTTCTAATTAGATCTTCAGCTGTGCAAACCAGGCAAATGTTCTATATGTTCAATCGTAAATAATTAAACATTTCATCTGACTTTCTTTTTTAAGACTATGGCGTAACCTTCATTAATGAATCTTCAGGGGAAAATGCTCCTTTGTATGAAGTCAAGTACATTTTAAAAGAAGAAAGTACATTTTTCATAAATCATATGAGACAGGGCTTCTGAGGTTGCAGCTGCCAAGCACAAAAACCAGGTGCCCCATTTTTATTTGTCCCCCACTCCGTTAAAGATAAACAGGACCTGCCTTAGGCAAAATTGAGAAGTTTGCAAAGGGTCTCCAGCCTGTTCTTCATCGCCCCTTTTCGCCCACCAGGATGACTGCACAAAGCCCTTATGTTCTTTTTATTGGTCTCCCTGTCATGACATACTAACCAAATCTATATCAGTCCTTTAAACCTGGTTGGTGACTAAGTGATTGCATTTTAATTGAAAGTCATTCACACAAAAATATGTCAGGCAGAGAGAGGCGTGCTTAGCTTTCTTCGATTTTTAAAACCCTTTGTGAAAGAGATTTCAGATATAATCAAAGAGGAGAGGATGTGTGAAGGGAGCGGGGGTGGAATTACAGGGCAGAAAGAGAGCCGTGGAATCAGACTAGGTTTCCTTGGCTAAGTCTGAATCAAACCAGTTTTGGGCTTTTCGGGGTGAACTGGTAGGAAGTAAGGTAAGAAAGAATCTGGCCTGGGTCCCTTTCTCTCTCCTTGAGAGATGGACAGGCCAAGAGTTTTACAGGACTAGCTCTGGGTATTAATGAGCTTGGGGTAGCCTGTGTAAAGGAGGATGCCCCAAATTACAACCACCCATTGGAGAAAGAGCACGTTTGGGGGTTCCAAAAAAACTATTTTCTTCCTTTCCTGGGAAGAAAAATAGCAATCATTTATTCCTCTCAAATCTATTGCCTAGACACGGATTGATATTGTTTTAAGAGGTTGCTATCCCAGCCGTACTCGAATGACCAGGCACTCAGGTTGCTGATCTACAAAACAGCCTTAGAGAAGAGGGCATAAGAAGCACTCAGACAAAAGTGGTTTGAGACCATCACACACTTCTTAGAAGGATCTCCACTGGAGTACGTGCATACGTGTTCAAGTTCTTCCATTAAAAATTCTCTAAGAGGTCAGATGGACTCTCTTTATTACCAGAATGTGGATGAGACATTTTTGTGGAATTTGCCCAACTACATTATAATCGGAGGGTTGTTAATAAGGAGTGTGCTTTTAAAAAGACACATTTCTTTGTAAGAAATGTCAAAATCAAGAGTAGAAATAATATAGGTCATGTAAGGGTGCACTCACGTGAGAGGATATTGTATAGCAGGTCGTAAAATAACGGGATAAAAAAAAATGTCAAATGAGCTAGAAGCAAAAAAAGTGTATCTGGTGATCTTGACACAGGGCAAAGGGGAGTGAGTTAAGGAAGGAGAGAGAGGAGAGCAGTCAGGCTCTCCAGGACAGAGGGCTGGGAGGCAGGCTGCAGTGTGAAAGAGGGTTTGGGGAAGGACCAAAGCCAGCCTCGAACATAGTGGAGAGGCAACAGGTGGTTGGAATTTGGATACATTTAGCAGGAAACACCAGTAGGATTTGCTGAAAGAATGGGTATGTTCCACAAGAGGCTTTATTGCATGGAATTTGGAAATAGGTAGTTTCATTATCCACATAAGCCATATCCATGAAATTATACATGAACTAAAGTCTAAAATCTACATACTTCCTAAGAACTGGAGGGTTGTATTTTTCCGCCCCCTCGTTTTTTTGGGTTTTTTTTAGTAGGTTCCATGCCTAGCTTGGAGCCCGACTCGGGGCTTGAACTCAAAACCCTGAGATCAAGACCTGAGCTGAGATCAAGAGTCAGATGCTTAACCAACCGAGCCACCCAGGCACCCCATGTATTTTTCATTTTTCAAGGGAACCCCCACCCACTGTCGATAAACAGTCTTACTGAATTAGAAGTTCTAGATGTCTACTTCGGCTGGAATTTTTGCATAAAGAGGCTTCCTTAAACGCAATTTAAGGCTTTGAGTGAGGCCAGAAGCTATTTCCTAATTGAGGGTAGGGGTGGCGGGTGGGCAAACATCCTGAGAGTTGTAAAGCCTACAAATTAAAATAACTTTTTATTCCAGGCCACGATTGGGAACTTCTCCTTGGAAGATCATTTACCTTATTACACCAGTGGCTGTTAACAGTCATTCCAGAACCTTTTTCAGAAAAGCAATGGTGTTGATAACTGTTAGATCATATATCGAATGCTTACTTCAAAGGACTACACTGTGCTACATGTGGTTTATATTACATAATATTTATAATACTTGTGATGAGCTAGAACCTCCCCCCTTATTTTCTAGATAAGGAAACCAAGGCTTAGAAAGGTTAAGTAACACACAGGGGCCTCATGGTGCATAAGGAATACATAGAGGAGGGTTCCGATGACGGGACCCACGTCGCCAGATCACTGCATTATAACAACGAGGTTGCCTCCGAAGCCAGCCTCATCCAAGGGCGGAGTTCAGTAAATATTTGCTGACTAGATCAAGTATTAGGAGAAAGTTCAAAGGCTTTCAGTAAAACCTTCATGAGAAGCTGAGGAAACAGGGTGGCAAGGCCAAAAGGACTCAAGTTGTCTGCCTTTCTGTCTGATCCCCTTCATAACTCTACCAAGTACTTCCCACCATGCTCAATTCTAATGAAATCATTCTCTTATTGAGCCTCATCATTTATTGCTTTCCTGAAGTTTTGGTAGTACAAAGCATAAAAGTCTACTTTTGTCTCCCTCGTTCTATCTGAAGGCAGAAGATGAACACACCACGGTTTCAGAAATGAAATTCCCCTCCTCCAATGCCATAGGTTCTCATCATATCTGCAAAAGAGAACAGCTCATTTTTTGTACCTAGTCACTGATCCTGATTTAGTGGGATTTACCAATGAAAAGATCTGTTTCCACCAAGTATGCTCCTGTTCCAATCTTGTCATAGGTCTGTTTTTATACACATCGTCAGATCCTTTTTCCTCTCCTATTTAGCCCACAGCTAAACTGTTAGGTGTAAGGGACACTGACATTCCTTCCAAAAAATACATTGGTTATGGGTGCCTGGCTGGCTCAGTTGGAAGAACATGAGACTCTTGATCTCAGGGTTGTGAGTTGGAACCCTGTGTTGGATGTAGAGATCATTTAAATCAATAAACTCTTAAAAAAAAATACATTGGCTATGCCAAGTTGTATAATCAAGTTATAAAATTTTGATAATAACATTATAGCACTTATTTTAAACTCTTGGTTTGTGTATTCCTTGTATAACATGAGATTATATGTTATATAATATATATCATTATATATGTGTATGTACACATTTTTAAGGACTGGAAACAAAAGCACGTAAAGACTTTGGACAAATAATCCCCTAGTGACAATGATAATCATCATGGCCACAAATAGTTGGGCACCTAGTATATCCATTCAACAAATCCCCTATCATGTATCAGGCATGAGGAATACAGTAGGAGACAAAACAGATCCTCTGTCCCATGTCAGTCTCTTTCTAGATGTTTTATAGATTTATTTCAAACCCCTGCTGCAATCTTGTAGAACATCCACTTCCTGATTTTATAGGTAAAGAATGTTAAATTTACAGGAATTGAGTGGCCTGCCTGAGGTCATGCAACTAACAAGGGGCAGATTTGGGATGATGACTGCAAATGGTCTGATCCAAAGAGAGACTTTCCCAGCATGCCAGTGTTTCCTCAATACATGTCTTCCCACCTGGTCCATATAAACTTTAGCACTGGAGGACCCAGCCTTCTAAGGGAGGGCTGTTGCCTAAAACACACTACAGGGAATGTTCTGAGGAGAAACAAGTGCTATTCATTCAAGACCCAACCAAGCTTATTACATTCGCCAACTTCCCAATCTTCATTGCAGACAGAAAGCGCCCTCATTATTCTACCACTTCTGTTACCCACCCAAGTCAAAGAACTTTGCAAGTGGGTGGAAATTCCCCAAGGGAAGAGTGAGCAAAACTTGCTGAGTCTCTGCCTGTAAATTTCAGATGTGTTGATAGTCTCCTTCTTATCCTATCAGGGAAGATGAAACTGATCTCACTTGATAGAATTTAACTGTATTAGGAATAATTTCAAACCTAATCCAGGAAAAGATTGGCTTGTCAGATATAATCTAAATTAAGAAGCAAGCCTTATTAAATTCCAATTGAAACCATCCATTCAATTAATACTTATTACAGACAAGGGTAGAACCCATTACAGAAGAGTAGGGTGGCCTCCAGGTACTTAATTTTCTCCAGACAATTCTTTCTGAATCTACAGCACAAATGAAGATGAGAAGGAAGGAAGGAAGGAAGGAAGGAAGGAAGGAAGGAAGGAAGGAAGGAAGGAAGGAAGGAAGGAAGGAAGGAAGGAAGGAAGGAAGGAAGGGAGGGAGGAAGGAGGAAAGAAGGAGGAAGGACGGGGCGCCTGGGTGGCTCAGTGGGTTAAAGCCTCTGCCTTCGGCTCAGGTCATGATCTCAGGGTCCTGGGATCGAGCCCCACATCGGGCTCTCTGCTCAGCAGGGAGCCTGCTTCCCCCTCTCTCTCTGCCTGCGTCTCTGCCTACTTATGACCTCTCTTTCTCTCTGTCAAATAAATAAATAAAATCTTTAAAAAAAAAAAAAAAAAGGAGGAGGAAGGAGGAAGGAAGGAAGGAAGGAAGGAAGAAAGGAAGCAGGGAGGAAGGAAGAAAAGAAACCTAAGAGGATGGAAAAGAGAATGTAGTATTATCTGCCTCTAGCTAGTGGGTCTTAGTTTCCTCACCTGTAAAACGAAGGGTTCTTTGAAATGTGCTTTTCCAGTTCTAAACAGTTAAGAGTGTTGTGAAAATTATCTCTTCACTACTGGTTAGGTTTCCTTTTCTAGCATCCAGATATTTTTTCTTTTCTCTGGATCCTTTTTCTTTCAAAACATTCAGGCATAAGTGATATCTTGAGAATTCGCATGTAGAAAATATCTTCTTTCAGATCTGAGGACGTTGTTTAGAATTTAGTTCAAATAAATATATTTTTATTCCAGTAGTGTTTTCTTTACTTTGAGTTCCTAGGTTATACGTGCCCTTCTTAAGGCAGTAAGCACATTATTTCTTGTGCTGTGGTTATTTGCATACTTCCCTTCTCCTTCCCATGACTATAAATTATTTGAGGACAGGAATTACATCTTGTGCTTACATTCTACAGAGGGCCATCCTAACATGCCATTTTACACATGGAAGAAGCAGTATATTTTGCTGAGTTGAACTTGGAACATGAAAGTATAATGCCAGAGAGACTTCAACAATAAAGAACAGAAAATACCTTAAAATGTACTTGAAGTCAGCCTAGGATTCTTTAAAATAACATAAAGGTTATAAGATCAGATTTTGATATCAGACAGACCTCAGATCTGGTTTTTACCAGTTGTGGGACTTGGGGAAAATTATCTGGCTAAACACAAGTAACTCACCTGAAACAATGAGGATCCTAGTAATACCTTCTCATAGGGTTGTTTGAGAGTAAAATGATACCATCCATGTAAAATGCTTAGCATGGACGATAGCCAATCAAAACTACCCTTACAAGTGAAATATTTTAATTGCTATTATTGAAAATGTCTACAATGATACTTACCTGGCAGAGGAGATACCATGATCATGAAGGTGGTTTTCCCAGGGCAAGCCTTATCCATTGCACTCCGGATGTGCTGACCCTTGCGATTTCCCCAAATGTGGCAAACTCGACTGCATAATTTGTGGTAGTGGGGGACTGCGTTCGCCCTTTCCCCTGTAAAAAGAAAAAAAGAAAAAAGAAAGAAAGAAAATGTCTACGATGTGTGAGTCCTAAAGAACATTGACTGGCTCTTCGGTTTTGCCTCATCCATGATGCTCTGCGCGGTTATCTTTAGCATCTCAGATCAGAAGAGCAGTTGGGTGATATACACGCCTGCCCTTGAAGGCACTTGTGCTCGGGGTTATTTTCAAGGGCAGTGAATCACCTTGAAAGGCACACATATTTCTGCATGGCCTGGACGTGGCATGGCGTGACACTGAAGAAACGGCTGATGAACAAAGCCTTCAGAAGGAAGGCGGTTCGAGGGAATAGCGGAGTTGGACAGAGTCTCTCAGCAACTTACTGGATTCCCTACCTGGTGGTCGCACTCGTACCGGCACAGCAAAAGGTTTTAGAGGAACGTCAGTGGCCTCTGCCTAATATCACATCAGTCTTGCATTAAGGGAGTAATTGGCTTGCTGCAATGACAAGTGGTTCCATTCCTTCTGCCTGATTTCTGAGAAAAAAAGCAAATGGCCCTACTATTTATAAAGTTCTATTTCTATTTCTTCTTTAGTTTTGTTTTTAAAAGAAAGAGCAAGTTCTCAACGATGCCTCGATTCAGAATATTCAGAATAGTTTCTCTGGTTATTCAGATTTCAAAGTTTATATTCTGCCCGTCAGCTCTTCCTTATAATATTTCACTAAGAAACAGTGACCTCCTTGAAATATCTTTTATTCTTTGATTTCCCCATTTCTATACAGAAAACTAGAATCTGTTCTATTCCTGTTTGTGACATCACTGGATAACAGAGCCAGATTTTTTTAGATGCTAGATACAAAGAAAAGAAAGGAAAAAAAAGAGACACCTTTTTCTTATAAAGCAAAATGAAGGTTGGAGAAAAGTGCCTACGATGCATTTAAAGGAAATGCATCCAAAGCAAACTAGTTTTAACTTTCCTCCCATGTAAAAGGGGATTAAAAAAAAAATTTTTTTTTCCCCTCCTTTTGATGATAAAGGGAAACTCCTGATTATCTCTAACCTTTGGAGATTTATCTTAAGGTTTTCTTTCACTTTAACTTCAGGGCAAAAGATGAGAAGATTACACTTAACGAAGCCTACTCGAGAATAAGTGATTGAAACTCAATTCCGTTTTTAACATGTAGCATGTTCTTAGAGGAAGATACCCTCTCGCTCACCTGAATATCTTCTTCCAACATCCTCCTGCCTTAACAGGAGAACTTCCTCAGAATCATGCTTCCCAGGGGCAGCCATTGGCCGATGGTCGGGTTGTTGCCGTTTGGTCGCCTAGCCTCACACACACACAGTTAACCCCTGCTCTGAGTGCTTCCTCTGCCCAGGGAGATGCCATCTTGCTGGATTCGGCAGAGACGCCATCTTGCTGGATTGGGAAGGTCGTTGCCCCAGTCAGCCTACGGTTTTTACATTACTAGTGTTTACAGCAGCCTGTTCTGCCAGCATGTTTGGAATTCTACGGCTCTCTGTCAGTCTTCTTCTGACCCGTTTTGCATATCTCTTCCGTTTCACTTCGTTATCCCAGAATAGATCTTAAGACACCAGCCAAGTAGCTTAGCTGCCTTACAAAGTGAAAATCAAGCATTTCTTTATTAATACACGTAACCCGTTAGCTAGACAGTATGTCTTTAAAACATGGGGCTCGTGGGGCTGGGTGACAAAAAGAGCTCTTGTGCGGAGAAGTGTGGGACCTCCTCGGACACAGTTCTGACTTCGCTGTGGCGACGGGAGTAGCTTTCATCCCAAATCTCTCCCAGCCCAGACTACTGTCCCGATCACACCTGTTTATCCCACGGCCTGCCACACACCTCCACCTGCCACCTCCAGGAACCCTGTCGAAACTGCCCTCGTGTCCTCCCCCAAAGCTCACTGTCCCAGAGTGGCCCCCTCTGCCGCGCCTGCTCCGAGCCAGAAGCCCAGCTGAATCCTGAATTTCCCTTTCTCCTTCGCCCTCACAGTTGACGGACCCCAGTGAACATTCTTTCTCAATCTCTTTTGATCCGTCCCCAGCAGCAACCCTAATTTTACCATCTCCCACATGGATTATAGCCTCCTAATTAATTCCCTGCCTTTGGTTCTGCCACACTCTGATCCACCCTCTCCACTGTAACCAGGGGGATTGCTCAGAATGCAAATATGTTCACATTACTCCCCTGCTTACCAGCTTTCCGTGGTTCCCTGTCCTCATTAGAGGAAAGCCCAGAGGTACCCTCTGCAAGGTGCCGTCCTTAGCCTGCCGCCCCTCTCCAGGCTACCCTCCCCACTCTCCGCGCCTGGGATTATTAAAGCAAATGTTTCTGAAGCATTGATTATCTGCTGAGCACCATACTAGATGCTGTGGAGGTAGCAGTGACTAAGACCAACAGAGCCTGAGTCCTACTGGACATTTCCACGTAGGAGATAAGAGAACCAACCTCTGTATGTCCCAGACATACAAGACGGCCTTGGCTCTGTAGCTCAGAGGAACCATCCTCTATCACCTCCATGCTTTTGCCCATGCTGTTTCCTCATCCTGGAACATCCTGTCCTCTCCACACCGACCACCAAATAGACACCATTTGCCAGGTGCTATTTCTTCACTTCCTGGGCGAGATTCAGTGGTATCCTGGTGAGTCCTTGCACAACCAGCAATGAACTCAATGTTCTCAATGCAGTGAACATGCAAGGAGGCAGTATTTGCCAATTTCTGTTGATTTCAAGCTACCGAGGTGATGTCACTGAATACGGAGTAGCGTGCCACAATAAAATGTTTCCCCCTGACTGATACAGTTGGCATAAATCACCTCAAGAGCATAGAGAAGAGCAAATAATTAGGAAGTAGTGAGTTTTGAGTATATATTACCTTTGTTTTCAGCATAATGCATACAGTTTTAAGTTCATACGTTGTAACTTTTAATAATCATTGTTCAATGACTGGCTTGCGGAATTCCTGACAATTTAACAAGCGGTCTCATGAGCCCATAAAAGCCTGTTCCAGCACACCACTGCTATGCTAGGAAGCCTTCTCTTACCTTCGAGTCTGGTTAGTTGCCCCTCTTGGGTGTCCCCATCGCATTTATCACGATGCAATTGCCAGGCTTCTTGGCAGAACCTTCATGAAAGCAGGGACGTATCCAGTTGGCATATCCCCAGCCCCTGCGTCTCCCCATAATAACACTCGATGAATATTGGTTGACTGTTGGGTTGAATGAATGGTACAGAGCCAGGCTGATTAAATTGACACATTCATGTAAATTCAGCAACATAATCTTAAAGAATTGCTTTAAAACTCATAAACAAAGAGCATATAAAATAATCATTTAGCCAGGCCAAGAAGGTTAAGGTTTCTTTTCTACCACGTTCAAAATATGCTTTGTTCATTTCCTTGTAATTCCTCCCTACTCACCATTGGGAAGAAAATATCAAGGTGTTCTGCCGTTTAAGGAAAGCAAATCCTTCAAGGAAGAAAAAAATCATCTTCTCAAGCAAATGGAACGAATTTGCTTTTATTGAAGAAACAATTTTAAGACGTATGCAAAACATTTGACAGATATTCTGGAACCAAGCTGCGTAAGCATCAGGAGTAAATTTTTAAAACCTTAAAACTGACATGGTAGCTGGCTTTTGAAAATTGAAGCTGGTGAAAGCAGCCAAAGCTGAAACTGATGACTTGACTTGATTCAGTATAAGCCAGAATTTTCTTCACGGAGCCCTGAGCCACGGATCCAGGGACCTATGTGGAATTTGCCAGATGACTTGGCTAAGGGACCACTGTAATCAGTCTCTAAGGAAAGAAAAGCATGAGTCAGGGAGCAAAGAAAAAGAGAGGAAGAGAGACGGGAAGGCGAGAGAGGAGAGGAGGAGGAAAGAACACAAGAGAAGAGCAGGTTGATCTGAGACTTTAGGATGAAAATCTGTTTTCTTAAAAAATCAATCCATAAAGAAAATTGGCAAACTAATAAAACCAAATAAAAATAAAGACTCAATATTTAAAATGTTAGCAAATCAGTGTAATAATTTTATATTTAAAGAGAGAAGTCATTATTAAAATGTTCTAAGTTTATATTCAGGAAAATTCTTCACGGGATATTAGCAGAATGCTGTTAGGAACCAGAAAAAAAAAAAGTGTAAAATGAGGCTCTAGGGTGCCAGTTTGAGCTTACATCATGGTGATGACGTGGATTTTCTTGCTACTACTTTTAATGAAATGGGGTTTAAAAAATATTTTAACTTATTCACATCTACTTACTAGTGATATGTGGACATCTCCCGCACACCCATTGCGATCTACATGTTTCACTTCCTCTCTAAGAAAAGGTTGCCAGCTTGTGGACCCCAGGGACAGGGATACATATGGTACAACCACAGCCATGGGCAGGTGGTGCCACTCACCATTTTCACGGGGTGGGGAAATCAGGAAGAGAGGCTTTTGCAAACAGCCCAAGTTGTCTTTCCCTTTGCTACAAGCAACAACCATTGCTTGAGATGTGATCTCCAGAACCCATGACTCTTAGCTCATCCACCAGCCATTAGAGGGCCAACTTGGACTATTTTATACACAGGGTCCTAGACTCTTTAATTGGCTTTTCAAGCACAGTGGGTAGCTATTATCAAATGATCAAGAAACAGGATTTTTTTGGGCCTATTTATCAGTTTAAACAAAGTTGTTGATTTGGTTTTTCTCTAAGTTGGCACAGAAAGCGGAGGAAGGGAAATATCAAATGAGTTTTTTACGCAGATGGATGATTCATTGTTTTTTCTGAAGCCTAAGGAAGAAATGTTAAATTGATATTGAAGAGATAATTGATTCTTTGCAGTAGAGTATATAAAACACACGGTACAGTGTCTGGCCCATTGTGGACATTGAATAAGTATTAAGTTCTCTTTTCTTTCTGATCTTGCCTTATACAAGTCTGTCTGCTAATTGCCTTCCATAAATGTTTGCAAAAGGGTGAAATTATAACTAAAAATTTCATTTATCCATAATCTTTCACTCCCTTTTTTTTTTTAAAAAAAGCACATACTATGTGCTAGGAACTCTTACAGATTCTGCGATTCAGCAATAGCCATGAACAAAATGTAAAAGATCCAATTCTTCATAAAAAATGATTCATGCATCACTCTGCATCATCCATAGATCTGATTTGTCATTCATTATTGTGCTGTTTAATTACAGATTATGTCAGTTAAGTAATACATTTCTATACTTCATTTTTTTCAGTGTCTTTTCAAAGCGTCATATCGTTTTATCTTCCCAGCATCCCTGAGGATTGGAGAGAACATGTTACCCAAAGGTCACACAGGTTTAAGGAGAAGGTCTGAAGGTGGCACTCCAGGCTTCTAGACTCTTGTTCATGACCTTTTTCTTATGCCACAACTGTCTCTCAGGCAAACAATGGCCAAAATAGAGAGAGAGCTGATGCAGATATGATAGCTTCTGTTTCCTTGGGAACGAACAGGATAGATTTGAATTCCCCAAGTGGTCATCTGACAAATAGTTCACTCATTAACACTGTAATATAAATTAGAATCTAATAAGTAAATAAAACATTACTTACTCTCAAAATATCAAGTCCAATTAAATCTAGGTAGCATTCACTGCCACCCATGTTAATATAAAGGATTAGAGCTCTGTTTGCAAATTTCAAAATGATATATGGGAACAGCAACATCCTGCCACAATAGGAACCCACTGAGTAGAAAGTGAAAGGATAGAATTTTTTTAAAAATACCGGAGCCGAGACGGGATTGATCTGCAGCCACTGCTTATCAGCTTGCCAGTAATGACTTTTGTGACTGCATGATCAACATGCACAAGACAAAGAGATGTAGGCATAAAGCTATGGGGGCTTGCAAAAAAGTGCACACTGTGTTGTTTTATTTTAAGGGAAATATGTTAAGATGCTGAGATGTTCTTAAAGGAAAATGTCTTATATTTAAAAACCTAAGACACACCACTCAAACCTATTATCACCACACCTTCCTCTCTTTCTAGCCTCTCCGGAACAATAAAATGTGTCTCCTTTCAGAACTTTGTATCTTTAATGTCAGCTTCTCTAATCTCGGAATGCCAGCACACTTCTGAGACATTTTAGTAATCCTCTTAAGAGAGTGAATTCATGAGCCAGATATCTTCCCCAAATCCACAGGTTTTGCAAGCCCACTAAGCGGGAAGGATAGCTCCGTTCTGAATTTGTGGCATTCGTCTACACTGGGACTGCCAAATACTTTGCCAGATTACAGTGAGTGGCCCCCCTCCCATCCATGGTTTCAGTTATCTGCGGTCAGTCGTGGTCCGAAAGCAGATGATCTTCCTTCTGACGTACCTTCCTTCATCAGAAGGTCTCCGGTAGTCTAATGCCATGTCACAATGTCTACGTCACTCACTTCACTTCATCTCATGTAGGCTTTTACCGTCTCACCTCATCACAAGAAAAAGAGTGAGTACAGTAACGATAAGCCATTTTGAAAGAGAGGGAGTCCACATTCACATAACTTGTGTTATGGTATTTTGTTATAATTGTTCAATTTTATTGTCTGCTATTGTTGTTTTTCTCTTACTGTGCCTAATTTATAAATTAAACTTCATCACAAGTATGTACGTATAGGGAAAAAATCATATATATAGGGTTTGGTACTATTTGTGGTTTCAGGCATCCGCTGGGGGTCTTGGAACATATTCCCCATGCATAAGGGGGGACCACTGTATCTAATTATCTCTTATAGCATCCTTTGGAGGAAGATAGGCAGAAGATAATACTGATTCTATTTCTTCAAGGAATAAAGCTAATGATATGTTCCTACAATAAGGTGGTTTGCCTGCAACTGTGTTCTCTAGAAACTTCTGTTCTGTTGTAAAGAAAAGACCTTTAGTATCTTAAAAATCATATTTCTTCTCTTGAATTAAAAGTGGTGGAGGGTACAAGCACTGTTGGTGGAAATAGTGTGGCTACTACAGACAGTGCAGAGGTTTCTTAAAAAATTAAAAATAGATCTACCATGCCATCTAGGAATTTCACTTCTGGGTATTTATCCAAAGAAAACAAAAACACTAATTTGAAAACATGTATGTACCCCTATGTTCATTGCAGCACAATAGCTAAGATATGGAAGCAATCTACCTGTTCATAAGTAGATGAGTGGATAAAGAAATGTGTGTGTGTATACACACACACACACACACACACACACACACACATATATACACAGAAATATTACTCAGCCATTGAAAAAAATGAGATCTTGCATTTACCACAACATGGAGGGACCTAGAGGGATTGTGCTAAGTGAAATATGTCAGACAGAGAAAAACAAATACCATATGATTTCACTCATATGGGCAATCTAGAAAACAAAACAAACAAAACAGAACAGAGACAGACTAGTAGATAACAGAGAACAAACATAGTTGCCAGAAGGAAAGGGGGTGTAACAGGTGAATGGGATTAAGATGGACAGATGCCCATTTATAAAAAAAAAAAAAGTCACAGGGATATAAAGTACAGCATAGGGAATATAGTCAATAATATTGTAATAATTTTCTATGATGACAGACGGTAACTAGACTATCGAGGTGATCATTTTGTAGTATGTAAGAATATCAAATACTATGTTGTACACCTGAAACTAATATAATAATGTATGTCAAATATAATTCAACTTTAAAAAATTGTTTTATCTAAAAACTAAAAAGAGGGGTGCCTGGGTGGCTCAGTGGGGTAAAGCCTCTGCCTTCGGCTCAGGTCATGATCTCAGGGTCCTGGGATCGAGCCCTGCATCGGGCTCTCTGCTCAACAGGGAGCCTGCTTCCCCCCACCCCCGCCCTCTGCCTGCCTCTCTGCCTGCTTGTGATCTCTCTCTCTCTGTCAAATAAATAAAAAAATCGTTAAAAAAATAAATAAAAATTTAAAAACAAAAAATAAAAAGAGAGAGAAGGTAGTGAAGGGTAGAATGGATTCACAAACACACATCTGAATGTGTGACATCTGAATCACTTCCCTTGGTGGGGTAGAGCAAACTTCACAGAGCATCCCACGGTATGTTCCGTGGAACACGCATCCAGTAAGAATCTCCAGAACCCTCTGGGGAGCCTGTGGCCAAATTGGGAATTACTGCAAAGGACCTCCCTTTTGAGGAGTCCCAACACACATTCATATGACCAAGTCCTGCCAAGATACCTAACTTCACTCGGACACATGGAATTTATTGCCTATGTAGCAACTGTTAACAATCCTTGGACATATTATTTTAGGGAAAACATTGAAGAAACATCAACCCAGATGTTTTTTCCCTTCAAATCTCCTTACTCAGAAAACAAAACTTCTAGAAAGAAAACTGTCATAGAATAACGCAAGTAGCTAATTATTGTCAAGCCCTTACTTTTCCGGATGCTGGTTTCTATTTTCCTGCTTTATATACTGCATTTTATCATCACGGTGTGGGGAATAATATTATTATCCCTTTTGACAGAGGAGGAGACTAAAGTTCAGGGAGGACCTGAATGTTGGCATGGCACTGGGCTGTCCTCAGCCCCACCAGCCACCCATCCACATTCTTGCCCTGGGCTTTAAATACCCGCTGAGGCTAGTGTCCCAGATCCACATCTCCAGCCCTGACCACTCCTCGGAACAGAATCTTGATCTACTGATTCTCATGGAAGCTAACCTCATTTAACTTCTCACTTAACTGACCCACATTATTCCTCATCTGTTTCTTCCCTTATTGAAAATACAATATATTAGGCTTCTCTAAACCACCAGGAAAAAGGCTTATTGGTCCTTTAGAGTAACATAGCCCCGGGCTTCATGAGCCACAGAACTTCGTCTTGACTATACTGCGGCTACAGTAAGCTCAGAAAATGGTCAGAGACGGTCCGAATATCCCGCATAAGAATTCCTTCTGTCACCCATTCCGTGAACCCCAGATTTTAATATAAACATGTTGTCTAACTAACAGATTGCACGTGTGATAAATGAAGGCATTGACTTTCACTTCGTGACTCATCTAAGTGATATGACGGATGTAGGCTGCGTGAGGTGCAGTCTCTGCCATGAGAATCAGCCCGGGGCTTGTCATCCTTCCTGAGCACGTGGGCGCGCCAGTCTCCTCTCCAACTCGTCCCTTCGGGTTCTGCAAAGTTCCGAAAACCAACTCTTGATCCCTTGGCGTGTCGCTTCCACACTGAAGGGTCTCTTTATGACCAGGCCTGTATTCCTAAGGGCAAAACAGAATCTGTTGGAGGACCTTCAGGGTTCAGATCCTGACGTACAATGACAGATTTTTCCGTAGGTCTCCCGCTGATCCTGAGGTGAGGTGTCGTTTCCATCATGGTTACAAGGCAGTGTTTTCTTCCATTTGGATCATACTCTCAGCAATTTCTGCACTCCAGCCACCTTAAAAATCCAAACCTGATATAAATAACAAAAGGCTCCTAGGCTATATTGACTTAACTCACATTCTGTATAATTAACACTCTCAAAAGGAAAAAAAATCAAACACGTGGTAAGGTTTTTCTGTTATGATGAGGTCTCTCCCCTGGAGCCCTAATATTCTTTCAGGGCATTTCTTGTTCCTTTGATTTAATTTAAACCCGTGAGCCAGATTTTTCCCAGAGGCCAAATTAAGAAGGTTGGTTACCTCTTTCAATGCCCCGCCCCTTTCCAGAAATCTCCAGCAAGGCCATTTGCATTGTTTTGCCTTAGGCTTTCCACTTTCTAAAAGTCAGCTATCATATTCAGAACAATCCAGAATAGCACACTCAACAAAACCCGGGACCTTTGGAAATGTTAATGTCCTCCCTCAGCAATGACCTTGCCACTGGGAAGTGATTTAGGCACTAGGGAGAAAAGGGCCCGCTATCTTTATCACGCTGGTTTACACCATCAACTTCAGAAATTGTGTGAGAGAAGAATAATCAATAGCATGTTAAAACCAATCTCGAAGAATGCCAAGACAAAGTGCTCCCGCTCTGGGAAATGCTGAGTTGAGGGAGAACTTCTGAATACGACCGAAGAGAAATTAGCTGCAGTGGTAACACTGAATGAATTGTGTCTCGAGATGGAATTTGTCACTGGGAATGGCATTCTGAGAGCTTTCTGTGTATTTTCGTGGAATCCCATAATATGCCTGGTGAAAAATGCTTATTTTAGAGGAAAGCAGATTCAAATAACGAAACCGAAGGACATGCATGCATTCTAAACACACATATGCAGGTTAAGAATTAGCTGACACAGGGCACCTAGGTGGCTCAGTGGGTTAAGTGTCTGCCTTAGGCTCAGGTCATGATCCTAAAATCTTGGGATCGAGTCCCGCATCGGGGTCCTTGCTCAGTGGGAAGCCTGCCTCTCCTTTTCGTCTGCTTGTGTGCTCTCTCTCTCTCATTCTGTCAAATAAATAAATAAAATCTTAAAAAAAAAAAAAAAAAAAGAGCTGACACAGATAGTCCCAGAAAGTTAACCGAAATAAGTAGCAAAGAGTAGAATCTCCACCTCCTGTGGAAAAATGGAAGAAATTTCAAGTTCAACTTCATCAAAACTTCCTGAAAATGTGACTAGAGTTTTTGTCATTTTAATAAAGGTATTATCTCTTGATAACCAGCAGAGAGTAGGAAGCTTCTAAAAACAGCCAAGAAAGTGTCCCCACCCCACCCTGAGGGAAATCACTGTGAGAAAGAGCTGACTGTTTGGTCCCTAAGATCATTACACGAAAATGTTTGATTTCCCACGGCAAACCTAACTGTCACATGAACAGCTGTCAACAACAAAATTAGAGGGAACCGTCCTTCCAGGGATTTTTCACCACATTGGCTTGTCCTATTTCCACACCTTTGCTCCAAAGAGTGTTTTCAAAGAACTCTTCCAGTATAGGCTTTCCTTATTCACAGCGGGGACGCTCAGGTTATCTGGCCTCAAGTGCTAGACACGAAATACATTTGTCACCGTAACGGGAATCCCACTCGGATATTCACTGAATGCCAAATTCAAGTACATGAAAACATCTCGGTCACGTTCATTTAGTCCTGACATCATCCTGTGATGTAGCTATTGCAATTCCTATTTATTTATTTATTTATTTATTTGTGTTTTATTAACACATAATGTATTATTTGCCCCAAGGTACATGTCTGTGAATCATCAGGCTTACACATTTCACAGCACTTACCATAGGCAATTGCTATTTTTAATACAGTCAATGTTCATTATTTGTGGTAGTTATGTTTCATAAAGTGGCTGCAAATACTGAATTAGCAAATACTGAACTACTGGAAAGATCCGGCTAGGCTCCTGCAAGGTTTTAGCCACCTTTTTGTCAACCAACCAATAAGCAACCTATGTGTAACTCTTCTTAAAGACCTCTTATTTAGCATATACTGTTGACTCAGTAACATTGAACTCAGGGCCTGGTGCCCTAGAACTTTGGCCTGAACAAGCTTCATCTAACACACATATTTTCTCCATAAGGCACATTGCAGCCCCTTGTGCTTAGGAACACCAGACAGCAATTTAGCATTGAGCTTGGGGGCCCTCTTAAGCAGGGACATTGCCAAGTAAAAGCACAAGAATGTGAAAAACGGGGCACAAAAGAGGCCACAGAAAGGACACTTGTTTTCAGCATGGGAGGTGAAACAAAAAGGCAGAAAATCACTTTGTTCGGCTTCAGCTGGGAACATGCATGTAGGGCCACTCAGCCCACATATACAAAAAGTGCGTGACTATTGATTTGGGGCTTGCAAAGTAATTTTAGCGAGTAGGCAAATTCGCCAATACAGAATCAGTAAATAATGAGGACTGAGTATATATGTTGAAAATAAAAGTGAGGGCATAGAGTCAGGCACCCCACATCTGTCTAGTCAGTTCTTCCTGTTATATTAGCAGTTGTCCGCATTTAAATTTAGAGGTTAGAGTTTATTGGAGGTAGAAGTCCCACGAAAAATGGGAAAACCATTGCATTGCCTGCTTCTGCGTCGTGATCTCACGAAGAAACTCGCTGTGTAACTGTCTTAACCTTTCAATGGTTCTTGCAGGTCTTTCAGGGGTGCGGCCAACCCAAACCTGCTCCCGCTCTCCGATCTGCCCGCTCAGCTCCTGAAAATTTTAATACGCGGTTCAGGCCTTACAATCCTGAGGAGAGACCCACAACTGCTGCAGGCACGAGCTTGGACCGGCTGGTAAGTCGTCTCGGATATTGATGGCCATTGTGGGCACTTTCTGTTACCAAGGTTATTCTTCAGGAGACGCGATGGGACTCTGAAAAAGTTGGTTGTAAAAGTCATCTCATTCTTATATCTGCTCCTGGTCTTAATTAGAATATTGAAAAATAATGAGATCTTCCTTTTAGGTCATGAATTAGATTATTTAAGGCATCGTATCACTATTAATCCACTCACGCAGTGGCCAAATTTTCAACTTCATATATTTTCTGAAATATTAATCTGAAGACTAAGTTACTATATCTTCCAGAAATATAATTACAATAGCATATTTCTTACTCACCTACTTCTGTTATTTATTTAGTTATGTTACAGTGTAATTTTATTCTGCTTTCTTGTGTGGAAAGTTTTCTGTTTGAAAGACTTTGCCAAGAGATCCCAAGTCAATGTTACTACCATTTTTTTTCTTTTTTGTGTGTCTTTTAAAGGTTGGAAGCCTTAAAAATAGTCACTCTTTGATCCACTTAAATGTATGTCAGGGGACCAAACGATATCTACCAGCAAAGCAATTCACTTGGAGAATACAACCATAAACATAGTAAACACCATTTTTTAATGTATTTTAAAAATCAGATCTCGCTATAAAAATGAAAAGCTCATAATTTCAAAGAAATACTGCCCGATTATTTTCAATGCAATTTACAGCACTATAAACAATTTATATACCTGTAATTGTTAGCGCTGTTAATGTTGCCTTGCCAGTTATCTTGATGTAAAATTAACAGATAAAACCTTAAGGTCATAAAATACTTGAACCACATCTGATTCTGTCATATAAACTCAGATCTCGAGGGTTTCTGGTTCTGAAAATACTTTTATAAGTCACCGTTATAAATTACCTTATCATTTTAGTCACTATCCTTCCACAGTGTAGGACTCATAAGATTAAATTGGTTGAGTTTGGCCTCCACGTAAGTGCAACTCAGCATCTCTGTCTATAAAAATCAAATGTACTTACAACAGAAAGGCCTACCATGAAGAACCAAAGTGAAGGGGTAAGTGGAGTCGTTAGCTGCTAAATTATGTTATAATTTATTACTGTTTCTTAGCAAATAAAACCCCTCTCCGGTGTAGGTTTTGCAAAAGGACTCGTCCGGGTATTGCTTAAACCTTCTATGTTACATTGGTCGTGTCTATTCTCTGTTCCCAGTTTCAGGAAGAGTTTAAAAGTAGTCGACTCTCTTCTTTTAAACAACTAGTTAGATTCCCCTGAACCACTAGCCAATTATTTTAAAGAAGTGATGGTTGTCACGAGAGTCCATTGTTTGAGTTTTTACTTTACAAACTCCTCTGTCTGTTAAGATCCTTTTCACCAAAGCACAAATGGCGAGTATGGGTTTGAGTTCCCTCACTCTCTTTCTCACTCACTTTCTCTTTTTTTGTTTAATCCATTTTAGTTGGCTCTAACTTGTTTATTGGAATAATTCAGGCTTTTTGGAATTTTCATAAATTCGAATTTAAGAACTGGGGCACAGTGCAAGATGAGTAAGTCTTAGAGATCTGCTGTACAACATTGTGCCTATAGATAACAATCTTGTTTCATGCACTTGAAAATCTGTTAGGAGGATAACTCTCATGTTAAGTGTTCTTACCACAATAAAGTAAAATTTAAAAGCAATTTGGGTGCATTATGCACTTAGTTAAAATTACATTGAATTGGATCAATATAATGATATCTATGACAACTAATTAATGTTTTTTTCCCTTTGAAACAAGCACACTTTTCTCTCCTCCCCAGAAGAAATAGACACATACACATACACACACATACACAAACACACACACACACACACACACACTTGAACAGGGAAAATAGAGCAAGAAAAATATTTTTCTTGCAGTACGTATGCAATTTAGCACAACCTAACTAAAGCATCAATGCTTTGAGATTGTCACATCATGTATAATATCTGCTAGATAAGGAAATTAGAATTTGAACCCTCTTTTAGAAAGGAAATTCACTGATGATCTTCAAAATGCCCCCAATACAAAGGTCTTGAAAAGTATTGGCAAATAACAAACTGATTTAGGCTTTTCTATTTTTAGGCACCCCCCAAAATATATTTTAATCAATTTTTTTATGAAAAGGATCAGTAATGGTTAATCATATGATCATGGGTAAAAACCAAAGACCAGACTGGGTGCATATGGGCCAGATTCAGTGCACAGGACTTTAAATCAATAAGTCAGTTTTATTCTAAAATATTCTCTGAGAGCACATAGGACTTAACTTCCTCATAGGTGTGACTTCGGGCTCTGTAAGAGAGAATGGCAGATTTATTAATGTTTTATGGAATGAAATTCCCAAATTGTAAGAATTAGTGATCTGTAATTCACAGCCAGCCATAAACTGACCTAGAGTCACTTCCCCGGTCCCTAAGGGCAAGGGGCTATTTCCACATCAAAAGGAACTATACAAGGTTATTCTTGAGAAACAGAGACTAGGCCCAAAGCTAACATCAGAATCTCCCTTTGCAGCCCTTGGCTCCCCCAAGGCTTTCTTCCCTTGCAGAGTTCAACGCATTTGTGAATAGTGGAAAGGTAAAGCAGTTACCTCGGACCGACTGTTTATATGACAGCTTATATGTCAATGGTCAGACCAAATCATCTTCAAGATGGGTGCGTTGGTGGCCTCTCTTGATGGGTCTGCCATGTATTACCCCCTATTTTGACTGTTTATAAACAAGTCTCATGTTACCTACTCCTGCTTTAATTCTCTTCTGAAAACATGTTTCCTGAATATTTATAAGAAGCATGTGTCCCAGGAAAGGAGGCTATTTGGGAAAGACTTCCCCTAATTTCTCTGAGTGTTTCAGCAGGGAAAATGCTTCAAGGACAGCATGAAAAGAGTATCCCAGTCCCCCCACTGCTTTTGCCGAAGGGAAAATAACTAAACCTTAAAGCTCTCGGGGAGTTGCTTCTTCCAACCACTTAAAATGAGTACCTGTGTTAATTAACTTTGGAATCTTTTGGTTGGTGTTCTTATATTAGTTATTGTAAAGCTATTTTTTAGGTGAACTGGTAATTACGGGGTTTATTTTAGAAGTAAAGCTCCTGACCCCAACCTGGGCCAACTGCTGCTAGAACTTATGTAAAATAATTAAAAATAAAACTCTTTCTTAAAAATACACCAATTCCACCATTTAATCTCTATTAGAATGTTTAAGGAACTTGTAAATTCTTTTATATCACTAGGAAGCTTTTCCATTAATTCCTCTAAAGTTATACGGGCATAAAAATCAGTTTAGGTTGTCAGTAGCTTTCAGACACACTACCCTGGAGTTATTTTTATTATCCAATAATGAATGAATACATTTGTATAAATTCAGCTGCTGATGAAAAACTGACTCATCAAAGACTATCACAGTCCTTCCTGCAACCATGGTTTGCTGAACGTATAAATGCCACCAAGTATTTTGGTTAACAGATTGGCCCCACGGTCACAGGTCTTTCTTGTTCCCAACCCCACTCCAGGGGCCCTCTGTCCCCAACTACTGTTACTGATTTTCAGTTAAATAGGCCAGAGGTGATTATTTACAAAAGATTGATTTTTCTTCCTTTTTTCCTTAAATTTATACTTCACCAATTCTCTTACATAATTTGACATGAAACTATGAGGCTTTTTTAAAAGAAACTTCCACTGGAATGTCACTGGAAGCAGACTGTAAAAAATACACCAACCTAAAAAGTGCTTGATTTCGAAGATTCGAGAATACAGAGATATTGCAGACTATCAAATGTGCTCTATAGCTCCCGTTCGCATGGGGCAGGGAGCGTCTGTTATTTACCCCAGCGGACTCATCAGAGCAAAATATACTTTAAATCGTGTATCTCAGAGGGATGCGTTTCATGAAAGTAGTTTTCAAAGAAAAAAAAACAGATGTGGAAGTTAATTCATCAAGTTGGTGATGCTTTAGACCAGTGAACCTCCAGTAAGTATTCAACATCGTGCTGTGTTGTCCAGGCTTCTCAAATATTCTGCCAGTCACTCTGAGGGAGTCTGGGGCGGGGGTGGGTGGCATGCCAGCCTGCAGAGCTAAACGTTATACGTGTGCTGTACTATTATGTATAGAATAATCTCTCTTTCTTTTTCCTTTAAATTTGTTTTCCTCTTGCTTCCCAGAGGATTGTGTGGAGGACAATGCAACATAGTGTAAGCTTTGGTCTTCTTTTTTCTTACTCTCATCCTCATTTGTCTTCATACAGTCATTTCAGAGAGTTCTTGAGAAATGCCCCCTCCACTTTCCCTCTCCGGACCGTCTAGAGCGCGTTGAACAACTGCGCATGACCGACCGGTTTAGCGGCTTCCTCTGTGTGTGGTATTTATGGTTAACAACCGTTTGGGTATTCCTTCCCAATGGCAAGGTTTTCAATCTAAGCTTTGTGTTAGACTAACTCATTTGGTGGCTGATTTAAATTCTGTCCCAATGTTCAGACTATGTGTAGTCTGCCTGAAAAAACTAGCTCTTCCCTGATAGAATCTATTGGCTTTTTTCTTCTTGTGCTGAGCGAATAATTACCTCGCTAATAATAACAACAAACCAACATCAGCTCTCATGCATAAGGAGGTAATTTTTCCATTAGCGAGGACAGAGAATTTAGGGGTTAAGAAATAGTTTGTGTTACAGGTTGTTTACTCTTTTTTTTTTTCTTCCTTCTCGAATTTACTGATGTCTCAGAGGGCATTCATGGAGGGCACCCTGAATATTTTTTACTACAAAGTGCTTTGTGTGAGAACGGCACACCAAGGTTACCTTACCCGGCTTTATATATTAACCATAATAATCAGATAGTTAAGTTTTCTAATCTGGTTTTTATACTAACATCCCATGCTGATAATACCTTTTAAAAAAGTTCTGAACCCTGCATAGCATTGTGGACCCAGGAGAGAAGATGACTCTCACCTGAAGGGTACATATTTATTCATGCAGCCCACCTATGACATCATAGGGCTCCATGTCTGCTTGGCCTTAAATTCAGGCAGTGAATCCCTCTGTTAAAATTCATTTCTTTACAAGGGAATTATCCCCTGAGTCATATTGCCATTCATCATCACAGTTCTCTGAGCCCAGGGCAGTTTGAATGAAAAAAGAAAGTTAAGAGATAAATCTGGAACAGGAATACTCTAGAAGAGGAGACCTTGAAGAAGCAACAGGGAAGACAGATGGCTCAGGGTCTCCTGATGCTAAATGGGAAATGAGGGAATCAAACGGCATGGGTAGGACAAATCAGGGTTCTACTGGTTTGGTTCATTTGATAAAATTAGAGGAGCTCCAGCTCAGATAGTGTGTGCCTGCCTTTCTCAACAACATTCTCCTGATATCTCCAGGTTTTCCAGCCATTAAGCCAGTCCAATCTCCTTATCTTATGGTTATTAGGGGCCCTAGAGCTTTTCCCCAAGAGGAACAACTTCCCTGAATATATCAGGAGGAATGTGAATCAAAATATCGTCTTCCACTCCCATCCTGTCTGCTCCACTTCCCTGCTGGCCTCCTATAATCTTCCTTAACTGGGCCAAAAATACAATGCAACTTTGGAAATTCACTGGTCCGCCATTGGTGCAAAATATGAATTATTGACATTATTGCGTATAGATGTAAGAACTTGCAAAATATCAAGTTATGCACTTTATTTTATTATTCTGAAACAAAACGGACAAAGCAGCTCACTTTCTGGTATCATTCCTGCCTGATGGTTAGTACCAGTTTCAGAGTAAAATGCTGGTCATAAAAATGTTCTTCTCTGCCTCTTTGGGGCCATTTTGGTGTGATTTAGGATGTCTTGGTTCTAAGGATTGGGGGAAATTGCCTGTTGTTCATTGTAAATTGCCATGGCATTTCGTTGTCACCTCAAAGGATTCTGCATCCGGCTAAATCCACTATTTTGCATTTCAAAAGAATGTCAGGCTGTATTTAAGAAACTGCTTTATTATCTAGAGCCTCAGCCACTGTTTTTAGGTGAAACTGATATTTCCTACCTTCCACCCAGACACACACACACACACACACACACACACACACACCCCCCTCAGTCTTTGCTTGGCCTGAGCAGGAAAAAGTAAAACCTCAATAACAATAGTAAACCAGATTCTCCACTTTAATTAGTTTTCTAAAGATAAATGGGTCAAGGCCAGACTGGCTTTCAGCCTCTGCTGCCACTGCATAAATTATGCCCCATTCACCCCAGCGAACAAATGGCTCCTGCTCAGTCCCCTTCAAATTGTGAACTGCCCCGTCTTGCCTGAACCTGCTTTATCTCTTTACTGCAAAACCCCACTGAGACACCCCAGTTCCATTTTCAAAATGAACTCTTGGTAATAACAGCAGCAAAATACAGTGAGCTTTCAAAGCAGGGAGAAAATACAAAACACTCAAACCAAACCACCCGACTCATTCCATCTGGGTTCCTGCCCTTCTCCGGGCCACTGCAGCAGCGTGCGGGAGCTGGGAGAGCCGCCTGACGCAGGCTTCTTTCCGTTTAGGAGGCTTGAGGTTGATGCAGCCCAGGTGGAGGAATAGCCTAAGACACACATAGAAAATGATGACTTATCTGCAGGATATGCTGCTTATCCATGGGCTTGGGGGATGCACAAATCGAGTTCAATGGTATGCCCTGTTGGGAACCCGGATGGAATGCCTGCTTCCCGTGTGGGATTTTCAGTTCGCGCCCAGTGGACTGTGCATTGGGCTTATGCCTCGGGGAGAAAGAAGAGGAATCACCCCACTGGCCGAATTCTTCCCTGGGAGATGCTGAAGCCCATTCCTCCCCACAGCTTTACAAACACGTTCAGAGAATCACGTGGATTCTCGATGAAATAAACAATGAAATAAAGTCATGCCACCCATTTTAGAGGGGGGAGGGGGGACTCTTGCACCATTTAGGTATAAGTGGCCCTTAGAATCATCTTGGGGGGGATTTGATCAACCAAACCATTTTCAATGCTGTTAAACTGTCCTTTGTCCTCAGAAGTATTTAAGCTAGAGCTTTGGTGACCTCTGACTATGTCATAAACATGAAATGTTATACTTTCAGACACTGAATACAGCTGGACAGATTTTCTGTTGGTGGTATGCGGATAGGCTTACTTTCCCTTTCAGACATGAAAGTTTCTTTCAGAATTCCTAGACTGCAGCTAACCCCAGATTGATGCATCCTTTATGCCTCAATCAACAACGTATGCACTGGCTTCTTCTCCGCTGCATAGCACTTAGTAAACTAGCTACCATGTACAATCTATATCATAGCATGTTGTCAGTGCTAGCGTCATCAAAAAGGCAAGAGTTACTATTTGCAAGAAAAGCATAGCTTATCAAACCTGTTAGACACACTCTGTCTCCTCTAGGGGATAATATCTAGTATAGAGTCTATAAAATGTTAGCATGTAGGAAACAGGAGTTTGATTTTGTAATCTAAGATGGATTACACCACTGAAGAAGACACGGAAGATATATTAACAAATGAATTATCATTGACCAAATATGCAAACGGAAAACGTTAAAACATCTGTAGCATCTTTGGGATAGGCTATCCCATAAGTCATTCGCCCTTCTTAAGCCAGAACTTTTTGCCCATATCTTGAACAAATTAAACAGAAATTTTCTGGTCAGTTCTGAACCAGTCTGATGAATAAATCCTCCTGCACACTCATTCAGTGTATTCGTCCTTTATCCAGCTATGTAATAAGTGTTTTGGTAACTTGAATATGAAAGTCTGAATAGACAAGCCATACTAAACGACTTAAACCACACCTTTTAAAATATGTGTTCACGAGAGGCATCTGTTGACATAGATCTTTTATTAACTTATTGAGCAGCTTAAAGAACCTTCTCTTTGTCATGGAAAATCTGCAGTAATTTTTTCTCATAGCTGTCTGAGATATTTGCACCACAACTCCCAAATGTGATGTTCACGCTTATGAGAGATAGAACTGAAGAAATGGGATATTTCATAAATACCAGTTTTGATGTATTTGCTGTATAATCAATCAGCTTTTAACTGACTCTGGGGCCTATGGAATACATTTTAAAGCACTGGGAATTTGGCTATTCCCATAACATACTTGGACACTCTTTACTGCTAGCAATAAACCTCAGGCATAAACATTGTAGAGAAAACCAGATGAAAAGAAACCTGTTTGAGTGAAAATTGACTTCGCTTCATAAATGTTAAAGGTAGAAAGATATCTGCAATACACAATAATTTTATTACTTAAGCTCATTCATGGTCATTATCGTCAAAGGCTCTGACTTCATGGGTATTTTCTAACACCTAAAATACTGGCCAAGCTATTATAAAAAAAAAAAAAAAAAGTCAGGTTGGCAGTAAATGAACCACCAGCCACTGCAACAGCACCACGATATTGCTGGTTAACAAATAATTTTGTGGAAGTTGGGTTTGGGTTATATCTTCGGGAGCTTTGCCAATACTTTATCGATCCCGTTAAGCCGAGCTAGGCAATGCCGCACTTAGGAACACCCCTCCTCCCCCGAAATGGTTCACAAAGAACACAAGTTTATTGCTCGTTCATGCCAAGTATGCTTTGTGGGTTTTCCGTGGGTCAGCTACATATGATCATCACCCTCACTCCGGGACCCAGGGTCACAGAGCAGCCATCATCTGGAGCTTCACCTGTTACAGTAGTGGAGGAAGTGAGAATGTGGCAAAGACAACCATGGGAGTCTCATCCTAGAAGGGGCACAGCACGCGGTTCACAGCGCATTGGCCAAAGGGGGTCACGTGACCCAGCCTACTGTCAAAAAGGCGGGGACTCTTACACAGTGTGAAAACAGACATGTGAGTGAAGAGTAATATCGTCATCCACATATATGTATGACCAAGACAAGATTTTTAAGTTGATAAAAATTGACCTCATTGGGGGCATCTGGATGGCTCAGTGGTTTAAGCGTCTGCCTTCAGCTCGGGTCATGATCCCAGGGTCCTGGGATCCAGTCCCACATTGGGCTCCTTGCTCAGCGGGGAGTTTGCTGGTCCCTCTCCCTCCCTCCTGCTCATGCTTTCTCTCTCTCTCTCTCCCTCTCAAGTAAATAAATAAAATCTTTAAAAAAAAAAAAAACCGACCTCAATACTCTCTCCAACTCTAAGACAAACTTTACATGAAAAAGGAGAGGAAAATCCTTCATTTATTCAACAAATTTTTATTGTGCACTAATTTGAACCAGGGATGGGTGGTTAGAGCATAATCAGGAGCTCACAATACTTTGGGAGACACCAGACAAAACTAGTTGTAATTCCATGCAGACTAGAAACTGGTAAAGATTGTGTTTAATTTTTTTAGAATTCTCAAAGAATTCTAAGTCTTTGTTACAGAGGGATTGTCTATATTGCCCGAGAAAACCAGCATCTCTTTGGAAGTCAGCTTGATTTTTAGTGTCGGATGGCTTTTTTGCCTATCTGAACTTTGAATTCAGTCACAATTCAACCAGAGCAAGGGAATCCCACTTCAAATCTTAGAACGGTATCTCAAGGGAGGAGGTAGAAGCTGTTGCCAATGAAGAGTAGAAAAATAGCAGTAGAAAAACAGAATGAGCAAAGACTTTTTTACTACCGACATTTAAGTGTCTTTCAAATCCAGACTATATATATTTTAAATAAAGCCTCAAATTGCATTTGGGGAATGCCGCTCTTGTCCGACTTGATGCCATGTTTGCTTAGGCAAAGCAATTTTTCTGTTCTTCTCCTTTCTGGGTCAACCTAGTTGGAGCAAATCTAATTGTTCTCCCTCTCTCTTTCATACATCATCATTTAAGATCACCAAGAATTCGTGTTCTGGAACCTGCCCTTGTCTCCTTTTACAATATCTGTTTATTTCTGGACAGCATTCATGAAGGAGAACACTTTTCACAGGTTAATCAGGGAAATTGCATAGGCTGACAGCAACAGCAAGCTTATTGATTGCAATGAAAGTCTCAGGAATGTGTGTGCCGTTGGTTTCTGCGTGGAATTATTTGTAAAATCGTAGAGCTCTGAGTCAGCTGGAAGAAAAATTACAATATAAATTCATAGATTATTTGTGTGTAACGAGGCAAGAAAACAATGACTTTGTAAGTTTTATTCTGAGGGATTTTGACCTAAGAAAACTCCCCCACAGCAGCCCACATTCATTTCCGTGAAGAACACTCATCTCTGCACTTGAAAAAGCCTAGCATTTCCTTTGCCTGCTCCTTGCAGCTCCTTGAGTGCTAGAGAAAAGGGGTAAACACGAAACAGCTAGACTAGCTCTGGGAAGAAAACATAAAGGCAGCAAACTGCCTTAATTGATCTCCTCACATAAAATCCAAAAACCCAGAGGCTATCTTTAGTGCAAGACATGTCCTCACGAAGATGTTTCCAGTTACTCAGGAAAATCAAATCTTCTTTATACAACAGTCTTCAAGGAACAAGAAATATTTCATTAGGATTTTAATGGTGAGGGCTCAAGCAAAGAAAGCTTCCTCCTCTCTTTTGTCAAGATCTCTTGACAAAATAAATAAAACAAAAAGCCCTTTACGTGTTTTTCAGTTCAAAAAATAAATAAATAAACAGTGTGGGGGTGAGAAGTAAAATGAATCCTTAGGAATATTTTCTGAAACAAACTTTGGATAACTTGGATCATGGTATAACAGAGAAGGCTCATGGGTGTGTGTGTGTTTATTTTTTAATTGTGATACACTTCTTGTGTCCAGTAGTCATAAGTAAACAACCCAGAGATTGTTACAGTTATTTATCAAATTGTAGTTGAAGCATGATACTTTTACATAAATGTCTGTGATTCACCGTTATTTTTTAAAGTTCAAAGACAGCTCATTGTGAATGAAATCTCTCCACCCATTTCCAGGTCTTCCTCACCCGTCCCGTCCTGTCTTGCCCTAAACTTTATCCTTCCACAGAGAGGTGCCACTGCTGCTTGCTAGATTAAGCACAGCTGTTGTTATTATTAATCATAAACAACAACATCTAATTTAAAAAATCTCAGTTATTCATTGAGAGGTTGGCTCTAATACACAGGCTGTAGGTGGGCTTCTTGTTCTTTACGGAAAGGGGCTGGTTCGGCTGCAGGCTTTGGCATTCAGGGAGAGCTGAGGCCACGGAAGCTTTCTTGAATGAGCAGGGAAGTGCGAGCCACCGCTGGTCCCACTTGGTTGTCAAAGACCATGAACACTGGAGCTTTCTCTCTAAGCTACGGCCACAGAGCAAGATTCCAATAAAAAGTCCCAGGCTGAATGTTGAGGAGGCTGATAAGAGAGTCAAGTTCTAGAAGAGTATTTGGGAAGCATGCAGCTAAAGGGTGGATGCAAATTACCCAGAGGAATGATGGAGCACAGAGTGGGGGACGCACCAGATCTCCCATGACATATTCCTGAGCTCTGCGCACATCTCGCAGCCTCACACCACCACTGAGGACCAACACAGAAAGGCTTTTGTTAACAACACTCCAGCCAGACCAGGAAGAAATACTGGCAGAGGACATCATCAGCCCAAATTAAGCAGCTGAATCCGATGCGAAGGTGAACAGCATCTGAAATAGCCTTTTGGAAAAAACTCACTTGAAGGTGAACACAGAAAAGAGCCATTGGCAGTAATTTAACTGTAAAATGATCAATGCCTGAAGAGTAGATTTGACGACGGGGAATGACAAGAAGGAGGAGAAGGATGGTTCAGCTCTTCTTCCTCCATCTTGACCTCTCCCCTTCTAAAAATAAAAGGAGAAACAAAGGCACAAACACAAGCTTCTTACTGCTACCTGGGAATTATGTCCACCAAGTTGTCCCACCTGCCTGTCTTATGAAATTTACCATAGCTCCAGATGGAAGCAGGATCTGCATAACAGCCCATCCTGGGTCAGCAAAGAACTGTCGGCATTTGTGGAGTGCTTTAGCATAGACAAAGGTGTTCATGTATGGTACCTTGTTTGTAAAGCTTAAAACAGCAGGAGCCAGCTATTTGCTCTTTCCCTTGAAGAGACTTCCAGTGCTGGTGTTCTGTTTCCCAAGGGCCTGATGCTACAATGCTCTTGGTGTCCGTGATGTCTCTGCTGCCATCAAAGGTCAAACAAGAGGTACACAGGCATTTTGTGGGTTTATTGCTATTTTTTCTCTTTTTTGTTGCCCACAGTACTTTCATAAGATCCTCTGTTCAAAAAAAAAGAAGGAAGGAAGGAAGGAAGGAAGGAAGGGAAGGAGAAAGGGAGGAAGGGAGGAAGGAAGGAAAGAAGGAAGGAAAAATTTTTGTTTTTTGATACTTAAGGCTATTTGGGGTGCCCAGAACACAGAATTTGTGCACAGAATTCCACATGAAGCTTGGAGGAGTACATTGCTCACTCAAAGGAAGGAGAGGAAAAAAATTGGGGAGATGGATGGTTCTGGATGGTCACTATTGTGTTTACAGAATGTTTGGATAACTCTCCTCCTAAGTTTGCTTTCTTTTACGTCACTGAAAAATTCTCAAAGCCTGCTGACCATGGGGATTTGGAATTCAAGGTCCTCATTTTTAAGATCTTCCTAAACAATAGTAGTATGAGCAAGTAAATTATTTTTGGTTGAATTGATAATTAAGAGTAAAGGCTATGGTTCTACTGATTTAGAATGATAAGAGATTTTCAGCACATTATTTAAATGCTTGTGGGAGTTGTACAAAATGTCTCCAAGATTACTGACTTGGTTATCATCCTTATTACATACTTTTGTCTTCCAAATCATTGCACTATCTTGAACTGTGGTCATCAATCTTTTAGCCCTTTTGAGTCATTGTGATGCAAACAGCACTGTGATTTATCCAGAAACACCAAAGTCACACTTGACTCTGGGCTGGCTCACGCCAACTCTAGAAAAAACAAGACCATGTGTTCAGGTAAGCAGGGCAAGATGCAGACGAAGTCCAAGGCCTGATCCTTAAAAGTGCTGGCCAAGGCCTATTTCCTCACTGTGAGCTTGGACCACCTTCCTCCAGAGGGTCTCACAAGGACACAGTGAGACAGCATTGAGCCAAAGTGCGAATTCGCCATCACTGCCAAGGAAAAACAATTCAAAACATTCGCTCTACACTCAGGGATCTTTTGGGTTGGTTGCAGGGACATTAAAGTCCATCTAGTCCAAAGCTCTCACTTTGCCAGTGAAGACACTGGAATCCAGAAAGATGATGTGGCTAGTGTGAAAATCCCATTGGCTTAGGGCTGAGATATTTCTTTGCTTCTCAACTTCTGTTCATTCAAGCCATACATCCAGTAATGCATCTTTCAAAATAATGTCATGCTGGTTGTAGTAAGCCCATATATGGGATATATATACATATATTGCTATACATGTATAGAATATATATATATATATATGTGTGTGTGTGTGTGTATATATATATATATATACTAGAATAAAGAAGAGTCACAAATTGTAATCACAAAGAAAAAGAAAGTAAATTGAACTTGTTGAATTCACTGTTACAAAAAAGGTGCATTTTTCCCCCTCTTCTCTTTATAGATATATATGTCAGAGAAGTTTTAGGCCCATAGAAAATGTGAATGGGAAGTACAGAGAGGTCCCATATACCCCCTGCCCCAACATAGACAGACTCCTGCACTATCAAGCTACAGGAGTGGTACACTTTGTTTCTTTACTGTGGGTTTGTGCCCTTTGAACAACATCTCCCCAGTTGCCCTGCCTTCCAACCCCTGATAACCACAATTCTGTTCTCTGATTCTATAAGTTTGGCTTTTTGAAATTCCACTTACAAGTGAGATCATATGGTATTTGTGTCTGTCTAACTTGTCTTGCTTAGCATAATGCCCTCAAAGTCCATCCATGTTGCTGTAAATGGCAGGATTTCCTTCATTCTCATGGCCGTATAATATTCCATTGTGCATGTACACCTGTGTGTATGCGTGTGTGTGCATGTGTGTGTACAATACCGCATCTTCTTTATCTACTCGTCTGTTGACAGCCCCTTAGCTTGTTTCCATATCTTGGCTGTTGGGAATAGTGCTGCAACAAACATGGGGCTGAAGATATCTTTTTGACGTCTTTCCATTTCCTTTGGATAAATACCCAGAAGCAGGATTGCTGGATCACCTAGTAGGTCTATTTTGAATTTTTTGAGGTTCTGCAGACCGTTTTCTACAGGAGCTGAACCAATTTACATTCCCACTAATCCTGCAGTGGGGTTCGTTCTTCCGCACATCCTCGCCAATGCTCCACTCCTCTTCTTGATGACAATCATTCTAGCAGGTATGAGGCAATCAGAGTGGTACGCTTGTCACAATCGATAAAACTACATTGACCATCCTTTCCATCCAAGCTGATTTCAGATGAGCTGGCAAGAGGAATCCTCTCAGAAATGATGCCATTTTCTAGGGAAAACACGGACAAAACACTAGAATGTTGGGTGAGTCCCTCCAACTCTCCTCCTTCAGTTAAAATGACAGGGAGAGGAAAGCAGAGCAGATGTCTAAGAGTAATAAGAAAATATCTAAGATCCTTTCCACCTTTCAAACACAAGTATTCTGGGAGGAATGACAATCGATTACGCAGAGTAACTTGCTCCCTCCTCCCGTGAAACCACCTAGAAGTGGGTGGGAAAAGAGGGTCCACCTCCAACTCCCACTGTCATTTTATCAACAATAACTTTCGCGGGGACTCTCCCATCAAAATCGAATTTGTGATTTAGCATTTACCAACATGCACGAGGCAGCAGAAGTTCTCAGTATATCTCCAGGACTCACACATACCAAGGCATCGAGAGGCAAAGTTGTCGTTTCTTTCTCCGCATGTATGATGCCATGCCTAATTTTAAAAATAAGGGCCCACTGCCTCTTCCAGAGCCTGCTGTTTACGTGGCTACAACACGTTTTGCTCGCTGTGCTGTGAGGTGCCTTTCCCTCCGTGTCCGAAGAAGTGGGATGGGGCTGGGGCCGTTTGGAATCTCGTGGACGTGATTCGTCACTGAGCATCTCACCATGGATGTTCTGTTCTTCTGTCTTGTGGGCCTCTTTCATCCCTCCTTCCAGAGAAACCACCGTCTCGCTCTCCCACTCCATCTTCTCCATTTGCATTCACTACCCCCTGCCCCGTGCTTCCCACTGCTGTGGCTTCTCCCCGGTATTCTAGGCACGACACGAGAAAAGAGGTGTCTTCCTATCACGGTTAATTTGCTGCAGTCAGAGCAAAAACAAAAGGGAAACATTCTAAAAATGCCAAGCACTTGGGAGGAATGTCTGCTCACTACGCTGATGCTTCGCTATGACCTCAGATCCCTTTCCAAGACCCTCACTGTTCCAGTAACACTAGGTGGCCACATCTTCTGGAAAGACAGATTCAAAAGTGCTTGGGTCATTTTCTTTTGTGAGAGGTTTTTTGTGGGGTTTTTCTTCACTTTATTAACAGGATGTGTGATACCTAGTAAGGGGTGTGTGATCACTGCTTCTTATAAAATTGAATCTAAGTGCAAGTCATTTCACACATTTCTCCCTTCCCTGAGATAGTTTCAGTACCTTCTTAGGAAAAAGGAGGCGAGTGGAGAGGTTTCCTAAATGTGAGAAGAAGGAGGGCTACCATGTACTCCAGGGGACTTTAAAATTAACTTCTCCATCCAAACATATTTCCTCATCTCTTCCCCCTGACTTTGTTGGGAGACACATAGCAGAGGGTTACCCTTCCCCCTTCCTGGAGATAGAGTACAAAGCCAGCAGTTAGAGAAAGATCTGTTGCTGCTGTCTCAAAGGACCTCTCTGCCCACTAGACCAGCCTCTCTGAATATGTGGGACCAGGATCACCTACATCAGAAGTTTATTTAAAAAAAAATTGCTGAGAGCCAAGCCAGAGCCACGCCAAATCAGCCATGCCTGGGCGGGAGGACAGAAAACTGTCTATTCAACCTGCTCTCAGGTGATTCTGATGCACACTCTCAAGATGCCACATGGACTCTTGTCTTCCTGATTCTGGAGGATCTCCCTTTTCCCTCGGCATCCCCACTACCAAAGCATCCAATGTATGCTTCCTGGAAGAATGACTCTCCATTAGGTGTGTACAGATGACTTTTTGGCTCACGTGTAGAAGGATTCACCGCACAGTGAGCTCCCAGCAGAGAGAGAAGAATCCAAACTAAGACTTCCTGGCTGTCCCTGTTGTTAGTCTCACAGATGTCACTAACATCAACCACAGTCCTGTATCACCACTCTTTATCAGAAGCAAATACAGAGGCTCCACACAGCCAGCTGCACAGCCCAGCCTCCTGGAAGTCTGTCTAGAAAGAGCTTACATAGAAATTAAACAGCCTCATAGCTAATATTTCTGAACTTCTTTGTCACTTACCAACTTCATTGGGTTGATGTCTTCTGATTCTGGGAAGCGAACGTGAACTCACTGCAGCTCCTTGCTCCGTGCTCAGTTGAGAAGAGGGGTAGCCTGGTCTGGGAGGGGGCTGCTGCTCCGGGAGTCAGGGCTCTGGTCCCACTGCTGCCCCAGCATCGCTGTATGACCTTGCACAGCTCACTTCTACTCCTCTGTAAAATGAGGGATGGCTGGACTCCAGTGGCTCCACAGTCCCTTCCTAGGACACAATCCCAAAGCTTCTGTGAGTGGGGAACGGTGTGACCCACTGATCACTGATCAGCAAGTTCGGATCACACTTGGGAACTCCTGAAGAAAGGAGTCTGTGGGGACAAAAGCCCAGTTGAACTCAGGCTGGCAAGATGCCTCCCACAGAAACTGGAGCCCTCCAAGTTTTATTTCCTTTTCAGAACATCTGGCTAATGTCTTTTCAGGCATGATTCATGTTTCTTTGTTGTCCAAAAGGAGTCAGAGAGGGACAGAGTAAAGAAACGAAATAAAATGGCCTCGAGAATATCCCAAAGGACTAGAGATGGGGGGAAAGCCATGCTTGAATGTAAGCCACTGAAAACATTTGGCAAAATGCTGAGTTCTTCCTGCATGCTCAATGTTGTGAATTTTCACATGAGCTCACGTTGTTCCCAGAACCCACCAGACCCCAGGCCCCTCGCATCCTCTACCTGGAAGGATGAGGCTCCCAGGAGTGAATCTGCACCTCACGTCTCCTCGGCAGCTGCCATCTGCTAAGTCTGGGAGACATCCAGTTCCTCCCGCACATTTGCACTTCCCCTTTGAGATAGGATATCCCAAATTACACAGCCACGGTCTTCAGCCCAGGGGGGATTGTTCTCCACCGGATCTGCAGAGAGTAAGAAAACGGATCTGGTCTTGAACAACCATGGTTAAACAATTGTGTCAATGTCACTGAAGTCCGTGTATTTTTCCAGGTGAAAATGGCCTTACACTCACAATGTTGATTTGCATGCATTTAGGAGACCCCCCAAAACCTGGGGTTGTCCCTTAATTTCCCAAGTTTTTTTTTTTTCTTCTTCTCCTTCTTCCTTTAGCTTGGTCTTATTCAAGACAGAAATCCCTGGGTCAGAAATGTTGCCTCGTCCCATAAATATGACTTTTTGAACGTCCCGAGAGGCAGAAAGGAAGCCAAATGTGATTACTCAGCCTCTGGGCTTTCATCATGGTGTGATTCATCAAAGGAGCTGAAGGTACTGCACATTTCTGAACTTAAATATCCCTTCTGAGAGGCTTTTTGCCCTGTTGCTTTGATGAAGAAAGAAAGAGGCGTAAGAGGGATTTTTACACGGAGACAAAGCAATGTGCTGGGCTACCTGCTTTATCTGCCTTCCCTTGACCAGTATGGATATCACTGTGTGTGAATAAATTCAACTCGTCTTTCCTCCTCTCCTCCCCCTTCATCTCTGCTGTCATCCTGGAAACTATCTGCCTGTGCCCTGCCTTGTGACGACTTTCAAGACCATTTTCAAATATCAGGCAAGCAAAAGTGTTAAAGTCATTTAAAGTCAAGTGCCCGTGGGCAAGTCAGTTAATTTCTTGGAGCCTCTAATTCAGCAACCCTCAGTCTTGGAAGTCTACATCACTGGAGAACTTTAAAAAGTACTTATGTCGGGGATCCCCTCCCCATGGACACTGATCTGTGTGGTATGGGGCTGGACAAGGCCTGTGTGTTTGACAAACTTCCCAAGAATTCCCAGTGTGTAGCCCACATTGCCAAACACTGCTCTCGGTCCTTATTCTTCCAAGTGAGATTCTTAGACCAGCTGCGTCAGTCTCACCTGAATGCCTGTTAGAAATGAAGAGCCTCGGGCCCCCCCAGACCTGCTGTACCAGTATCTGCATTTTAACAAGACCCCAAGGTGGTTCATAGATACATCGGAGGAAGAGAAGCAAGGCTCTGATGCCTTATATGTTAAAGAGGATAATAATGTTCACAATGTGCTGAGCTCTCTGCTACACGTTTTGCCCCATGTAATCTCCAAAAGGTAAAGGGCACAGATTGCCTATATAGGCTTTAAGACTGTAGCCTGCTTCACAGAGGCCTGGTATGTGATGTTGTGGGTTTCCGGGGGTAGCGATTATTCTCTTAACGTGGTTTGCTTACGAGGCTGATTGTTCACATTTAAATGACGGTACAAAACGGTTCCACAAGTTTAGTATCTCCCTTTGATCTCAGAAACTGGATTTCCCCCCAAAATTTAATAAAATTTGCCTTCTTTTTCTATCACACTTTAGTTTGATTTGGGCATTATATATAGTCAGAGAGAGAGCACAAGCGGAGGGAGCGGCAGGCAGAGGGAGAATCAGGCTCCCTGCTGAGCAAGGAGCCTGACATGGGACTCCATCCCAGAACCCTGGGATCATGCATGACCTGAGCTGAAGACAGACGCTTAACCGACTGAGCCACCCGGCTGTCCCTGATTTGGTCATTATAAATCAACTCTAGCTGGCAGGCTCATTTGAGGAGCAATATTAAGGGTTTTCAGGGTGGGGATTGGTTACCTTGGTGAGGAGAAGCTGAATGAGTTGGGTTCAAACTGATCAGACAGGTTAGTTTGCAGGGGTCAGCCAATATTGGCCCACAGACCACAGCATCTGTTTTTTTGTAAATAAAGTTTTATTGGAACACAGCCCCACTCATTCACTAACGTATCGTTTATGCTGCTTTCACACTATCCTATTAGGACTACGATACGGGGTTGCTACAATCATGGTGGTCCTGAGAGACACCATTTGGCCTTCAAAGCCCCAAATCATCCTATCTGTGTTCCAAAGCCTACGTTCCACTAGACTTGCACAGAAAAAGTTTGCCTGTTCCTGGTTTAGGGCAAGTGCCAAGGCCATGGTTGGGTGTTCACTGGCCAGCTGGGCCCATTTATTTGTTTGGTTCTGTGGCCCAGTCTATGCCCCTAATCCCAACCAGACATTGAGCAGCTGTGCGGCCACAGCAAGGCCGGGGGAGCATCCAGCACAGACTCATCTGCATTCCAGAAACAAACAGGAGCAAAGAGAACACGGTCTGTGTACATGGGAGGATCGGAAGTTGTATATGGAAGTTGATGCAAGTATTGCTTGAGCATCTATCGGAAGTGTCCCCATTACCAGTAAATGCCATATAAAATAATGTTGGAAAAGAGCCTCTCAAGAAAACTCCAAGTTAAACAGAGAAACACAAGATCTCTAGTCAAGGTGGAGAGAAGTGTCCCCTAGGAGAAACAAAAGGTAAACGAATTCGTTACCAGCCTATTTCAAGCTAGAAATTCCCTCCTCTAGGAAAGTTGCAAGCCCTTGGAACACCGACATTAAGCAAACTCTGGATTATTTCAGAGTTCCTAAAATAAAAGCGTATGTTCTTTCCTATCTTTTCTTTCTCTTCAGTGGGCTATGGAGCAATCAGGAGTCACATCAGATTTGATTTCTGCTCTCTGTCTGAGAACCAGTAATTGCTGACTATGTAGCAGTCATGCTTTCTTGGTGTGGCAAGAATTAAAAGAAAGCAAAGATGGATAGAAGTCGGCAGAATGAATCTTTCCAAACTTGGGTCCTTGAAACTGGATGTTCCATTGGTTCTATTTCGTATTTCTGAATTCAATATTTTTTTCTCTGATAATTCTTTTGGGTCCTTCCTTTCATCCAAGCTGGGCTTCTGTTTCTTCCAGTAGGCACTTTGAGGCCAAGAAGCTGGTTGTTGGGAGGGCCTAACGAGGCCCGTGGATAGCAGTGGGATTGAACTGAAGTATAGCAGTTAGCTTTTGCCTAATTCCCCCCAACTGGTGTTTCTAGATCTACAATGGTTGATAAATTGTGAAAGTTCCAAGTGGGAAAAAAAAAGAGCAAGAGAAAGATACTAACAGTCTTGGGTCTAACAGATTGTTCTAATTATATTCTCGCTGTTTCATTTTGCAAGTTTTTATGAAAATGGAAGATTTGAAGTCTTTGCATAATCTCTCCGTACATAGTTTGTGTTGCCAGTTTACTCTCTCTGGCATGGGGCTGGCTCAGCTGTTGATCTCTGGCATAGGGATCCTAAAATGTGGCTGATTCTGCCTTCAGAACGGAAGTAGAAACGTGTGGTTTAAAAGATATATAATGGCTTGATAGAAATGATAATGGCCTTCTGTCAAATCATTATAAGAACACTGAGAAAATTAAATTAAATTAAATTAAAAAAAGAAGTTAATTATTCTCCTAAAGGTTTTGTCTTTTAATACTCTGGAACATATATAACATATATTATACATATACACACACGCGCGTGCACACACACACACACACACACACATACAGAATCCGTTTGGTGGTTCTGACTAAATTGACCAGTAATAGTTTTGCTATGAGTAAATTTGATGTCAGGAGTTTGCAAGAGAAGGAACAGATGTGAATATCTGTGTTTACAAGAAAGACACTTTCCTCTTTGGCCACTACATGTGAGTTATGGGAGAGGTTAACATTTTCTTTTCTCTGTGTGTTTATATGAAGTTTCTGGAAATCATTGCGAGGAGATGGTAAGAGTACATGACAAGATATTCCCTCAGGCAACAGATGAGAGATTTGGGGATGAAATTGGTCTGTGCATCAGGAGTGGAAAGGATTCCAGGCTCTTCATATGCTTTATGAATTAATTTCATATGCATTACCCTCTTCATATAGCGCTGAGCCAGAAAGTCTTAGGAGCTGCCGAAGTTAGCTGTAAAATAGTCAGGGCCTCCCTTAGCTTTTTGCTATATCCTTCTTCTACTTTGTTTATAAGTTTAAGATTTTAGGTAATTGGTTTCTTGACTCATTTTTTGCCTTTTTCCAGATTTTGCAATCCCTGCTGTCATGACCATAAGTCTCGTTTCAGGCCAATGCTGTGCAGCACCTTGCTGTCAGTGTCTGAGTGTGCAGGCTCTGAGATCTAATCCTGGGATTCTGAGTCAACCATCAAAACTGCAGCTGAGAAGTTTCAGGGGCTCCCACCCTTGTCAAACTAGGATACACCCAGTTTCAGAGTCTGGACAGGTTCTGTCCCTTCCTGGTGAATCCCAAAAGGATGCCAATGAAGTGGACTGCAATTCACTTCTTGTATTCTCCAGAGAAGTTGTGACCAAGAATAGTAAATGAAATGTGTAAGGTGTTCTACAGTTTGCAATGCACTTGGACTAACCTTCCTTCATCTTTGCTGTAACCCAACAAGTGGGGTATTATCCTCTTTATTTTACCAGTTCAGGAAAACAAAATCCACGGAAGCTAAGTAAGCTTCCCTGGGATTTCATCGTGAAGTAGCAGAGATAGGATTCAAATACAGCTCCCATGACTCCAAATACCATTCCTTTTCCACTATAATACGCCAGCCATGTGAAGACCAGGAAATGAAGGAAGCCAGCAAAGCAGAATTCTCATGTGTGATTAAGAAGCGCATGTCAGGGCACCTGGGTGGCTCCGTTTGTTGAACGACCAAGTCTTTCTTTTGGCTCAGGTCATGATCTCGGGTTGGTGAGATCGAGCCCCACGTCAGGCTCTATGCTCAGATTGTCCCTCTCCCTTCCCCATCCCATTCTCTTTTCCTCAAATAAATAAATAAATAAAATCTTAAAAAAAAAAAAAGAAGGAGCAGCTTGTGTAATTGAACAGCGGAAGGGAGACAAGGTGTTCAGATGGTGGGAAAGGAGAATGAGTGTGCAGGAAACAAAGAAGTAGAGAGGAAAGTCATTTTAAATAGATGAAATCACAACTTTGAGTCAAGTTCTTTATAGAAAAGCTCAGCCTCTCTCCTGTTTTCCAAACATTCCACACATTGTCTTGATCAAGATTTGGAAAGACTTGTTGAAAGTAAGAAAGTATAGAGTATCATCTATGGTTTCCTCTATTTTGCTTTTATGACTTATCAAGGGCTGGAGAGTAAGTATGTTCTGCCCTGCTGACCAATAGTATCCGTCACGACTACTCAATTCTGTCATTATTGCGTGAAAGCAGCCATTGACTAAATGGCAAGGGCTGTGTGCCAATAAAATTTATTTACAAAAACAGTAGCCAACTGGAAACCCCAGCTTGCAGGCCCCTGCCTTCGACGATGGCCTCCAACCTTTTTCGGAACATCACTGCACATTACAATCACCTAGGGACAAGTAAAAAGAATGCCAATGCCCCCATGTCCTTCCCTATGACAGCCGAAGCATTCTGAAGGAAGGTCCAGCCATCAATGTATATCTCTAAAGCTTCCCAGGAAATTCTGCTGTCAAAACAGGATGGAGGGCCACTGACCTAGATTCTGAAACAGGGTTTCTCAAAGTGCAGTCCCCAGGAGGGACAGACACTTCAGCGTCACCTGGGAACTTGTTGGGAATCCAATTCTCAAGCCCAACTCCAGACCTTCTAAATCTGAAAGTCAGGGAATGGGGCCCAGAATCTGCATGTTAACAAGCCCCAGGTGGTTCTAAAGTACATGCAATCAAGTTTGAGAATCACAGGTCTACCTAGAGGATGAGCATTCAGCCCAGGGCGCCCCCCTCACGGGTAAATCAGCTATTAAATACTAGAGCCAGCACTAGATCTGGCATCAAAAATGTAGTTTCAGGCCCCCCTTCTGCTCTTTACTATACCTCCTTGAGCCTCAGAGTCTCCATCTTTGGAAAGAGTAACTATCATCTATACCTCTATGGTGTGTATGGTGATTAAGTGATTAGATGTTTTCGAGGGTAATTAAAAAACTATCAAGCGCCCCACAAAGGAAACCATTAACTACAGTTGTACCGAGGGGGAAGGGTATGCACTTGTTTGTCATGGGCTTGGTCCGTGGTTCTTGGTCCAAGAGGCTGCTCCGATCCAAAGGGTTACTATGAAATGTAACCTAGAAAGATGTCTACTCCTTCCAACCTTATGGTGATTCTTTTTTCTGAACTACAAGGCAGCCCTGAAGAGAGAAAAGCAGGACTGGAGCACAGTGCCTAAGTAGTCAAGGGGATGAAGGAGACACTATCTTAGGAAAACGATGAAAGCAGCTAGAAATAAAG
Source organism: Potos flavus (assembly GCA_028534135.1). Lineage (NCBI taxonomy): Eukaryota > Metazoa > Chordata > Mammalia > Carnivora > Procyonidae > Potos > Potos flavus. Next base: position 13,701,362 of record CM052883.1, on the reverse strand, counting down.
CTGTTAGGATGCGCTCCAGACCCACACACCCTTGTTTAAAGTAGGCTAGGTGAACAATGAATATTGTCCCGGAGATATTTTTCTAGTAGTCTTGGAGCTACCCTGCTTGCCCCTTGACATACATTACCTGTCAAAAAGTAGCACCAACTACCCTCACAAACGTATTCAAAAAACCTGTCGACACCTTTATGAAGAACACACATAATTTGTTCCTAAGACAAAGTGGGATGGTTTGGAGGTAAATTTATAGTCCTGTAGGTTTGACATCGAAGAGAATAAATACTTGACATAAAATATCCCTTAGAACCTCTTTTAGAATATAATCTACTAAAAGAATCAGGATCTAACACAGTGTGGTGATTCTCGAGTTCTTGTGAGACCAAAACCAAGAAACGTCTCAGGGTATCTGCTGTGTTAGAAATGTGTAGATTGAACTGAATATTTCTAACATAAAGAGCCTTCAGAAATCAACCGTCTTACATGTAGTCTCTAGAGTTACCATCTGAACTTTAGGGAAAATATCGATGCCAAAATCAACACCACTGTTAAAACTCCCTCGTCTTGCCTTCCTGTCTAAGTGCAAGACCCTGCTCTCTCAGATGTTGTGAGATTTTTTTTTTCCCTTCTCTTTTGGTTCATCTGCAGCATAAAAGATGAGGAAAGGCAAGGTCAGGGAAAGGTTTGTTGTTCTTTACTTGGACAAAGGCTTGCACAGCGTTATTTAGACATTTTCTTATGTACATTAGATAGTCATTTTTATTCATAAAATGCCTTTGGAAGCATTTTGCTGAGAGATGCTGGGAAAAATTGAAGTGGGTTAAAATGAGCCATGATACACCAGCCCTGCAGGTGTAGCACTTGGAGTCCGGTGAGGGGGGATTACCTCCTATGTTCCCCTTCTGGCCTTGCTGGAATTTCCTAGCCCCAGAAGACACACCGAGGCTGCTTTTCTCAGGGCAGGCGAACTGCCTTGTACACAGATCAGTTGAAATATGAACCGAGCAGGGTGTGAACTAGCTCAAAATATGCTGATTTCCAGATGTTCCTTGATTCTCTCAAACATTGATTGCCCCCAAAGACCATCCTGAGTTGGTGGATGGCAGTGATTACTCATATTTCTTTTCCATGATCAAGGCAATAAATTTAAAGCCCCGTAGTCTTCTTATGAGCCTATGTCTGGGTCTTGTCTAGGTCATATATTACTTCTCAGTATGAAAATTGCAGAGTCTCACTGGATTGGGCAGTAAAATATCCACACACTGATGCCAGTGTTTTGATTTGTTGCTCTTCCCCGGATGGAAATTTTCTCAGAAATCTGAATGAAGGGTCGGTGTTTTATATAGTGACCTTCCGTGAAAGAAAGGTCATGGAATATCTCCTTTCTCTGAACAAAAATCAGGAAAACAAGGAGAATCAATGTTAACGTGTTTCAGGGAAAGAACAACAACAACAAAAAAAATCCAAAAGCAATGAATCTGAGTTTTCAAAGGGAAAAAAAATCATCTATAAAGCATGCTTAGAACTAGCATTATGGCATTCTAAAATCTCAGTCACTTGGGAAATAAAAAAGAAATCCATGGTATGAATAAGTTAGGATCACACATGCTAAAACTTCTGGAAGGTTCTTCTGAATCTGTTTATCTGATATCTGGGTGAAATAAAGGCTCCTAGAAGGGCAGTCTTCTACCGGTTTATGGAATGGAATACAGTTCTACCACCGGACTGGTGGTACCACAGAGAAACGAGTTATTTTACCCTTTCTACTTCCACCCCATTCGGAGACAAATCTGTGGCCACCTACTCACCGTCCCATGCAACTTTGAGCTGACATATTCCTCCTCATGTAAGAAGAAATATGACAACTCTCCAGGAAAAAGACTTTGATCTGAGTTCGTATGACCGCCCTCACTCATACAGGAAGTGATCTTAGTGTCTCAGAGTCTTAGCTTTCCCATTTGTAAGATGAAGTTAATAATACTCGATGCGGGAAGGTTCCGTATTTCATCTAAGGCCACACCTAGTTAGGAGCAGAGTGGGAACATGAACCTGGTTGGGGCTGTAACAGAGCGTCTTTGATCCGTGGTATTGATACCTGATGAGGAGTAAATGGGATGAGATACAGAAAACCCTCACAACTGGATCTGATGCACAGAGAGCCCTCTGTAAACACCTGTTACCAGTTTCTTTTACTCCCTGTCCCATCTACCCCATCACCTCTCTCTCTCCTGAAGTACCCGATGCGTTCTGTGACCTTCAGTGGCACACAATAAGTATGGACAAGGGTGATTCATGTGCCTTTAATGCTTTCTGCCCCGTTGCTACTATGTCCTTTTATTTGTTGACCTATTGTCTTTGTATTGTAATGGATTTCTTTTCATGCCACCATACGGTGTCATGATTGAAGTTCTTCATTAGCCATGATCATCTGAAAAGATAGAAATCATAGTTAGATGATCAATTTTCACTTTGGGGTCAGGAATTTGAAGGGTACTCCCAGTGCCCTAGGAGATTTCACCTCTAGTTTGCTAATCTGCCTTTGGGTATAGCTGCCACCAGGGAGTTTGGGGGAAGAGCACAAAATGCAGAAGAGGACGGAGAACCAGGAACATAGTTAACAAATGCTGCTGGCTAGCTCCATGTTTGCTGAGCAGAAACTGCCTGCTACTCTGCCTGTCTGCTTCCCTCTGCCTGAGGTTGGACTTGCTGGATCCACCAGAGCCTGTTTTTAGCTACTCTCGGTCCCAGGGTTTCCTGGCCATCCGTATTCCTCCAGGTGCCACATAATGACGTCACTGGACCCCACAACAATGTGCCCAGAGGAAGTCCTATGGCAATGGCCAGCCTCCATTGAAAACTAACATGCCCGTATTCATTCCTTTAGTCCACATAGCAACCCCAAATTTTACAGATGAGGAAATAGAGTCATAGAGCGGCCAGAAGAAATTTCACCAGATTCAGAAGTCTGTAATAAACCCACATAAACTGCCTTGAGGAGAGCCCAGCCAGGAATTGATTTCCACATTACATACTTGAGGCTGATTTAGGGACTGAGTCATAGTAGGAGACAGCTGATGTTTTGGAAATGTTTTGACCCTAATATTTAGCTGGTCAACCTCCATGTCTTGTCATTGCCCTTAGCTTAGAAGGGAGGAAGACCATGATCTCTGTTTGGAAATGAGGCATTGTGCTCTAACCATTGACCCAGCTGGGCAAACCTTGCGTCCATAATTAAATGCTGTTACGATGGGCCTAGAGTACAAGGGTATTATTTTAGGAGTTTTCTTTCCTGATCACCCACTTCCTAACACTTGCTGTCATTCACATATCAGCACGATGTAACTTATTTCTGACTACTCACTTGGGGCTTGTGATAGTCACTCAGGGCTACAACCTCAAGACATTTACTGCTCAGGGAAAAATAAGTTTAATGTGAATATTTTACATCTTAAGGTCAGTGTTTTATTAGAACCCTGAGAACAGGAATGCATGAAAAAAGATCCAAAGGATGGAAGAGGGATGCTCTTTGTAGGTCCAAGTAGTAAAATAAAAGTGGGCTGGCATAGAGTGAAATATTAGTTCTTTCACTCTAGACTTTCTAAGAAAGACCTATGGAAATTAAGGTCTGCATAATTTCTAAGTTTGCGAAGCCAAGAGACAGAAACCAGGAGGAAATTCTCATTTCTCCTTAAGATGGTACCAACCCGGTAGCTTAAAGGTGTCCTAAGAGCAAAGAGCTGGTTAAATGGCCCCCAGGAACAGGTGTGGCAGAGCAAGAATATGAATAAAGCTGAAAGTCATGGTAATAGCAGGATCTGGAAGTTCGAGGAAATCATTTCAATTGTGAAGCGTTCCCACATATGCTGCTAGAAAATCACAGGAGGATTTTATTATTATTTTACATATTTTATAATACCAAGAAAACTTAAAATTTGATTGTCATTGCTGCTTTAATTCAAATTGATCAATGATTCTATAAGATATATAGATCTGTCTTCCTGAATCTAAAGAATCATGAATTCTTTTTAACTTTATATAACGATTGCCACATTCATTCTCTGGGTTTCTTAGTTTTTATAGTCACGTATGTGCCATGATATGGCCAATGATTGTCACACAACAATCAACTAAGTTTCATTTTTATACCAATTTTCAAAATATAACAGAAAAATCTTTGCTGGTCATCTGAGTAGGCAGAGTTTTAACATAAGTGATGTGTCTGTGTAGATGAAACTCCCACATTGCGCTTACTGTTGCTATACCTCTCCAAGCCTCTTAAATTCACCATTTTTTAACTTTACCCTTTAAATAAGGGGACTCAGTGAAGATTTTTCAGTAGAACCATGCTCTAGAAAATTCCTCTGGCAGAACGTTGGAAGGGGGAAGGACAGGACTGGGAGGAGGCTCGTTTTAAAAGTTACGTTTGTGGCTGGGAGAAAAGACTCAGATGGACTGCTGGGGCCTAAGACACAATCAGGAGGGCAGGGAGGGAGCCAGACAGCAAAGAATGAGAGGAGGAAGTGAGATACAAGAGAAGTCAAAGACGAGTGACTTTTGCTCCTAAGAACATCACATACTTATAACCGTGGGAGAGACAGCAGAAGGACAGCGCAATGATAGGATACCCAGGTAGAATCAACAGTGAGCACCTGAGGGAAGGAGAGAAGGCTGAGAAGAAATGGTTTTCCCATCAAGAGGGGGAGGAGGACGAGAACTGAGGGGAAGAGCAGGATCTGATGGCCCGTAGATCTCCAGGGAAGCCAACCAGCCTCGGTCTTCTTTCACGAACTCTGTGGTTCCAGGCAAGGATTTCTTCTGCTCCTTCAGTAGGGCTGAAGGTCTGAATCTAAGCCTTAGCTTCTCTAGACGTGAACTGCTCATCTGGTGTCAGCCTAACATCCCACACGCCAACCTAGGTCAGGATTACTAATTCACTGCAGAGCACACATATTAGCTGTGCAACTGCAAATCACATAGCAACCGAGAAAAAAAATACATCTCTCAATTTCCAAAGAATTAGAACATAAATTAAAACCCAAAGGAAAGTCATAGAGCTAAAGCTGAGGTCATTCCACGTCTACAATTACATTTCTGCAAATTAAAAGACCGAAATTTGGTGGGGCATCTGGGTGGCTCAGTTGGTTGAGCATCCGACTCTTGGTTTCGGCTCAGGTCATGATCTCGGGGTCGTGAGATCAAGCCCCGAGTCCGTCCTGTTCAGTGCTCAGTGAGGAGTCTGCTTGAGATTCTCTCCCTCTCCCTCTGCCCTCCCTCCACCTCGCTCATGCCCGATCTCTCTCTGTCTTTCTCAAATAAATAAATACATCTTAAAAAAAATAAAAGACCGAAATTCTAAAGGTAGCACACAACTGTTAAGAGCTTTGAGAGTTTTTCTTTCTTTAAAAAGCTATAAAATTATGTTCAGCCTAAACACCTCCAAAGGCATATATACATTGTGATCTATACACGTGGATACATCACATGCATATGCAATTATGTAGATCACTATGTATATAGAGCCAGAGAACGGTTCTATGTAAATAAAAGATTTTTTACACTGCACTGTACTCAAATTGAACCACTGTATAAGATTTTTCTTGTAAGCTTCAGTTATAAATATTAACAGTTTGATAAATGGAGGGAAAGAAAGCTCTGGTTTCTTTTGGTTTACAATGAAAAATGCAAAAAGGATTACCAGGTGTGCAAATATTTGCTAATGGAAACATTTAAAGGGTTTTAATATACACTCCTTGTTCACATAACTAAATACTACTTAAAGAGATGCCTCTGGCCTCATTATTCATAAACATTTGGAAAACAATGGAAAAAGTGCAACACTGATTTATCTTTTGTGGTTACCTCTTGCTTTTTAGGTATCATTTGTAAAATAAGGGAGGAAATTTCCAAAGGTACAGGGTATCATTATTTAATGACTAAATAAAATAATAACTAATAGCTAATATTTATTGAATGTTTACTCTCTCCCAGACTCCCCTGTACTAACAGGTTCTGTAATTATCCCCTCTGTACACATGAGAAAATTCATCAGAAGTCTCATTCTCAATTCAGGCTAGCAATAGTTTTCCTTTTCCCACATAGCTTGCTCCCAAATGATACTCTTAATACTGGGCTAAAGGTTGTTACCATGCTAAAAGGTATATCATCAAGATGACTCTTGAGTTTTTATCAGATTCGGTCTACTGTCAAACAAAATGGCGGCAGGTTTTTTAAGAAGTCAGGTGAAAATATGTTTTAAATTTGAGTAGACTTCAAAGCAAAATTTGGAAAATGGGTGAGGATTACGAGGATTGGTGAGGATTTCCCTAAGTGAGGTCTCAGTTCACGGACATCCAATTAAAGAATGGTATTAATAATGAATTAGGACTGACCCCGGAAATGGTTTATGCATCCTATTATAAAACTGAGTCAAAAATAAATAACAATTATCTAATGTAGAAAATATCTGGGAATTAATAGCAAGACTCTGATCATTTTGGGAGAGTTAAAGTGGTGATATAAAACAGTGTTTCTCAAAGTAGGGTCCCCAGATCGTCTACATCCAAATCACTTGAATTCTGTTAAAATGCAAATCATGGCCCCATCACAGACTCTCAGAGTCAAAATATGTCCATTTCAATAAATACCCAGGTGCTAATTCTCACTCAGAGCTGATAGACACTTTCCTAAAATTGAGAAACTTGTATTTATTTCATTCTAGTACAAGAAAGTATACTTATTTTTTGTTATTTAATACAAAAAGACTTTGTTGTGGATTGAATAGTGTCACCCAGAAAGATATGCCGCATTCCTAACTCCCACTACCTATGAATGAGATCTTAACTGGAAATAGGGTCTCTGCAGATGTATAACCAAGTGAGGATGAGGTATATCACTATCACTAGTGACCTTAGAAGAAGGGAATTTGAACCCAAACACAGAGGAGACCCACAGTCAGCGGGGGAAGGCCATGCGAAGACAGCCAGAGGTTGGAGTGATGTCGCTATAAGCCAGGGGATGCCAAGGATGGCTGGCAACCACCAGACGCCAGGAGAAAGGCATGAAGGGGAGCCTCCAGAAGGAACCAAACCTGCCCATCCCTTGATTTTTAGACTTCAGGCCTCCAGACTGTGAGAGAGGAAGTATCTGTTGTTTTATCACCTCCAGTCATGGTCCTTGGCCCCAGGAAACTGTACAGACACAAAGCCAAGACCTGGATGGCGAGGAATCCCTTCCCTAGCTCCACCTGCACGGCCCCCTGCCCTCTCCCATTCTGCGTCAGCAGCTCGGTTGGGGGGTTGGGGACCCCCTAAGCCGCCTCTGCCTTCCCTGTGCAGGAAGGATCCTCCCGTGCCTCCTTTCTCCTTCCCCGACTGGCAGCTCTGCCTTCCGTACCTTGGAGACAACTGTCCCGGGTCTGGCGTTGGTTTTGCCCGCCACTCTCCCGGCAGAGACGGGAGGGATTTCATAATTCACTGGGTGGCTGATATCACCCCGAAGTATGAATTTTTTTAAAAATTAAACTTGAAAACATGCCTGAGCACCCCGTGCTCGGCCAGAACTGATTCAAAGCCGGGAGAGGCAGAGAATAAAGTGACGCAGAGGGGACCCTTGTCCTTTTGGTCAGATTCCATTTCCTCCGTGGAGCCCGTGGCGCATTGGTCCCTCCGGGACCATCCGCGGACAGGGCAGGCCGAGCGAAGGTCATGGGGGGTTTTATTGATTCTACGGCTCTGGCCTGACTCCTGGGGATTTACAGTATTTAACCCACCAGGAGGAGCCGCGAACTACATAAATGGCTTCCCGTTTACCAGGAGAGCCTGCCGTTTTATAAGTGACGCCAGCTAGGTGGCCCCCTTCACAACTCTCTCTAATGAAAGCCTGCAGCCTCTGCCCCCACTCAGAGGAGCGTGGCCTCGCGCTGCACGGGCCAGCCCTGCTCCGGCTCCGAACCCGCACAGGATTGTTGAGCTCCCGAAGTAGAGTAAGCCAGATCCGGGGAGATAGGAAAATCCGAATTAAGAGACCCGCGCCGCCGTTCATTGGATCTGTCAGCATCCTCCATGACCAAAACTGGGAGTAAGAAAATGGAAGTTGAAGAGCATGAAATAGGGGAAAATAGAACGGTAAGAATAGGATTTGGTGACTTGCAAAATGTTCTCACATGTATTACAAGAGGCCTGGGATCTCTATCAGCCTGAGAGGAAGGGAATGAATGGATTCGGAGGATTTGTTTTTACATCAAACATGACATCATTGTTATTCTGCCTGGGAACTTCTCATTCTCCGAATGGAATTACGGAAGTTTGAAAGACGAGGCTGGTCCTTGTGTTTATTGATGGTGTTCTCACCCGCCTATGCGAACGCACTGCTAAAACCCAGCCTGAGGCCAAAGGAAAGAAACCAAGAATATCGATCCTGTATTCACTTAGAATTTTGATATTTTATTCATCACAGAATTTTCTGCATTCGTTTTGCCATTTTTAAAATATTGCATTAAGATATTATTTATTTGCATTGCGGAGTGTCTGAGTGCCCCCCCCTTAAATTCTGCACCCAAAACAAGTGCCTTCCGTGCTTTACCCTGGGCCCCTGCTCGGTGCGAGCCTTTAGAAGTTTCTAAGATGTTCTGTCAAGAGGAGAATGTGCACATTCAGATTTTGAGGGACAAGTCCCTCAGAACAAGGGGGGCGGCCTCCTTCATAAGCCTGCAGTGAAACCAGGAACCTCTGTGAGGCAGTCCTAGCATCATTCCATAGGGAACAAATGATTTTCAATTCCCAGACCCTCCTTTTCCCAGGATCTTTGAATTTAAAAGTTTGCTGTGGTTATTAATGCTTTTTTGCCAGTCGGCATGCCCCAAATCATCTCAAAACTACAGGACTCTGATAATTATGCACTTCATGACTGTTCATTGCCCTAAAATGAGTTAAGGCTGCGTCTGCGGAGAGTGCGAGAGTGCTGAACTCGAGCTCTTCCCAGGAATATTTGGGCCCCACTAACAGGGGTAATTATTGAGTGGTCACTCGCAGTCCCCTAGAGCTTTACTCAGCCCTTTCCTTGTCCCAACGGCCTGGCTCTAGGATGCAGCTATTCCTTCGCAAGCATAAGAATTCTGCTTTTGAAAAGCATTCTGTATAGTGGAAGCACATGGTACATAGTATATTCCGAATTAATAAATGAGGTCACTGTAAATTGATCTGCTTTGGTTTTCTCTTTTGTTGAACTAAATTTGTTCTCATTTTATCCTAAACTCTCAGAACATCCCAAGGAATTTCCTTTTTTTTTTTTTTTTTTTAAATGGGGGCTCCCAGCTGTCTAAGCAGGGCTGGGATATAAAGCTAAAAGTATTCTTAAATTAGCACCAGTATTTATTACATTTATAAAGAAAATATATTAACTGGTCTATATTTATCAAATCTCAAAAATATATTAACTTTTCTCTATTTACAGAATCTCCAATGTTTGAAGCAGAGAATAGAATTCCCCGTATTTCTCAATTTAGAATCTGCTATTGAAAAGCACTTAGTAAAAAAAAAAAGAAAGAAAGAAAGAAAAGCACTTAGTAAAATTATTCTATCTGTCATCCTTTCATGTCTAGGAAAACACCCTCAGGTCAATCTTTTTCATCCTTCTTAGCCTGACACCAAGTAATAAGATTCTTTTTCCTAATAATATCTACTACAGGGCAATGCTCCCTACTTTAAGAAAGCTGATATCAAAAAATCTGATTTTGGGGGGGCAGTGGGGAGTCATACTTGCTTTGCAAAAGAATTTAATTTAAATAGCAAGCTCCCTCTGAGTGCTTAAAATATGATTCAATTTACCAAAACATTACTGGTGCATAGCAGAGAACATCCTATTCACCTACTTTTATTTCGGTCGCCTCAGCTTCTGCACTTTGAGCGAACAAGCCCGTTGCAAAGTTATTGTCCTTATCTAAAAGGGATAGAGTGCCATCTACATGTTTAATGAGACGCACCTGTGTCTAATGATGTTTGCTATGTGTTTAGACTGACCCAGCCCTGGGGTTCAAGAGGGGTCATCTAAGAGAGCTATCTAACTGTCTTGAGAAACTCAACCTGTCAAAACTTCACGTGACAGTGGTTGACATTATTATTATTATTATTATTATTATTATTAATTTTGCTGGCAGGCATTGCATCAGTGTCCAAGGGCTGCCACCAGAAACTATCACAATCTGGATGGCTTAAAACACCAAGAGTATATTGTCTCACATTTCTGGAGGCTACAAGTCTGAAAGTGAGGTGTTGGCAGAACCTTGCTGCCTATGATGGCTCTAGGAGATAATCCATTCCATCCCTTTCTCTTAGCTTCTAAGGCTGCTGGCAAGCCTCGGCGTTCCTTGGCTTGTAGACGCATCGCTCCAGTCTCTGCCTCTGCTGTCACGTGGCCTTCTTCCCACGTGTCTGAATGCTGCTAGCTTTCTCCTTCCTGTTTGTCTCTCTTACCCTCTTCTTAGGAGGACACCAGTCCTGTTGGATTAAGAGCCTAGCCTACTGCAGTGTAACTCTGTCTCACCTAATTACATCTGCAAAGACCTTTTTTCCAAACAAGGCCACACGCCAAGGTTCCAGGGATTAGGACATCAACCTATGTTTTGTTGCCATTATTTTGTTTTTGTGGGATGGTACATTGTGCTTTTTAAAAAAATGTTTTTTTATTCAAGTAGAGTTGACATACAGTGTTACATTAGTTTCAGACGTACACATAGTGATTCCACAAATCTACATGTCATGCTATGCTCGCCACGGTGTGGCTGCCTTCTGTCACCCCACGACCCTATTACAATACCATTGACTATATTCCCTCTGCTGTACCTTTCATCCTGATGACTTTTTCAGTTCATAACTAGAACCCTGTGTCTCCCACTCCCCTTCACCCATTTTTCCCTCCCCTGTCCCCCTTCCCTCTGCTAATCATCAGTTGGTTCTCTATATTTGTGGGTCTTTTCTGCTTTTTTGTTTGTGTGTTTGTTCATTTGTTTTGGCTTTTAAAGTCCACATACAAGCGAAATCATATGGTATTTATCTTTCTCTGTCTGGGTTATTTCACTTACCATTATACCTTCTAGGTCCATCCATGTTGTCGCAAATGGCAAGATCTCATTCTTTTTTATGGCTGGGTAACATTCTGATAGATGATAGAGACATAGATAGATATCACTTCTTCTTTATCCATTCATCTATCATAGACACTTGGTTTGCTTCTGTATCTTGGTTATTGTAAATAATGCTGCAATAAGCATAGCCTTGCATTTATCTTTTTAAATTAGCGTTTTCATTTTCTTTGGGTAAATACCCCATAATGGAATTATTAGATCATATTGTAGTTTTCTTTTTTAATTTTTTGAGGAATATTCATATTGTTTTCCACAGTGGCTGCACCAAGTTACATTCCCACCAATAGCGCACAAGGGTTTCTTTTTCTCCACATGCTTGCCAACCCTTGTTATTTCTTGTCTTTTTGATACAGGCCACTCTGAGGGGTGTAAGGTAATATCTCTTTGTGGTTTTGATTTGCATTTCTATGAAGATTAGTGATGTTTTCATGCATCTCTTGGCCATGTGTGTGTGTTCTTTGAAAAATGTCTATTCAGGTCCTCTCCCATTGTTTAATCAGATTACTTGTTTTTTTGGTGTTGCATTGTGTCAGTTCTTTATATATATTGGATATTAACCCCTTATTGGATATATCATTTGCAAACATCTCCAGTAGGTTGCCTTTTCATTTTGTTGACATTTTCCTTCACTATGCAAAGCTTTTTATTTTGATGTAGTCCCAATAGTTTATTTTTGCTCAACCTGTTTTTCTGGAACACAATTCTGGCCACAACAGGCAATGATTCATGTGCCGTTGAGGGTAAGGGAAGTGCTAGGCTTTACTCTTATCACACATTGCGTGTTGCCCTGGCTTTGTGATGTTCTACTCAAAATGGATGGATGTTCTGAAGCATCACTTCTAACGAGATAATGCAATACATACATCAACCACTGGCATGAGAAGTAGGACACAGGTGGAGAGGGAGGTATAGATTAGAGGGTGTCAAGGAGGGAGGAAGAGGCTAAGGATGGAAACACGAAGGAGGGGAGCCTCCCTTGCAAGTAGGAAATAGGAAGCATCCACTGGTTGGGAAAACCCTGTAAACTTCGTGTCTCGCTGCTCAGCACCCTACACTTTGATCCAGTGTATTATTTCTCACATCAGCCTCTTTACCCACAGAGGTGACGAGAAAGAAGCACCATCAGTGTGATTTTCCTTTTTTCCTTGTGAATACCCAGTTTGTTTACATTTCATTTTGTTCATGGTAGGTGAGCTCAGAGAGCTGGGGGATGATGTTCTATCTGAGCACTTCAGAGGGGCCATTAGAAGAGTTCCCGAACCCCACCCTCTGAGCCTCTGTGTGGATCACAGCCTCTCCTTCTCTTTCCATACACATTATGGCTTTGTGGGAGTCCTACGGTTTTTCGATTGGAAAGAAATTAAGTGATAAAGGCCAAAGCCTCTTAAACTGCATGTAGGAAGAATCAAAATGAAACCACCATCCTGAAAACTCCTCTGGTTGTCAAATATAACTTCCTGGTAGTATATGCTTTGATGGAGTATGACATTCTTGACAGAGAGATTTGTGGTCAGCATAATTTGCTTTCAGAAGTTATCCAACTAAACATCATGGCTAATAATTTCATGCTAAAATAGGAAATTAAATTTTCCTTTGAGGTAATAACCAATCCACTAATACTTTTTAAAATCACCTAAGACACAAACTGACTTGACATAATTTAATAAAAATTTAAGAGTAATTTAGGAATATGAATAAGGCAATTAGAATGTAAAATAGTCGCCATGCTGCCATTTTCTTTACTTGATGATTTATTCAGAAGTGATTTTTTTAAAAAAGCGCCTTGTTATCAAACTTACATGAAGATATTTGGATGGGAACCTCATATCAAACTGAATGGAATATAGAAAGCTAAATTTAAAAAACTTCATTGGAAATATACACTCTAATGTAGCTTTATTTTGTAGTTTGATCAAGCTACCTTCTTGGGTAAGAGCTGTAATCGAGATGGTTTGGGGAGATCTAAAGAGGTCCATTAAACAGATTCAGTTGTTCACCAAAGAGGGAGGGGACCCAGCTTATGAGAGGCAAGCGGTGTTACGAAAAGCAGACACGTGTCACCCAGCACCGGTTACCTGCCTAGGCTGTTATGGTTTTGTGTAGCCATCATCCAATGCTGGCCATTGGCGAGTGCCATGAAGGCCATTAACCCATCATGAACCACAGCATAGTGTTAGACATTCTAATTTATAACAGTCTCTGCCTCACTGGTTGGATGACAGGTCTCTTATAGCCTAAAAGGCCCTCAGGACCCTCCTACATCTCTACCAATAAGATCTTGCCAAAGGAGCACATCCTGTGGCATTGGCCCTTATCCCATTCAGCTGTTCCTTTAACCTCTCCCTGCATGACATACTCCATGACACAAATCCTCCATTATGACTAACATGATCCAAACCAGCGCCTCTCCAACTTCAGTTTTTCCACATCACCTAGGGATCTAGGGATCGTCGTGTTTAAAAGCAGTTTTTAGTCCAGGAAGCTGGGGTGGGGCCAAGATTTTGCATTTCTGATGGACTGCCAGATGAGCCCTATGCTGCTAGCTCCCTTTAGTAGGAAGGATCTAGAAAATGCCCCATGTATCCCTGCCCCCATAGCCTTGTTCATATTCTTCTTTCACACTGAAATTTCCTCCCCTTTCTTTCATCCTCCAGTCTCTATATTCATCTTTCAAAGTCTTGCTTTAGTACCTATTTCTTGACATGATCTAGGATGGGACTTAGACATCACTAACACTTCCTCCTCAGAACTCCTGTAGCACACAGGGTCTGGACCACCTGTTTGGCACACAGCCTGTGCTAATTTTGTCTTCAGCAGCTTTTTCATATACATATCCTGAGTCCCCAATTAGATGTTTAACCCCTTGAAAACAATCTCGATGTGTCTACTCCTGGCTTTTATATCACAGATCTGTAATTTAGCTCAATGGAACTCCATATTCAACATGGCAAAAACCAAACTCCCTACCTCTTCCACTCAGAAAACTTGCCCAACCAACTGTACTTCCTTCTCAGAGAGCTGCACTTATTTATTCAACAGATACTTGTTTATTCAACAAATATTTGTGCCTACTATGAGCCAGGCACTAGAAATATGGTGGCGAATGGAGAAGATGTGCGTCCTGACGCTGGCCTGAAGCCCCGTGGAATCTTGGAGAGCCTCAGCTGCCCACAATTTAAAAAGGCTGTCTTCCTGGAGGCTCAGTCACCCAGGGTAGAAACTACACGGTCATCTTGATTTCCTCCTAACTCACCACCCACATTCATCCAATTTGTTTTAAGTTTCTGCTCTGCCACTAAAACGTACCTCACACGCAAGCACTCCTCACCTTTCTGTGTTTCTTGCCACTGTCCTAGAAACGTTCTCATCCTCTCTAGCCCTGATGACTGCATTTGTCTGCCTACCCCCTACCGAGCCTTCTGGTTTCAGCATCTTCACCTCCAACTTATCTTCACAACAAACCTAGATTTGTCATTGTCCCGAAATGTCCATCAGATCATGGCACTTCTGAGCTCACAAAGATAAATGAATCCACAATGCCTATGAAATGATAGCATCAAGTTGAACACGCCCATAAGCCTCCATTAGCCTTTGCTCAGCCTTGAGGCTGCTCGCCTAATTCTCCTACTGTGAAAGAGAATCTTTCTTCAAATTTCAGCTCAAAGGCCACCTTCCAAGAAACCTTCCTCACTCATAAGTAACCCTTTTCGTGGCATTTAGTTTGTACTTGGTTTGGGTCATACAATCTTGGATGATTATTACTTGCATATCCATCTGTCTTCACCTCCACTAGATTTTAAGACTATACTTATCTAGCCCACTCAGTGCCTAGTATAATTCCCTGATATCCAAGACAAGATGTCCCAACAATTTGGGGTTGTTGACTGGAATGGTGGAGATGTACTTTTTTGTGTCCCTAGTGCCAAACCCTAAGCCCTACTCTTGGAAGATGCACAAGAAAAAAATTATCAGTAAACATTACCTCTTCAGCAGCTTTGAAATATGCAGTCTTTCCACCTTCGTATCACCTGATGATTGAATCTCATTTGTGTACCTGCCAGTAGAAGTCTTCTCCTTCAGAGCCTATTGTTGGAGGAGTGTTTTTCAATCTTGGCTGCATACTAGAATCACTCGGGTGTTCTGAAAAATCCCAGTGCTCCCGCTGTACCCCAAGTAGACTAATTTCATCACAGTCTCTGTGGTCCAGACCCAGATATCAATATTTTTAAAATTCCCCAAATGATTCCAATATGAGAATCACTGTGCTAGGGAATAAACAGCTCAGTCCCAGGCCCAGTCTTAGGGAGAGGCAAAAGAGGAGCCATGGCACGTGGGACAATTTGAAGGACATTCATCTGACCCTAAACATTTTCCTTTGTGGCCCGTTGTGATTCCCACTGTGAGCCAGCAGAATTTTCCTTTGGATTAGAGCGTTGTCTCCAGTCGGCATTGTTAAAATACATGTACAATATATGTTCCCTGGAAGGAGTAATTCACTAATCCTCCAGCCATGTAGAGAATGAAAAGCAAATCCTTTTTGTGGAAGAGGAGGGCCTGAGAAGGAAGATCAGGGGCACACACACACTGAGCTGGGCATCATCACGGGCAGTTCTGGGAAGCCAGAGGGCACGGTGGGAATATCCGATCTGTCAGTAGAAGGTGCTGGGGTGGGGGTGGGGGGGCGCACAGAAAAGGAAGCTGACAGCAGGGTTGGACCTCCACTGACAAACGCGGCCTTCTCAGGTTGGCCAGAGCTGACCCTGTCCTTAGTCCCGGAAGTTGGTAAAAATTGGTCTGAAGTTTGATTTTTAAAAATTAATTGGCAGGTAGGGAACAAGGCAAAATTGTAAATTAGAGTAGGATGCCCAGGAGGCATTAAGTCTCCTGAGTCTTCACTCTCTGGGACTTCCTGAGCCTTGAAAGCAATACTGACAGATCCCTAAATGAAAAGGTTAGCAGCATCCAGTCAAAGCCGAAAGAAATTAAGGTAAAGAGAACCCAGTAAAAATAAAGAGTTATGGGAAAGAGTATATATACATGTATATATGGCAACTTTTTCCCAAGCTTTCAAAAAAAATACCACCTGGGGACAGAGAACCATAGCGATCCCTCTATACTCTCCTGCCTAATGAGAATCTCTGAAAGCAAAATACACCCAGAGTGAGTCCCCATGAGGTGGTAATTTATAAAGCTGCCCCTACTCCATGCTGATACTGAAATAGACAGGTTTCCTGGTGCACCAGAGCCGTTTGTGGAAAAAAACAAAGCTGTAGGAAAGGACTTGAATAATGGAAGGCTCCAGAGAGATAAGACGACACATCTGGGTCTGCGATTGCACCTCAGATTCTCTCAACCACATCCCTCCCCGAGGAAGCTACTTCCCGTTCCCCATAAACTAAGTTGAATAGTAATTATCCTTTGCTTTGAGTGGGAATCTCTGCTAAATTACCAACAGTTCTGCAGGAATGCAAATCTGTGGCTATGTCGAGGATCTGCTTTCCCTTCTGCAACCCTAATCCCCCCCACCCTAACTCTTTTCTCTTGGATTTAAACAAATTAACTAGACATGAAACAGAAAGAGGCTATTACTTAAGGGAATTGGATCCTGGTAGCATATCCTCCTGAATTTCCCTTACGGGTTTCAGTCGGCAGTGGATGTCTCAGAAACATTCCAGATGATTTCAAGAAGGCAAGGGTAGACTGGTAATTAAACCACGTGCAGCGGGACGGCTTAGAAACAGACAACAAAGGGCAAGGAAAGAAAACAAAGCAAAGAGGCAGGAAACCAAGGTCCTGCCTTAGCGGTTGGAGGTCCTGGACAGGCTCTCCTACACGACTTAGCCACACCCCCGCCCCCGGCTGCATTACTGAAGCCCCTGAAGCGAGGCATGCCTGTGCCTCACGCATAAAGCAATGAGGCACAGAGAACATGGTGTGAGCCAGGCTCAGCCAGGTGCCAGCGCTACCTGGACCTTGCTGAGCTGGATCTGGATAGCAGAGGAGCAGGGCAGTGTGGGCATGGAGCCAGCAAGAATGGGGTCGGACAGAAGTTCCCAGGCTCACCCTCTTCCACCTCAAATGCTACAACACTGTTGTCCGGATGTCTTCGCTGTGCCCCTGCAGATCCGCCCTTCCCTCTCCTCCAGGCTGCTCTGGTTCTGAAAGAGCCGGATGATACGGACTTTGTCTCTGAGCTCCTTTGTCTTCAGGCTCTAGTCAGGTTTGGCCAATGGGAGGAAACCACGGGAGCTCTGGGGGGAAAGTGAGACCCCTATATTCATTCTCAAAGCTTCCTCCCTGTGGAATGGCTACAGACTGGCCGAGCACCTCAACTTAAGGTCCCGGTTCCCCTCAACTTGTCTTCGTCACAGCTCTCTCCCTCCCACACTTCAGTCTTTTAGCCCCGGGGATGGTGACTCTGCCCCATTGGTGCTAACCTTGGGTTCTGTGCTATTTCTTATGGTTGTCCGATCCCCTGCTCTCACCTTTTTATCAAGTCCCTTATTGAATCATCTTTAAATCGCCCAAATGGAGTTGCATTGTCTGCTTTCTTCCAAGACCCAACCGATAGAGCCCTCAAGCTCCAGTAGACCAATTATGAGTTGTACCTTCACTGTGGGGCAGTCCTCAAGGTGGCTAAGCTACTGAGGCATCAACCTTAACGTGGAAATGCCAAAGATGACAAAAATGGCTACCAGAGAGTCTCAGGCACCGGAAGAATTGGCTTGGTACCTGAAAGACCAGGTGACCCTTAGCTGAGGGAATGAAAATTTTTTTCTCTTGGTCTAAAGTCAGTTTACAACTCAGGAGGAAGAATAGTAGTCTCTGCAGCATGCCATGACAGGAATCTACAGAAATGTGGGTCACGGAGGGATCCCCTTCCTTTGTGAGTGATAAGGAGAGAAAAGGAAGTGAATATAAGTTATTTGGAAAGAAAAGAAGGTGCAAATGAATTTGCCTCTGTGAGCCACCTTCCATCACAAAATGTGACCCTCTTTCTTCAGAACCACCAGCAATGGGAATGTGCTGTGTATAGCACTAAAGTTCAGAAGCCACCAATAAGCAAAAATGAGTGCAGCTCTCTTTGCATTCATTTCCTGGAAATGTTTTTCATCATTTAATCCAAAACCTAATTTTTGGGAATTTAATGTTTAGCAAATCATGAGTGTTTGATGTAACGTGAGATTACTTTATCCTCCCTCATCCCCAGACCCTCATGAAAATGAGATGCTGCACCTCATTTGGGGATTTGGGAGAGAAAATAAAACAATCTAGATCTAGGTCAGCAGAAAGTCTGTTTGTTCAGTGTAAGTAGGGCTCTCCGCTAATTAACACTTTCCTGGAAAAAAAAAAGAGTGAAAGGCGTGTGCAAGGAACATATATATCCCTCTTTAAATGGCACCATTTCAGATTCAGGAAACTAGCACTTACCCCCTCAAAATGCAATAGTAATCGCGCATACTGAAAATTAAAATTCTGGGAAGCTGCAAAGGCTGAAAATTCAGCCAGTCACCTGATACAACTAATTAAATGTACTGGACTGCTAATTAGTGTTTACTAAATTATGGAACTGAAGCCTTAACTTCACTATTTTTGCTTCAAGAATTGAAGTATCGTGTAAAGAGAAAGGTAACCAAGATCTCAGCTTGGTTACCCCTCCAGAAAGTGGGATTCAGACTTTTATGCAGCTGCATGTAATTGAGCTAGTGATCCTGAAGAAGGAATGCCACCTCTAAGAGCAAATCTAAATAGAAGAAAATACGCTTTCTTTCCTTAATTGCCCAAACACGGTGGCCATTTAATAATGTGCACGAATTGCAAATGAATTTGCACCCATGGCCATGTGGGCTTTTTAAAGGCAATATAATGGTTTTCTACAACATCAGAATAGTGGATTTTCTCTGCAACATCAGAACAGTGGATTTTCTCTGCAACATCAGAACAGTGGATTTTCTCTCCAGATGCTTGGCTTCTGAGGCATCCTGTACAGAATAACGTATTCGAAAGTCTATTTCTTCCCCACATAATCATTTGTTCAAATTTTTACCCTGCACAGAATGAGCAAGTTCTGATGGGCTTCGCATCCGTCATTATGTGAGATCTTTTTAAAAAAATTATGAGGCTTTCTCCATAATCCAATAGGCAAGTGAAAAAAAAAGTATTTATTGAGCATCTACCATGTGTTCAACACTCAGCTAACTGCCAAAGGATACCAAAATGTACAAGATAGTGTTCCTTACCAGGGGCATAAAAATGTTTTATGGCAGCAACGCATCCCCAAATGAAACAATAAACAAGCCAAATGCACGAGATACTGATAAAATAAAATGCTCATTTGTGTGATAGGATGATCAAAATAAATTTTGCTCTGAGAGTGTCTTCCAGCTCCAAAACTCTCCAATTCTATGCGCAGCACAAATAATAGCAAAAGAATTTAACTAAAGGTTCTGGAAGGTGTATTTTAATCATGAGCATGTCCCTAGCATGGTGCCTGGTACCCAGTAAGCTCTGGGCAAGTGCTGAATGAATAAATAAGTACATGAGCACAAAATGTAGGGGATGTAGAAAGTGGAATGAATTGGCATTACTTCAGGGCAGAGACTACTCTCAAACCAAACCGTAAAGCAGAGGTTGCAAATTGTCATCCTTCAAGGTAAATCCAGCTACAGATGTGTTCCATTCAACCTACACAGCATTGGTGGTGATGACAGTGGCGGTGGTGATGATGATGATTGCGATGGTGGAGATGATGTTGGTGACGAATAGGAAGGAGGAGGAGAGAGAATGTAAAAGTCAAGAGACTCCATATTCAAATCTGTATATTTCTGTTGTAAAACAAGGTCTGCCTCTCTGGGTCCCTGTGTCACCCCTTTCTTGGGGTGTTGTCATCCCACTTTGCACCATGTCCCATCCTCTCAGCTGTCTCCCCAACGAAGGCCAGGGGTCAGGCACCTTTTATTTGCATGCCTGTGCTGTTGTTTTCTTATGTAAGAAATACTTCTCCATATACATGCTCTCCAAAGTGGAAAAATGATGATCCAAGAGAGACTCATGTTTCAAGGAAAATGTGAGAGAGTATCTCTTAGACAAATGAAAGAATTTCTATGCCATCAATATTAATCCAAGTGTGTTTAATGAAAGAATAGAAATTACCTCGTTACATTATCAATGGCCTCCCCAGTGTGACCTTCCATAAGATCTGAATCTAAAACTACAACCCATCTCCTCGCCCCCCTCCACACAGACTCCCAACCCCCTTCCCCACTTTATTTTTCACCTTAGCACTTAACCCTGTCTGACATATTATATATGTTACCAGTTTGTCTGTTGATTGGTGGAATCCTCTAGTGAAAACATAGGCTGCATGAAGAGAGAAATTTTTGTTTTTATTTTTATTTATTTTTTGTTCACAACTTCAAATCTTATACTTAAGACAGTGGCAGGAACATAGTAGATATTGAATGAACGAATGAATGAATGATAAGTGAACAAACTGAGCCCACTTCCCTAATTTCTTTCTCTGCGTGATCTCTGCCTTAAAGGACGAAGAGGCTGTGGACAGACAGAGAGAGATGCATCTTTCCCAGTGGGGGAAAGTTACTTCCTGGAAATAACGTGGGCAAAGGCTTGAGCTGGCAGGGAGCAAGCAGGGGGGGAGGGAAAGGAGCTCCGTAAGAAGCACAGTCTAATTAAAATGGAATATGTATCATGGAGTTGCCACCTAAGAATCCATAACAGGGGTGAACGATAAGGCCCCAACCAATGGCCCTTTGTCACCAATCCAAATCGTTCCCACTCCACACCGGCTTTCCCGCCACATAACCGGTACATCCTTCTTGGCCCGACCTGGATTGTTCTAGCACCCTTCAGCAGATGTTCCAGATCAGAGGCTAGACTGCTCATTGTAGGCTATGAAACCCCATAGCATCTGCCGGCATCTGCCCACTTCTCTGGCCAAAAATCCTGCCTCTCCAACACACAAGCTCTGTCTTCCATTCACACCAAACTACTTTTCAAAGCCTGAGTCCTTGGTTTGGACTGGGTCCGCATGAGCCTTCAAACATGGAACTCTTCCACCTGATTAGGAGGCCCAGCCCGCCTCATTCTACCATTCTTCAAGAGCCAGCTCAAAGTAGCCTCATCTGAACCCCTCTCCAAGATCCCACTGGTGCTGGCAGACCCAGGACCTTCTCTCCGTACCTCTCTACTACCTCTTCCATCTTCTCTGGCAATGCTCACCATCAAAGCAGCAGGTATCACCTGTGAGACAGGGTGTGAACACACCTGGGAAGAGTCCTTTAATTAAAGGCGCCTGTGGCATCGTCAGACAAGTGCAGATACCCAGGCCCTGAGAGTGCCAACCTCAGTGTCCCTTTCCTCCTTGTAGCCCCAGTGCTTCTCACACAGGGCGACGGTCCTTACTACATGCTTGCTGACGGAATGCATGGACACGCACAACAACACAGCCGTGCCTTGCGCCCTGTGAGAGGAAGGACCACGATTTAAGTTACGGTAGTAGCACTGCATAATCCAAAAATTAAATGAATAAAAAGATAAAGAAATACATATATTTTTAATTACTGCAATAAAACTCAGTGGACCCTGACTCACCATCTTAGAAAAGGTAGTTGTAAAAAGCTAGGTTAAATCTGAAAATGAGAGGATCCTTCGGAGCAAGAAAACAAAGTTAAAGTCACGGGCCTTAATGTGCCCTGTTGATATCATCGTGTCTACTCCTTAGCGCCCTGGGTCTCAGTTTTCTGGTTTCTGAATCCGTGGGTGGAATGTGTTGGGGGTGCCGGGATGGGGGTTGGAAAACTCACTAGAAATGCAGATTGCCAGGCTGCAGCTCTAGTGGTCGGGTCTGCTTACAGCACTTTGAGCGGGTGACCCCAGCACCCCATATGTCCTACCCATTATTGATCAGGGAAAGGCTCTTTTCCTTTTAAAAACCACAGGGTGTTTCCCTAATGGCCCAGAATATTCATCACATTTTCCTAAAATCCTTTTTTTCATCAAGTTTTCTTGAGCCTGTCTCTCATGGCTCTGTCTTCAGAAAAGACTATTAAAAAAAAAAAAACTATCAAACATAAGTGAGTAGACTTCCCAGCTTCTTATGGAAAGGGTCACCTCTTCAGACCAACATTAAGTTCCGAGCCCAAGTCCCAGCTCCTTCGAAGTTTGGACTTTCGTCACAGCCATATAGATAATGAAGAAAGGAGCTTACTGACAACCTCGTTCAGGCGCTAATTTCAATCATACCCCGCTTTTGACTATCTTGGGGGAAACCCTTGAAAAGCCCTACCTACTCAAAAAGGAAATAAGTTGAACCTGGGTTGAGCCTTTTTGAATGTCTGTAAAAAAAAGACATTGAAATATCTAAGACATTCGCTTTGACTTGAAGAAGAGAGTTGGTTTTCCACATAGAAAATAATTTGAGGGTGCCTGGGTGGCTCAGTCAGTTAAGCGTCTGCCTTCAGCTCAGGGTCCTGGGATCGAGTCCCACATCAGGCTCCCTGCTCAGCTGGAGTCTGCTTCTCCCTCCCCCTCTGTCCTTCCCCCTGCTGGTTTTCTCTCTCTCTGTCAAATAAATAAATAAAATCTTTAAAGAAAAGAAAAGAAATTGAAGTAAGGAAGTGAAAACTGTTTTCAAATGACTGTTTAATTTTCCCTTTACTGAGTAAAAAGAAGGAAGAAAACGAAGCATGTTGGAAGTTGTGATTTATGGATCATGGTGGCATATTACAAAAATTCAGAAATCACTCCTAATGAGAAAAATACCAAAAATCAAATTGGCGAATCTTACTCATTCAGGTGCAAGACTGGAGAGTAATACTGGGCAATTCCCCATGCTCTAGGATAAAACAGAATTCTTCAAAGGAAGAACAGAAAAGTAACCTAAGACAGAGTCTGACTCGACACAATCACCATCATAATTATTTACATTCAGAGATCCTGTGGCCGAGATTTTTTTTTTTTTTTTTTTTTGGAAGAGACGAAGGGTTATTCTCTAAATACCACAGCTTAGCTACCAAATCCATTAACAGATAGCCCCTGGCATTTTATCTTGAGGATTCCACCGTGCTTCCACTACTGTTTTTATACTTATCTGCAATAAAAAGACGATTCCTCCGAGTGCTTGGGATTTGGCTGAATCAGATTTACCGTCTAGTTTCCCAACCTAATTCCCAAGTACGGTGTAATAGGAAAAGGCAAAGCTCTTTCCAGTCTCCATGGACTTCCGTGGCAGGGTGGTGAAAATTTTGTTTTCTTTACTACTTTCCATTTCATAAGAGAAATCGTCTCAAGGAGAGGATTTCAAATGCAATGTTGTTAGATACAGACCATTAAATATGTAGGGCTGGATTTCCAACCTCTATATGTAGCCCTATGGGGAAATTCTCCCTTTGTCATAGAAACCCACGGGACGAGCTGGTCCATGCAGTTCTATGAATAAAAAATCCAGAACAAGAACACTTTTCCCATTTTAAAGCCAAGAGGGGTTTTAAGACTTTTATTTTATCTTATTTTTTTCACATTTGTGTGTTGGAGGAATGGCCTAGATTTTATGGTGCTATCCCTCTAAGATGATCTTAGCACAATCTGAAAAGTGTTTTTTCTGCCAATAATTAGATGATAGGTAGGTAGGTAGGTAATAGATAGAGAGATGCAAGAACAATATAACCTACTGCTGTGCATAACCAGAAGAGTAACCAGGCAAACAACTTTTGGTTCTTTTTCTGTCTTTGGACCTCCTAAGGGGGTCTAAAAATATTCGATCTTTTTTTAAAAGTTTTTTTTTTTAAGATTTTTATTTATTTATTTGATACAGAGAGATCACAAGTAGGCAGAGAGGCAGGCAGAGAGAGAGGGGGAAGCAGGCTCCCCGCTGAGCAGAGAGCCCAATGTGGGGCTCGATCCCAGGACCCTGAGATCATGACCTGAGCCGAAGGCAGAGGCTTTAACCCACTGAGCCACCCAGGCGCCCCTAAAAGATAATTTTTATTTATTTGAGAGAGAGCACGAGGGGAGGGGGCAGAGGGAGAAGCAGACTCCCCACTGAGCAGGGAGCCCAATGCAGGGCTCCATCCCAGGACCTCAGGATCATGACCTGAGCCAAAGACAGGCACTTAACCAACTGAGCCAGTCAGGGGCCCCTACGGACATGTTTTTTTTTTAAGATTTTATTTATTTGACAGGGAAAGATCACAAGTAGGCAGAGAGGCAGGCATAGAGAGAGGGGGAAGCAGGCTCCCTGCTGAGCAGAGAGCCTGACATTGGGCTGGATCCCAGGACCCTGAGATCATGACCTGAACCCAAGGCAGAGGCTCAACCCACTGAGCCACCCAGGCGGGAGTCCCTTGTCTTGCATTCTTTTTCTGCTTTTTGTGTTTGTTTTTTTTTTTTAAGATTTTACTTATTTATTTATTTGGCAGAGATTGAGCACAAGCAGGGGGAGCAGGAGAGGGGGGAGCAGGAGAGGGAGAAGCAGACTTCCCCCCCACCCCCAACTCCCCGCTGAGCAGAAAGCCTGATGCGGGGCTCGATCCCAGGACCCTGAGACCAAGACCTGCGATGAAGGCAGAGGCTCAACCCACTGAGCCACCCAGGCACCCCTGCTACGGACATTTTTTTAAAAGGCCTAGAAAATTAGGAAATTACTTGCAGGGCTGCTGTAACCATGGTAATATTGTAAAAGGTCGGTAAATACGGAATCCTTTGGAGGGCAGCTAGAATCATAGGGGTGTTAGAGGAGGGCTAGAAAAGTAGCATGGGCTAATAAACTGAGGGTTGCACCAAGATTTCCAGAGCACTTTCTCCCTCCTCCACTACATTTTCCGTCCTTTCTGGAATGAGTGAGACCTACCAACAGGCCACACAGCTCTTAGAGAGCATTAAAACATTCTAGGGGGCCCGTTCTGTTGTAATGGCGAACTTAGGATCCGAAGCCCAACTCTCAGGGTTCAGAATCAGGACCTGCTACTTGTGCTACGTGACTGAGGCCAAGTGACGTCACCCCTCACAGCCCCGGCCTCCTCTGCTCAAGCGCGGTCACGGGAACTACGCAATGAGGTGCGAGTGATGGGCTTGTCGTAATGATGCCGTAAACCACGACATCTCACTAAATGAAGGGGTCGTAGTAGAGCTGTATTCTCAGTCATCTTGCTGTAAAGTGAAGGCACCTTTCAACGTGTTCATGCAAATCGGAGGTAATATGGGTTGCTGGGTATCTAACTGGTATGGCAGCCATCGCTGCTTCCGCGGGTGTTAGGAGCATCTGTCTCGTCCCCCGGTTGTATGTGTCCGTGAAACCCCACTAGGACCAGCCGGGGCAGCCTCATGGCTGTTGCCCAGGGTCCCACACTTAGAAGGCCCCACACTTGATTTAATGGTCTACTACTGCCGGTGTTAAAATTCTTCGTTTTTTAACCAGAAGCCCCGCATTCGTATTTTGCACCGTGCTCCGCAAATTACGTAGCTTGTTTTGAGGACACAATTTCTTACTGGGGTCTGTAAGCCTCGTCTATGAGGCACAGTTCTTTAGACGTAGTAGGTTTGTGTTAAGTGTCTATGACTCGAGCTGACACAGTTGCCAATGAACAAGTGAACATGAATTCATTTATTTGAGGCCGGCTCTCAGAAATCAGGGCCCTTCCTGAGTTTAAGTCTCTTTGTGGACATGCCTTTGGCCAATCGCGAGAGTCCTGACTACAATACCCACTTAAAGGGAATTCTGTAAATGTAGAACTGGATCTAGCATTCGCAGGATCTACGTTCATAACTTTAGGCAGGAAGATTCATTAAATGTTAGAAATAAATTTGTGGAGCAAGTGAAAACGTGGAAAAAGTGTTAGCAACATCACTTGAGAAAAGGTGATTACCAATGTTTTTAATATTGGTGCAGTTAGCGACTGACTTTAAATACTTTCTTGATCAACATAAAGAGGCATTTCAAGGGAAAGGAAATAAATTATAATGCCATTAACCATCACGCATTATTGAAGTGCCTATTATAAGAGAAAATCCTTTCTAAGTTTTACTGTTCTGGATTTAAGCTTATTCATAGAAATAAAGAATCAAATACTACACTTGATTTCATTTTGGAATATTAATAGGATTAAAATAGCTTTAAATTTTCCTTTGACTCACTAAGCTAGAAAGCCAAGGTACTAAAAATATGTACTTTTGCTTCAAAATAAGCAGAAATGGATAACTCTAGAAAAGGATTTTTTTTTTTTTTTTTTTTTTTTTTAGTTTTTGCGAAGTATAGCAGAGCAAAAGGTCCTTTTGGGAGAAATTTGAACCAATCTCAATGCATAATTTGGCTACATATATATATATAAATGTGTCTATATTTGTCATGTACCTTTACTTGTCAAAAATATCTTAAAACATACAGTCACAGAAAGTATCAATAACATAAAATTTCACATCCCCCTTTTAGAACTATGGCCTTAACATTTTGTAGGGAAATAAAGCTTTGGTTAACCTTGGCTCTGGCAGACCTCATTAAAATAACAGCCTGTCAGTTTCAAGTTTAAAATAACAGGGTTGTCAGTTTTATATGCAGTGGAACAATCTACAATTTTATTTTCTGGGAAGCCTGTGGGAAGTGCCGGGAGCGGTGGAAAGATTGGACAACACTGCCATCTGGTGGCTGTGGTGGAAGCCTGTCTCTAACCACCTACAGGTGTGGCTGGACATCCTTGAAGGAAAAGGTGGGATGATACTGGGCTGCCTTGAACTTGATTTCTTTTCTTCAACTTGTTGACAGCCTTTTGTCTTTAAGATGCATTCACATGCCCGGGGCCTATCTGCAATTTATAACTCAAAATTACAGCAAGTCAATAAGATACTTTCTGCTCTTTGGTAACCTGTAATTTCTGCATATCAATGGCTTGGTGCCATCAATTTTCAAGAGAATAAATCTTGTGAAAAGAAAGGGATACAGAGAAAAATAAAAACCTTTAGGATTTTTTATGAGTATCTTGGAAAAAGTCCTTCAGACTGTTCATATATGAGCTGTATACTTTTCTAGATGATTGTTATACTTCAGTAAAAATAAACAAACATAAGCCAAAAAAATCTCTGTTACATAGGCAAAATATTGGCAGATGTCACAAAGCTGAATTGCAGCATGTTCCCATTTATTTAAATGGAAACAATTCTTGGCTGGATCTCAACCAGACTTCAAATAAACCCTAACTCCAATTCAGTTCTTTCCTGATGTGTTTTGGGCAATTGATTAATGGGAGGGAGCGGACAACAGGAGAATGGCATCAAAGGAAAGACAGACAAATGAGTTCTGCTGATTTGAAGGGAAGCCTACCCAAAGAATTCAGAAGGACATGAGGAATGCTGCGATGTTAAGCTTCAGCTGATGTCAGCCTTCAGCTGATTCAAACAATCCAGCTGTTCTTATATCACTGACCCCCACTCCAGATTTGCTCAGGAAGGACCCTACACCTGCATCCCCAGTATGATAGCTGCCAGCCACATATGGCCATTGAGCACTTGAGATGTGCTATAGACAGAGCTAACATGCTATAAGTATAAAAACCACACTAGATTTTGAGACCTTTGCCTTCCAATATGGTGGGCACTAGTCAACTTGTGGCTACTGAGCATTGCAGATATCTGTAGATGGGCTTGACATGGGCTGTAAGCGTACAATACACACTGAATGTTGGAAGAGTAGTACCAAAAAAAAAAGAATGTAAAATATCTCGTTAACGCTTTTTCATAGGTATTGTATGTTGAAATGATAATATTTTGGATATACGAGGTTGAACTATTTCTATTGCATATGGCTGCTGTAGACTCTCATTGCTTTCTGGCCCAGAAAGGCCAGTCTTCCATTTCACAGGTTGTTCCTCTCCCACTAGAGCTAAAAAAGGTGCTGACATCCTTGCAGCTTGTAGGAGACTAAGAGAATCTACTGAGGTTACGAGATGCTTAAGATATAAAGGTGAAAGTCAAGTACAATTATATCATGGAGTCTAATCATAAGAGGAGTAAATGGCACCCCTCATTGATGCTCCATGGGGTAAATTGGATATTGAAGGAAACCAGATGGCTCCCAGGAAAAGGTAATTTACCTCACAGGGATAAGAACTTGATTTCCAAGAAAGAGTGCACGTTAGTCACCCTATGCCATCTGTCCCCATGGAGATATTTCTATGCATTAAGAACTTGCAGCTCCAAGTGCCCTAGCAATATATTAACTCACTAAGCTTTATTAAATCTTTAAGAAGATAGTCCAGGAAGTGGTATTTTCTCCATTTAGAAACCAATTTGTAGGGAAATTACATGACTTTGCCAAAGTTACAGTAAAAGCAAAAACATATCTCCATGTACTGGGCACATTTCTCTGCTACTGAAGAAGCTTCACATCTGTGAGTTTTTCCACTCGGAGTCCCTCTGCCAAAAAGAGCTCTTCCTGACTCTTTTACCTGTGAAATGCTATTCATCCCTTAGTCCCATTTCAACTGCCCCCTCTTCCCTGGAGCTCCCCTTGATTCCACCATCCACTATCGACTCAATAATAAGACATTGATTATATTCTGCCCTACAACCCATGAAAGTATGAGATTTACTATGCTTATTTATACGTAAATCTCCTTTGCCTACTGGGTCATAAGTTCCTTGAAGGCAGGACCATCTTGTATCTATCACTGTGTGCCCAGTACATTGTGGACACTAAACAGGTGTGTGTGTGTGTGTGTGTGTGTGTGTGTGTGTATAAATGAGTTGACTACCCATAAATAAGACCCTGAACAACCATTTCTCCATAAAATAAGGATGTTTACAAGAGAGATGTCCCTCCCTATGGCAATAAGTTATTCTCTAAGTAAGAACATCAAGAATTTAAATTTCACTTACAATTTATTTGAAGTCTCTGAATTTAAATTTACCCTCTGCCCGCTTTACTTCATTTATCTACCTATTCATTCATTCATTTGCTATCTATTGAGTACTACTATAAACCAGGCATTGTGCCAGATAGGACACTCATCTCCTAGGATGCAGTGAACACAAAGAACAGAGTCCCCGCTCCTAGGTCACCTGCAGTCTGGGCGGGAAGACCCATTACAAGGAATGGGGACATGTGTAGGACAGGAAAAACCAGAGGGATCTCTTGGAGCACACACTGGAGAGTGACTGTGGATGTCAGAGGAAGAGTCTTAGAGGAGGGACATTGGAGTTGAGACTCACTGAAGGAATTATCCACTAAATTATACTCAATGCATAGACTATATAGACATATAAATATATATATATATATATATATATATATATATATACACACACACACATCCTCGGGTCCTGTGATTTACATTCTCAGGCGCATTTTTTAGTATCTCGTTTTTAGTATCTCATTTTGTTGTTCCTCAAAATCTCTCATGCCAAAATCACTGGCAATTAAACTTGAACCAATTCCCAATTAAATTCATGAAGGAAAAGGCAGAACATTGTGTTATATCACAAATGTAACACAATGGATGCAAAAGTACCATTTATTTTATAACACATATTACAAATCTACATAGTTAAGTATAAATCAAATCACACATGCCCAAAAGAGACTTATGTGCTTTTAGTTGCCTATGCCATAAGACTTTTAGGACAGCCCATCTCTACCCTAAATGGCTTTAGAGTTTCATTACATGTGGTTTCTGAATATTTTCCGTGCTGCATCTCAATTACTTTTCCAATATGTGAACATATTTGCAAGTACGCTCACTAGTGGGTGGAATCACATTTGCAATATCTTCCTTAAGAAGGTCCTGCTCAATTACGACAATCTCAGGTGAGCAAAAGAAAGCTTCTCATTCACTGGTAAGTTCCAAATATCTACAGTGTCTTCAGAGAAAAAGACCCAAATGCACATCTATCTCTCAGCTTTGGTGTGAAAGAATACAGCCTCAAACATTTGGAATTAAATGATGAATTCTAAAATATTCAGGACTACCTAAACTCAAAGTGTATGCCTCCCTCCCCCACTTTTTTTAAATTAGCAGACATACTTTTAATATCTTGGATTTCATTTCCTGAAGATGAGATTTCAATATTTTAAGAGTAACTTCAGGTGGTTATGGGCCTATCTGAATCATTGCATTACGTCAGTCACAGGTAGAAGTAGAAATTCTGTATGGATTTTCTGAGTATCGTCAAAGACCCTATGAAGGGGTCGCACATTTGAAATAACAGTTGGCAAAGAATCAGAATTTTTTCACCAAGACTGGAAGTTCGGAACATCAGACTTTGTTTCACATTGGCAAAATTGGGCTACGAAATATATAAGCTTTGTCTGGCAGTTTTCTGAATTAGTGTTAATTTCCAGTCAGTCCTATACAAAGGGATCAATCCCAGGCCATTGCCATGATCTTATTGGCTACATTAGGTAATTGAGGGGAAGTGGAGGAAATCTGTTCTTCAAACCACAACGAACTTCCAAAAGTTTTCATTCCGTAGTGATAGAATAAACATAGATCAGTTTATTAAATATCCGAATGGCCTTAATGTGCCTTACATAACCGCTAGAAATACTGAATCCATTCTCTCCTCTTGAGAATGGATCTGAGATCTTCCTATCCCGCCATATAAAGACAGCATTTCTAATAACCTAATTTAGAATCAGCACTTGTCACAATCCATGCTCTAGATCAGGGAAAGCTCCCTGCGGATGTCTGCACCCACTCAAAATAATGCCTGAGAAATAACAGAGAACAATGTTAACAACCAAGGAAGATAGAACTGACCTCAAAAGCCAAGAGCAGAGAGTGAGAGAACAAAGACTGGAGAGACCCAACGTCAGAAATGAAGCAAAAGGAGAATTTACCAGGTGATGGTCAGAGAAAAACAGAATCCACTCTCGGCAGCTGAAACTAGCTATAGATCACAAAGAACAAAGCAAAGCAAGCAAAAAGGTTGAGGGTTCAGTCTAAGTGTCAGTCGCAGGAGGAAAAACAAGAATATGCTTATGCTTTGTGGTCAAGCCTTGTCCGTGAAGATCCCCAGAATTGCTCCCGAGGGAAGGTGACTTGTTTAGGTCAGGCAGAAAATCTCAAATCCTCTTTACAGTAGGCATTGATATCTGTCATTGGAAATGTTTAAATGGAGTCTAGGTGAGTACCTGTCAAGAATGTTCTAGAAGCTTTGGACAATAGAAGACTCTGCTGAATCTTTAAATTTCATGATTCAATGATAACAACATCACTCCTTGAAATTATTTATATTTTCACACTTCAGAAGTAAAGAGTACCACAATTCAGGCACCCACTGTGCAAAATAATACTTTGATTTCATATGCATTTCTGCAGACCTAATGTCTCCCTGTCTTTTTCTTCTCACAATTGAATTCAGTGTTAGTTCAGTGTCAGACTGTGTCATCTCCAAGGTATATAGAATGCTTACTACCCTCACTTGCCTAAAATGTAATACTGTAGGGAAAGAGGCACAATCAGAACATTAGACATAAACATGAATATTTGAGACTCGATTGTTTTCCTAAAATGGGCTGCAAACATCTGACGTGAACAGCATAGGAAGGGATTTCTGGTTTTCCCATATTTATTCCACCATGAGGACGAGTGTTTTGCCAGAAAAAGACCTCTTCTGTCTTTTCAGGGTCATGCCCTTACTATAACATCATCACGTAGTCAAGAAACTCCAAGCCTGAAGCCAGGCGGGATGACACAGACTCTAAATTTTTCATCCAACTCCTAATCCCCTGACAAACTCAACAAAACTAAGCATTGTCTATTTGAACCTGCACGGATTCTCTCATTTCCTGCTGATTTTTTCATCCTTCTCAGTTTTTCCTGCAAAATACATGTGTGTTTGTCTCCTTGGGGAAAACTGTAAAAAGTACCATACCACAAGGAAACATGCATAATATTTTTTGAAAAATATGGTAATATTTTGAAAAACATGATAAGAGACTAGAATTTATCACTGGATTCCCTGGGAATGTCTGAGAAAGCCCAGAATGTAAGGCTGGTTTTAGGTTGTGTAATGACCCAGACACACAACACAACGCTTGGTGTGTCGTGTGGCCAAAGTCTACTTTGGGTTCACTGATGGGCTGTGTTCAGCAGAACCCTACTGTCATCCCCAAGACTCAGTTAATGGTTTCCTGAAAGGAAACATGTTGTGGAGTGGCTTCTCCATTCATTACAGGACCTGCCCAAACATTACACTCTAGACAATCTGAGACATGAAAAATGACCCCGAAGAGTTTCATACACTCAAAAGAAATGTGAACTTGAAGTTCTCATGAATAGGATTCTAGAAACCACATCAGCAGAAGGGACTTGAGTCCAGACTTGAATATAAATCAAGGGGGTAGATTGAGCAAGTCTAGTGTCTTCAGCTTCCTCATTGAACTACCTGACATTGGTAAACCCGACTTCCTCAAGAATATTAGGGGGGCTGCCTTTATAGATACTGGGCCACATCAGGAGAGTTAGTATTCCCTCCAAGACTTCAGAACTTTAAATACTCTACTCTATCCTGTCTGTACGTGTTTTCAAGTGAGTGTGAGAAGTTGTGAACAGCTTCATTCACAGACCTCTGTTTGATCACTGAAGGAATATACACGACTTGAATTCTAATGCAGGTTCACAGAGTGAATCGAATGAGTTGGTGGTGTAATAAAAGATCATGCTTCTCTAGAGTAAAGCTGGACAAGGTTACGGTCTCTGAAACTGGACTATTAAACTCTCAGGTTGCAAGAATTGTATTATCTATTGTGAATTTCCCTTAACTTGACCAAGTAAAGTGGCCTTGTCCACGAGGTAAAAGTGAGGCTGACTTTGTTTCTTTAAACAGATTGTTTTCCCAAGCTAACAAATGACCTTCAGCCTATAAAATATTCACATTGTTTTTCCCCCTCAATATGTATTATTTAGTGTATAGCCCTTTAAATATTAACCATCTTTTTTTCTAAAGATATGGTATATATTATTTACATCCAGCTACATTATGTTTTCATACAGATGAAATAGGTACATTGGAATCTTTGTGGAACCCTGAACAAATAGGGCGTCTGGCCAGGCACACACAACAGGTGCCCAGTGAAGTGAATTCTGGTGCAGGCATGATTGGCAGAGGACAGCAGGTGGCCTTCTCACATTTCACGTCTCACACTTCACAGGGAAGATCCGGGAGAAATAAAAGGTCCAGTATAGATGGACTTTGGGCCTCAGGTAGGCAGATAGACAGCCATGGGCAAGATCTCTTGGAGGAGATCAAATGTGCCCCATCAAAGGAACCACAGAGGAGACAAAGGTAATAATAGTTCAAAAACACCCCCAGATCAGTATTTCATAGGTCACTTTGCTTAGAAAAGCAAGGGGAAGTTACTGGAAATGGTAGAGCTTTATAAGGATTATAAAGACTGCTTAAGATGGGATTCATTCCATTTTTACTTAAATTCTCATGGTGTTTCCCTAAGCCAACATTGCCTTTGAGATCACCAAGGCTCTTCCATCATGCCTGTGTAAATTACACCTAGGATGACATTTGAGATGACAGGAGACTAGAATCCTAATTAGAGGATTGGAGGGGCCATCTGAGATCTCACTCTCACTCAGAGGATAATCAGGTCAAGGGAGAGCACTTTTTTTGGAAGGCCTGCAGAATCTGTCCATGTCTTCCTTATTCTCCAAAGGGAAGTCCAAGAAGGCAGTAGCTGTCAGATAATTGATCATTTTTGAAATCTTACTTCCCTTAGCAGATAACGGCAGGGCTCTTCATGTATTTATTCACTCAACGAATATTTCTTAAGTACCCAGGACACACACAGCACCTGTTTACCGAGGCTCTGCCGCAGAGCAGATATTCCCTGCGAGTCAGGAAAGCACAGGGGCTCCTTAGCAAGAGGAGAAGCCGAAGACCCAGAGCCTTGGCTAAAAGCAGTGACTTCTAGATGGATAACATCATCCCGTTGTTGGAAGTGAAAACTTGGAGGACATGATGCATTTTTTGTTTTTAACCCCTGTGGATAGAAATGACTAATTGTCCAGCTTCCTAATTGTCCCCATGGCAAGATTCACAAAAGAGCAAATATCAGCAAAGATGTCTTTGCTTGGGAGGGACTGTGGTGTTCCCCAGAAATTTTCAGACAAATTGATATCAGTGCACCCAAATCCCTTTGCTTCATCCCATCACATTTGCCCCGTGTCTATTTACCCCCTCCTACGCAGCGACGTTAGGAGCCTTTCAAGAGTAGCAAGTATGTGCTGGCCACATTTGTATCCCCAGAGTGAAGCATAAAACCTGACTGAGAGAAGGCACATAAGAAGTGTTTAATGAATGAATGCTAACAACAAGAGCCTTTTTCTTACTTAACCAATGCAATGGAACTTTTTCTGAATTATAATACACTTTCCTATCTCATTAAACTGCTTTCATTGAATGTTTTTGCTTGCTAAGTCACTGATTCAAAATATATTGGGTCAGTCCTTGTGCTACAAATTGGCAAGTGCCAAATTATTTTGATCTCACCTATCAGCAAAAAGTCAGAATCATAGACCTCCGTGCATTTATAACTATGCACAAATTCTCTATGAGCACTACTGAACTAATATACTTTCTGTAACTTGTGAAAGGTATGCAAAAGGTAGAAACTTTTGAAGAAGGAGGTAAAGCAAAGAGTCTTTATTTGTTTTACTTTGTGATGTTGCAGATGTATTAAGAGGAAGCCTGCCATTTTATGAGTGTTCAATTGCACTTGCACCATTTGAAATAAAAGAAATCCAAAGTTTCTTTGCAGAAGTCATTTTAAGTCACTTGTCCATTTAATGAGTTAGTGAAAACTACATAATCTAATCCATAAGTGCATTTAATCAGGACATGTGAACTGCAACAGATTTCAGTACTCCAGGAACAAGCTAATGGAAGACAGAAGTGCCTCTATCAGCCTCTTTCCACTCTGGAAAAGTCTTACAGGATAATTGAGAAATGGCCATCACCATATGGACCCATTAAGAGACATATCCATCTGTAGATCGATTAAATATTAGGAAAGCTTAATTCCTCTTATATTTTTATATTTAAAAAGTAAAAATAGAAATCCTCATGTTTTCATCCCGAATCACATCGAATTGTCTTGCCCACGCCAAGGATACATACATCCACCACCAACCCAACACACAGGCTCTGGAGACCACGCTATAGGACGTGTCCCTCTTACGCCTGCTGGCGAAGAGTAACGATTCTGAAGCCTACACTTGAATTTGAATCTCATGTCTACCATTTATTAGATGTGGGGCAGGTTGCTTCATCTCTCAGAGACCCCGTTTCCCATTGCAAAAGGGGGTAATGATCATACATCAATACAGAGTTGAGCACCGTGTGTGAGCGTCTTAACCCAGTGAAAGCTCACGGTCAGCCCCCTACTGCTTAGAGTGGTCACTGCCCTGTGCTGAATTCAGCAAGGCTCTCAAACACCATGTGCCCCGAAAACAAAGTCTCGTTTCTTTTCCCAGCTTTTCGTTATTTTTAACTTTTTCAAACAATACTGAAATGGTTGGAAAAAATAATAAAATGAACATCTATATACCTCTCATGTAGGCTCAGTGATGGTTGACTTTTTTGCTATTTTCAAGTAAGTAAAAAACAAAATGACACTTTATTCCTAAATATCTCAACACCAATCTTTGAAAAGCAAGGATAGTCTCCTACATAAACACAATGCCGTGATTACACTTAAGAATATTATTGGTAATTGAGTATATTATCTACTGTCCATTCTGTATTCAAAATTCTCCAATTATCTCAAAACTCTTTTTTATAACTGGGTACTTACCTCTTCCAAATCTGGGATTTAGTAAAGGTCCAACTGTAGCATTAGATTACATTTTTAGTTTCTTTTCATCTAGGACAGTCTTCCTGCCTTTTTGCCATTTTTACCTCTTTTGAAGAGTCGAGGCTAGTTGTCTTCTATAATATCCCACACACCGAATGTGCCTGATCATTTATTTATGGGGTTACTTAGTTTGTAGTACCTGTAGCCCCAGTATTCCCTGTAAACTGGAACTTGGCAATTCAGAGTCTTGATGAAATTCAAGTTCAATATCTGGGACAAGATCATTTCTTAAATGAAATTGTCAGACACCCAGTACTCGGATCATCCTTTCTGCCCCTTGATGTTGCTAATGCCTTTGCTTTTGCAATCATTCTACCTTGTCAGCTTCCGCCCCCTTTTGTCTGGTTTTGTGATTCTGGAAGGGTGGGCATGAAAAGGGTATCTGCGTCTTCCTATAGTCAAGAATTCATGGACCTTCTGACAAATCTTCAACAAAGAGTTGATGCTTTCCCTGGACCCAGGAGTTGAAATTGTCCAAAATCAGAATAAAGTCCAGATAAGTTCTAGAAAAGGGCCATGTTTTCTCTGTGGCCCCCGGAAGTGTGTATTCGGATCGGAGGCCTGCGGCAAAACGAAGTTAACTTCCAAAACCTCTCAGTGGTGTAGCTGCAAAACATTTACTATTCGGAGATTACTAGTATTACTAGTATTACAGCATTACGAACTTAACACTGGACAAATGGTAACTATAACTTGCAAGTACTTCAGAAAGTTAATTTGTCCTAGAATCGCTTCTTTGGGAAGCAGAAAGACATTGCTGCAGATTCCTTATTTGACCCCAGGCCTCTGTTCCCATCAGGTCTGCGTTAGTAAGGAATTAGGGCTCACTGTACTTCGGCGACACATTTTGACCACCGATTCTTGCTAGCTGAAAGCTTAGCTCACTGTCGTGTGCACTTACGTTTCCAGGAAGAAAATTTTAACAACTCAGATCTTGAGCTACCGCAAAGAGGTCACACACATTATTCAGAAATACAAATAAGAGAAAATGAGAAACTATTTCTAAATGGTGGAAGGATTGAAAACCTTGCACGATACTGGAAAACAAACTGCAATTGTGTGGATGTTCTTTGGAATCAAAGGCGTGAGCCTCCCTGGTGGCTGATAGGGTCCTGTTTTTGCAGCTTGTCTGCATGGTCCCCTTGGCTAGAAGTGCATTGGCCGATGTTTCCATGCAGAATGTTAAAATGGCATGTGTGGTGACTCAGAGGAGACCCCCACGCTCCTCACTTAGCCAGATACAACCCACCACTCCTCCTGCCCTTCTGATAGGAGGAGTGCACGTTGTGGGACCACGCTATTGTGTGTCAGCAAGATTGTCCGTGGCCTTGTAATAGATTGGGGCAATTAAATCTATTCTCCCAATCGACATGCATTGAGCACGTACCATGTGCTAAGATGTGTGTGACCAGGCCGTCCCCGTTTGCTGGGACTTCCCAGTTTTAGTGCTGAAAATATGGCGTGTCCTAGAACCCCGCATGTCCCAGGCATACTGGGCTGGTTGGTTACCTGGCCCACCTAAGCACAGAGGATGACAAGTTAGAACCCTCTCCCTGAGTCAAGAATGAGGTGGTCTTAGAATCAGAAAAGTAAGCCAATTGCAAAAACTTAATCAGTACTTAAATCATGAACAGGGCACCGTGGACACAGAAAGTTGAATCTAACTAACTGGGAAGCCATAGAATGTTCCTTGAAAGAGACAATGCTTGGGTGTGATTTAAAGAATGAGTGGCACAACATACACAGTTAAATTTTGCAAGTCTCGAGAGAGGAGATACTGGTGGGACATCATGCTGTTGTATTCTTTCTTTGTGTCCCAAAATATGTTCTTTGGTTCAGATTCCCACAGTGTAAAGGTGGGATCTTAGCCTTAAATAAGCAGAAAAGAGAATGGTCGTTCCTGCTGTACTTTATTATGGCACAGAATACACCTTACAGTATTTCAGGACTGAAGCTAGTGACAGTTTTCTGAATTAGTAATGCATACGCAATGCCTGTTTCTTTTTCCGGAGTTTATGTTTGAGAACCATGAGAATGAGTAGCTTAGGGGTGGCGGCCCAGGTTGCAAAGGTGAGGGGCAGCATGTGGCACCTTGCAGAGCAAATCAAGTGAGGGATTTTATTTTTGATGTGTTTGATTTTGAAAAAAACTCAAATGTACTGAAAATGGCATTTTTTAAAAAATTATATACTTCCATCTAGATTCATTCACCTTTAAAAAGTTGCCACATTTGCAGGGCACCTGGATGGCTCAGTCGGTTGAGTGTCTAACTCTTGGTTTTGGCTCAGGTCGTGATCTCATGGGTCATGGAATCTAGTCCCGCATCGGGCTCCACACCCAGGGGGGAGTCTGCTTGAGATTCTCTCCCTCTGCCCCTCCCCCTTCTCGTGTGTGTGTGTGCTCTCTCTTTCTCTCTCTCTCTCAAATAAATAAATCTTTTAAAAAATTTGTCACGTTTGCTATCTTGCTCTATCTCTATACATCTATGTGATGATGATGATGATTTCTGAATCATTCTAGAGTAACTTGTGGAAACTCTAACACTTTGAATAGTGTTAACACTCTAAATGGTCCAGCGTGTATCTCCTAAGAACATAACATTCTCCCATATGACCACAATATGAGTTCATATTCAGAAAATTCAACACCAACACAATATTATTTATTGTAGAATCAATATTCAAAGCTTGCCAACTATCTCCATAATATCCTTTCTGGCAATTATTTTTCCATCCTAGTGCCCAATCTGGAATCATAGGTTGCCTTTGAATGTCATGTGTCTTATTCCTCTTAATCTGGAAGTATTCAGCTTTCCCTTGTCTTTTATGACTGACATTTTTGAAGTATACAAGCCAATCATCTCCTGGAGTGTCCATCAGCTAGGACATTGTGTTTATCTGATGTGTCCTCATGATCAGATCCGGGTTATGAATTTTAGCCACCAAAGTGATGAGTCTTTCCTGTCACCTCACATCTGGAGGCACCCCAAATCACTGTGTCCCCCTACTTTGATCACCTGGTTAAGGTGGGGGCCGGCCCAATTTCTGCGCTGTAGAGTGACCAGTTTTCCTTTCATACTAATGAGGAATCTGTGGGGAATACTTTGAGATTGTGTCAACATCCTATGCCCCATCCAACTTTCACCCAATGTTTTTTGCCTTTGTACTAGCTTATGAGGGGGGCTTACAACAGATTCACTGTCTCACAGTTGGGAGGCTAGAAGTCTGAGATCAAGGTGTCAGCAAGGTTGGTTCCTGGGACTATGAGGGCGAATCTGTTCCATGACTC
The DNA here is from genome assembly GCA_028534135.1 of Potos flavus. NCBI lineage: Eukaryota > Metazoa > Chordata > Mammalia > Carnivora > Procyonidae > Potos > Potos flavus. The sequence goes on along the minus strand of CM052883.1, from coordinate 13,662,063 downwards.
TCTCCTAGCTTCTAGTGGATTCCTGGCAATCTTTGATGTTCCTTGGACTGTAGATACATCCCCCTGTTCCATGCCTTCATCTTCACATGGTATTCTCCCCGTGTATATCTGTCTCTTTGCCTAAATTTCCCCTTTTGATAAGGACAAAGTCCTATTAGAGTAGAGCCCACCCTAATGACTCCATTTTAACCTGATCTTCTGCAACAACCCCAATTCCAAATAAAGTCACATTCACAAGTACTGTGGTTAGGACTCCAATATCTTTTGGGAGGGATGCAATTCAACCCACAACAGCATCTATAGATAATATTTGCTGAGATCAATTATTACCATGATGGCTGCAGAATGGTGATTTTTCTGTCATTCTTTCAACATTTCTTAGTTGGCTTTTGGGGATTGTGGTTTTTTATAATCGATAAACAGAATGTCCACCTATAGCTGGATAGAAATGGCCACACGTCTTTCAAGCAAAAAATAGAAAACAATTAACAACATGCACACACATCTGTGCCCAAAGTAGCAGAAAAGGACTGACTCTCATTGCAAACCTCCTTACCCAGGCAGATTGGCCGGAAGGAGAGCCAGACGTTAGGGTAGCCCATGGACTAAAGTCAGATTCAGTGGGGGAAATCGGAGAGTGCAGGTCTCAAGCCATCCTAAACATTTGTTGTGTGTAAGCGACTTCTTGGAATGTCATTACTCATGGATTCTCTTCATGCTCTAAAACAAAAGTAACATCACACTATTTAAGGGTAGGTGCCAGGTTCTCAAATTCAGTATTCTGGTCATCTTCAGCCCTTATATATGAGCAGACATTTCACAGTACTGAAGCCTCTTGTCATCATCAGAATCACAGAGAAGCAAGGGCCAAAGACTATAATTCTGCAACTGCTGGAAAACATGATGGGACAGAGATCCCATATTCTTTTGTGTTTACTCTTAAACCTGACAAAAGATCTTTGGAATTGTTTTCTAAAACTCTATACTCCATCCACAGTAAACATAGAATACTTTATTTCCAAAGGCTATCAATCTCAAATACATGATGCCATTAAGTCTCAGTGGTTGTCCCTTCTACGAGGCTGTGTGGATATGCTAGAGCTGCTGTATCAACTTATCACACATGAGGTGGCTTAAAGAATAGGAATTTATTGTCTCATGGCTCTGGAGGCTGAAAGTCCAAAACCAAAATGTCGGCAGGATTGTTTTTTTCTGAGGCTATAAGGGAAGGACCTTTTCCAGGTCTCTCTCCTTGGCTTTGTAGGTAGATGTCTCCTTCCTACCTTTCTCCACATTGTCTGACCTTTGTATCCCAAGTTTCCCTTTGGATGAGGGCCATTCTAATCATCTCATTTTAACTTTCTTACCTCTGTTAAAACAAAACAAAACAAAACAAAACAAACAAAAAACCTATGTCCAAATAAGTTCACCTTCTGAGGGACTGAGTGTTAGGACTTCAGCATATGAATGTGGGGAAACATAATTCAACCTACAACAGATGCATTTCAATTCCCAATGTTCACGTAGGGAATAGAGTAGAAAATCAGAGTTGTGACTGCATGAACCTAGATGTTAATTATGGAACCAAAATGATACTGAATCCCTGTCTCTACTCTTTCTGCAGGTGAAAAGTCAGTGCTGAGCCTGAAAACACTAAAGATGGGGTTACTAAGCTTTTCCCCGCCATCCATCCGTAGGGCTGTGGATTTTACACTTACCTGTATCCGGAATGACTTTTCTCTTCCTGCTGTAGAGATTTTTAAGTGGGTTTGGGGTGCTACTCACCATTCAAGTGTGTGCTATATAGACCTGCCCATCGGTTAAGAGCAGAGGTCACCAGCAGTCAAATTAGTGGCAATATTTCTTACAGAAACAAAAAGACCATCGGGGAAAGCATTTTATCTTTCGGTGCCCTGTTTTTGTGCATTTATCTGACATCCAAGCAAATGAATTCTAAAGAATATATTTAGGGAAATCTGCAATAGGGAACACCTATTTCTCCCAGCCAGAGAGGGACCCGAAGCCATTGGGATGCTTCGTAAGTTTTTAATTCAAAGCATGGGAGGACAGAAAAGATGGAATACAAAAGCCAATTACCTGCGAACTCTCTGCCAGGAGCTAGAGGAAGATTGAGGGAGGAGGTAGGGAGGCTTGCCTGGGCAATAAATCCTGCAGCATGGTGTCTCTCTCCGAAAACTGATAGAGTTTGTGCTCGTCCTATCACAGATTCTCTAACCTCCACCTGCGTCGTGTCCTTGTGTAGAATGGGCAACAGCTGGGGAGAATATTCACTCTCTTTCCTTGCTTTCTTGGTCAGGTCACAGATATAAAAGAGAAACTGAAGCTCTCTAAAAAGGTCTGGTCGGCGTTGCCCTACACCATCTGCAAGGACGAGAGCATGACAGCAGGCACGGCCAACGAGGAGGAGTGCTGGAACGGGCACAGCAAAGCCAGGTGAGCAGGACTCGCCGTTCTTCTGGTCGGGATTGCTCGGCCAGCCCTGGAAGGTTCTGCTGGCACAACTCTGCGGGCCTGGTGATGCGAAAAGCAACGGAGGGTGGAGGGACGCGTCGTCACTTAGCGACAGCTGTTCAGAGTGACAGGTTTGATGGGCACCTGGGAACACTTACTCTCAAGGTGCCATTAAGCGTGGAATCCTCGTTCCGAATGCCTCGCCTCTGGTTGAGGACGGAGGCACGGTGACAGATGCCAGGTTACGGATATCCTGAGATCACAAAGCACCTCTTATGTTCACTTAATGACTTGAAGACAGCAGAGCTATTTTTATCCATAGTGAAATGGGCAGACCTCACTGTTCTTTCCATCACAAGTTAAACAGGAAGTGAAAGTTCAACCGTGATATTTTTCACCCTTGGAGAAAAGCAGTTTTTGATGGGCTCATTGGAAGGGCGAGGGGAAAATGAAAACGACCAAGGGACAACCGAGAAAGTGTTCTCATAGGTTCCCCGCCTGGAAAAGTCTCCCTGGGATCTCGGGATGAGAGATGGCTCTGTTTTCATCCCGCTGCTTAGCTGCCCAGCGCTGCTGCCCTTTGCTCTGGAATTTCTGAATTTCTTGATTCAGCCCAGAAACGGGGTTGGCCTGAGTTTTCCTAGGGTGGAGGAGTTGGCCAGGAGAACTGGCGGGGAGCTGGAGAGCAGGGCAGGACATCAGGAGAGGAGGCTGCCCGAGCCCGCCTTGGCGGGGGTCCAGGTGGGCAGAGCAGCTGGTGAATTGGACTCAAGGAATCTTCAGGGATTGACCAGCAGGTGGAGGAGTTAAGGGGCTAAGGGGCAGGTGGGGGGGGGGGTGTTCTGGGCCTTAGTGGGCGTTTTCAAGCAGATGAAGCAGCTGTGATCCAAAGGAAATAGGAAGATCCATGGATATTAAGTTCAGAAGAAACTGCAGAAGGTAAGCAGGGGCGCAAGTGAGGTGCTCATTCCGTGTTATTTCTCACACCGCGGAGCTGAATTTTTTAGCATCTATTAGTGATGATATTATTAGCCATACTGGGGAGAGCGTAACAAGGCAAAAACAAGACAGCCATAGAAAGAGCTGTAATCATTTCAAGTCGCCTCGGAATATCAGTGTCCAGATCTTGGATCATGAGGGTAGACAGCTTTTTGTCATCTCAACAACAGGCCCCTCAAAAATGCTTCGTCATTTACCAGGGTCTGGCCTTTTAAGGAGACCTTTGGCCGGCAAATTCGGCTGTGAAATTTACCAGCTTCTAATGTGTCTTTTCCTAATGATTGTACAGAAAGACACTCTGAAGGATGACCAGATGGCCTAATGAATAAAGTGGTTGATTTTCTGAGCTGCTTTGTTACCCATCTGTGTTTACCTTTCAGCCTCGGCTGAAGTGAAGGCTGTGTTTTGAACTACTTCCGTGGTTATATAGGTTGCTGGCTCTTAGTGCATCCACAAAAGGAAAAAGAAAGAAATGTTGCAGGTGGGGATTGGGGAAGGGACTAGGTACACTTAGAAAAAAAAATGGGAAGTTGGCGACCATTAAAGTTAGAGCTAGGGGAGACCGGGTTGAGCCGAATTCTTCATTGTGCAGATCAGGAAACCAGGCGGGTGAATGATTAGTCTGAGGTTGCCCAACTAGCAAGGGTGAAAGCTGGAAATGTCCCAAGTCCTAGCCCAGTATTCTTTTCACGTCAATATCCTCCTGCCTCTAAAACAAGGGTTAGGAGAACAAATGAAACAGATCCTTAGCCCTGTAAAAGATTTAGTGGATCTACATTCATTCATTCAGTTCCTCCATCCATCAGCAATGTCATTAAGCACTGCCTCTGCCCCAGCACTCTGCAAGACTCTGTGATTTCAGTACTCTGCAATAGCAGTGATGTCTGTCAACCGATGAGAAGCACAGTGGCCTCTGGAGAGAGGACTTTGAGGGCCATTTTGTTGCACTATAGGCTTGGGAAAGAACCACGTAGGTGGAGTACCACCCAGATCACTACTCAGGGCCCAGATTTGATTTTTATCCTAGGTCAGCAGGAACCCATTATGGAAATTTATGCAGGTGAGTGAAATTATCAAATTTAATGCAATAAAATCATTTGCAAGGATATTCTAGAATCTAATCCAGTATACTATTTTTTTTTTTAAATGAGGCTGGCAAATATTTACAACTCAAATTATATTCCCATTGAAAAATTAAAATTTTATAGTTTCTTTTAGGTCCTTTTTTAAAATTCTTCCACTGCCATGAAATCTTAATAGCTTTATATTTAATAGCATAGTAAGTAGCTAACCAGTGAAGACTTGTTGAATTAAATTGAATTGAAGCTTTCCTCTCATTCTCCCCCAAATATTAATTGATCTAGGAACACATGAGAGAATTTTTTTCAATTCCACTGAACTATTTTGTAGGTTGAAAAATCTACTTATTATGCAGGTCATAACCTATTTTTCCCTACATTTGAAGTATGGATTTTCAGATAATAGGCCTTCTTAAAATTTGGGGTGCTTGTAAAAAAAAAAAAAGAAAGAAAGAAAGGTTATTCTTATCAAAGAATCAGAACCTTGATTGAAAAAAAAAATTCTATCAGCAAGTATTAATGGATTATGGAACAGAGGTGCCTATTAGCACTGATAGAGCTTGTCATGGTCGGGAGTTCCTAACTCAAGCCTGCTTGACGAGGCCACTGACAGCCCAGACATTTCTTCCTCCCTTTATGTTTTACCCATCGAACTCCTGCAGCCACATTCTTCCATGCACACCCACTCCCATTGCCCTCTCCTCCCACCTCAGTATTTGATCTGGCTTGTCTTCCAACACCCGTATTTCTCCCTGCTATTTCTGAACGCCATCCCACAGCTCGTTACCGTACTTTCTGGATCCAGGAGCATACCCTTTTCACATGTTCGCATATCTGAAATCAAAATGACTCCTACCAGGGATATGTCCATGTCTTCCAGTGTACCGTCTTTTCCCAAAGAGCCGTGACTAAATGAATGACACCTGTTGACACTGATGGTGACCTTAAACAGAAAGAGCAGGATGCCCGTAGAGGTGGCTGCTGTGGCGGAGAGGGTCTGCTGTGTGGAGAGGGTCAAGGGTCTGGAAGCAGTGGCTTCTCTAGAATAAGGACCTGCCCTCAAGTTCCTGCTCCAACCGTCAGCCGTTGCTGGCAGATCTCCCTCTGCTTCAGGAGCTACGCGGGTCTGGAAACAGGAGGGGAGGTAGAAGGAAGAGACTGTGCCCTTCGAAGGGGGAAACTGTGGGTATGCCGATGACCTGTCAGCTTTGAAGTCTCCATTCCGGCAAAAAGACTGGTTGTTGGGAAAAGCTCTTCCCTGCTTCCCTTTCCCTTGCCAATCTACTGGGACAATTTAAAGACCAATGCAATCATGTCTATGAAAATTCCCAACCTATTTTGGGAATAGAGCTTTGGGAAACCTATTTGGGAAATAGTGCTTCCCAAATGTTAACGTGTAGCCTACAGTCTTGGAGAACTTGTGAAAAGTGCAGATGCTGGCTCAGTAAGTCTGGGGCGGGACCTGAGATTCTGCGTTTCTAACAAGCTTCCAGAACATGCAGTGGTTGCAGATTTGGGGACCACACCTCAAGCAGTAAGGCTTTAAGACCCAGTTGCCAAGCGTAGCACATAACACCAGACGCCCAGTGGAACACACTTACACTTAAAAAAAGAATTCATTGCTCATCTGAAATTCAGATGTAATTGGCAATCCAGTCCTTTCATCTGGCAGCCCTACTTTAAGCGGGTATTAACACGTAAGATACACTCTTTTTCAGTTCTTGCACACAGGCGGGGAGCCGGTTACGATTTGTGGTTTTCCCCCGCCCCCGCACATACCCTGATGCTTGCTTTCATGGGGCTTTCCTTGGGCGAGAAACAACAGCAACTGGGCTGAGGAGGTCACGTGGTGCAGGTGTAACATCAGCCCCTAAAGAGAACCGGAACACAAGCCAGGTTGAAGCCATCTCGATGAGGAATTGCTTAGGCTTCGCATGTGCATCAAGAGAGAATTTTAAGTTGGAAATTCTGCACAGCCTTTACAAGGCAGGGTCTTGTCCACACAAACCTCTGGTCTCAGATGGGATGCCCGGTGGGCTAAGGTTGGGTCGTTCGATTCCCTGGCCAGGGCTTGACTTAGTTAATGCCTTAGCTCGGGCTGCGGTAACGAACACACCGGAGTCTGATGGCTTCAACGGAAACGGAGTTCTCAGAGTCTGGAAGCTCTAGGTCCAAGCTCAGGGTGGCAACGGGGTTGGGTTGCAGTGAGAGTGCTTTTCCTGGCTTGGGAACAGCCGCTTTCTCTGCCACATGAGGACAGAGAGGAGAGTTCTAATCTCTTCTTCTTCTAAGGGCACTAATCTCATGGGGGGCGGGGAAGGGGGGCTCTACCTTCACCGTCACCTACGACTAATCACCTCCCAAAGACCCCACCTCCTAATACCATCACATTGGGACTTAGGGCTTCAACATTCGGGTCTTGTGGGGGGAGGACATAAATTCTGTCCACAGCAGTTAGCGCTCAGATTCACATCCTCCGCTATCAGGACAGCCAATAAGGAATTTTCCTCAGAATTCTTAGCAGTGTCTGCCATTCAAGAAAAGCAGCCTAGGATGCTTCCTCAGTGACCAGCAGGAAAGTGAGTTTGCAAGTGTAACTTCCTGCCTGTCTCACAGACGTAAGCAAATTCTTAGAGAGAAATGAAAGAAGACACAGCAACAGCGACTCGACGCAGACAAATAGGAATCGAAAGGAAGCTATTAAGTAAGGGGGGGAATTGATAATAATCTAGAAAGCCAAAGAGGGGGAAAAAATGAAAGCAGAGTGGTGTGGGTTACAAGTTTAGACCTCCTAACGCTCCCAGGATGAACCCAGAGACCCTAGAAGGACGTGTGCAGCTATCTGTCACCCCTGAGAAGGGCACTGTGGGCAGCCGGGTGCCCGGGACGGGCTGTGGGTAAGGAGCTGGAGGAGAATGACAAGATGCAGGCAGGAAAGCATGGGCTCCGAAGGAGATGCAACTTGCATATGGTTAGCGTGTGCCGGTTAGAGCTTGGTCAGGTAACAGCCACTGAAAAAATATAATTGGTGTTCCTATAGGCTCTTACCTTTGGGCTCCTATAGAGGCAGATTCTTGCTTTTTGAGGCCATAACTATGTCAAACTACATCATCTGTATCTTCCTTAAGGATTGTTTTCTCTTCCTGGGGATTCTTGGTCTAAGGCCAGGGGAGGTAAAGAGGAAGGATGAGCACAGGAGGTGCGCTGGAAGGGACAGGCAGGAAGAGTGCGCTGAAAGCGCCCTGTGAGAGGCCACTCTCAACGGCACGTGGATCTCGGGACAGGACACCTGTGGTTCCCGATGTGTCAGGGTTTCTTCAGTGATTTCCAGATTCCTCCCCCTTGCCATAAAACTGGCCAGCAACTTCCCGCATCCCCTTCTCCGTAAGCCAGTGTCTAGCCCTCACCATGTCCTTCCTTCAAAATGCCTTCTGGAAGGAGGCGAACAAGATGCAGGCTGAGGACGAGGATTAATCGGATCGTTTGGAAACAGAGCATTTGCCGGGAGCCTCTGCTGGGTTTCAAGGCCCCCGGATCCTCACAGGAACAACTGTGTCCCCAAGGAAATCATTCCTTAGGCCGGGAGGTAAATCAGTAAATTATAAGAAATAGGAAAAGTAGAAAAATCTAGGAAGTAGATCGGTCCCTCTCCCCAGCCACCGAGTGGATTGACTAAGCAAAGAAACAGCAAGTCATGACTGGGTACGTCTGAGCAGATGGAAGAGGGCTGAAATGACGCATGGTGTTGAGAAATCTGTCAAAGACAGGGACTTGGTAGAGCTGGCAGGACAATAGTGTTTCAGTCTGATTGCAGAATGTGTCCCAAAGCACTCTGGCTGCATTTGAAAGAACTGTAAAGGATCCGATGTATACTGAGCCAGGCAGCCGCGTTCGGGAAGGTGGGAAATCCGTCTGGGAAGGCACTGGAAGCTGTCAAAGCCAGCATTCTAGAGCGCATCCTTCCGTTTTGTGCACACGTGGGAGGGAAGAGCCCTGGAAGGCTGCTGTCTCTCGGGAGAGGGATGCTTCGTGCACTCCTGCAAGTGGGGAAAATGCAGATACCAGTAGGAGGAAAGAAGGGTGTCGCAGTCAACAACTCAGCAGCCCTGGGAAGTGGCTCTTCGGTCTTTTGTCCCGTCCACGCTGTAGTTCACTGCCTCTAGTTCTACAAAGAAAGGATGGATAAGGGGGATCCTGCCAAAGAGCCAAGAGGCCAAGTCGAGAGTTTAGCTTCTGCTCACTGCTGCAACCAATGGGCTGTGTGTCCTCCAGGGGTCCCCAAACCATTTCATGCCACGCGCTCTCCAGCTGGAGGAAAGCCACAACAAATCATTCTCTCTACAGGAGTCCGGGCTTTACGAGTCCAAATTCCACTGCCGTCGGCCCCTCCTAAGAAACAAGTTTGGCATCCAAGGGGCCATGTTAACAACTTTATTTTCATAAGAACGCATTAGAATTGCATAGTGTATGAGATTTTTCAAGCATTTTCATATACCTTAGCTCAATATGGCAGCTTATGAAACAAGGTAAGGATTATCCATGTAAATATATGAATATATGTATAATCACATAAAATAGCTAAGGGGCTTGCCCGCGATCACCCTCAGGTGTCTGGTGTCCTGAGGACATCTCAGGTGTCCTGGGTCAGTCTCTCACCTTTGACTGTATTATAGGGTCACATCTCATTGAAGTACCTAATGTCACAGGTAACTCCAGCTTAACAGTCTTCAAGAATGTATAAACCCACAGTATGCTTTGAGTAATCCCACTTTCCAGTGCCCCCCCCCAAAAAAAGGGAAAAAGTAACCTATATCAAGAACTTTTTTAAAATTTTATTTTATTTTTTCAGCGTTCCAAGATTCATTGTTTATGCATCACACCCAGTGCTCCATGCAATATGTACCCCCCCATTACCCACCACCAGGCTCACCCATCCTCCCACTCCCTACCCTCCAAAACCCTCAGTTTGTTTCTCAGAGTCCACAGTCTCTCATGGTTCATTTCTCCCTCCGATTTCCTCCAATTCACTTTTCCTTCCCTTCTCCTAATGTCCTCCATGTTATTCCTTATGCTCCACAAGTAAGTGAAACCATAATTGACTTTCTCTGCTTGACTTATTTCACTCAGCATAACCTCCAGTCTCATCCATGTTGATGCAAAAGTTGGGTATTCATCTTTTCTGATGGCTGAGTAATATTCCATTGTCTATGTGGACCACATCTTCTTTATCCATTCATCTGTTGAAGGGCATCTCGGCTCTTTCCACAGTTTGGCAATTGTGGCCATTGCTGCTGTGAACATTGGGGTGCATATGGCCCTTTTTTTCACTGCATCTGTATCTTTGGGGTAAATACTCACTAGTGCAATTGCAGGGTCATAGGGTAGCTCTATTTTTAATTTTTTGAGGAATCTCCACACTTTTCCAAAGTGGCTGCACCAACCTGCATTCTCATCAACAGTGTAAGAGAGTTCCCCTTTCTCTACATCCTCTCCAACATTTGTTTTTTCCTGTCTTGTTAATTTTGGCAGTTCTAACTGGTGTAAGGTGGTATCTCAATGTGGTTGTGATTTGAATCTCCCTGATGGCTAATGATGTTGAACGCTTTTTCATGTGTCTGTTAGCCATTTGTATGTCTTCTTTGGAGAAATGTCTATTCATGTCTTCTGCCCATTTTTTGACATGATTATCTGTTTTTTGGGTGTTGAGTTTGAGGAGTTCTTTATAGATCTTGGATATCTGCCCTTAGAAAAGTTACACTTAAAACTGAATTTTTTTAAAATTGTGGTGAAATATACATGATATCAAATGTAACATTGTTACCACCTTTAAATGTAGAGTTCAGTGGCCAATAGGTACACTGGCATTACTGTTCACCATCACCACCATCCATCCACAGGACTTTTTCATCTTCCTAAAGTGAAACTCTGACTCCGTTAAAGACTCATTCCCCGCTCCTCCCTGTCTCCAGCTCCCGACCAACCACCATTCTCTTTCCTGTCTCTATGACCTTGACTCCTCTATGACCTTGACCTTACCTTATGTAAGTGAAATTGCACCATATCTGTCTTTTTGTGTCTGGATGATTTCACTTCGCCCGTCTTTAAGGTTCATCCATGTGGTAGCACATGTCAGGATTTTCTTCCTTTTCAAGCCTTGATGTACTGTCTGTCCAGACCACATTTAGCAATCCGTGCGTTCATCAATGGACACACAGGTCGCATCCAATTTTGGCGATTGTAAATAATGCTGCCGCGAACGGAAGCACACAAATACCTGTCCCAATACTTACTTTCAATTTTGGGGGGTTGAAAATTCCAGAAGCGGAATTGCTAGATTGTATGGTAAGTCTAACTTTAATTTTTTGAAGAACCGCCATACCGTTTTTCTGGAGCGCTGCACCATTTTACACTCCCTGTAGTGACCATAAGAGTCCCAGTTTCTCTGTGTTCCCAAGCCTATTGATGGTAGCGTGTTCAGTTAGGGATGCCTGCCGTGCTGGCCTGGGCACACATCACTCACAGCAAGCCCCCTAGACATTTCTCCAAGCAGGGCCCCTACTTATGGCCGGTTTGGCTCTTGTGATCTTGTTATGATCATAGGATGTTCTTCAGCAAGAAACCATCAAGGAACCTTGAGGAACAAGATTTATTACTCAGGGGACCAGGAGAGCACATGGCAATGGTCAGTGACCACATGGCAAGATCAGGGGTTGCAGAGACAACCTGGGGCTTTGCCTTTATTCAGGCCGAGTGTGGGGTGCTTGAAATTTCTCGGGTTCACTGCCAATAGGCTGATGTCCTAATACAAAACCTAAGAGTAGGAATTAGGGCATGAGAAGGGAGATGTGGGGCACTCGAACAGTTAGTTCTCTAGGTTTTCTAGGGCTTTCTGAAAGGGGCCCTTTCTGGGTGAGAGCAGCCTAGTTTCTTCTCCACCTGTGCTGTGAGTGGCCGTGTCAGGTGGCCACTGATGCATTTGCTGAAGATGCTGTCTTTGAAATGGATGCCCAGGCAATCAGAAGCTTAATGTCAAGCACTTACACTCCACTCTGTGTCCCTACCGACACTTGTCATTTTGTTTTGTTTTGTTTCCAAATAATAGCCACTCTAATGGGTATGAAGTTTAAATCTTCGATTTTAAGAAAGTCTAGGAAAGAAGGTACGGGTACCACAGACTCATAGTCCCTTATTTAAGATCCTTGGGACCATCCGTGTTTCAGATTTCAGACTCCTTTTGGATTTTTAGAAAGTCTTCCCAGGGCTGATACTATACATTTGGTAATAATACTCCCAGTGGGCAGAGTCTGGAGTTGTAACTCACAATCAACCACATTCAATTTCTGCAGCAAGATATATTGCTAATCCCACTAAGTGGGATAAATGGGAGCTCTAATTAGCCACATTTCAGATCAGATCAAGTTTTGTTAACAAGAGGAGCGTAGGAAAGGAAAAAAAACTTTGGAAAATTTTTTAAATTTTGGAACTGCAGATAAGAAATTTGGGACCTGTATTACTATCATACTCCTTAGACTAGTAAAACTTGTAAACCCACTGGAAGGAATGAGCACGTAGCTTAGAATTAGAAATTGCTGGAGAGACATGTATTGAATGCAGCTCATTTGTGGCAACAAGCAGGACGGAATCTGCTTTTGCATTCTCTGCTCAGTGTGCCTGGAGGCAGGAGCAGTAGGAGGAAGCATCTGTCACCTTCAAACCCAAGGCAGCACGTGGGGACCCCATTTCTCCCCATTCCTGCCATGGCTTTCACCTGGACTCCAGCCAACCCCACTGGGCACCAGCAGGCTAACCTTCCTTACAGGTGTCTCACTTCTCAGACTTTTACTGGCTTTCAAATCTATTAGATTGTGTGTGTCCCTTTCCCCCACTGTGCAGCTCCTTCTGTCAGAGCAACCACCGGCATTAATGAGGTGATAAGAAATACAGAATACAGATAGGTCAACATGTCTGTCCTCCTGGCGGGCACATTCATCTAGCAACCGAAAGTAGTGATTCTGAGTGGTGGCAAAGACACGCACGGTGGCTGGTCAGGGGGATCTTTCTGTGGTGTCAGGTGACAGGGGATGACAGAGGTTGCCAACTCTGCCAGTGAGACTCCCCGGCACAGAGCCTGCAGCCACACAGGAGGTTGAACGCAGAAGTGCCCCCAAACCCCAATTCCTATGGGACTCGTCCGCCCCGACCAGCTGTAATGTGTGGATGTAATCGAGGAAGCCTATGTCCACGATATGAAATTAGATGTTGTCTTAGTCCATTCGAGCTGCTGTAACAGAATGTCACATCTGGGTAGCTTAGAAACTGGAGGCCAGAAGTCCAAGTTCATCAGCGTGCCAGCCTGGTCCGGTGAGAGCCCTCTTCCGGGTTGCAGATTTTTCCATTTTTCGCTGTGTCCTTGCATGATGCAAGGGCTAAGCTAGCCCTCTGGGGTCTCTTTTGTGATCCCTCATGACCTGATCCCCTCCCAGATACCTTGCCTCCTGAAACCATTACCTTGGGCATTAGGTTTTCAACATGTGAACTTGAGGGGAGCACAAACATGCAGCCCCTAACAGACGTGAAGAAAAATAATTCTTCAAAACTACTGAAGGTCTAGTTCCTATACCTGCTCTTGCAGAATAGAAGGTAACCAGCTATGCCTGCTTGTTCATGGATGGCCCCCACTCGCCACGCTGAGCGTGAAGCATTGACGACATGACGCCCCATTCAACCTTCCACTTTGTCCTCATTTCTGGGTTCTCCCTGCTCCTGATAAGTGTGCATCCAGCCTGGGAAGCCGGCTTCTCTGTGCTAAGATCCTGCTTCCGTTCCGTGTCTCCCCAAACTGTAATGGCGCAAAAACAGAGCACTCTCGTGCCAAGAAGCTGATGCAAAATCTAATAAAGAATAGTACGGGCTCGAAGAGGCATCCATTTCTTCAGGACACGAGCATTATACAAAGAGACCAGACACGAGTCCTGGGCTTCTACAGAGCCCTCAAGCTGCCCTTTGGATATCCACAGATCTGGCTCGGGGTGTCCCTCTGCAGTGACAAACTGGCCATTTGCTTTTTCAACTGTGCTCGCGGTTTAAGTTTCCATATTGTCTCTGAAGTTACCCTTTGAGTACAGCGAAAGGAGAAAAGGTTCCTGAGGACACGGGTGCATTGTTGCCTGTTTTTATTGTAAGCTGCCGAGCATCAGTAGGCACAGTTAGAGGCTGGGTGGATTTGGCAGCCTCTCATTGTTCCTGGATGCTCAGACTCCCAGGGGCAGCATTCCCATGTAAGCTATCGCAGTCAGCTTCTGATAAATGAGTCTCGGCAAGCCGTGCCGTGCGCACGGCATCTGAAAGGAACAAAGCCCTCCTCTGACCCGGCATAGGTACAGCTGCAGGAATCATTGTCCAAGACGTCGAGGGGCGACACTAGCACCGGCGGGCCCCTTTCGGCCACTCTCAACTCCTGGGTCAGCAAAGGCTAGCCCGCACGTGCTGCCGTTTGTGCCAACGAGCTTTAGTAATTAAGTAGAGCTCATGGAGTCCACCATATATAATTGATGTCAATAATAGTCAATCCAATGTCGTGTTTTAGAAGTCAAGCCCAGAAGCTAACAAAAATCTATTAATATATCAGCCGTACTGAAAGACAGCACAGAACTTATGCTTTGCTGCAACACTAAAGAGGGATGGTCCCGTGACTTTTAAAAATTTCCATTGGGACTTTTTTTTTTAAGGGCAGCAAATACTGTGAAGCTTTATGGAAAAGAATGTGCAATGCACTCTGCGTGTTTTATTATTCATTATGTGGGGAACGTGGTGAAGTCGATCTTATTCAAGATATAGATGAAGACATGGAGCTCATTCAGAGGACCTCTGATTTAAAATGGATAAAGCAATTCATATACAAATACATCATGCATAAGATGTCAATAACTGAAAAATGGCTTAAATATAAAAATCTCTCTGTATGTTTCCATTTCTTCTTTTGGAGGCTGATGGATAGAGAGCCTTTGGTTTCCGGAACTTGGAAAATGACCCACAGAAGGGGAAGAAATGTAAACATAAGCAGATTGTACAAATATATGTAAATAAGACAAATATATGTAAATAAGGACAAAATAGAGGAATGGGGCTTTCTCAGCTTGTAAGCCACCATAGTAGACGCAGTAGAAGAATGATGATACAGCCCTGAGGCAGGGCCGTCCCCAGCCCGCCGGGTCCCTGTCCTGGATGTCCTGATTCCCCGTGAGATCCACTCGTCATCCCTCCACTTGGGTATATGCCCTGAACGAGGATCTCTGCAAACTGCATCAGCTGGGTCCCCTTGCCCACGGGTCTCCAGTTGGCTTCAGCTGATGGGAGGCAGCACATGGAGGTCAGAAGGACGGACGAGAGAAGTCAGGGTATCATTCATCGGCTCCCTCCCTGACGGACCTTGGTTTGATTGTTGCTGTGTCATTGGGTTTCTCTCTGAGATTTCAGTTCTTGTGCATACTGGCGACCCTTCCTTCCCCTCCGGCCCTCCTGCTATGGCCAGTCTTGGAGTTCTTTGCCACCCAGCTCCGGTTCCCCTGTTCTCACCTTCGTAAGTTGTCTCTCCTTCAGACTCTCTTTATTACCTCTTCGAGGGTGCCATCTGTTGCTTACCAGGACACAGACAAATAAAGCGCCTTTGTAAGAATTAGAAAAAGGCACCCAGATGGGCACCTGAGGGTTCATTATACAGTTGTCTCTGCTTTGGTATGCATGGAAATTTTCGAAAATAAAGCAATTCCCCAAAAAGAAAAAATAAATAAAGTTGTGTCCCTTCCGTGAATGGCGCCCTGCAGGGGCATCGCTTGTGGGCAGAGAATTCAGGCTGGATCTCGGCCCAACTCCCTCCCTCAGTGGGTGACTTTGTGCAGTGCACAAAAAAAGCCCAGATGAACGTGGCAGCCCTCCAAAAGGATGGGTAGATCCCTAAAAGCTGGAAAATATCTTCAAGAGATAGCCAAGATTGACCTGGGTCTTTAAGGATATTTGGGACTTAAATTGGAAAGTGCATTGCAGGCAAGGAAAGCCTGTGGGCCACATGAATGTAAGCTGTGTACAGGTGGTAGATTCTGTAGGGCAAGATGGGCCCCTTGAAGGGACAGTTGCAGCATAAGAAAGTAGAGAAAGGATGGAAATGGGCTCTGACTGCTGAGCTATAAAATATGAATTGTCGTTTGTGATCAAACAGGCAGTACGGTACACCGTTTGGACACGTGGGCTCTAAAACTACACCTGTCGGGCTTTGATCGTGGTTTTGCCATCCATTAATTCCTCGGCCTTGCACAGTTACCCATCCTCACTCAGCCTCGGTGTTCTCTTTTGCAAAATGGGGATAAAATAGCACGTAGCTCTCAGATGTGCTAGGGGGCTGAATTCTAAAATACACGTGAAATGCTTAGCACAGCGCCTGACGGTAAGTACTCAGGAGACATCAGCTACTATCGCCAAAAGTTTTCCAACAGAAGAGTAATATGATGAAAGCCATAGCTCGTGAAGATTAGTCAGATCGTGGGCACAGGGTGCATTGGAAAGGAAGAGGCAGGCAGGGAAGTCGGTGTGAGGCCATTGTACCCTCTGCGCTCCGGGAGAGCCACAGGAAATGAGATAGAAGCAGCAGGTGCAGGGAGTTCTGGGAGAAGAAGAGAAGGAGGGCTGTAAGTGGGCGGGTCGTGAGCATGAGGAGTCAGAGGGGGCTCCGGGCACTTTTCCAGCGTCTGTAGTCTCCACTGGTATAAATGTCCATAGGCAGCGTGGGCAGTTGACTTCAAAGGACTGACAGTTCAAAAATTTTAGTACAAGTTAAAAGAATACGAATCTAAATTTGCCAGTCAAAGAATTAAAGACCTATTAGATTTTACCCTTCTGTTTTGCCCAATATCGAATATTAGATCCAAGATGCTGTTACAAAACAAAAACCCTAATGGGCACCTCAGACATTCCAGTGCTCACTGGTTATACTTCGAATTACCAAAGGTGGTTTTTTATATCCAGAAGTTTCTTCTGATTAAAGTCTGAGGCAAGGCCTCCTCGGTTGAGGGAGAGAGCATCCTCTTACAAGAGAATTCTCTAAGAGCATACGTCATTTACAAGTTTAGTTCTTAGCAAAATTAACCAGAGAGCAGAGGAATCTAGCGAGCCCTTGACTTCAGTATCTACCATTTGGGATAGAGGAGGAAAGTGGTTAATTTTAAGAAACAATTTCTGTAAGTCCCCAGTTGAGCATTCGTAAGCAAGCCTCCCTACAAATTCAGTACCATTTTGAGAACCACCCTGAAACCCTCTTTTTAGCCAGAGCTCCCTCTGAGAAAAGTTATTCCTTGTTTTCACTTTTTGGTCTTTCTTTGCAGGAATCGAGCCCAGTTGTCGCGGATGTCCTGGCCCACCGTCAGAGACAGCACAGCACGGTCTGGTACCAAGGACCCTCCTGCCTCACGCTAATCTGTTCTCTTCCTGTTGGCCTCGCAGATACTTGCCTGAGATCATGAATGATGGGCTGACCAACCAGATTAACAACCCTGAGGTGGACGTGGACATCACACGGCCCGACACTTTCATCAGGCAGCAAATCATGGCGCTACGTGTGATGACCAACAAACTAAAGAACGCGTACAATGGCAACGACGTCAACTTCCAGGACACGAGTAAGGAAGTCCTTACCGGTACCAGTAACCTACACAGTGAGAAATAGGTTGTAGATGATACCCCACTTTTTCTTCAAAACCAATGTGCACCTTTAATCTTGTGTCCTCCTTGCCCAGTCTGCAGAGCTGTTTACAGTCAATCCTTTGGACCAAGAGCTCTGATCCACAAAGATTAGGATTCTACTAAAATCATAACTGGTCTTAAGGAATAGTTTCACTGGATTACATTCAGTGCTCCCCAAGCTAACTTTGGGTCTCCTCTGCCAGGTGGTCTATTCATGAACAAGCAACAAAGTAATGTTGTCATCTTCTCCTTCGCCTGTCATCATTTACATCTCTGCCCCAAACTCTTGTCCCTTCCCTCAACCACCAAAAGAAGAATGTTCTGAAGCTTCCTCAGACAAGGCTGGCCAGGAGTCCCAGTTTTATCACTTATTGACTGGGGTCTTAAGCAAATTATTTCTCGAGTCTCGGATTTCTCTTCCATAGAATGGGAAGCATTCCAGCCTGTGAGGTCGGGTCTTTGGGAAGTTCATTTGGGACCAATTGTGAAGGAGCTAAGATAGCATCTCATGTGCTCTGGATTCAACTGTGTGAGCTCTCTCTCTACCCAGTCCCTCATGTGCCTCATGAGCCTCATGAGCCCTCATGAGCCGTGGCCATTCGTGTCTGACATACTGATGGAAATAATGAAATGCTGGTGCAATAGGACCCATGACTAGTTTATTAGCCCTCACAAAATATCAGAAGTGATTGGAAAGACTATTAAGTGAGCGTTAAATGAAATTTGGTGTTTATGTAAGTGGTTTTAAGATGCGTAACTATACAAATTGGGGGGGCTTTGCTTTATGGTTTTGGGGTTTTTTTTAAGATATGTATCCCTACACAGAGTTCTTCGGAAAAGATTTCTTGAACATAAGTTGTGCAGTCGCCAGCGAGTCTGTAATTTGGTCACTGAAGCAAAAGATGATGCTTGTGTGCTTGAATTAATGAGATAGAAAGAAACAAGTTCCAGATGGAAGACATTAAGTCATCCAAGTCTTAGCCATCATCCTAAGGAGTTGTCCCCTGCAGAAAATTTTTAGTGCTTTATTCCATTTTAAATAACTCAAAAATTAATTTTCTAAAAGCAAGATAATTGCCAACCCAGTAGACTTTATTGCTGTAACATTTCTGAGAGTCCTCCTATTATTTCTCCTCTTCACAAAACCTCTTCTTCCCTCTTCAGAAGACAACCTTCCACGAGGGCCTTTGCTGTTCCTCCCCTGCTCATTCATTAGCTTCGCTCCTCTGAAAGCATCATCGTCTTCCCTATCTCATGAAATGCTTTATTATCTGGAGAATGACTATAGGAATAAATAATTCAAGATAATATAAGAATTAGTGGAGGTTGGCCTTGTTTCTCTCTCCTCGCTGACCCAAAGAGGTTATATACATGTCAGTCTGCAAAGCTTAGGGAATGTCCTTGAGGAGAGATCGTGCTCCGCTTCCCCTCACAAGGAAATAAAAATTAACAACATTTAAGAGCCTCAGTTAGCTCTAACCCAAGCCCCGTGTTTGGTCCCCTATTTTAGGGTAATGTCTGTCATATAAACCATTATCACATCTTACAATCATCACCACCCTTCCTGCTTTTGACATTTTAAAAAAATCACCCCTTAAACTCCCGCCTTTCTGACTCCTTTTCAGAAAGAGATGTGGCCATTATTTTCCTCAGCTGGAATCTCCTGTCATTATTTGCTTACCACAGTTTTAATATTCTAAATCACTTTAATAATATCTTTGTAAAGGTTATATTACTTCTTGTTCATAATACCAGTGTTAAGAACAATTCCCTTAGCAGTTCTAGTATCTCTGAATTTAATTAGTGGGCATTTTCCCCCTTGTAAAGGCCACTAAAGATAAATCCAAGAAAATGTTAAGAACCTGGTGTAGTGTATTCAAGTGATCTTACCTGATATTTAGATGTCCCATTTAAAAAAAAAAGAAGAAGAAGAATTGTGCTGAGCTGTGCCTCGCTTATTCAGAGGGACAGTAGAAGAGACCCTGCATTACTTTGGCTGCACTTCCGTGACATCTAGCGCCCAAGATGGCGCCGGATACCGGGGGAGCTCAACAAGCCCATCCTTGTTTCAGGCTAACAGGAAGGAATTTTGTCTACTGAATGGTCTTTGAGCAAGTGGAGGAAATAGTAAATGTCATTACCAGGTTTATAGTTTCCTCAGTCCTCCCAGGCACATTATCTCACTTATACCCCCTAACCATCCTGTGAAACATATAGGAATATTCTCATTTTTACAGCTGAGGAAGCAGAGCCACCGTTCACTTAAAGAAACCAGCTTGCCCTCGTTCACTTAAAGAAAAAAACAGGAGTTAAAATCTAGGTCCTCTTTGCTGTAGGAACCATATTTTTTTTTTTCCCATCAGGCATCATGGCAAGCAGTGGGTTTGGTGCCCTCACACATTTCACCAGAATGGCTTCACACATACTCCGCCTGTAAATGCTATTGTCTGGATCTATTGAGATAAGGAAAGGAACAGAAGTTGAGGGAGCTTCCCACGGCACATTTAATTATTCAGCAAGTAATTTCTGTGCACCTGCTGCATGCCAGGGACCGTTAGCGGCAATGGGGACACAGGAGTGAACCGTATACACCACGCAAAGTCTCTACCCTCCACAACTGTCCGTTCTCACAGGGGACACCAGAAAACAAGCAAGTTAATACGACAATTGCGAATGGTGATTCAGTCCTTTCACACAGCTAGAACTTGATGGAGACTGAACTGGGACCCAGGTCTGAGACACAGGGTTTTGAAACAGGAAAGAACCAAGCAGTGACAAGTGGGACTAGAGCAGGCCCAGAAGGCATGGCGAGCAAGTGGGAAGACGCCATGCTAAGCGGACATCTGGGCGTTGCTTTCAGGCAGGAATGGCAAACCTTTTCTGTCAAGAGCCAGATACTAAATATGTTCGGCTTTGAATGCAGACTGAGACAATGCAGAAGCAGGGGTGGCGGGGGGTGGCCGTGTTCCAGTACGACCTCCCCCCGGGGACACCGAGGTTTAGATTTCGCACACACCCTACTCATATGTCACAAAACAGTCTTCTTCGTTTGATTTTTTTTTCTTAAACACTTGAAAATGTAAAAACCATTCTTGGGTTATGGTCCCAACAAATACAAGCAACTGGGCACAGTCGTCAACCCCGGGGGTCAGAGGGAGAAGTCGGTGGAGACGGAGCTCATCCTCACTCTTAGAGGAGAACAAAGGTGGAATCGAGTAGCCAAAAAAATCATAATAATATGTGCCTTTCGCAACTACATGCTCCTGTTGCCCCGACTGCCTACTTAGCTGTGTTCATTTGCTTTAAACCCCATTTCACAATCCTTGACCAAAGCATGCTATCTGCTGACAACAATGGCCCTAAGGTACCCAAAGAGCGAGGGACGGAATTTCTTAAAGCAATTTAAACATTAGCCAGAATAAACACCTCTTGAATGCCAACACGGTAGGGATGGCCCCTCGTGGGGTCCAGGATGCATACGTTCCTTCCGTTGGCTAAGTGGATGTCAGCACTGTGTCTCAGACGTTTGCCCGCTAATAACAAACCCCCTGGGGTGGCCGGGGGGGGGGGGGGGTGATGGGATGTCCCCTTCCACCACCAGACCCAAATCTGGTGGATGCCCCCGCTCCTTCTTAGTTCTGGTCTAATTTCTTTTTCAATCCCCCCCACCAGGCGATGAATCCAGCGGCTCGGGGAGCGGCAGCGGGTGCATGGATGACGTGTGTCCCACGGAGTTTGAGTTCGTCACGACAGAGGCGCCCGCGGTGGACCCCGACCGGAGAGAGGTGGACTCTTCGGCAGCCCGGCTCAGCCGCTCCCTGCTCTCAGGATCCCTGGCCTGCGTCGTCCTGGCACTGCAGAGACTGTGCAGATAATCCTGGGTTTTTGGTCAGATGAAACTGCATTTTAGCTATCCGAATGGCCAACTCACTTCTTTTCTTACACTCTTGGACAATGGACCATGCCAGAAAAACTTAACCGTTTTCTATGAGAAGAGACAGTACTGCACTCTGCCTCCCTTTCTGTTTGCCCAAAGAGTACTGGGTGCCAGACTGAACTGCTTCCTCTTTCCTTCAGCTCTCTGTGGGGACCTTGTTTATTCTAGAGAATTCTTACTCAAATCTTTCGTACCAGGAGATTTTCTTACCTTCATTTGCTTTTATGCTGCAGAAGTAAGTAAAGGAATCTCACGTCGTGAGTTTTTTTTTCCCCCGTTTTTAAAAAAAGAAAAAGGCAGGAAGAAAATAATTTTCCTTGTAAAATCAGGCCAAACCCCCAAGACAACCGCATTTTCAACAAAGGAGCCAACAGGAGAGAAAAATAAAAGAGCTTTAACACTGTAAGTTCAGCATTGCCTGCCGACTCCCAGTGTAAGCTTTTCTGTGATAAATCGGGTTTATAAAATGCTTTGGGGGAGAAAGTTTGAGATTTTTTTTTTTAACGTGGTGAAAATACAGTGTTGTCTTGGAGGTACCATTATGCCCTCTAGCCTCACAACATCAAACTGATTTGTGGGAACTGATACTAAATTTAGAACTCCATCATTAATACGAGAGTAAAATGCCACCACCCAGCACCTCTTTCTCACCTTGCCCAATTTCAGTTTCAATGATGGCACCATTTTCCTTAATTCTCTTAATGCCTGTCCCCCTGTATCCAATTGGCACAGGTTTTTCTCTTCATCTCCAGCGATTAGTGGACGCTCCCATCAAGTCATCCTCCTTAAGAGTCTGAATTGGAAATAATCTTCAGTGATACAATGGCTTTGCTTTAACCACAGGTTGGACATTAATTCGATATTTCTGCCCCTGTGCTCATTACCGTCCCAGAATAAGAGCTCTTTTAATGAACTTAGAAGCAATTAGATCCATAAGTGAGTTTTCATATTTAATGGTTTGCTTTGTGTCAATTGGTTTCTGCATCGCAAGGGCATTCTCTTACAAAATAACTCACAACAAAAACCGTCAAGACAAAAAAAAAAAAATATATATATATATATATAGTATTGACATGGAGATTTCTTTCACTTTTTTAGTCTTAGTATGATCATCTATTTTTATATCTCTCTATATATAAATCACAGATTTTAACTTCTTAATTCCAAGCTCAGGGTTGACACACCTTTGTCATGAAAATGTTTTGTCAACCACCTCCTCTTGTTTTGTGCTGCTCAGAGAAGGGATTCCTCAACGATCTGTGAGCACCAAGAATCAAGAAAGAGAACTTTTTACGTATCTAACTGTCCGTTTCTTAAAAGTTTGCCAGGGCACACCCTTTTTTGCATGAGCGTGCTTTGTCCTGGGTGCTCCAGATGCTACCGGGCTCACGGTGGGGGGGCGGGGGGGGGCATGGGCGTGCAGGACTGTCCCGGTGATGGAAACCATAGAATGTGCTAAACACGCAAAACCGTTGCTTCCACGGACGCCTTCAGCCTAGGATTCCCGCTTGGCACTTGGACATAAGACCTAACTCAAGAGGCCACTTTAGAGCCACAAGCCTAACTGACCCTCCAAGTGTACCGAAGCCAGGCCCTATGCTCCCCGTGGTAGCGAGAAGCAAAATAAACCAAACTGGGGCTTTATTCATCCAGTTGGCTCTCCATGTGTTTCTTGGTTTTGATGATGATCTGGGGTTGGGAAAAGTAATGTTGCGAGACACCACTGTATGCCAGTCACATTTTATTTAACCCATCGGCAGAAATGGCATGTAAATGGTATTTTTTTCGATCTTCGCTCTCATCAAAATTATAATTAGTTATTGATTTAGTCGTCACATTTAAGTAGAACACATGTGGCACAATAGTATTAAGTACGTTTGAGCACTTTTGCAAAACTGCAAAGTATTTAGAAGCATCTATGGCTATTCGATGCCTAAGGAAATATAAAGAGTAGGATTCTGAGAGACTTTGTGGCATCTTTTCATTTAACTCTTTTATGAAATTAACAGCTAATCTGATTCGGCATTGCATATTTCTAGAAAACCATCCATTTCACTGCCAGACTTCGGCTTCCTATCACCAATTACACAGAAAACAGCTCTATGAAGGACCAATCCTTTACGTTGCCCATTTCGTTGTACATTCAGAAATCAGTATTGTCTTTCTCCAATAATGAAGGTGCAATACAAATTAAATCAATCTTGATTTTCCGAAATATTTGAGTAATAACTTGTTTTTATGGCTTTAAGCTCCAAGTCTTTCCTTTTTTTCAATAGTTCTGCATTGTCTTCTGTGAAATCAATCAGAATGCCTTGTTTCCTCTGTGCTCTCACCCCCAAAAGGCTTTGTGCAAGTGTATGAATACGCATTATAATGAACGTGAACCCATGCTCCGTATACACTAAACACAGAGATAATATATAAACACCTGCTTCATTTGTTTCAACACCTTCATGATCGATATGATTCCTATTGGTGAGATACAGTGATCCATATGAGCCAGGCAGAGAGCTGAGATGACTATCAGTTAACGATGCCACAATATTTGTCCCCTGCATGGATGTGGTCACAATATTACTCAAATTGCACTTCCTAGTTTTTATCATCATCCGACTCTGTTGTATGATTTTCAGACCAATGTAACGTGAGACTTGTTTTCTGCCCTAAGGGAATTAGTCTGATCTAGTTATCCCATTTGAGTAAGTATTCCCAGCATTCCTCCTCTCCTCCGCCCCCTGCCACATTAATTTCTCTCGTCTCAACATAGCGATCGGGGATGAAACAATGCTCTGTTATTTCTCCCAATCTGCCCTCGTTTGCTTTGATGTCCCCTAAATTCTCTAATCACATCACAACCTCTGTTAGGAGTAGGGAGGAATGGGCTCACTGAAATCAGACACTAGAAATTGTGGTGTGATGCTCATGACCGCAAACACTTAGCTTTATTGAAGTGCCTCTCTTTACATGTTCTTTAGTTATAATATGTATTTTTCTAACAGAAATACACGTCTGTAACTGGTGTATATTATACTTTGTATATGTTATAACAAAAACTAAACGGAGGCTAAAGTCTTTAGCAGAGAAGAATGAATTGCAAATTCATGAGTTAGAGCTCTGCTTACGGTTCTGTTTCAAAGAGTAGCCGTGACAGCCTTCTGTCACCTTAATGAAGATCAGGTGGGTACTGTGATGACCGCCATCATAGAACAACGTCAGCTCTAGCAATCAGACTCTCTTACGGTGACTTACCCAGAGAAGTAACTGGTATTACCTGCTTTCACTGTAAGGGATAAGAAATACGACTCTGTCTACACTGAAAAACACTATTTAGTAGTAATTGTAAAAGTAACATTCTATAAATCAAACACATTGAAAATATCACTGGACACAGAACCCTGATATTTAATTTATATTCCCTGCTGCAGACATTAGCCTACTTTAATGCTTTAGCCATTACGTACATGTTTTGGCTACACTGAACACCAACTAAGGTCCACAAGGAGGAATAGAAACTTAGCAAATTCCTAAGTCGTGATTCTTTTATTGCTTCTCTTTGCAAGGCTAATTATCAGGTGGTTTGATTAAAGGTGGAAATGTTAGCAAATGTAAGTTTTGACTTATCCAAAACTTGCAGAAATACAAACTCATTTTTATTTACTTACAGTCACTAATAGACCTGACTTTTAACTTAAAAAAAGGTGTGTGTGGGGAGTGGGGAGAGCAGTTTAGCTTTGCCAAGAGAAGAGTAATGGAGACCATAACTTATACATTTGCTATGTGTTTCTCTTTGGTGGAGACATTAGCTAGTGTTTAGTTTGAGGCCAAGTTATACAAATAAGAATATTGATTTGTATGCATTCTGGAACCTTGCTGCATCACGGTTTGCCATGGTGTGGGACTCAGCCTAGCCTGGGGCAATTTGAACCTCATTCAAAGTTGAATAGTTACCAGAATCTTTGATATTTCCTTGTAATGAGGTACTTCCATGAGAAGACACCTGAAGATGGATAACAGTGAGGACTCTGTGTGCATATGCATAATATATATGCAGGAAAAAAATGTGTGCACCAATCAAACCTAAAATTTTATGTGACTGTCAAATGGATATTACTTGGGTTAAGATTTTTCATTTCTGATTTGGATAGAAAATTGCTATTAATCTTGTATTAAAATAGTTTTTAAAAATCTACCAGTGCCCTTTCTGCATTTTCTTAATTATTGTCATAGCCTACATTTCAGAGTTTTTTAATTTCTCTTTGTTTGAGACCTTTTTAGAAACTGCAATATTAAAAGAAAGAAAAAGAACCATAGATTAAATCAACACCACTCTCGTAAATATCCTTGGCTTTTGAAATCATGAGCTTTTAGAACTTTGGAACATTTAAAAGCTTTCCAAATGTGTCTGGAAGATACTCTCTCTTTCTCCTTTTGTATTGGTTTCTTCTCTAAGATAAAATTTAGTGGCTTGAGAACTGATATCAATACGTTAATTGAGAAATTAACGAGAAAAATAAGATGATTAATGAAAAGACTAACCATTTCCAAATTCAGCAAATTGCATTGATTTTTCTATTTCTGAAAGTTTCCATGCTATCAGGAATGCTAAATATTGTATGACATGCTAAGGATTCATTTAACAGATATTTATTAAACTCCTACTCTGTGCTAAACTTGCTCAAGGTGCTGATCACCGGTTATCAAAATCACCAGTTGGAAATTATTCATTCTCTACTACAATTAACCATGATTACTACAAATACAACACTTAATGCTCTTTTAAATAAAGGAAACCGTATAAATAAATTCATCAAGAATGCTCTTTTAAATAAAGGAAACCGTATAAATAAATTTATCAAAACTACAATGTTTAACCGTAAGCAATATTTTAATTTAGTTCACATTATTACTATTTTGATTTCTAATGAGAAAAGCGATTTCTACAAAAGAATTAAGAAACTTTAGAATAATTTCATACATAAAACCAGAATATAACAACTTTCATTTGGAATTCGACTGAACCCAATTTCATGGAAAGGAAAAACATCAAAATGGTCTTGAGGAAAAAAAATAATAAAACCACCACCGAGATTCTTATCAGGTAACAACAATATTTATTTGAATTTGCTCTTTGGATAAATGGACTGAGGTATAGTCAAAATACACTCACAAATATGAAAGATGGCATTAATTTTTAAAATACCAACTTGTAAAGTGGTGACCATTAGACATGGATTATTGGTTCTGGCTCGAGAGCTAGAAAGATGCACCCACAAATCTGTCTATTCAAACAGACGTTCACAATTTATTTAGTGTGGATGCATTTCCATTCCATAGACATATCTATTTGTTTATGTAAACATGCGGCCAAACATATTTCGTTGGCTCATAAATGGGGCGCACAGCAAAGCCAGGAGGAATTAGATGCCTGCCTTTATAGCTCGCTTAAGCAGTTTATTCTCTTGCATACCTCGAAATGTAAAGTAGAGCAAGAAAATGGAACTTCTACCCTGTGAGGGCTCACACTCGGAGAGAAGCAGAGAGACGAACAAACTGATTCAAGGCAAGTGTTAGAGTATTTACCCTAGATAAAGCCATCTGCTCTTCAGCGGGAAAGAGCATCTGTGGATTTTAAAAACAAAGAGAAAATTTGATTTAGGCAATAATAATCATCCATTCTTTCAAAAGATGTGTAACGAGCAATAGCTCTGGGTGTCAAAACAAGGCACCAAGATTTCTGCTCTCAGACAACATACATCCTAGAAGGGAAGAGACAGACAACACACGAGTAAATAGTAAACAAGATGACATCAGAAAGGGGAGGTGCCATGACAGAACTAATACAGGAAATGGGATCGTGACTAAGGAGGAGAGACCCCCAGGGGATACTCGAGCTGTGATCTCATGACAGGAGGGAGACAGCCATGTGCTGACCTGGGTGCAGAGAGTTCCAGGCAGAGAACAAGCAAATACAAAGATCTCTGTCCAGGAATGATCTTTGGGTACTCCTGTGTGGTTGGGGACTAGTAAGTGGGCTGTCGGGTGGCAGGAGATGGGTGAAGAGCTAAATGGCGACCAGATTAAGCAAAATGGCGGCCGTATTAAGCTAAATGGCCAAAGTCATGATCTTTTACCACCTGGTAAAGCCAGAGCCCTAAAAGGATTCATCCCTACAGCAGCAGCCCTGCGGGTGGCACTTAGGAGTATTTTAAGGCACCTTTCAGCAAGGAACTAGGCTAAGATCTTTATGTACTTGATCTTTATAGGACTTCTATGATGTAGGAATAGTAATGCCCACTTTATACTGAGTAAAATGAATCACAGTGAGCTTAATTAACTTGCCTAGTCACCTAGGTGAGGCCAAAGGAACTGATAATAATAACTAGGCAGAAAAGTGGCAGTATTCAAGGATAATTTGGGTGTTTTATTGTAAGTACAAGAAAATTATCCAAGGGTGTTCTGAGACTTGGCAACGAGTGTGGGAACAGGAACCCATAGATGTTTACTTGCACAGAGGGTATATATTAAAATTTTATTCTGAGTTGAAGTGCCATTTGGTGACGTTCTGTTTTGTTTTGTTTTGTTTTTTTTAATTAAAATCCAAAGTAAATAAACTACTGATTCCAGGTTCTTGCATAGTTTTGAACTTAAGGCCAGTGTGAACCAAAGCGTGGTGCCTAAGAAGAAACATATGTAGCAAATCTGCTTTCCCTTTGTCAATTTGGCTTACGCAGCATATTCCCAGAAAGCAAATCATCCACATCCAGTTCTCAGGGATTCCTCCCGTACATTAGCCTTGTTTATCACTTATTTATCTGTTCAGGGGATCAAGTGGACCCTAAGCATAAATCGAAACAATGCCACGAGTAGTCAGTTCAAACAGACCACTAGTTGGGCTGCTCTGTGGACTAAACGGACTGTTACAAGCTCTTGTGAAGCCTGTGACATTGAACATCCAGCCAAATCAAAGTCCTGGTGATCATGGTCACAGTTAAGACCAAAGAGCAGGGCGCCCTCGTGCCTTTCTTCCTCATGGAGTTGACGCTCCTTTTGTTGGATGCCACCTCACGCCACTGCCCTCCTTCCCTGAGAGAACTGGGGTTATCGATGACAGATTTTTATCCCTCTTAAAAAGGTACTCTTCAGACATTTCATAAAGCTAGGTGAAGGTCAAGTCAGAGAAAAGCTTGTCTACAAAACTCTGTTTCCCTTTCAAGATATTTACATATCCTTACAAAAAGCATTTCAAGATATTTACATATCCTTACAAAAAGCATTTCAAGATATTTACATATTCTTACATAAAGCATTTCACCCCAAAGGGAGCTTTAAACTCATTTTCTTTCGTAATCTTTTCCATGCCTCCATGAAGTAGGCAGGAATTACTACCCTTATTTTACAGATCAAGGAAGCTACCGTGGTCTTCTCAATATGTCTACTCTCTCCCTGTTTGCTTTTACTTTGTCCCACACCAAATCCATCCAAAACTTAAATGATCTGATGTAAATCATCTGGGCTTCTATCCACCTCTTGCTAATTTACACAACCAGCCCAGAAGCTCAGCCAAAGGAACCCACGTCTGATAGAATGAGACCCTAAGAGTCTTCCAATTCATCTCTGGTCCTGGATCACATATTGTGAATTAGCACAGACTGAGTTCCTGCACGTGAAGAATTAGATGTCCCCAAATTACATTAAGCAAAGAAATGTCACTGGGACAGCTTTATTAAAAGATTCTTAGTGACATAGTACTGATTTTGTTGGTTTTTATTTAAACCATTTCTTGTGAATGAGCATGTTAAGGCAAATTTTCTATGCCAAAGATAAGCCCGGGTTCTATGCGTTTGTTTTTGAGCTTAAGGGTCCCTCTTTTCTTTTTTAATGTAAAAAAGAAAATTATATATTGAATATTATGTCCATAGACAGAGAGCACGAGCCATGAGAAATGTGCAAGCAGAATGATTTCTCTAGGAAAGAAATAAAAAAGACTTCTTACATCCAAAATGTTTCTTCCTTTGAAGCAATCCTATGATCTTTCTCCTCCTTGTACCTCATGAGCAGGGAGGGCGATGTAGCTTGCACAGAGGAGGTGAAATGAAGAGAGAAAAGAATAGAAATCCAGTGCCATTTAAAAGACATGATGCTGGGGCGCCTGGGTGGCTCAGTGGGTTAAAGCCTCCGCCTTCGGCTCGGGTCATGGTCTCAGGGTCCTGGGATCGAGCCCCGCATCGGGCTCTCTGCTCAGCGGGGAGCCTGCTTCCCCCTCTCTCTCTGCCTGCCTCTCTGCCTACTTGTGATCTCTCTCTCTCTCGGTCAAATAAATAAATAAAATCTTTAAAAACAAAAAAAAGACATGATGCTTCCTACATTTATCTGACCATCACTGTGCATGTCCTTAAAAAGAAATCCCAGAGAAAGGCCAACAAGCTATAAAAAGGTTATCAACATTACTAATCAAGAGGGAAATGAAAATCAAAACCATAATAAACTATCACCTCACACTCAGTAGTATGGCCACTATCCAAAAAAAAAAAAAAGACAATAACAACATTGGTGAGGATGCAGAGAAGTTGGAACCCTTGTACACTGTTGTGGGAATGGAAAATGGTACAGCCACCATGGAAAACGCTATGGAAGAAGAGTGTGGGTTTTTTCCTTAAAAAAACTAAACGTAGAATTACCATATGAGTCAGCAGTACCAACCAGAATTGGGAGCAGGATCTTAAAGAGATATTAGCACTCCCATGTTCATTGCAGCATTATTCACAATAGCCAAGAGGTAGATGCAACCTAAGTGTCCATCCATGGATGAATGAATAATTTAAAAAATGTGGCACTTTCATACAGCAGAATCCTAGTCAGCCTTTAAAGAGAAAGAAAAATTGAATGGGAAGAAATCAGAGAGGGAGATGAACCATGAGAGACTCTTGACTCTGGGAAACAAATTGAGGGTTGCAGAAGGGGAGGTGGGTGGGTGGATGGGGTAACTGTGTGATGGGCATTAGGGAGGGCACGGGATATGATGAGCACCGGGTATTATACACAACTGATGAATCATTGAACACTACATCTGAAACTAATGGTGTACAATAAGTTGGCTAACTGAATTTAAATTGAAAAAAAGAAAGAAAAAGAAGGAAGTCCTGTCATACGCTACAACACAGATGAAACTTGAAGACATTATGCTAAGTGATATGGGCAAGTCACAAAAAGATGACTAAGTAGCATGATTCTACTTTTATGCAGTATTTAACTCTGTCAGGCTCTTAGAGACAGGAAAGAGAATGCTGCTTGCCAGGGACTGGGGGAAGGGCAAAGGAGAGTTATTGTTCCATGAATATAGAGTTCGAGTTTTGCAGAGATTCTAAAGGCCTTTTGCGCAACTGTGTGCGTAGTTAACGCTACTGTTCTGTACACTTAAAAATTATTAAGATGGTAAGCTTTACGCTATGTATTTTTTCCCACAATAAAGATAAGTAAATAAATCAGAATACTTATGCCCTGTTCCCAAGAAGTCCAGGGTCTAATATAAAGGGGAGAATACCAAACAAATTCTTAGCATCTGACCGTATAATCATTATAATGAGTGGGATGATAAAGGCTCCCACCGAGCACCGTGGGAGTGAAGAGATAGGCAAAGGGGTGCTGTGGGAAGAGAGCTGGTTAACAAAAGATAAAAGAAATGGAAAAAAGAAAAAAAGAAATCACAGAGGAACTACGGTACTTCGAATGAATACTCTTCTCCCCTCACGAGGTATAAATAAGAAGTCCGTATGTCCAAATTGTCTGAAACAGTCCAGTTATATCTGCTGTCTCAATACAACAATTAACAATACCTCTTTCATTCTCCAGAGATTTCCTGGTTTGAATGATAAATTATATGGTCGCCCCTCGTCTGAATAATGGCTATCCACAAGAGCAATTTACACATAAACGTGTCGGACACCTTATAATTTTTCAAACTATCCACCCAGCTGAAGAAGTATTGGGTAATGTTATGCACAACTAAACTTCTGACTTAAATCCACCCTGCCTACTTGTATTGAAAAACATCTGGAATCAGAATCAAAATTCAAAAGATGACTCTGACATTGTCAAGTGCACCATATAATCCCAACTCGCAAATGTCCAGCCCTAAACACTAGGCAGCTTTCCTCTCAAAGTGGACCATACTTGGAACTTGATCCCAGGTGACTCCTGCTTTTCAGCCGTTTTGCTGGATAGATCAATTGGCGCTGGCCCAGGAGTTGTATTTTGTTCCATTTCCTGCTGCTGAAAAGCTATGATTTGAAGCATGTTTTTCTTCATTTGTCGATTTTAGCAGCCCCGTAACAACTACAATCATTTTCTTCTGTGTTTTTAGTCACAAGCACAATCAAAGTCTTGACGGCTGCTGCTGACTTGGCCATCTAGATCAGCTTTCTCAACCTTTCTCCTGCCCTATCATGCAGGACGCATGATATTCACATCAAGTGGTACCAATAATTTCCTATGCATTAAATGCGACCCCACCCTTTCTCTGCCACTCAGATGAGCCTACCAGAGGGCAAGGAAGCTATCATAGAGCTACTGAGGAGCTCTCTCCAACTTACAGCCATTCATAAATTTCACTCATTCAGTTCTTATTTCTAACAAACTCCTTGCAACAATTTCCGATTGATTCCTACTCGGATTTATGAAACTATGCACTTTTCCACTTAACATCTGGGATGCCATGTTCCAAAGAGGAAAAAGTGTGATATAAAGAGTGCCACCTGCTGATACCCAACATATAAAAAGATACCTCTTAGATGGAAGGCCACTGGCAGCAAGGAACTTACTCTTTGATTAAGTCGCTCAGCCCTTTGAAGGGCTCCGTTATTACAGAAGCATTTATTTTTAAAGATATTCTTTAAAGAATGGTCAGGCATAATTGTGTAGATTTGCACTGTCTACAAAACAGAGATGAAAGTTTCTATTAGAATTAAAAATATACAAAAAAACATTATACAAGACTTGCAAAATCTAGCCAGCCATCTAAATTCAGTTCATATATTTATACTATGATATATATTTGGGAAGACATATAATCAATCAAGACATATCCCCCTCCTCTAGGAGAAAATGATAGCATATACTAAAAAATAGTAACAAAAGCAACACCAGTAATAACAATGTCTAGGAACTGCCTTTCGTATATATTCATTCATTTTATTCTACAAATAAAATATTCTTTAAAAAAGTAGGTACTGTTATTTTAGCTAATTTTAGCTATTTTACTGTTATTTTAGGCACAGTTTAGCTAAATGATCCCCCAAAGTCCCATGTAGCTAGAAATTAGAAGATATTTAAAAAAAAAATACTGAAATCATTATTGACAACTGCCAAGATATAGAACTGTCCACCATGGATAAAGGAGGCATGGACTATCATTCAGCTTGAGAAAAGAAGAAATCCTGTGATTTGTGATCATGTGGATGGACCCTGAGGGCATTATCCTAAGTGAAGTAAGTCAGACAGAGAAAGACAAGTATGGTACAAGATCACATATGTGGAATCTAAAAAAGTAGAACTGATAGAAACAGAGAGTAGAATGGTGGTTACCAGGGGCTGGGACTGGGGCAAATGGGAAGATGGTGGTCAAAGATCTAAGACAATCCAGTTATAAGATAAATTCTGGGGATCTAACGTAGAGCATGGTGATTACAGTTAATACTGTATCATATATTTGAAAGTGCTAAGAGAGTAGATCTTAAATGTTGTCACCAGAAAAGAAGGACTATGATAAAGTTGTAGGCTAATGCTGTATCAAATGGCCATCATTTCGCAATATATAATTGTATCAAATCAACATGTTGTACATCTTAGACCTACACAATGTTATATGTCAATTATACCTCAGTAAATCCAGAAAAAAAACAAAAAAGAAATGCAAAAAGAAAAAGACTGAAATCTCCAGAGCTGGAAACGATGTGGTTCCTTGAAGCGGTGCACAGCTCTAAATGAATGGAGGCCAACTTCTGCCTGCCTTACGGGAGCAGAAAGGAAGGAGGGAGGCTACCTTCTGGAAATAATAATCTCGTGGAGGCTCCATTGCCGGCAAAGTATGTGAAAAATTGTCAACGATCATCTCATTTCCATATATGCTTTTACTCTGCCAGGATTTTAAAAATCGTGTTTCCTGCACGTACCCTGGGGTCTGGGGAAAATGCATACATAGCTCTGGGAGGATATACTTAAAGCCGTATGTACATGCATATAAACATATATGGGTTAGAATAATTGATCATATGGAGATCCGGGTTTTCTCCCCCAAGTCCCTATACTCCACAGAAACAAACAAGGCAAAATATTGACTCGCAAACTTCTCATTCAATCTTAAAATCTGTGTGACATCAAGATAAACCACAAAGGCTTCGCGCTGTTCATGAGATCATCTAAACTCTTGACTGAATTACAGCTTTATAAGCCTACCCCCTCTCTTTATTATCCTATGTACAGCACTCTATTATCTAGAGTGCTGTCAGAAAAAAAAAAAAAAAAAAACACCTTCCCTTCTGCCGGATTACCCTAATCACAATTCTTTTCTTACCTTGCCTGCTCTGGGCTGTGGGGCGGGAGAAGGAGAGATTTGATGTTTCAGTGACAACTAGAAGAAGGTGCTGGACATTTCTTCCCTGTTCTTAGCGTGACAGGCCCCTGTTCACTCTCCACCTCGCCCGAGCCTGTATTTACCCAGTGTGGAATATGGCAATTTCCTAAGCCACGGTCATTAAAGTAAATACCATTTCTCCCCATAAGGCTCCCTTTAGGTGCTGTGTTCCTTGTGCTTGTTTAGCTCACGATATCTCACGCCAGATATTTTAGAGGCAGTGCTCAAGTGCAAACCGCCTAGCGGCTAGATGGTGAAATGCCGACGCTCCCATCCATCAGGGGAAGGAGTCCGCCACGGGGGAGGTTGTGTTCTGTATTTGTTTTACATTCATTATGTGTTTCTTGCTGAGCCTGCCTTTCCCACAGATATTGACGGCTGAGCTAATGACTCTCTATTAACACCAGCTCGTGTGGGTGATTGTGCATCTTTGGAAAGTACTTAATAAACACTGTTAAAAGATTTGGCTTTATGGTGATGGCAAATCCCGCCAGATGTGCTATTGTGTTGTTAGACAAAGGCAGTCTTGAAAAGGTTTCAAGGTAATGTTTAAAAAGTAATATTTTATTAGGCTGCCTAGCAAGATGCCCCGTTAAGTACTGAGAACACATAAGAGGTTTGAGTTCTGATAAAGAACGTGTTACCAGATGGCAACAGTAATTATCCTGTCCCCAAACTCAAATTGTATTTACCCTGCCTTTTGCCTACAAAGTTGCCAATGCAGTACCCGGCTTTTCTGCTGGAGCACGCCATGTCATATTTCCTGCTGGCACAGATATTAATGAGTGGGTGCTTTTATTAACAGTGTAAGACAAGAATATTTCAATCTTGTTGTTACACCTGCTGCCTGATACAGATCATAAAGGACAAGGATAAAATTTAATTTGCAATAACTCTTTGGAGCCAGAGTAATGCTTGCCCAGGAGTTCCTTGTCAGAGCATCTTGGCTTTTCATTAAGTACCCAGCCACTAAATTCTTTTCAACTCTGGCAGAAGCAGCCAGAGAACACTTTGGGAGCTCTATAAAAGGCATTCTCCTAGTCTTCAAACCATTGGAAAGACTCTTTAGCATCTGTTAAGATATTTTTCCCTTCTAATCTGCCTGAAACTAATAGGGAGAAAATTCTGAGATGTTTCTTAATTAAGCAATAAGATATGGTGGAGGGTGGTCTGTGCTGAGTTAATCACAGTTGTAAAGCATGAATAAAAGGAAAAGAGTTAAGTACCCCTAAATCCTTGGGCATCTCATTTCCTTCTGAATGTGCCTTATTGCTATTATTAAGAAGTCTTTCTGTATTTCAGGAGAGGAAAATCCAAATGCGGGAAACCTCAAGTGCAAGGGAGGGTCAGCGCAGTGAGTCAGGCAGAAAAAAACCAGCAAAATCCTCCGCTTTGGCCCCCAGGTGGGGAATGGGGAGGGGCAGGGGTCAGTGGGGTGCTTCACTCTGCTATCTTTTAGCCCCCAGGCTTCGGGGAGTGGGCTACAGAATTGCCTCCTCAACCAGGAAGGAAATACAACCAGGGGAACTGCGGGATATCAGGCGCTAGGGAAGATGCCGGCTTCACTAAGGAGCGCGAGGCAGCTTCACCTGACCCCATTCCTTGTGGGATTCTGAGGTCGTAGTCATCAGCACACAGCTGGTGAAGCAGACAGTGTGAGAGCCGAAATCTCCCTCTCCAAAACCGGTGTGCAAATTTCACTTTAAAACCCCCGAAAAGGTGAGCACCGAAACCCTTAAACCTACCTCCTAGTCCCTAGGATTCGGAATCCCCACAAACTCCTTTGCCAGCAAATCCGGAGCTTACCCGAGGAGCATGGCAATGCAAACTTGCTTTCTCTTCAGGCCATTAAGCCGGGAGTCCTTCTTCCTCTTTGTTCAACCCCGAGACCAACCCTAGGCACTAACTCTGTTGCATGCACTTCTTCCCTCCGTGAAAAATGTACTTGTGCCTAGCTAGACTTAATGTGGTGGAGTGGCTTGGTAGCGATCACAAAGACAGCGAGGACAATAACCTTCATCTGCTCTGCCTTCGTCACTGTGAACTTCATCCTCACGAGACTTGGATGGAATGAGGGCACCACGCCGCCTCCCACTGCCTGCTGTTTATCTTTTCACTTTCATTGACATTTTATTCCGTGAAGACAGCAAAATCTGTCTGCTTGAAATCCGATATTAAATACCAGAATTAAGTACATAACTGGTGTTTTTGCACTTTCTCCTCCGCACAGTTGACCCTTGCGATTTACAGATGGCATTGTTTGCAAATTTACCTACTTGCTAAAATTTACTCTGATAAGGAAAAAACTGTACTCTAAGATGGCCGACCAAACCAGCAAGGGAATTCCAGTCCCTGTCTCAAAGCCCTTCCAGGTTCTTCTTTCCTACCCCGTTTCCCATGCGAGCCAAAATACCAAGTATGGGTAAGTAGGAGGGTATAAATT
Organism: Potos flavus; assembly: GCA_028534135.1. NCBI lineage: Eukaryota > Metazoa > Chordata > Mammalia > Carnivora > Procyonidae > Potos > Potos flavus. The sequence goes on along the minus strand of CM052883.1, from coordinate 13,625,773 downwards.
ACCCTCACTGCTTGTGCTTGGGGCTCAGACCTTTGGAGAAGGGTCTCTGAGCCCACCGGTGTTAAATAAATCTCCAGTCCTCCAAAGTCTACGAGTGCCACCTGGTTCTTCCGCCAGGATCCAGTCCAGGTTCCGCAACAACTGTAATCCCTGAACTCACACTGAAGTGTTTCCATGGTTGTTCACGGACGTGTGTATGCACAAATCAGTGAAAACCCTGAGTCGCGGACATATGTGTCCCAGGTGAAGAAGGACAAGGTGACGTTCTGCTTTTTCATATCAGCTGTCCTATTAAAAACAAGTGTCCTTTTCGCAGTCTATTTAGTGCTATGTTTTCACATTTTTTGTGCTCTTTGTTGGTGATCTTGCCATTTAAATGGCTCCAACACATGGCGCTGAAGTGCTACGAGTATATTCTTAGACTCAAGAAGTCTTTGACGTGTCTTACAGAGAAAATACATGTGTTAGGTAAGCTTGATTCAGGCATGTTGTAGCCTTCTTGACTGTGAGTTCGATGTTAATGAATCAGCAATTTATATTGAATAAGATGTCTCGACACAGAAACACACATAAAACAAAATTGCATATTGATCCGTTGATGAAAATGTGGCCGGGGCTTGTAGGAATCTAACCTTGTATTCCTCCAGAGGCAATAATTCAGTTTTCCCTAATTCAGGGTTTGCTGCAACTTTGCAGAACATAACTACCATGAATAATAAGAACTGACTATATCATCAGAATTGCTTACTTCAGCTCAAACCCAGTTGGCCTCCCTGGTGAATTTTATTAAATATTTAAAGGAAAATTAACACCAATCAATCTCAAACTCTTCCAAAAAATCAAAGAGGAGGGAACACTCCCAAACTCATTTTATGAATTATCATTATCCTGATACCAAAACCAGAAAAAAAAAAACACTGCTAGAAAAGAAATCTATAGGCCCAGATCCCTGATGAATGGAGATGCAAAAATTCTCAACCAAATACTAGCACATCAAACTCAGCAGCACACTGAAAGGATCATTCACCATGATCAAATGAAATCTATCCCTTGGAGGCAAGGATGGTTCAATGTATGCAAATCAACCGATGTGATATATTGCATCAATGGAATGAAAGGAAGGAATCATAGGTCATCTCAAAAGATGAAAAAAAAAGCATTTGACAAAATCCAAACATCCATTCATCCATTCATAATAAAATCTCTTCACGAATTAGGCATAAAAGGAACACATCTCAACATTATAACAGTTATTAACAATAATAACAGTTAATAATAATGTTGACAAGCTCACAGCTAACATCAATGGTGGAAGGATGAAAGCTTTTCCTCTAAGACCAGGAACAAGAGAAGGGTGTCCACTCTCACCACTCCTATTCAACTTAGTACTGGAAGTCTTAGCTAGAGCAATCAGACAAGAAAAAGAAATAAAAAGTATCAGAACTGGAAAGGAAAAAGTAAAACTGTCCCTATTTGCAGACAACATGATTTTACATTTAGAAACTTCTAATGACTCACACAAAAAAAACTGTTAGATAAAGTTACAAGATACAAAATTAACATAAAAATCAGTAGCATTTCTATACACTATCAATGAAACTTTTGAGAAAGAAATCAATCCCATTTACAATGGTTTCAAAACCAATAACATACTTAGGAATAAATTTAACTATGGAGGTGAAAGATCTGTACATGGAAATGGGAAGGTATCCCATGTTCATGAACTGGAAGAATTAATATTATTAAAATGTCAGTACTACTGAAAACCATCTATAGATTCAGTGCAATCCCTATCAATATTCCAAAGGCATTTTTTACAAAAGTAGAAAAAACACTCTTAGGAGTGTTTATATAGAACTTAAAAAGAACCCAAGTAGCCAAAGAAATCCTGAAAAAGAAGAACAAAGCAGGAGTCATCACAGTTCCTGATTTCAAGTTTCCCTATAAAGCTATAGTCATCAAAACAGTATGTCACTGGCATAAAAATAGGCAAATAGATCAATGGAACAGTATTGTGAGCCCAGAAATAAATCCAAGCATGTATGGTCAACTAGTATTTTTAAAGGGAACCAAGAATACTCAATGGAGAAAAGATAGTCTCTCCAATAAATAGTGGTGGGATAATTGGACATTCACATGTAAAACAATGAAACTGGACCCGTATCTTGCATTGCTCACAAAAATTAACTCAAAATGGATTAAAGACTTCATGTTAAACACGAAACCACGAAACTCCTCGAAGAGAACATGGGAAAAAAACTCCTGGACATGGGTCTTGTCGATGACATTTTGGATATGATGCCCAAAACACAAGCGACAAAGTAAAAAATAAACAAGTGAGACTATATCAAACTAAAAAGCTTTTGCACAACAAAAGAAACCACTGACAAAGACAACCTAACCCTACAGAATGGGAAAAAAATACTTGCAAACCATATATCTGATAAGAGATTAATATCCAAAACATATAAAGAACTCCTACAACTCAAAAGCAAAAAAAAAAAAAAAAAAGAACCACAACCCCCCCAAAAAACAAATAATTCAATTTAAAAATAGCAAAAGACTGTTTCTCCAAAGAAGATCTACGAAAAGCCAATTGATCCTTGAAAAGATGGTCAACATCACTCATCATTAGGGAAATGTAAATTAAAAGCACAATGAGATATCACCTTCCACCTGCCAGAATGACTATAAGACATAAAAAAGACAAAAGACAACAGATGCCTGTGTGGATGTGGAGAGAAGGGAGACTTTGTGTGTGTGGAGGTGACTATAAATTGGTGAGGTCACTATGAAAAACAGCACAAAACAGCCTCAAAAAAATGAAAAATAAAATTATCATATAATCCAGCAATTCCACTTCTGCGAATCTATCCAAAGGTAACAGACACACGAACTCAAAGAGGTACCTGCACCCGTGTGTTCTTAGCAGCGTTATTTACAAGAGCCAAGACCCGGAAACAGCCTAGTTTCCATCAGTGGATAAATGCGTGAAGAAGCTGTGGTATATCAGTACCAGAGCATATCCTTCAGCCGTGAAAAAAACCAAGGAAATCCTACCATTTGCAACAACATGGATGGATCTCAACAGCATGACGCTAAGTGAGATACATCAGACAGAGAAAGACAAATACCGCATGAGTCACTTACGTGTGGACTCTAATAACAAAACAAAACTCATAAAAACAGAGCTCAGACTTGTGGTTCGCAGAGATGGAGCATGGGAAGGAGAAATGGAGGAAGGTGGTCAAATGGTCGAAATCTCCCGTTCTAAGATAAGTAAGTACTAGGGGTAGAATGTACAATGCACCTCTAGCTAACAGGGCTGTATGGTACAGAGCAAAGTTGTGAAGAGAGGAAATCCTAAGAGTTCTGAGAACAAGGAGACAAAAACTATTTCCCTTCTTTTTTCCTTTTTATTGCGTCTACTTGACAAGATGGCGGCCACCTGTACCTGTTGTGGTAGTCACTTCACAGTACATGTCATCAAACCGAAAAAAAGAATTGCTTACTTTGCACTCTCCCCTCTCCGCTGGCTCGAACCAAAGCTGGTAACAAGGCAGCGGTTCTAAGGTGAAGTCGCATCCATTTTAGAGAAGGGGTATCCTTCTAGCCTGCTTGCTAACATCTGAGATGACACCGATTTTTAAAAAGTCTTTTGATCTGGCCCACAACCGGGCCTCTCTAAGGCAACTTTCCCTCCATAACGTGTGGCATTCTGATGTCAGTACCCGAGACCACCTGAGTGCAGGGGGCCCCTCCTGGGGCTTTTGACAAGCTTTGGCCAGGCCCACAATCCTGAGGGCTGAGAAAATCAATACCTCGGCTTGCCTATAACCCTGCTGTAAGGCATTCGAGAGACAGAAGTGAGCTATCATAAGGATTATTCGAACATGGTCTTCTAGGGTCCTGCTGGCCTGCAGACTCCACTGATGCCCTGCGTGCCTTTGAAGAATACAGGGAATCCATCTCCGACCTCAGCCAGCACCCCCAGCAGGTGCAACTGCAGAATGTACCGGGTCCACTGCACAGAGAAAACGTGGGATACCTCGTGCACGAAAAAGGTGCAGTTCTTGGCGCTAAAATACAAACCGTTTTCCTTTCTTCTGTGATCTCTGTCCCAACTTGTCATGTTTTTGGTTTTTTTTTAATTTGCTATTGAACGCAGTTCTTAGTTTTAAAAGAATTAAAATATTGTATGAGTTTTATTGGTCATCTTTATACTGTATGTTGACAGTTTGAAATGAAAATATAAGTGCATTTCACTCTCATGCGGAAACCATTGAAATTGCATAATCTCTGTACTTCTTAGCTGGTGGATATGTATTCTGTTCTCACCGGGACAGTGAAAAAGCTGCACCAGACCAACTCAACTGTTTCTATTTCACTTCTTTTTTTTTTTTTTTTAAGATTTTATTTATTTATTTGACAGAGAGAGAGAGAGAGAGAGAGAGCATCAGCCAGGGGGGAGGCAGAGGAAGAAGGAGAAGCAGACTCTCCACTGAGCAGGGAGCCCGACGTAGGGCTCGATCCAGGAACTCTTGTGATCATGACCTGAGCCGAAGGCAGCCATCTAAGGACTGAGCCACCCAGGTGTCAAAGCTACATAAAAGTCAATTTGTATTTACTTTTAAACATTTAATAAAACCTTTAAAAATATTTTTATAACATTAAAAAAAATGTGGACCAGGGTGATTGGCTGAAGTGTTTACAACCAGTTTTCAAAATCCACACGTGGAATCATGAGAAACAATAGGAAAAACAATTAACAAATTGCCAGTGCCTTCTCCCTCGGGGATAAAGTCAAACTGAAGACTACGGAAAACCTGGCAGTTTTGAGCAATTCAGAAAGGTGAGATGGAAAACCCCAAGACAGAAATCCTGAATTTCTTACTAGTGGGTCATATATCATAAAACTGGAAAAAAAAGAAACATGTTGCTTTCTGGACCCCAAGGTTACAACTTCAGTCAAGCCTACTATTTTTCGAAAGAGCCTTTTTAATAAAGTTAGGAATATAATTCCTATCTGTTAATTGAATTGGTAACAGTGATGAGTGATAAAAGAGCCAAGTTATATTTGCTTTGTTTCTTTAATGTTTGTTCAGTACGTATATAATGGGGGGGGGCGATGAAGTTTATTTTGCTTAGATTTAACAGTTTAAATACATGGATATTACTTTGATATGCTTATTAGCCTAATGAAACAGAATAGTTTGGGGTTAGGATTGTATGTTAAATTTAGCCTTGGCCAGGGGCACCTGGGCGTTTTGGTCGGTTAAGGGGAGGATTCTTGATTTCGGTGCAGGTCATGATCTCTGGGAGTTGTGAGACTGAGACAAGCATGGGCTCCACACTCAGCAGGGAGTCTGCTTGAGATTCTTTCTCTCCCTCTCCCTCTGCCTCTACCTCCTCACTCACTCTCTCTCAACTAAATAAATCTTTATACATAAATAAACAAACAAACAGCTAGTTAGCCTTGGCCAAATACTGTTTACCTGATAGCCAAATCTAATTCTAATGATGGTAAATATCCAAAGACATTGAAGTCAAAAGCCCAGCAGCAAAGGTATATTCCCAGAGAGTGAAACGATATTCTAAAAATTGTAAGTACACCTCACCATTTCCACATAATGTCTGATGATGTATTTTTAGGATTTTTATTATTCTTTCTATCCTTTTCTTTTGCAACTAAACTCACAGTTAACCAGCTTATGTCCTGCTGGGGTTCAATCTATCCCCACTCGCTTTCCGTCTTTCACCCAGATGTACTACATTTGTGAAACTTACCTCTAGTGTTAATTTCCTTTTTTGTTTATGTTTGCCACTCACTTTTCTAAAATATGAAGGAGTAAACATGAAATTAAATATTCAAATAAGTACACAAATAGTGCAGGGAGAAGAACCTAACAAGCCTGTGGAAACGGAGCTGGTGCCTGGCAGGGGGCCCCCCCACGTGGTGTAGAGCACAGGTTCCTTTGGTTCCACGGTGATATAGGCAAATCCCACATAAGGCAGTCTAAGGGTATGGATGCATGATTTGAGGAAGAATATGTTCTACAGCAGTCAAATATGTGAAAGACAACAGACAAAATATGGAAAGACCAAAAATGACCTCTGGAAGTTTGAAATGATACACTGAAACCTTCAAATATCCAGGAGTGGGCCAAGTAGGGAGGGCAGGTGGCTCAGCAGGGGGCATGGTCTGCAGGGCAAGAAAGGGCTCCCGCTCCAGATGGGGAGGGGTGGGAGTTAGTCAACCCTTTCCCTCCCGATGTTCAGTCCCCTTCTGTTGCTCTCCCACCTCAAAGCCAAACCAAAGGAGCAAACTAAGGAAAGGGGGGGGTCTGAGGGTCCCAGATACATCTGCGGTGAATCCAGCTTGAGCCTGCCGGTAAAGTTCGGGTCTTAGAAAGAACAGGAAACTGGGAACATTTGCTCTGGCTTCAGAGGGGGGAGAAAAAATGAAATTGGTAATGAAGCAGAAGCACCATGTCAATTGCTTAAAGTTCATTCCCATTTAACATTTCACACACCATTTACATTCCTGTTCTCTCTCCACCGAGTGAAGAAGGCAGCGGTGCCCTTTGGGGCTTAGCGGGACGATTGGCCTCCTTGAAGTGCCTCTCTCTCTGTCACTTTCTCCCTTCTGCTTTTTCCTGACTCAGTGGTGAGAGGTCTTCATGCCAATTGAAACCATCTGTGGCTCCGTGACACCCCGCCCCCACCCCGCCCCCAATGGAGCACCAAGAAATCACACAGACCCTTCAGGCGTGAAAGAGCAAAGATCCTCCAGCAGAGGCCTGCTTAGTTTTGCAGCTAACTTCGCCGATCCCGCAGAGCCAGCTTTTGCGTTTTGGAGCTGTGATCGCCTGGCTTGATCCGCGGGATTTCACCTGCAGCACTGGTGTCACACCTCGGGCATTCCAAAGAGACCTGACGAGTGACTTCGACATGTACTGAGCGACTTCTCGGTTCCAGGCTGTTATAGGCTGAATTATGCCCCGCCCCCTTTTATATGTTGCAATCCCAACCCGCAGTCCCTCAGAATAGAACCATATGTGGAGATAGGGCTTTTAAAGGGGATGATAAAATTACAGTGAGGCAATTAGGGGGCCCTAATCCCATGTGACTGGTGTCCATCAAAGAAGAGGAAATGACACACACAGGGAGTCACTAAGGGTGCGTGTGCATGGAGGAGGGACCGCGTGCAGAGGCTGCAGGAGGGCAGTTGTCCTCAAGCCAAGGAGAGAGTCCTTGCTGGAAACCAACTCTCCTGGCACCTTGATCTTGTACTTCGAGCCTCCAGAACTGGGAGGAAATAAATTCCTCCTGTTTAGATCACCCAGTCTAACACACAGGCAGTGTTGTGGAGAACTCAGTTAATTCCTAAAACGACCTCTGTGTGTATGGAGAGGGAGGAACATTATTAATACCCTTTTGCAGACAAGGAAACAAAAGCCCAGAACAGGTAAAAATTAAAAGTTAAAAAGAAAGATTAGGTGGCAAAGAAGGGATCGAGCTGGGATTTTAATGCCTATACTCTGCATTCAGAGGCTACATACTGAACGAACCACTGCACTGTGGGACCCCCCTACCTTCAGAGGAGCCCTTCCTTCTGCACCAATGTCTTTCTTGCAATCTTTAAGGAACAAAGATTATAAATCCAATAAATGGCAATAAAGGCATAGATTATGGTGTCTGAAAATAAAGAAACCAGCTCTTCTGCTTTCTCACTTTATTTTTTTTCCGAAGATTTTTATTTTTATTTTTATTTTATTTTTATTTGTTTGAGAGCAAGAGAGAGCCAGAGCGAGAGAGAGAACACAGTGGAGAGAGAGAACACAGCGGGGGCAGGAGCAGAGAGAGAGGGAGAAGCAGACTCCTCACTGAGCAGGGAGCTCCACACGGGGCTCTATCCCAGGTCCCCAGGATCATAACCTGAGCGGAAGACAGATGCTTAACTGACCGAGCCACCCAGGTGCCCCTCTCACTTTATTTTTGAATTCCCTGAAAATGGGGACCTGCTTGGCTCAATCAGTTAAGCATCTGACTCTTGGTTTCAGCTCAGGTCATGATCTCGCGGTTGTGGATTGAGCCCTGGCATTGGGCTCTGTGTTCAGTGCAGAATCTGCTTCAGACTCTTTCTCCCTCCCCCTCCCACTCTCAAATAAATAAATAAATAAATAAATAAATAAATAAATATCTTTTAAAAAATTCCCTGAAGTTGAGTTTATCTTCATATTATAAGAGAAACCTCAGCTTAAACTGGCCTAAATTAAAAAAAAAAAAAAAAAAATGCCCCCTCACCTTCAAACTTTCCCTCAAGGAGACAAAATGGCTGCTGTGATTCCAGACTTCATGTCTTCACACCATAACACTGAGGGGTAAGACCTTGTCTTGGAGTTTTACTTCCCAGAAACCTCAGCAAAGATTCCTTTCTGATGTTAAGGCTTTCGGTTTTACACTCATGGCTGAAACACTGCAACCAGAGGTATGGAATAGAGTCATTGACTTAAGACAATAAGGTTCCCACCCAAAACACAGAGCTGAGAGTCTCAGGATGGAGATGGGAGAGACTTCTGGATACCTTGTTAAATAAAGGTTTCAGGGGCTGGGGGGAGGGGAGAATGAAGGATTATTGTTTAACGGGCACAGGGTTTCTGTTTGGGATGACCACAAAGCTCGGGAAATAGTTGGTGGTGACAGCATACGACATTGTGGATGTACTTAATGCGGCTGAACTGGACACTTAAAAATGGTTAAAACGGCAAACTGTATGTTATCCATATTTCGCTATAAAAAATTAATCTAAAAAATAAAATTAAAAACTTTCTTAACCCATTTCCCTTGCATGCCAGCTGAAGCCAGTTGGTATTTCATCCCCAAAGTGCCCCTCCGCTACTGAAAATAGCCCTTGGGAACCCTCCCTAGCCACTGAACCAGGGCCAGGGCCAGCGGGCATTAAAGGAAACCTGCCAAATGTCAACACAGAGTTATGCTCAGATTGTATTGAACACTGGCCTGTGACAGGGCTCGGGAAATACTGTGCTATTCATGAGAGCAGAGAACCCTTATCTTAGACTGCCAGATATTTCACACAGGGAGATAATTAAGGTCAAGTCTCATACTGGTGGCTTCAATGGGAAAAAATAGCGGGCTTTTTAACAAATATTTATAGTGGCACTTTTTAGTGTAGGGAGGAAGAGAACAAGCTCCAGTCATAGATGGAAAGTGAGTTGCAGCATCTGTTTTGTCCTGTGTCTATGTAGAGTGAGGTACATACGCAGAAGTCTCAGCCAAATCTTCGGAGAGCGGAGTTCTTGCCTTCTGACAGCCGCAACAAATGTGAGCAGATTGCTCTGTGATAAAAGCCACGCCAGTTGCATCCTGGCTCCAGCAAGTGGAAAACCAGGTCTGAGGCAGCCATCTAGCTGCAAGGTGAGTTCACTGTCATCTGACGTTCTGAGTAGCTGTTATTCAAAAACAATGAATTTACATCTGCGACACTCTGTGTCAATTTCAGAATGATTTTATCACGACTGCTCTTGCACCGCTATGCTGGAAAATGTGGACTGTGTCATATTGAAGCAGAAAAAGAACAAATTTGCATGTTACTGGGCTGGAAGAGCCCTTTGATTGTTGGAGATGCCCGATGATGCTGTCAAGCGCTGGCAGACAGGGCACCCGGGACGCACCAGATCTCCGCTCCCAGAGGCTGACAGCAAACAATTTAGAGTCAGCACAAGATCAAAGAGTTGGGTCTATCTCAAGTAAAAGTGTTAGAAACACAAAGAAGCCGGCATCTTGATAAGAGGACATCGAGAGGAGAGAAATGCACAGAGAGAAAGAAAACGACCTTGAGTCTATAATATGTTACAAGCCTCGGAATTGTAAAACGCCTGAAATGAAAAGAAAACGTGCAGCTCAAATGAGAGTTTCGGAGCCAGAAAGGTTGGAAGTTGTATGCTTGTCACAATGGAAGAAGAGACAGGGGAACAATAGAGTTCTGCAGGATTATGACTGAGATTACATGTCTGTGTTCAAGGCTGATCGCTTGCTTGCATAAGTAGGTCTGTGACTTTGAGCTCTGACACACATTCATTTTAGCTGAGTGTGCTTCCTTGGTGTCAAGTGAAGACTTTTGAAATACAAATATTCTTTTAAAAAGAAAAGAACCGATCCCTGGCAATAGTCAAGTCAAAGTTTGCTATTTAAAGAGGCAAATAAAGGGACGCCTGGGTGGCTCAGTTGTTAAGCGGCTGCCTTCGGCTCAGGTCATGATCCCAGGGTCCTGGGATCGAGTCCCACATCGGGCTCCTTGCTCGGCAGGGAGCCTGCTTCTCTCTCTGCCTCTGCCTGCTTGTGCTCTCTCTCTGTCAAATAAATAAATAAAATCTTTAAAAAAAAAATAAATAAAAAATAAAGAAGCAAATAAAAATTGGAAATGAGACTTTCCATAGAAACATTAATAAGAAATTTGCTGCTTTGGGAATTAGCTTATCAGCAAAGCGTGCCATATAATAACATATCTTTCGGCGGGGAATATATTAGTGATTCCCTTCAAGAGAGGGCTTCATCTTCTGGCAGCATTCTAAGTGTTTCAAGTCTGGCTCCCCAATTTTTTTTTTCTTTTTTGCCTTTTTCCTACTTTCCATAAAAACAGCTACCGTCACCATGTCTGGAATCCCCATTGGAGAGAACCACCAGAGAAAGAGAATAACAGGTAGATACAGCTGTGAAATTTTGAGCCTCCATTTTTCTCACATAAAGACAACATTTCAGAATAAGCAAAACAAAATAAAACAAAAGGGGGGGTGGGCGCCTGAGTGGCTCAGTCAGTTAAGCATCGGACTCTTGATTTGAGCTCAGGTTATGATCTCAGGGTCATGAGATGGAGCCCCACATCAGGCTCATCACTGAGCATGAAGCCTGGTTAAGATTCTCTCTCTCTCCCTCTGCTCTGCCCTCCCTGCTCATTATCTCTCTTTTTCGAAAGGAAGGAAGGAAGGAAGGAAGGAAGGAAGGAAGGAAGGAAGGGGGGAGGGAGGCAGGGAGGGAGGGAGAAAGGAAGGAGAAAAGAAAAGAAAACAAAAAAAGAAAACAAAACAAAACAAAAAAAGAAAAAAAAAAACAGTTTTGCCCTGTATTTCCCTCTTTAATCTTTACCTGGATACACATACTAGAAGGGGAAATATTATAGAAACTAGATAGCATGCTTTCTTTACTATTTGAGTCCCTCTTTCAATCACCTAATATCAGATAAGCCACTGTGGGCACCCGAATAAATATTTGCTTTTGGTACCATCCTGCCAATAGTCTAGTCTTGAAAAGTGAATTTTCTACAGTGAAGGACATTTCCTGACACTGCTCACACTCTCAGCTGAACTCGGAAGACACTTAGATCCGGTTTCAATTCACTGATTCAGTATATTTTCAGAACACTTTTAAAAACTTTTTCAAAATGTACCAGCTTCTTGATAACAGTTTTGTTTGGTTTTTTTTAGATTTTATTCATTTATTTGACAGAGAGAGATCACAAGTAGGCAGAGATGCAGGCAGAGAGAGAGGGGGAAGCAGGCTTCCTGCTGAGCAAAGATGCGGGGCTCCATCCCGGGACTCTGAGATCAACAGCCAAAGGCAGAGGCTTAACCCACTGAGCCACCCAGGCACCCCTTGATAACAGTTTTTAATTGAAAAAGAAATTTCCCCAACCTCCAGCTTTATGGTATGATAAATTATCCCCTGTGCATATTTAATAAGTATAAAAGAGTTTTGCCTGGCGGCTGAAATGTTCCCCCCAATTTTTGTGGTTTGCTGCTGAACATTCAACATTTCCAAAAAAGATTAAAAGGGAAATTCTAAGAGCCTTAATTATGACTACCTTTCCTGCAGAGGAAATCATTTCCTTCTAAATACTGTGCTTTATCTGTTCTTATTTCTGAATTCATGGCAAATCTTTCAGTATTTGGTTTGTTTGTTTCCCCAACCCAGGCAATCAACCAGGGTAGAGGAAAATAGCTCTAAGAACTTTACCACATGGCGCAATTTTCTAATAAAACACAAGAGGGCAGGTTTTGCTTTATTGTAAGCCTAATTCCACTCTGCTCTTCATCAGGATGGTCATTGTGCTAATTACAAATTCAAAAACGCTTAATAACATACAAAGTGAATGAGTCATCAGACTGTGTGCTCCGGCAGCGAAATCTCTGCTATTTTAATGAAGAACAAGCCTTTCTATGAGGCCTTATTTACGACGCAGAGCACAATGACACTCGGGAGACACCGTGATAGTTTCAGCAAAGAATGGTTTGAAGAAGAGTCTGACTTGAGTCCATGGGGCAAATAACACAAATAACATGGAGCAAATAACCACGGGTTAAGGGTTTTTGCCAAAGAGACACAGTCTCAATGAGAATATATGAAGCATACATTCTTTGAATAGGAACTTTGAGCTGTGTTTTATTCTCTTTTGGAAAACTTCAATTTATCCTGTTGCCCACAATTTTCTCACATTTTGTTTTCAAGATTTCATTAAACTACTTGCCAAAGCGTAATTACATTCACAGGGTTATTTTCAGCTTGAATGACCCTTGTAGCTAAAGCCAAAGTATCGTATCAACGGTGGACCATTCCTGAAGAAACATCTTGGGTCTATCTGCATAAGAAAGGCCCTGGTTTGTCTGCCTTCATAATTCTGCCGCTAACTCTTTCCATCGAAACAAGGCTTTGAAGACTTCAGATGGCGGAGGACCCTAAAATGATGTCATGACGTCTTCACTTTCTATCCTAGTCCCTACAGATGGTAGAATTAAGGTTTACCGGTAGTGGGAAGAAGAAAATAGCTGGAAGTTTGCATTAGTTTGCACTGAGTTTGCACGGAGTAAATGTCCACATAGCGTCTGGACAATTCAGAATCTGAAAGAGAGGTTGCTACTAATTTTGTGGCAGGGATTGACGACCCCACTCTCTTATGTTTTATCCAGCACATGTTAAAACAGATGCCAGAGGCCCTGAATAAAAGGTTTTTCCATTGAGATCAGTTCATTTCTTAAAGAATATTTGTAAAATACTCAGGATGAGCAAGGCTCTGTAGAAATAGGAAGAGTTCCATCTTGGGTTTTGCCATCGCATTGGGGAGAGTAATTATCTCCCCACCGGGGAGTGAACTGGCTCTTTTGGGTCCCTGTATCGATTAACCACCACCATTTTCTGGGTACTTCAAGTGCTTTGATAAAATGGCATTGGAGCTATACACACAGGTGTCTAACCTGACCTCTAGAAGCTTCAGTTCTTAATATGGAAGCGAACTCCACATAACGGTTACTTCATTGCTTTCTTCTGGGGTCTCCAACAAAATGATTGAACTGGAAGGCTTCCAGGAGGATCAGCAAGTTAGCTGCTGTGGGACCTTGCCTCCCTGGTCAGTGACTTGAACTAGCCACCCCACCCCACCCTCCACCCCAAGATCAGCCTTTAGACTACGGGGACATCAAATGTAACTCATCACCTGGGAAGAGGTGGGTGTCTTATTTTTCTGCCTGTATAATTGAGAGCCAGGAAGTAGCAATTGCTAAGAAACTCAAAAGAAAGTAGAAACATCAGTTTATCTAAGACCTTATTTTCAAAAGTTAAGTTGTAATTATGTATTTTATATATATATATAGTATATACATATTCAATTATATGTATACATATGTAATTATGTATTATACATATACATATATTCTAATATATGCGTACTGAGTGCCAAAAAGATGGAAATTGATGTTCACAAATTAAAAAACAATAGCCTTCAAGAGATGAACAATAATCTGCAAAACATTTATTTTTCTTTTCCTCTTTAATACATTTTTTATTTCTTGTTAACATGAGATTAAAATTATTCATTAGGATTATTATAATTAACGCTAAATCCTAAGCAAGACACAAATTAATATCAAAGAATTTTAGAATTAGAAGAGAATTTAAGTCGCAAAGGAAACAGGCTATTAGATTTCAGTCACTTCTGAATGTTGGCTTTACAACAGCATTTCTTTTGAAACAGTAATTCATAGACATACAGTTTTTCTAATTCTGAGGATGTAAGCATGTAAAGCGATCTATTCATTTTCTTCAAGCTTGAAGTTTTCCCCCTATCACTGAGAAATATAAGCCTACAATGTTTCGTGGTATTTTCTGACTTTATTTGCATGAGATTCAGTGTAAGTACATACTAACTTGTTCATTCTAACGGGTTTGTTCTACCTTTAAATTTCTTAAAAGGCATTCATCACTAACTGACTGTAATGTCAGGAAATGTTAGAAAATTTTATTTTCTTCTTGAATTACAAAATTAGGAAACCGTTTCTCTTAGGAAGACATTATAAAACATTATTTTTATAAGAAGTTGTATCTGCTATAGATAAAAGTAGCTAAGTATAAATGATTACCGTCTATTTGTACCTCAGATAAATCTTGCTTTAAATAAATCGTGTGGGAATACGATGAATGAAAATTCTGATGCACCAGAGAGACAAGAGAGAGGTGGTTATTTGCATTATGGAATTATTCATATAGTTCATCTATAAAAAGTCATTTTCTTTACCACTTTTATCTTTTTTATTTTTTTAAGATTTATTTTATTTATTTGAGAGAGAGAAAGCGAGAAAGAGCATGAGTGGGAGGGGAAGAGGGAGAGGGAAAATCTCAAGCATACTCCCAGTGGAGGGCGGTGCGCGGCTCAGGGCTCGATCTCACGACCCCGAGATCATGACCTGAGCAGAAACCAGGAGTCAGGCGCTCAACTGACTGAGCCGCCCAGGCATCCCTCTCCTGCTACTTTTAACATGTAATTAATTTAAACGTAAGTTTTCAGAAACACATCTACCATGCACAATTATATCTTCATTTCAATATTTCTCTTTTGGTTTAAAAACAGGGTGCAAAACTGTGTTCCCCAACAATCCTGAGTTTGGAGCATAATCCTTCCAGAGCAGACGGAGTACGTTCGTCAAACTTTGCCGAATTTTCCATAGATAGTGCTAAAGGCAGGAATTGAGATCTATGTGTGGCGGCAGCTAGAAACCAGAGCAGGGCTTTGGCCCATGAGGGACTCTGGGCTAACTTGATTCTCCTCTGCTGAGCCCGCACTCAGATATGTCCATAGCTTTCTGAGGCTCGCTCAGACTCCAGTTCGGTTCTGACTGGGCTTTGTCCCTTTCTCCGGCTTTCACTGTCTTATTTTGGGGGGATAACACCGTGTCTTGATGAATCTAGTCTCCTCCCCCATATGTAGAAGGCAGCTAGCTCCAGAATCCCCTTCCCACCCATCCTTCACAGGCATCCATTCCAGTAGAGAGCAGCTGAAATGAGTGGACAGGCTACCTTCTAGAACTTTGGCCTCACCCCTGAAGCACAGGCAGCAGATATGAGCGGATGAAATTTACCTTGAAATCTCAGTAACCGCTAACTTCTCAGAAGTAGGGATCATCTTGGTAAGTCTGAGCATCTTAGTAAATAAAGACGGTTTCATTCTTACCTCTCATATATGATGATTACTTACTGGAACATAACCATTTAATTCTGAAATGTCATATTTTGTATGGATGTTTGCTTTTGAATGGTAAGACTTAGTTGATTAGCATTCACGAGTAACTGTCAGAACACTGCAGTGTGAGTAAAACCGAAAGTCAACTCCTAAAAATATACGTGGATAATTTTTCACTGAGAAATTGGTTCAGGATCAACCAAATAAGACTTCGGAGCAATGAAACTCGACTCAGATCACCAGGATTCTAGCCCCACACCCTTTTCCAGGTAGCCCTTCCTGGAAGAAGTGGTTCTGTACGTGTTAGGAGACTTAAAACAGTATATTAATTAACTAGAAAACTCTATTATTTAATCTCTCATCTATTTTTCACTATAGAATCAATATTTATCCAGCTATTGAATCTCATGATATGACCTCTGTTAAGAACTACCGATTCTGACAAATTCTGGAAAGTCTAATTTACAAAAGAGAACCAAACTGATCATTCATCCCTTCATTTACTCCCCATCCTATCATCTTCAAGGCCGTTTTAAAGGCTGGAGAAGAAAAGACACAGAAAGAAGAAAAATAAGGCACACGAAGATGATCAGGAAGGCACCCAGAAGCATAGATGTTTATAGCTAAACTCATGGAGACTCAAGAAGCATCTTCCACCTCCGCCCCCCTTGCCCCTTTACAAATGAACGCGCTGGGGCTAAGAAAAAACGAACCATGATCTTGCCCAGGTCTCAAATTACAGTGACCTGCGAATTGAAATGAATCCGCTCTATCAGTTGTGTGCATGTGCGTGTGTCTGTGTGTGTCTTCTCAGAACATAAGGAGGCTTAACCAATATGGGTAATTACTATCAGATGCCACAAATCATCAGCTCTACCTTTGATGGTAGAGATAGCCTCAAACATTCCCGTTTGTGTTTGTTAAACAGTGAGTAAACCAGCAACTACAGCTACGCATCTTCTGTCTTGAGAATGAGCAACAGGAAAGGAGGGACTGCGTCAAACGTCTTCAGCTAAAGGAAGAACAGAGTAATAGTTTGTTCATCAGCAGGGTCAGACCTGCGGCTTGGCTGGTGCCTCTCCAGGGGAAGGCGTGAACTCTCTAGGCTGCTTCTGTGTACTTCTTGTTGCTTAAATGTGTCTCCGCTAGGGGTGTGTAGCCTTTTCGGAGTCTTCTGTACTGAAGGAAAAACAGCACCACGAAAACACCAACCAAAGCCACCAGCATTCCCATGACCACCAAGAGGGTTGTGATCCAACCTGAAGTTTCTTCAGCTGGAATTAAAGCAGAAGACAAGGGTCAACAATTGGGATTTTCATCAGCTGAATACTCTCAGAGAAGAAAAGAATGAACCAATTTGCTTTCCACATGCATTTTTGTTGATAAAGCAAAACCATACTGGCTAGGATAAAATTTATCTTCCTCCCCCACCAACAGTTTTTCACATCCACAATTGTTTTTCTTGAGGAAAAGGCATTCCATTATTTAAATACAGCTGATTGCATGTTTTAAACTTCTTGCAATAAACACTTACACAGACAAACCCTCCAAGGAAGTATATAACTACTTTCGTGAGTTAGAAACTCATTTGTTAAGGTGTATGTTAAAGTAGTATCTGGGGAACTGGAAATATACAACCCTCAGGTGGAGAAATTCCGCTATTGTCTCTACCTTTTTATAGGGTGATAAATGTATAAGGCCGATCAGATTGGCTATTATAATAGAAGACATTCGAGAGCAGGAGCAGATGAAATCTGTACCCATTTAATGAGTTGTGAATAAAATCTGAATCTTCCACCGGATAAATCTAATACTCGACTCAAAATATATTTTATAAGCACTCTCTACAAAATTAATGGATTTCATTTTAATATATTTATGCCTATTTGTCATGTCTTTAAAAATTCTCTCATTCTTGGCTAGCTATTCTTTTTTTAAAGTTGTTTTTAAAGATTTTATTTATTTATTTAAGAGAGAGAGAGCACAAACAAGGGCAGGGGGAGGGGCAGAGAGAGAAGGAGAAGCGGGCTTTCTGCTGAGCAGGGAGCCCGATGCAGGGCTTGATCCCAGGACCCTGAGATCATGACCTGAGCCGAAGGCAGATGCTTAAATGACTGAGCTCCCCAGGTGCCCCTAGGCCGACTGTCCTTAAATTCAGTTTCTCTGACCTGGGTTCTTATTCAACACCCTATACTTGGCTAAATGTAAAATCCTCCTTCTAGTTTTTCCTCCATTCCACGGAAGCCCCCCCACTCATCCTGCAGGGATTCCTCCAAGATGACTGTAATTTTTCTCCTCTTGCTATAATCCAACATCTGTTGCCTGAACCATCTTCTTGAAACACAGATGTTTATTCTGACATTTCTTAGTTTGGGAACCAAAAATGATCTTTTAATTGTGGTAAAATACACATGACGTGTATTTAGCCATCCTAATCATTTTTAAGTGCTCAGGTCTGGGGCCTTAGTGCTTTCCCACTGTTGTGCACCATCGCCACCAACCTACCCACCAGACTTTTTTTCATCTTGCAAAACTGAAATAAGATCTCCCCAGTGCCCCAGCCCTCCAGCCTCTGCAACCCCCATTCTACTTTCTGTCTCTATAAACTTGACTACTCTAGAGACCTCATATAAGTGGGATCATACAGTTTTTGTTGTTTTGTGACTGGCTTTTTCATTTAGCGTATCTTCAAGACTCGTGCATGTCATAGCATAAGACAGGATTTCCTTCCTTTTTAAGGCTGCATAATATTCCATTGTGTGCATACACCACACTTTGTTTATCCATTCAGCTATCAATGGATGTTGAGTTCTTTCTTTTGTCTATTGTGAATAATACTGCTATGAACAGAGGTTTGCAAATAATCTATGTGGGTACTTGCTTTCAATTCTTTGCTGGATCACATGGTAATCTGATGTTCACTTTTTTGAGGAGCTGCCATATTGTTTTCCACAGAGGTTACGTACCACTCTGCATTCCCACCAGCAGCGCATGAAGACTCCAACTGCCCCACACCCTCATCGGCACTTATTACCTACTGTTTTGTCAGTAATAGCCATTCTAATGGGTGGAAAGTAGCGTCTCATTGTGGTTTTTGCCTAGCTTTTAAGGCCCTCTGTACTCAGGCTCTTCTCACAGATCTGGACTTAATTCAGGGAATCTTCTTTCCCAGCCTTCTTCTCCAGCCAGGTTTCTTCAGGCAGTCATCTAGTTAGACTACACCTTTCACAGCGCTGTTCCCTGCCCTCCTTCAATCTAAAATGCTCCCTTCTTTCCGCCTCCCCTACAGAAGATCCACCATCTCTTTGAATCTGACTCAAGACCCACCCCCTTTGGGAAGCCTTTCTCAAATGCCCCACTCCCTTCTTCAACCTTCTGCTCTGGTTATGTCTCCCCAGACAGGATTGTAAATTTCTGTGGCAGACCAATACGTGGAACGTGAGTTCATGTCTCCTAAGGAGATAACACATTCTGGGCATATTCAGACTCTCGGTCTATACCTGTTAATTGGCTACTGTCAGAAGAATGGAAGTAGGGGCAAATGCTCCTCCCAAACCTTGTGATCGTTACTATGTTCAATTCCAGAGGAAAGAGAATGAAGTTTCAAAAGATATCTCAGTCGTCCAGAGAAAGGAAACTTCAAATCAGTAAGGAAAACAAGCAAAGTTGCAGGACTAGAAGGAAAAGCAAGGGACAGATTCCAGGATTTGGAAGACTCTGAAGTCAGAGAGAGAGGCAGAGAGAGGGAGAGATGTGAGCTCATAGGTCGTCACGATTGCCCCATAGACAGAGATCTAGGGCAGATGGAAGAGACACGTGCGGTAAACTCAACCAGCAGATGGGCTGTGTGTTTTTTTGAGTTTGGACAAAATAAGGTATTTATTTATTGTTTTACCTTTTCTTCCTCAACCTGTCCTAAGATTGTTTAAGTGGCCCATAGAGCTATATTGGGGCCTGGGAAAACAGAAAAATATGTGCTCATATATATACTTATCAAAATATCCTCCCACATTTTCAACCAAATGGAAAAAGCTAATAAAAAAATCTACGATGTAAAAACATGACTTAAAGAACTTTAATTAAGAACACATATGCGTACAACCCCATGTAGCCCAATCTGTTGGCAGGCCAACGTCAACCTCATAAACCCACCCAGCAGGGCTGGTATGGACTAATTGGCAATAATTGGTCTCATTACAAAATAATGCAGGGGTGAACAAACAATGATCACAACAGCCTATCTTTATTTAAAATTTCGATAGTGTATTCTTCTTTTTTGCATTAATTTTGATTTTTTAAAAAATATTACATTATGTTATTATTTATCTCATTACTGAATATTTTGGTCTCCCCTTGAACTTTGTGCTCAGAGCAAGTGCTTTATTTTCTTCACCCTAAACCAAGTCCTTTCTTCAAGTAATGATTCTCCAAGTCCTGATGACCCCCATCCACATGTGGCTAGTGCATTTTGATTTTATTGGCTAGACATTTCAAACCATAGCCAGTTTTTTATTAATTCAGATTATTTATTATATGCTTATTATATACTATTATTTATTAATTCAGTCATCAAACCAGTCCCTTTTCTGATGTCTAGCTGGTAGCTTAAAGTCTAATTTTGCTTAATATATATATTCTAGAAAATCGCTAATAAAATTAACTAGATCTGAACACTTGAATTTAAGGTCCTGGTTTGCATTTTTGAAAAGAAAGAAAGGTCCTTCAGAAGATGAATGAATTATCTCCCTAGAAGTTGTATTTGTTACCTGGCAGATCGATAGCATAGCTGTAGCCAAGTTGGTCTGCAGTTAAAAAGAATTCCTCATTCGTCACCGGAGGGAAGAAAGGAACCATGTTATACATCCGATTGTGACCGATCGGTGCCAGCTCCTGAGGCCAGGCATCCACAGAAGGATGGGATCTTTTCATCCACTCATCAAAAATGGCATCGGTAAAGGAATGAAGTACCTACAAGACAATTGAACATGGCATTGGACATGGATCTGTCTGTTCCAATCAGGCCAATCTAATTGGAGCTCTCTCTGAAGTGGAATTTGGTTCTTCTGGACATGAGGAACTTCTCTATACCCAACCGTATCTTAGTGACATACCCACCAACATTTTTAGTTAACGTTTTCAAGGCTTCATGGCATCTCTCCAAAAGGATCATCAACCCTTTTGTCAAGCAAACAAATGAAAGTTCATTTGCAGATTTAACACTGGTTTGAGAACATCAGATGCCTTCAGTAAGTGAGTGTTAATTATTAAGTTGGGGAGAAAGGCAAGTATGATAAAATATGTATCTTTGGTTTTGTTCTTAACAGAAGAGAAAGAAGAGGCTGTGTTTAACAGTATTGAAACACAAATGGATAGGGAAGGAAGGATGGACGGAAGGAAGAAAGGAAGGAAGAAGGGAGGGAGGAAGGAAGGAGGAAGGAAGGGGGAAGGAAGGGGAAAGGAAGGAAGGAAATCTCCAAAATGGTTTTTCGAATTTTTTCTCAGCAAGATGAGTCTTCTAGGTATTCATTTTATAACACTCTCATTTAAATTTTCGGTCTTATGCCAGCAAAAGAAAGTCTAAAAAATGTTGTGATGTGCATAGTGCTCATTTTTATTTTCTCAAGGAAGCCATTAAAGTCCTTCTCAAATACAGCAATTATTACATGTTTTTAAATATTAACAGCAAAATTTCCACATTTATAGCCCCAATTTTGCAACACGACATAAATGTGAGAGTTCAGCCCAACTTTTATGCTGGGTTCCTCTTTTATTCCTACCCCATAAGTTCAAGGACCGAGGGACACTGTTCCCTTCTCTTCCCGAGTCCCAAGTGCTGTCATCCTAGAGCCTGTCACATGGGGGTAGGGGGGTATTTATTCCAATACATGCTTATCAAATGAATTCATTCACCCGATCGCCACTATTCCTTGTGCTCCAATTAGAGCCCTGGCCAAATTATACTACAACTTGTTACTTATTTATTTTCCTTCTATAACTTGTTACTTACTTATCTATTTTCCTTAATAACACCCCTAACCCCTAAAGGTCAGAGACTGGGTCTTTTCACCTTGGAAGCATCAGCTTAGCATGCAACCTGGACAGCGTCCATGTTTAATGAGGATTTGTTGCCTGAAGACAGTGCCACGCAAAGTGGTTTTGTCTTTTGTACAATTCAACTAAAGAGGCCCCTTTCTATCTGGGGCTGTTTCCTCAGCTTGCAATCCCATTTCTTCTGTTTTGTGGCGTCTGTCATGGGCCAGCGCAATGGCCCTGCCCTGAAGCATTCTCTCTGATTGCTCTCAGCCTGAATTCATGGCTCTTTGCACTTCTCAAACCCTTTAAGTGCATTGCCCTTCTGGCTTATGTAGCTGTTGTGTACTTATTAGATAATATTTTCAAATCTTACCCGAGTTTCCCTGTAGTTAGTTACCCCTATCAGGCAACAGCGAGAACTTTCTACCTATATTGTCTCACATGGCTACAAATAGGATAGTTAAAGGACTCGAGTGACTTACTCAAGGAATCTTTTCCCCAAATATATTTTTACAGTTCATGGCAGAGACAATCATCTTAAAAACAAAAACATCAAATTTTAAGACCTGGGCTTTTGCAGACATTAAAGATTTTTTCCTTAATTCTAAAATCTTAGCTTTGAGTGACAAAATTGAAGCTCCAAGGAAATAAAGGTATAACGTTTATTGCCTAAGCAACAACTTTGGAAGACACGTGATAATGTAAATGATCAATGTTTCCTACAAGGAGAGCTTAGAAGAGGTCATCGGCCCTGGAAAAAGAGCTGAGTGTTAGTTGTTGGCGTAAGTCGCCGAAAAGGTACCTCCCATCCCGAATCCTGGGAACTCCAGATAAGGTTAGAAGGTTCCCAGACAAGGAAGTTATGCTTCATCCTCCAGCTGTAACCTGGGGAGCCTGCCAGTTTCAAATAGAACTTTTGCCACAAGCACGGAGCCCAAGCAATAGAGGCTGAGTGCCAAAGGATAGCATGCACTACTGGTTGCTTACCAAATATCCATTCTTCTCTTATTTCTCTATAACTTCCTTTGTATTTTGAGTGAAGTAATCTATCAAACTATCCCTGAGATTGAATTAAGAGTCACTGGGTGAGACTCCTAAGAAAGCTCTTTAAAGGTGGTGGTCTCAGCTTAAAAGTGGCCCTTTTTCCCTTTCCATTTATCCTAGCTGTTTCCTGGAACATGGGTGTGATGGTTGGAGTTGCGGCAGCCATCTTAATTGCTGATTAACAAAGTTAGGATAAGAAGCCACTCACCAAGGGTAGTAGAGCAAAAACGCAAAAGGGTCTGTGATGACTCTGGACTGCCTGCCACTGGGGATCTTTTACATTAAGAGAAAAATTAAACCTCTTTTTTGAGGGGGTGGGCTTCTATAGCAGGTTTTCTGTACTAAGCAGCTGAACCAGATCCTAAGTGATACACAGAAAAATTATCTAGGGGTGTACCAGAGTGTATTTTCCAAAGAAGTTCACACGGTATCTCCTGAGCTTTTAGATACTGTCCGAGTTCAAGTCAGAGATCAAATTGTGATTAGAAAAAGAGACAAGGGACACTCAGGGCACAGAAAGATCCAGATTCAGTGCTGCAAGAGGCAAATAACTTTTGGAAAACACCAGAATTCATCCAGTGCAAAGCGTAAATAATTAAGGAGGGGACAAGACTCTGCAGCAATTCATAATTTGGAGAGATAAAAGAATAGGAAAAAATAATAAGGAGAGATTATAGGTCTCCGAAGGGCTATAAACCATTATACAGTAAATGCTGTAGTAGGAACTGCATACAGAGCACCCAATTTATAGAATGTAGTAAAAGAGGAGAGTGTGTGCCAAGAAGATGCAAAGAATGCAATAAACAAAATGCTGCAAGCAATAACGTATCCACAGCCATAGAGAGAAGTGGTGCAGCCTGTAGAATAGGTATTTTTCTTAGAGTTGTGAACATTGTTCCGAAACAAAATACCTTGAATTGCTCTTCAGAAACTAATGGTATCTTTGTTTGACGTGAGTCAAAAATGAGCTCAGTTAATGTCTCTGTAAAGGCTAAACGTAATGGGAGGGTAATAAATAAAAGCAAAAGTAAAATAACATGCTTTCACATATAATAAAATATTTTTATATTTTTATATAATTTATAAATTTTTATATAATAAAAATTTTTATATAATAAAATACTGTGGCTGCCTTCTATCTGCTATAGAGATACATAGTTATATTTGGACATTAAAAATTGAGAGCTTCAGAAATGAGGTTACAAATTTTGGTTCACAAACCCATTCTCTCTTGCTCCAACCATGTAAGGATAGATACAGGAAGAAAAAAAACTTTTACCTTGGAGGCAGTATCGAAGAAAATGTGATTCTATGGGCCTTCAAGGTAAAATTTCTTAAATGCAACCCTTGCAGGAAAAAAAGCAATCAATCAATGGTTCTCGTGCTTGCAGGCATAAAGAAACTTGAATAAAATACAGGGAAATCGTGCATATCTTTTTCAGGATCACTAGAGGATAAAGTTGCTATCAAACTTAACCTTAACTTAGCTGTCCGCACAATCAGATTCCTGCCATAATGACCCAGACACCAGTACATCACCAAAGACCAGCACACTGTGGTTTTTCACCACTTGAGTTTATGCGTTCCTACCCAGAAGACATCATTCATGGTCAGAGAGAGTCTTAATGTGATGACATTCTGCCTCTCTGAAAACCCATATGTGATCACTCGGAAATCACACAATAGACACTCAGTTGCACATGGGAGGTCCATTTAAAAGTAAGGTAGGGGCTCCTGGGTGGCTCAGTCAGTTAAATGTCTGCCTTCAGCTTAGGTCATGATCCCAGGGTCATGGGATCAAGACCCACCATGGCGGCAGTCTCCCTGCTCAGCAGTGCTGCTTCTCCCTCTCCCTCTGCTCCTCCACGCCCCGCTCATGCTCTCTCTCTCAAATAAATAAATAAAATCTTTTTAAAAAAGAAAAGAAAAGGGACCCTTTCTACATAAATTTGCATAATAGCATTGTATACAAAATATACATAAGTATACATAAAATACATACAATATACATTGTCTGTAAGATATATTAGCATGTATATAAAAAGAAATATCAATTATGTATCATGGCAGATAGTAACTAGACTAATTGTGATGACTGTTTTTGCAATATATACAAATATCGAATCGTTTTGTTGTACACCTGAAACTAACTTAATTTTACATGTTGGTTATATCTCAATTTAAAAAAGAAATATCAGTTGAGCCCATGCGGAAGAAAGCTTATATTTTAAGGATTAAACTTTGAACACCTGCAAACAGAGGAGTACAAGAGATTCTGTTATTAGTATGGCGGGTTTAAAAGAAGTCACTGGGTCAACATATGTCATAAGCAGGTGGGAGAGTGGTGGGATGTCAGAAGAGATTTTAGATAAGAACCAAGATACTCCCAGTCCATTCATGTCTAAGGAATCACCAAAACTCTAGGAGGAAGGAACCCAAACCAATGCTATAACCACTTTAGATTTGCATTTAAATGTGGTCTGCCATTATACTACTTAATTTCATCAATGACGAAGAGTATGAAGTTCATCTCTTAGTATAGGTTTAGCTCTTCTCAATAGAACGTGGGTCTATCCTCACAAAGCTTAGAGTTGGAAAGAATTTCTTCAGGGGCCATTTAGTCCCTGCCAAGTTAAAAAACCAAACTATCCGCTAGACCAAGAGTATAGAAATCCTGCCACCCTGAGACGCTCTGCCCAAGCAGAAGCCACCCACCATCTCCAATACCGCAGCTCTTATAAAACTCACCAAGGTGTCACATTCTTTAGGAATTATTAACTTTATCTCTGTTTAAAAATGCATACATTAAATAAATAAATGTAGCATTTATTCAACCTTGTGGAGGCAATTTGGCAGTATCTACCGACATTTCAAATGTATGTATTTAATCTTTGAGCTGGTAATTGTCTTCTCTTGATTTACTCTACATGTTCATGCATTCAAGCATTGTTTGCCAAGCAAGAGATTAGAAACCACCCACACACCATCAAAACTGGTTAAAATTTCAGGATAAAGCCACACTATAGAATACCATACAGCCATATAAAAGGGATGGGAATGGCCTTTATGAACTGATATGGAATGATTTAGAAAAAGTAAAAAATACAAATAAAAATAATGAAGTCACAGACTTCTCTAGTTTATAGTATGCTGCCATTCAGATAACATATTTGTTTGTATATTTATAAAATGAACCTGGAAGAATAGGGGGAAATGATAATAACCAGCTGGGAGATGGTAGTGATACAGAGACTTCATTTTATGCCTTTTATATTTGAACTCTTTATTGTATTATTTATTTTTAAATTTCAGAAAAATATTTAGGAAACTATGTAACAACCTAAAAAGTGTGCATTCTAAGTACAACTGTACAAACATAGACTATGAGAGGAAATAAGCAGAAAACTTAGATGGAATTACAGACAATTAAAATATTTTTGCCAATATTTCTGAAACTCTAAATCATTAAAAATTGTTTCACTATTAAAAAATTAAAAATTAACATAAAACAATGTTAATTTAAATACTCATGGTATTAGCCTAATTATACTTCTTTTTTCTTAAGATTTATTTATTTTGGGGGGGATTAGAGGGAGAGAGAAAATCTCTAGCAGATTCCCCACTGAGTGAGAAGGCTGATGCAGGGATTGATCTCACAATTCTGAGAGAATGACCTCAGCCGAAATCAAGAGTCAGATGCTTAACTGACTGATACGCTTTTTCTTTCATAAGAAAGATAAATAAAATGGATCCATTTTTAAGTGCTTCACTCTTGGGGAGAGAAAGCAATGTTCTATATTCTTCTTTTTAGATTTTTTAACTAAACTCATACCAATTCACAAGTATTTTATACTTGTTATTATGACCTTAATTTTACTAATTTTATTACAGCCTAGAACAGTAGAGTTAGAAGGGGATTAACTTCATGTAGCCTATTACAGTCTTGTTTTTAGAAACTCATTTTTTCTTTTCTTGCTTTTTTCCCCTAAATTTATGGAGCTATCTTACCCAACTATCAGTCATTGTTAAGAAATACAAATGATGATAACACTGTACATCTCGTTCCATGTAGAATTTCAGTGTATAAGGTGACAAATACATCAACTATGCAGTGAATATTAGTCATGCAACCTATGAGTCCCTCAGTCACTTAAGAATTGAAAGAATGAGAACTTGCCAAATGTACCTTTCTAAAAGGATAACATCCAAATACAGCCCTAAGAACAGTTGCTTTGAAATTGGAAGGAAAATATTTAGTCTCTAACATCATTTCTTTCTCAGCAGTTAACTCAACTATTTAACTTTAGAATCTATTGGTTTTCCTTTTTTTCCCCCCTAGAGTGTACCTAAATTCAATACTGAAGGCAGCACTACTTAGCATTTCTGTGACCTAATTGTATTTTCCATGATAAATGTATGCATATCCTTCAATTATCCTATGAATTATTAGAACCTCAGAGATTGGTTTCAGAGTTTTTCCTGTCTTTTAACATTATATCTTTTACTCATTATTGTGATCAGATACAACTTTGTACCTCTCTTGCTTGAAGATATTTAATGAAAATAATTTTAATAAATGTCATATACAATATATTTGTATAAATTGCGTTGTGAATTTGAAATTCCAGAAGCTATCACTCTTTTAATTGAAATGCTTTAACCTGGATCTCAATATGGGCAAAAATTATTTAAGCCTGAATTGGCTTCACCATGAAACTCTGTGTAAATAGCCTAAAGTAACTGTGAGTTCTGGAATGAGTGCCAAAACACTTCGTACCTGCAAAAAAAAAAAAAAGGCTGTGGCTTTTTGTCTATTTCTTTGCACATGACAACTTATACCAAAGAAGAACAAAATTTTAAATATTAAAAGTATTAAAAGGAATGAAGACAAGAATGATTAAATATCTAGTATTTTGAACTACTTTGCAAGTCACAGAATTCCTCACACGTAAAGTCATAATGTGAGCTCTCCTAGAGCAGGAAGAGAAACATGACTGATAGAGAAAAAAATACTGCAGGGAAGGGACATTAATTCCTTAGAGCAGGAGTTGGCAAACTAAGAGTGCGTGTGTGAGAGAGCATGGCAGGACGGGGAGGGGGGGGCGGGGGGGGGCAGAGGGAGAGGGAGACAATCCCAAGCAGGCTCCACACTCAGCTTGGAACTCAATGCAAGGCCCAGTCTCATGACCCTGAGATCATGACCTGAGCCAAAATCAAGAGTCAGACACTTAACCGACTGAGCCACCCAGGCACCTCTCATCACCTGTTTTTTAAATAAAGTTTTATTAGAACACCACACTCACCCATTCATGTATTGTCTATGGCTGCTTTCACACTACAGTGGCAAGGTTGAGTAGCTGCAACAGAGATCATTTGGCCTGTAAAGCCTAAAATGCGCTATCTGGTCATTCACAGAAAAGTGTTGCCAAGCCCTACACACAAAATGGGCATCCTCCAAAGAAGAAGACAAGATATAACAATCCTTGAAACTTAGGTTGTTGAAAAGCAAGTTACTAGCATCACCCTTATTTCCTGTAGTAGGAGAGAAAGGTTGTGTGGAGGCATATAATCCTGAATGTGCCAGAAGATTCTGCTGTCCTACTCATAATATTTTGGGGTACTGGCTAAGGAGTACTGTGACATTTTTTCTCATGAATATGGGCTGTGTGTATAAATTAGATAGTTGAAAATGTATGTTTTACAAAAACTTATTTAGAGAAATATAGAAATATAGATAAATAGATGTAAAGATAGCGGAAGAGGGAAACACAAGTACTGCTTGGCATTAGCTGAGATAATAGCTAGAAAAATGATGTGAAATATCAAGTTAGAACCAATAAAGAACTAAGATGGCTGTGGAGATCTTGCATGTAAGCCCCCAACTTGCTGGAGGCTGGGATCAAGAGTCCACATTCCTGACAGCTCCATGTTTTGTTACACAAATGTGAGGGAAGAAACACTTTCTAGAAAAAAGGAATAGCTCCTCCACTGCCTCATCTATGCGTTCCCCACAGCTCACTCTGGCCAGGTATTCATCCATCTGGGAATCCAGAAAGCTCCCCAGACCTTCACACCACGAGGCACGCTCAGAGCATTGTGAGCTATACCTTTACCTTCTCTCTTCATATCTCCTTTTTGTGTACACTGGGTGGAGTAAAAATAATAAATCCCCTTTGAAATACCTCAGGATTTCCTGTCAGTAAAATTGCCTTAGGGCACAACTGTCTGTTACGGAGAACAAGATAAGAAAACCTAATTAAGGTTTGGAAATTCGAAGCCAACATACAGTTTTCTGATTCTTTCCCAGCGACTACCATAAAACACATTGTTGTCTTAGGATAACTTTTGTATTGTACTTGGCAGTTTCTAAAGCAGCTTCATATTATTCTAGTCTACTTAGTGTTGGATTAATGAGCACACCACTTTCCTCCAACACCGGATCAAGCCCTGTGACCTGCACTTTGCAGAGCAGGAAACAGAGGCTTCACACAGTTCATTGAGATTCCCAAGATTGCACAATTCAGGACTAAATTAAAGTTATTTGACTTGTAATCCAGTTCTTTTGACCATGCCATGTGGTCTCCCAGGAGGCCAGAGAAACAAACTGGTATAAACTGATGGTATGGACTGAATTATGGCCCCCTCAAATTCATATGTTGAAACCCTAACCCCCAACAACATTGACTGTATTCAGAAATGGGACGTAAAGAGGTAAGTAGGGTTAAATGAGGTCATATGTGTGGGACCCTGAGATGATAGGACTAGTACTCTTATAAGAAGAAATCCCAGAGAGCTCATTGCCTCTCTCTCCACTATGTAAGGACACACCACCAAGAAGGCAGTGGTCCGCAGGCCAGGAAGAGAGCTTTCCCTAGGAACCACTGTCACCCAGCACCTTGATTGGACCTCCAGCCTCCAGAACTGTGCGATATAAATTTCTGTTGCTTAACAGTCTATCTTATTTTTGTTATGGCAACCTGAGCAGACTAAGATACACTACTAAAATTAAGATTCAGGTAAAGAAAATTCTGGAAAAAGAAAAAACTCACAAAGTCTTTGCTTGCTACAATACAATCTATACTAGATAATAATTTAAATTCAAAATGCTGGCAAAATAAAAAAACGACCAGTGGTGAAATTTCTTCTTTGAATTGCTTTGAAACCATCCATCCAAGACACACAACCCTGAAGACAGACAATGTTAAAAGAGTGGATAGTGAGTTAAGTATCTGTGAAGCAGAGACATTGTAGGGGTTCAGCAGCTGGAATACAAATTTAAGATGTCTAAAGGTTCTAAGCCAACTCTGGGGAATTGTACTTAAGGGGGGATAAAAGCAGCCCCAGACATCCTGGAGCTGGCCTGGCACTATCACGGAGGCCTTGGTGCTCTGGGGGGCGGGGGGGGGGGGGGGGGGGGGG
>CM052883.1:13385532-13595651 GCA_028534135.1 Potos flavus | reverse complement strand
ACTGTCACTGCTCTACCAATTACTAAGGATTACTGGGGTACTCAGTCATAGAATCGCCTCTGCTTCTTGACAGCATCCCATCCAAAGCAAAGCCCTGCCCCCTTCTACCCTCCCCAAATCAGCTAGCGCAAGCCCAAACCCTTTCACTCTTTTCTAGTCCCTGAGCTACTCAGTGGATTCCCAGTCTGTCCCAACGACAAGGAATACACCATCCTTGGTCTTGCGGAACCACGGAACCCCACGTTCCACCACCAGGATTCCTTGCGGTCTTTGGCGGGAGGGCGCCGACCAAGGACAGCTGGGATAACATGGCCCCGACCTCCATCTCCCCTGTTTTGTTAGCCTTTGAAGAGAGTTTGGGATTCCAACATTTACAATCCCATTGTCAAGCTTCTTTCTGTTTTTCCTTTTGTTCTAAAGTTATCAAGAGAGATATCAAGAGAGTTAGTTCATCACACTTTGATTTTTGAAGAACTGTGAGGTTCCTCCATACCAACAAAAGCTCTCTCTGTACTGGCTGTATTTCCTCTCAGAGACATGAAGCCAGTTAAAAAATTAAGGAACATTGAATGTGGTTTTTGTATTAATTGAAGGCATTTGCCATTTTTTCTACCCAGCTCTCCTTCCCCACTCTCTGTCCCTCTTCTTCTGACTAACACAAACATTCCCCCCTGAAGGGAGCTCCCTAAAGTGCTGTGTATCGGGTTCACACACATACCCGGATTGGGGGGGGGGGGGCGAGGGGGGGTGAACATGTGACCTTGCTCTCGCCAATCAGAGTACCTCACTTCCTTTGCCACACTGATTGGTTCGTGGAGGGCAGGTAATCCAGGCCTGGCCAATCCTGGGACGGTTCTCTGCTACTATGGTAACATGGCTGCTTCCAGTCCTGCCTCACGTGCTAAACTGGTAGCGTGCATGTTTGTGGCTGTAGCTCAGTTACCACATGGAAGGAAGTTGTTAATGAAGATGGAGACAGAGCTGACCTCGTTTGAGCCCCCAGATTCGGCAATCCCTGAAGGCAGCAGCACTCCTCAGTTTCCCAGGTACTTAAGTCAATAAATTAATTTCATTATCCGAAATTAGTTTGAGTAGGATCTACTCATTTGCAAACAAAAAAGAAATGTCTGACTATACCTGCAAGTTTGCAAACTGGCCCAAACCAATTTTCGTGTTCAGCACTACCAGGTTCTCATACACACTGGTGGCCTCCTGCCTTTGGGGGTGGGTATTGGCCGTAGTCCTCACTATCTCAAGCAAACTTGTTACTAGGTGGTACGTAACCATGAAAGCACGTAAAGACCGGATTCTGGTAAAACTACATTGATTAGCAAGTGGACACAGAAGGAGTAAAAGAACCCGTTCTTGTACACCCGGGAAGGTCCACACCGTCTACTGACAAGTGTCTTACGTGCAAGATTCAGTCCGAAGTGGACACAATAATATTAGGACAGCAGGGACTGCTCCTTTTTAGGCAGAAGGCTTTGTGAAGTGAGGAGACCAGGACCAAACACCAACAGAGCTGTGGGCTTCGTGTGCTGTTCTGAGGGTCACGGGGGTTCCACCACCCGTCTTCAACATCACGCATTTTATTACTGAAAAATTATTGTCATTATACTACTTTATTATATAAATTATGCTAAATTGTGATATAATTTATAATAGTATTATGCTAACTTATGAATCCGCCTCTAGACTATAAACTCCTGTCTGGTGTCATTCCAAAACTAACCATCTCCAAACCATGGGTTTCTGAAAAGGAAACTTTAAATGCTACCTAACCACCTCTAGGGCATAGAATAAAATGAATTTAACATTTGAATACATCCCATTGTCCACGTAGAGAATAAAACACACACCAAACCTTAATCTTACCAAAAAGCAAATAAATCCAACATCTTGCATAGAAAATTGTTCATCTATTCTGAGCCCTTGAACATACCACAAAAATAGGATCGTTGGCAGCAGAATGTGGCAAAGCACTTGTCCCATTCAAGAAGGAATGAACCAAGTTATGTAGGCTCATCACTTGAGAGTCCAGGATGCCGTTTGCTTTATCAAACCCTTCCAGAGCATTCCTGAGAGAAAATCAGTATGTCAGCGACAACAGTTACACTTGATAAAGGTCTCTTTTTATTGTTTCCAGCCTAAATAACAGTCTTCTGACTTGAGATGGGAGAGGGACATGGGAAGCTCTGTCATAGCTAATTAACTACAAATTAGTCCCAACTTTTAATGATCTTCTATAAGGGGAGGGAACTCTTAATCAATGCTACTTCTGCATCTGCTCAGTTGGTTTATACCTCTTTTATACACTGTGTGACAATTCTTCACCTTCACTTGTCTCCCATGCCAGATTCTGAAGTCCTAGAGGACACGGACTGTGTTTTATCCTCAAAGTTAAGCATACATGGGAATCACTGGAGAAAAACACATATTTCATGCCCCACTTTCAGAGTTTCTGATTCAGAAGGTGTAGGCTAGGTCTTCACAATTTGTGTTTCTAACCAGCTCCCAAGCAATGCCAATCATGGTGGTCTGGGCCCCACATTTCGATAACCACTCCCTTAACTCAAATTATAAAGATTGCAGTCCATTTGAGGGGTGCCTGGGTGGCTCAGTCGGTTAAGCATCTACTTTTGGCTCAGGTCACGATCCCAGAGTCCTGGGATCAAGTTCTGCGTCGGGCTCCCTGCTCAGTGGGGAGTCTGCTTCTCCCTCTCCTCATTGCTTGTGTTCTCTCTCACTATCTTGGTCTCTCTCAAATAAATAATAAATAAAATCTTTAAAAAAAAAAAAAAGCTTGCACTCCATTTCAATAGCATTTTTACTACCATGAAAAACAAATGTATGCTCCTTTTCAAACAATCTTAAATGTCAGCCTTTATATGACCCTTGACACTACTCAGAGCTGTGTCCAATCCCGGCACAGACTTTGAGCGCTGCCGCACTTGGCACAAGTTCTGCACTTTTCGGCTTACCCCACCTCTGCCCCAAATAACCCATCAGCTATATGATTTACACACAGGAGAGAGAGAATCCGGTTTGGGGGAAGACTGTGAATCTCTCCACCGTGTCGTTTTGGAGCCCCATTCATCTTTGCTTAAAATCTTCTTTATATCCATACTTATTTCCCACAATTCTGCAAGTCTTTTGAGAGGGAGGGAATTATTAGTTGGCCTTTCCATTTCAAGTATTGTGATGTCATTGCTGTGTTGTAACTTGAGCTGCATTTGGGCTGTAATACTCCTCTGAGATCTCCGACTTTGATATTAAGGACTATGGCTGATACAGTCAAAGGAAAGAGCATGAGCAAACACTTTTTTAAATACCATACTTAATGAAGTACCCTGATTCTGAACACTGTACCTATATAGGCCATAATTAGAAATACAAAAGATGGTTTTGAATAGCTAATTAGAAAATATTAAAATGACACTGTCCATTATAGTGGGTGGATGATGACTTTCCTAACACTAGTTCCTTGTTATCCTCACTTGTCATTACTTAGCCTTGTACATGACTCCCAACACCCGGATTTCCTTCCAGTTCATTACAACCGTAGGAATGAAAATCTTAAAGTATTTTAAAATGCCATCTAACAGAGCTCAGAGCACCAACCTGAAGCTGAAGGTAGAGTTCTGGAAGAAAGGGGGGCTGTCAAACTTCTTGAGAGACAGACAATCTTGTATGTCTTTTAAAGTTGGCAATTTCGCACTGTTCAGTCCCACTTGATTTCTTCTTAACAGACCTTCATACGTCCCATTACAGAGGGTGACCCAGCGGTTATAGTCATCCAGGCTAAGGGTTGTAAGGAGAGTAAAATTGGAATGTTTTAGTTCGTGGATAGTATCATAACTTTGGGCCAAGCCAACCATTCGAAATCTCAGTCATGATAAAAATTTTATTACCGTTACCCATCCCACCGTGTTGGGGAGCACTATCCAGAAAGCTGTAGGAAAAGCCCAGTGTGTAGAAGAGGGGTTCCTGCTAGATGGGCCTACACCTCCGCAAACACCTGCACACCCAGACTAGGGGTGTGTTCAGGGAAGCTTGACAAAGACACGGGGCAGGGGAGCTAGAGCCTTTGGGTTAAAAATGGTAGGATTTGGAGGAAATAGATAAATCAAGGAAGGCAGGAGGCACCTAAGGGGCTCAGTAGGTTGAGCATCTGCCTTTGGCTCAAGCCATGATCCCAGGGTCCTGGGATGGAGCCCCCGCCTCGGCTTCCCTGCTCAGCCGGGAGCCTGCTTCTCCCTCTCCTTTTGCCCCTCCCCCGTTCATGTCTCTCTCTCAAATAATAAATAAAACCTTTAATAAATAAATAATAAAGGAAGGCAGAAGAGCCTCTTAGGAGATCTTTTTTTGAGCTATGTGCCAGGAAAAAAGAAACAAATTTAAGGAATCACTGAGGACAGGATTCTCCATGGGCTGCAGGCTGCTCGTTTGCTTACGATGTGTTCCTCAGTACTTCGGAGATCTTTCTCCCCTGCCCCGTGCCCTGTCCGTCTTGTCTCACCGTCGCCCTGTGGTCCAGCCATACCAGACTGTTTCCAGAAACTTTTCCAGCTTCATACATGATGTTCCCTCCACCTAGGACACACTCGCCACTCTCCCCTCCGTCCGCTTGAGGTGTGTGCTTCTGTCTCTGAGAGACTTCCCCTGACTCTCTTCTTGGCTTCGCACTCACATCTACCATTATACTTTTCACATTGTATTGTAATATGTTTACAAGCAATCTGCCTTTGTAAATATAAAACGATATCCAAAAGGGAAGCTCTATTTTCTTCATCCTTGTATAGTCGGTACTATTACACTGCTTGGAATACAATCGGTACTTAAGAAATGTTTGGCTGAATGCAGAAACTACTTCTGGTTTTAAAACAGTTGATCCAGAAATGATAACCAAGCCCATTCGATTCACCAGTGTGATTTCCAGACCTCTATTTTTTTTTTTTTAATAAAAGAGCTTAGAATTTTTTTTAAATCCCACTTCCCTCAGGAAAATCATTTTCAGAAACACATAAAAAGAACCCAGGATGCATTGGAAATGGAAATACAAAGCCCCTCTCCATCTCTCAGACATAGGATAATATGGTCTCTGGATTTCCATTGCAGGTAAACGTGTACCATTACCTGTCACAGACAATTTCCCAGCTGGAGAATCTTGAGTTCTGACTAATTAGAGTCGGATCATCTTGTCTTGCTGCCCCAAGCAGCTGGTCCGTACACACATCACAGTCGTTCCTCCCGGTGGCAAAGTTCCAGTAGGGCAAAGCAAAGGACTCATTGCCGATAAGTTGCTAAAAGCCAAGGGCATGCCTAGTTACTTAACTCATATTATCAGATACAACAAGAAAGCATATAAAATAAAGATTGATAAGGGTCTTGACCAAATGCAAAATTAAAAACACCAAATGCATAGTTTTGACCCACCTGGAGATCCCTTTCCAGCCACAGCAAATGGTACCGGTGCCAGGTAACGAAGGCAGGTCCTTGGTGTGAGAAGTCTATGGCCTTGTATGGGCGCCCTGGTCCTAAAGCAATTGGGAAGCATATTAAAGATCACGGAATAACATTTTTTAAATGTGAAATCTTATCCCACTGGGATGTGTCTGCAGAGTCAGTAAGTCCATGCTGTTCTAACTCAAAAAAAAAAAAAGTTGTTTTTGTCATTTATCTCTCTGAAAGCAACACCAGCAACAACAAAATAATTTCAGAAGCAACTAGCACTTCTAGGATAAATTCTCCATCTCTCGAAAGTTTGATTGTCAACAGAGATCCAGACACATCTAGGTCACTTTCAGCTTTGAGAGTCCCTGTCAAATGTTTAATTTTTAAGTAACATTTCATTAAGTTGAGATAAGACTACCCAAAGGATTAGATCATTAGGACCTCAATGAAATATATTTTGAAAAAACATTTTCTAACCTACTCCTTACAAATACACACATTTATAAGGGAGGGATTAATTAATAATAAAGCAACTTGGGCTGCTCTTAGTCCTAATTCAGGCATTTTTGTCACCAAAAAGAACTCCCATGGATTTTGCCTCCGCCATCAATCAGTTACAACCACCATCTGACAAGCATGGTCGCCAAGACTGGAAGAGAGAAAAATACATTCAAACCAATTTGGCTGGCCACTAGAACCGCCAATTTTAGTGAAAAGCTTTGGGCAATTTAATGACCCCCTTACTGCCCGTTCCATCCTTCTTCCGCTTTCATAAAAGCTTTTGATGGTTATGTAGAAACTTTAGCTAACTTTAGTTCTTTTTCAAAGTACCTATAATAACTTCAGAGAGCTGAACAGACATGAATATAAATTTAATTCCTAGGTATGACCAGAAACTATAGTCTTCCTTCCCTCCTGAGAGACAACCCTCTCATAAAGCAAAAATTCCTCTGAGTGATGACAGGAAAACTATAAAGGTTTATAGCCAGAATAGCCTCCTTATCTACCAATAAAGAAAGACAGATGCTTACCTGAGAGGCAAGATTTTTAAGGACTCCCACTGAGGAAAGACATGCTATTGCTTGCTGATGGCTACGTAGTCCTTTTTAAATGTTTTAATTCAGAACAAAGCTTAATGTTCCCCAAACGAACTAATGAAGCAAAATCAAGCAATGGGGAACCAGTGATAAACACAAGGACAGACAATTCCAGTGAGAATCTGACTATTCAAAGGGAGCGTGATGTCTTCATTCACCTTGACCCCAACAAGGGACCCCAAGGAGGGGGATAATAGGTACAGCCAAAGAAAGCTCAGGACTCCACAGAATACAACCAGGAATGGATTCCCATCTCCCTGGAGCGAGCTGACGTCTGTGTATTCACTGACTGGGAAATATCCGAGGGCATAGCTGGTCCTACTAGATTAATGAAGTTCTTAACAAACAAGCCTGCATTCTAGAGGGGCAGCGCACCATTTTCCCTGGGATCCACTGTGACGGTTCAAAGAGCTAATTCAGGAGGAATTCTACATTGCTGGAGCAGCTTATGCTCTACCTTGACAATACAACTCCGAAAAAACCTGAGGATCCCAACAGCGAGGCACCATCTTACAGGCACCATGAATGATGACCCAAAAGTCTAAAGACTAACACATGCGTGTTTAATGAGATACGCACTTTCCACACAAACCCTCTAATTCTGCACAAAGCAGCTTCATGTGCTTTAGCACATGTTCCGTTAATTCCTGTAATTTGAGGGAAAACGTCGGCGAGGGCTTCCATGGCCAGATTTAGACATGTTTTCTCCTGGAATCAAAAGGAATTTGCCTCCGCTTCACCAACTCTTGCCTTTGAAGATTAATAGCTTCACAGAGGAGAGTTTAGACTTTGGACCCATAACACCAACTACAGGAGAAAACATTATCCCAAATGTCAGCCAACATACTGGTAGAATGTTCTCCCTCCTTGCTTCAGGCAGCCTTGGATAATCCTCTGATTTTCAGAAGCCTAACCCTTCCTGAGGTTGCTCTCTTGTTAATTAGCTTGCCCGAAATTACTTCCCCACCCATCCCCCCCACAGCCCAAACTATAATAATATACCCTCGCTGAGGGAAAAAAAAACCCACCTAATAATGTGTCTCTGACAGAGTAATAATGGAGCCACACGAAGAAGTCATAAATGCTGCAGTTGGCGATCTGTGGCTGGGTCCCGTTGGGCCCCAGCAGGCCGAGCCAGTGCTGAGTGGTGATGACGTAGTCGGGGTGCGTCGTGTTCTTTGCGAGGTCTAAGGCGTCCAAGAACTGCTCCCTCTCCTGAGCAGTCAAGGAATGGATATTTTTCCGAATAACCGGGGCTTTCCTCTGACTGCAGTCGTGGCCCATCCAGCCAAACTTGCAGACTCCACAGTTGTAGCCAGCAAAATGTCCTAGTTTATTTTTAGAAGCAAAAAAAAAGGGGGGGTGGGGGAGATGGAAGAGGGAGTCAGTTTATGAAGCTTGAGAGAAATTTCTGAATTTGCAGTCTGGGATAGAAAGGAGGAGAGGATGAAAGTGTTTGCGAGAAGGTGAAGAAAGCCAATTTCCTACCCTTCGTCTCCTCTTGAAATCTCCAAGTGAAGGGAGTACTAGAGTTCCTTAGAAACACTGCCAGCAAGGAAACGATATGGAAGGTGTCACAAGCTATCACAGGTGGACCGTGTCCCTTCAAAATTCGTATGTTGAAGTTCTAACCCTCAGTCAGATACAATATGACTGTATTTGGAGCTAAGGTCTTCAAAGTGGTAATTAGGTTAAAAATGAGGTCATTAGGTGGCCCCCAATCCAGTCCGACTGGTGTCCTTCCAAGAGGAGGCAGTTTGGACACTAGTTACAGAGGGAAGACCATGTGAAGACCAAGGGAGAAGACGGCCACCGACAAAGCAGGAGAGAGGTCTCAGGAGAATCCAACCGCGCTGACACCTCGACCTGGGCCTTGAGGCCTCCAGAACTGCGGGAGAATGAGTTTGTGTTTCCTCCCCACACACCCCCGCCCCGGGCTGCCCAGCAGTCTGGGATGGCCACGCTGCTGAGCCCTGCTTTCCTGTGGCCCACACAACAGGGCCCATGCACAGTGGTTCATTGACTTAGAGAAGGAAGAGAATATTCGCCGAGCTCAAGGTAGAACCAAAATAAATGAGCTGATTTCCAGGAATTGAGAGGAAATCTAACCTTACAAAAGCTAGTTTATTTCACAAAGGAGACAGAGTTAAGACAAAAATCGATGGAGGACGGCAGGTCATAAAGGTGAATTAGCTGCCACGGTCTCAGGAAGTGCAAATCACTGAGGGCTCTCCCGTCCACGGCCCAAATGTCCCTGCTTTATCAGCCCGGGGAAGGAGTACTAGTCCTATTAACTAATAAGCTTCTTCCTGATTACCATCTAAAGTGGAAATTATTTCAGCTTGTCCTGGACTTTTCCCTTTTTAGTCTTGATTACTGCTTTTGGTATGACCAGCCCCTCATTCCCTAGGTGGCGATAAGTTAGAGAGTAAACATTTAAATATTATTAGAGCAAAATGTTGAAGCAAAGGGGACTGGTAATGCTCATCTCCCAGGAGATTAGAGGGGTTACATAAAGCATTAACAGGGGAAACCAACTTTGCTCTCCTCCTCCCTTTCCTACTTCTCCCCTCCCCCTCCTCCCCTCCTTTCCTAACCCTACCCCCTCCGCCTTGCCTCTCTCCCTCCCCCACTCTCTCTCCCCCTCCCCCCGACCTTTTTACTAGCTCTCACTTCCGTCCACAGCACTTTTCCCTCACCATCTCCTTAAATTCCTCTCTGCCTGAGTTATCATTCCTGTTTTCAGCCTCATGATGGGTCGTCTACAAGGTCATCCTTGACTCTACATGTCAGGGTCAGATGCTCCTGCCCTGAGCCCCCCTGGTACCTCACATGTCCCCTCCGTTGGATTCATCACACCAGCAGTAATTATCTACTTGTCTCAGGTATGGCCAACCGGAAGGCATTTATCCCAGTGCCTAGGCCAGTGCTCGGCCTTGTACAAAATGAATATTTGTTCACTGACTGAAAGAGACATAAAGCCAAGTCACCACGATGTGCACTTTAAAAATCGTACACTTTTATTCGTAGTCATACCTCAATAGAGCTGAATTTTTTTAAAAAAATTAACTAAAAACAAAGACTATAAAGCGTGTGACAGATAATCCAATAGACATAAAAATTCTTCTTCTTCTTTCTCCCTATCCTTGTGGATTAGGAGGAAAAGCAGGCCCTGTAAATAATTTTGATCATTGGTAAATACCAAAGCAGAGGTAAGGAAAAAATACTATGACCATAGTAGAGAAAGGATTATTTGAATTTCTACAGACAAAGAAAATTGTACAATAGCGTGAAACAAAATGACTAGCATTTGTATCAGGTAAAGAAAATGGCACGGGCCTCCTTTTCTATTAACCCAGTGGATTTTGGAATGGTTAAAGAAAATGTCATTAAAAATATCATGAGTAAGAAGAATTTTTCTTTCTTTTTTTTTTTAAAGATTTTATTTATTAACAGAGAGAGAGATCACAAGTAGGCAGAGAGGCAGGCAGAGAGAGAAGGGAAGCAGGCTCCCTCCTGAGCAGAGAGCCCGATGTGGGACTCGATCCCAGGACCCTGAGATCATGACCTGAGCCAAAGGCAGAGGCTTTAACCCACTGAGCCACCCAGGCGCCCCAAGAAGAATTTTTCTTAAGGTAATTTATTTGGGTTCTATGCTCCTCGAAACATCCAAAATATCCTACCTGTCCTCACATAGCTCAGTTATCTGTAGTTTTCTATGTTTTAACATCATATGAGAATGTAAGTAAAAAATCCTTAAAAGGAAAAAATTATACTAGTCCCAAGGCTGAAACATGTTTTGGAACAGTTTCAGTTAAACATTAAAATCTACATTGATTACTAGAGTGAAGCTATTAAATAGAAATTATTTATAAATATTTATTGAGCAACTACCATAGTATCAGATACTATACAAATTCTCCGGAGTTATTTTCCTCCAAAGGGACCTACTAAAATTGTAAATCTGTCTCAAAACACCTTTGATTAAAATGTGTGATCACCTTTCTGGCAGCTTTTACAGTAATAGAATATTTTTTGAGGAGTGAATGAAAAACTGCGTCAAGAGAATATTAAGTACCCAAACGTCCAATCATTTCCCTAGAGCCAGATGACTGGAGGTGAATATAGAGCCACAGCTTTACAATAGGAGAGTGAGTCTCTCCTTACAAATCCTAAGGAATATTACACCCCAATTTTAAAATGATCAATTCAATACATTTCTACATGTAAATGCAAAAAATGGATTTTGTTGTATAATTCATAACTTGTGCCATGAGTTTTAATATTCCTTCACTTCCTTTACCACAATTATTTTTGGTTGCTAGAAACAAAATGATCAATAGCTAATTATCTCCCTCCTTTGTTTATTCAGCAGATAATTTATTTACACCGACAGCGTAAAGGGCGGTCAAAACTCCTCATGCCTCTCTCTGTGCTCCCACTCGTTTTGTTCCGAGAAGTTTCCATGCTTTATAGCTTTGGACTTCACTCTTCCAAATCTGTCGGAATGGAATGAGAGTTCTGCCTCACAGAGTTAACATGGAAAACAAGCAGGTTAACATATTAAGTGCTTAGAACAGTGTCTGGTACATAATAATTTCTATATTAAGTATTGTTATTATTACTAGATACTACTTAGAAGCAGTATTGTAAATATTTGTTTTCGTCCGTCTTCCTCATCTACTACACTGTGGATACCTGAAAAACCATGTTGTGTTTTTTCCCCTCTTTGTACCTGAAGGGCCTAGCATCACTCGGGCTGAATAAACATCAGTCAGGTGGGTGATAAATGAAGCAATGAATAATGGAATAAAAGGCATTAGGTACTAGAAGATACAGATAGATTAAGGCACAATGTCTTCATCCAGGAGATGAAGGACATGTGGGCAATGAACCACCAACGCAGGCCTAACTATGAGGAAAAGTGAAAACAGAGGAATAAACCAAACACCACAGAAGACGAAACGATTAATTCTGACTCAGAAGACTAGAGCTGCTTCACAATTATGTTAAGGAAAGACGTGTCTTTTTACAAAACCATACTTGCCCCCCAAAAGCAACTTAGAAGGGCTAAGAAGAAAGAACTGCGACGGGGAAGAAGGCAAAATGGTGGAAGGGGGTTAAGAAGTACAAACTTCAAGTTACAAAATGAATAGGTCATGGGGTCGTAATGGACAATATAAGGGATATGGTCAACATTATTAGGTAGGAACTTTCACTACACAGTGTATACAAATGTCGGATCACTGACTTGTACATCTGAAACTAAGATAATATCATATATCAACTATACCTCAATAACTTAAAAAAAAATTGTCTGCATGTGAGCTCACTTATGACCCTGAAATATAAAAAAAAAAAAAAAATCCCTTTTCCAGCATCTCTCCAAAAACTCTGCATTTGGGCCCCTTTTACGTTTGGAGCTTCTAAACATGGTCCAAAGAATTCATGAAAATGCTGCAGACCACAGAAAAGCGCTACAACATGGAAGCCCAGCACACAAAACGCTTATTTCTCTAATTTAAATTCCCTACTGGTTCCCTACATCAACTTAACCTGAGTCCATTTATTTCCCTAACCTACCAATAGCAGCACCAAAAAATACAAGACGGTCTCTTAGCAGAGAGGGCATCTTCTTACTGGAAAATAGA
This sequence comes from Potos flavus, assembly GCA_028534135.1. Classification (NCBI taxonomy): domain Eukaryota; kingdom Metazoa; phylum Chordata; class Mammalia; order Carnivora; family Procyonidae; genus Potos; species Potos flavus. Next base: position 13,583,449 of record CM052883.1, on the reverse strand, counting down.
AAGAGAAAGAAAACTAAAGGATCCGGAGATACCAATCTATCTACCACTGAGTATGTCCTTGGGCAAAAATTAAATTTAAAAAGACGTAAATTTAAAAAGTCATAAACCTACTTAGGACTGGGCGAGCGATGGAAAAGAGAGTGAGAACAACGAAGCCGTGCACGTTCCTACATGAACTGTATCAGCTCAACCTCAGAAGGCTATTAGACTAAATAAGCTTAAAGACCACTGATTAGTGAATTTACAAGGAGCTCTAAATAGCCTATTCCTTTTAATTAGAGATTCTATTATTTTAATAACAATACTTTATACTCAGAGAGAGCCTTTCATCTACAGAGCTCAAAAAGATTTTACAAGTGTGGTTTCATCATTATCCCCATTTCAGAGATTGGAAAAACAGAGGCACTTGGTCACTTGTACAAACAAGTTCTCCAACAACTGTTCAAAAACTATTTGCTGTGCATGTTTTCCAAAAGTCCAAAAACACAGCTGCAACCGGTATGTTCTCAGAAACGCCAGCTGGCAAGTGAGACGTACAAGGTGAAGAACTAATGCCAAGGTCTCCTGAAGTTCAGCTCCTCCTGACAATTAAGGTCGGTGGGTTTTGGGTTCCAACTCATCCCTCCAGAGAATAGAGAAAATCTCTCTAGAGGATTTGAGCCCATCGTTTAAGGGGGGGGTTTCCCCTCCAGAGTTTGTTTTTATTTCTCTTTGTTAGGCCAATATCTTTTATCAGCTTCAAGCTCGTGAAGACTATGGAGTATTTTATTGTATTGTGGTAAGAACATTTAACATGAGATCTATCGCCTTCATGCATTTTTAAATGTACAATACATTATTGCTGACTCCAGGTGCAATGTTGTACATTATCTCTCTTGAGCTTGTTCATCTTGCCTAACCAAAACTTTATGTGCGCTGATTACTAACTCTCTACGTCTCACTCCCCTGGCCCCCGGTAACTTGCATTCCACTCTTTGATTCTATGAATTTGATTTTAGATACCTCATATAAGTAGAATCATGCCCTATTCATTTTTCTGTGATTAACTTATTTCCTTAGTATATTGCCCCTTGGGTTCATCCATGTTGTCACATACTACACGGTTTCCTTCTTTTCTTTAAGGCTGAATAGCATTCAGTTGGATGTATATACCACTTGGCTACAATGCGGAGAAATTGGAATCCTGTGCACTGTTGGTGGAAATGCAAAATGGCCCGGCCACTATGAAAAAACACGGTATGGAGTTTTCTCAAAAATTAAAAATAGAACTACCATACGATCCAGCAATGCCACTTCTGGATATTTGTCCAAAAGAATTGAAATCAGGATCTCATAGAGATATTAGCATTCCTATGTTTCTGGCAGCACTAGTCCCAATAGCCAAGATGGGGAAACAATCTAAATGTCCACTGACAGATAAATGGTCTGTTTATTTTTTCCATTGCATTAACAAAGTTCAGGGTCATCAATAGTCTGGTTTCCAGAAGCTAAATTACATCTCTTCCTTAATAAATTTTGGGTGGCCTAGAAAAACCTCAGGAGCCCTATTTGCAAAAAAATTATGAGGATAACATAAAGGAGGGCTTTGGGGTTTAGGTTTTGGGATCAAGTTTAAATTCTGAAGACTGCTTCCCAACAGGAAACGCTACCCTTGGAAGGCAAGCAACTCACTCTTTGGGGGAGAATAAGCTGAATGAAGGTCTTATGTCTTACTTTGGGACAAATGACATGTCACGGAATGGTGATTACTGTTTATAAAAAATTGGTTTCCAGCTCAGCCACTAAGACTTGGTCTGATACCGTGAGACTCAAAGAATAAGACCATTGAGCCAATGTAAGTGGAGCCAGCCAGAGTTGGTATGGAAAGAGCTATGATCCTGAATGAGTCTACACAGACCAAATCATGGAGGAGGGGAGGGGAGCCATAGGCTGGTAGTTAGTCTCAAGAGCAGCCATGGCCTTGACAATGGCTGGCAATGGAGACCACGGGCACTGAGAAAGCTCTGCTTCTTTGGACTGGCCTACAGACATGTGATGTCCTTAACAGTCTGGACTCACAGGCTAAACCCTCTTTCTAACCCACTGCGTCCTAGGTATATGTTTATCCTCCTCTGATTAGGGGATCCCTTTTCATGTTAGGAAGTAGGTCACTGTGACTCTAACATCCTGTCACTGCTGGAGAAATATTACAGGCGTCTTCTGGAAAGGGAGATTATAATGATAGTTATAGATTGAGATGATAATGATAATCATCCCTTCTATTCTGCCATTCTCTATTCTCTCCATCCTCACCTTTAAAAAACAAAACAAACTTGCTAACCAGGTCAAAATATAAAGTAGATGATGATAAGAAGAGCTAAGAGTTATATCTGATTTGTTAATATCTTCTGCCCCGGGATTCCATAAATGAAGATGCCCAACCGTTGTAAGTGGTAGCACTCTATCATGGATTTGGCCTGGAAATAAGTGTTCTAGAAGAATTTTTGAGTCATAGACAAAGAAGTTACTGTGTAATGTGGTTTCAGTCACACAGGTAATATGAAACCTGCTGCTTCTCAGACAAAAGCCAGGAAAATCCATGAAATAATGTCTATAGAAGACAATGCTCAATTAGCTCAGAAAAAGAAATGGATAGTTTATGCTCAGTATGCTATTTAAAACTTTTGTCATAATGACTACCCAACGCAAAACTAACTGCTCCTTCGAATCGCAGAGTTAACAACAGGACCGCAAAACGATTATACAGCCAGAATTTTTTGCATGTTAAAAAAACTAACATCATTCCTACATCAACATCGCAGTCCTTTGTACATTTCCTTAGTCTACCTTTTTATATCCCTACATAGCCCCATTATCTGTATTCCCTATGTACCGGCATCCTATGAGAACGTAAGCAAAAAATAATAATAATAACTTAAAAAGGAACACTTGGCGTGCAGCCGGCTGCTGTATGTAGAAGAGAGGCCAAGGGCTTTGCTTAAGTTGCCACGTGCATTTTCTGTGCGTCAAATGCCCTCCCAGCCTTTGAGGGTTTACCGTAGCTGTGCGTGGCTGCTGAACACAGGCAGGCCCTACTGAAGAGGACTTGAGAAGGTTCAGAGGAGCTGGAGGCATAAAAAGGGCACAGAGATTTCAAAGAAACGAGTAATAAGAGAGCCCAAGGTCTGAAAGAGGGACACGGAGCCAACGTCCAAATGCCCACATCCAACCTTGGCAAGAGCAGAAAAGGCCATCGTTTTGGCAGGACCCTCCCTCCCCAGTTCCCCTGTCCCACCACAGCCCTCCGACTGCAGTAAAGTGACAACCCAGGCATAACCTTAACTAGCAAGAGGTACTCTGCCCGAGACCTGTTCCAAACACAAGAAACTCTGAGGCTAGGACCGTGGAACCCCCCGCCTTGGACGCCGGTCTTGTAGACGCCAAGGCTGCCCACCCCACCCCCTTCTACAAGTGCAAACCCATTTCAGGAGGGGAGCCCACGGAATCCACCTTGAAAGGACTTGCTCTGAAGCTCGTTAGCTTCCCCCTTCCAACAAACAAGCCAATGGCATGTTGGCATGAGTTCACATAACCAGGCTTGGCCCACGTAATATTCGTTTGGTTTCCATAACTAGATGGACCAGAGGGTGCGAAAAATAGAACCAAGACATCAGCCTGACTCAGTTCACTGCCTGTGAAAAACGAACTTGGTTGGCCACGGAAAGCCTCGTCTGATAGTTTTAAGAGTTTTGTCTCTTCTCTCTGAGAAGGGGCTCCTTTCCCAACTGGGGCCTCCCCACCTGGCTCAGGGCACGGACCGGTCGGCCCGCCTCCCTCACCTGTGCACCGGCAGGTCCGGTGGAAGAACTTCCTTGGCCAGCCTTCTCGGTCATCCTGGTTCCGTAGGACGTAAGGACCGCTCCAGGGCCTGGTGTCAGCTTGCACCTCCGTGCACTGGCCCCGGCCCTCCTGGGACCCACAGATGTTGTCGTGCTCCGGACCCAGCGACGGGCAGCACTCCTTGCTCATCAGGCCATCCACCGTCATGCAGACCCGGGGGAACTGCGCGCGGGCTCCGGGCAGGATTCCGCAGCCCAGGCAGCTGAGCACAAGCCCCCAGCCGAGAGGGCTCATGGCTTTGTCAGCACGAGAACTCCCCCTCGCTTTCCACTCCGTGATTCCACCCTGCCTTTCTCCTCGACTTCCAGTCTCGAGCTCTTGAGCGTTCATTCTCTTGATTTTTGGTTTGGGGGGCCGGTGGGGGAGTTGCTTTTGTTGGGTTTGCGTTCTATTCCTCTCCCCTTTACAAAAAATACCTGCAAAAAATCGCCGAACCCACTCGAGTGCACGTGTGTACACGCACACGCAGGGGCTGTTTTATGTGATTCAAACAACTAAAACAAATTTAATGCCATTAGAAGCGCCTCTAACAGCCAGATTTAATGAGGGTAGCGCTTCTCACCATCTTTCCCCCGTTAAATCAGGCTTTGTCTAATTGAGATAATTTACAGGGTACTGCAGTCATTCTACTTATTATACCGGTATTTCCAAACCCCTCCTTTCCTCCTCAGCCCATAACTTTAATTGCCTTGAACTCAGTTCAAAAGCCAAACACCGCGCTGCCTTTATTCTGTCCGGCTTGCCAAACCACGGGGCCTTGTGGGGTTTGTGTAAGGGCTGGGAGAAGGCATCATTAGGGGGATTAGTATTAGAGAAACCCTCATTGTTAGCACATGACCCAAAGTGCATAACGAAGTACATACAGTTGCTGGCTTTGTTTCAAAAGGGCAAAACCATCTTCATTATCTGGGCTCATGTGCCCGAGCCAAGCTTGTGACCTCAGACTTCCCAGGGAGTCAATAGACACAGTGAGCTCCTCGCTGTTGTTAAAAGGCCTTTACAGACGAGCGTGCATTGCTGACCACAATTCACTCCTGACTGCTCCCTGACGTGCTAGAAAGACCACCGCAGGAGGTCACACAACTTCAGAAATAAAGAAACATTTATTTAGGGCTGACGTACAAGGAATTGCTTTGTTCCACAATTAAGGGCCCTCTTCCCTCCAAACGAGAATGCACTATTCTCCTACTCAGCACATCTAGGCGGTAGATTTTTTTTTTTTTTTAATTACCCAGAGTAGCATGCCACCAGAAATTCAAAATTATAATTGGCTGATTATAAGGAAGGCAGTGGGACGATTGGGAACAAGGCCTTGCGAGTGACATCTTTTGATTCATGTTATAGTTAAGTGTTGTCAGGCTTTGGTCTAGAACACAATGCCCCACCCCCACCCCGGTACTTCTGGGGGCCGCGAGCGGAGCGTCCTGATCGGTTGTGATGGCTACAGTCAGAGCATCCATTTACCATTTTCGTGGTGGAAACAGGACTGACTTAGTGCCTTTAGTGTCTGTGTAGACAGTGATGCGCCCCGGCGTCAGACAGTTTCCAACAATATATTTGGGCATAAAGACAGAATGTTCCAAAGAAAATTCGTAAGGTTAAAAAAATATTTATATAGATGTTCCTCCCCTATGCACGTCTGTGTCATCCCCATGGTATTAAGTTGTTGTGACTCATTAAATGGCAGTTCTCATCTCTAACTGTACTCCAATGCCAGGCGAGACCCAAGCCCAGAGAAGCAAAATCTCTGTGTTTGTTGTAAGTTCTCTAAGCCGTGTTAATGTGCAGCCAAGTTGAGAACCATAGGGTTAGAATACAGCCAAGTTCCAAAGGAAATGTTGGAATAGAGTCAGCTGAAAGAGTCAATGTATGTTCATTTCCTGAATCGCCATGAGCGAGTGGCTTAAAATAACAGAAATTCTTTTCTCTCCTAATTCTGAAGGCAGAAGTGCCAAGTCAATGTGTGGATAGGGCTGCACTCCCTCTGAAGGCTCTAGAGAAGACTCCTTCTTGCCTCTTCCAGCTCTCGGGGGCTGGCACCACTGCTGCATTTCCCTGGGTTGAAGCAGCATCGTTCCAGTCTCTGCCATAGTGACATGACCTCTCCTCCTGTGTCTCTGTCTGTGCTCTGTGTGTCTCCCATAAAGGCACTTGTCATCGGATGTAGAACTGCCCTGGATAATCCAGAATGTTCTCATCTTCACATTCTTACGTTACATCTGTAACTTACATCTCTTAGTTACATCTGTAAATTACATCTGTAAAGACCCTCTTATCAAACAAGGTCACATTCACAGGCTCTAAGTATGGACATGACTTCTCGGAGGCCACTATTCAACCCCCTATGTCATGGATATGAAACTTGAATAATGGCAGAATTACAACTGCTCACAGTTGAAAGGGAATTTTGGAGCCCATTCATTCAATCCCTGCGTACCTACTGATCCAGTTCATGCCAACATTGTGCCACTTATGTGTTGTGATGCCCTGGTTCCTTAAATATTAGGTTCAAAGTTCCTGGACAATGTCACTGACAGAGCCAACGCTTGTTGTTCAATTTTTTATGTTCATCAGAAGAGTCTCACCATTACAGGGATTGAATTTATACAAATTAAGTGTTATTAATTTGACTGTATCAAATAAATTTAGACTACTAAATACCACCGTTATGTTAGGGTTCCTTATAAGATTTGTTACGCTACTAAAATTTTGAAAAACGCTGGTCCAATCCAACACTCTACCTTTGGCCCCGACCATCACCATTGACAACAAATTTCTTCCTCACTATTTATGACAAGTTACCAACAGCATCTGGTTAAATACCTCTAATAAGAAGTTTCCTTTAAGAAATAGTTCTAAAGATTAGGAAATTCTTCCTTTTAACAAGTATTTAATATTTAATATAATTTGAATTTAAATATAAGTAGTGAAAATTTCCTTCACTGAGGTTTCCAGCAAAAGCCCTTGGAAACTGCCCCCACCCCAGCTCCCTAGAATGGGTACACTCCATTTTCCACAGAATTTTGTTTCTTATCTTTTCTTTTCTTCAGATTAAATTTCCTCAGTTCCTTCCATTTTTCCTTCATGTGAAGGAAATTTTAAATCCTTCCCTAATTTTAAATCCTCCCATTAGCCTATACTCTCTTTTTCTGGAAAATTCAGTTTGCCGTTGGGCCCCATGGTGAATGTTTCCTGTACGTTAATTCAGTGTTCCTGATACAACCTAAATAAAGATGACTGAAAAATTAGCTCATGAGCTTTGCTTAACAGCCACATCACTCATCAGCTTTGTATCTGTTAGCTTAAGCTAAGTCAGGCAGCAATTAAGACCTCAAAATTTCATTGGCTTGTGAACCAATGTCTGCCACCCATCAGCTCTGATTATCCTCCACATTACCTTCCCCCCAGAACTCAGGGCGAAGAAGCATTTTTCCTTACTCTCCTGATACTGCTCATCTCGCAACAAAGAAGTCAACAATGGGCCACTGCTTGAGACTAGTCTACCTCGCTCATTTCTGCTCACATTCTCTTGGCAAATGCAAACCTCATGGCCAAGACCACGGCTCTCAAAGACAGGGGTTCTGTAAAGAGAACCCCTACAGGGAGAGTCAGCAAGTATTTCATTGCATGTCAAATCCGCTTAAATCCCTACTCTTCTTTCATATAGCTTTCACGAAGCTTTGTCAAAGTCAAGTACCTCTCTCCTATCTCCATCCCCTATTCCTTTCCTCTGGACGTGCCTTTGGGGTCTGTATTAGTTTGCTAGGATGGCCATAACAAAATGGCACAATAAACAGAAATTTATTTCTCACAGCTGTGAGGGCTGGAGGTCCAAACCCAAGGTGCCAGCGGGGATGGTTTCATCTGAAGCTTCTCACCTTGGCTTGCAAATGGCTGTCCTTTTGCTGCTTCTCCTCATGGTCTCTCCTCTGTGCACACGGACCCTGATGCCTCCTCGTGTGTCCAGATTTCCTCTTCTTGTAACATTCTTGTAAGGATGTTAGGGCCCATCCTAACAGCCTTGTTTTAACTTTGCCTCTTGAAATGCCCCACCTCCAAATGACAGTCACATTCTGTGGTACTGGGGATTAGGGTTTCAACATGTTGATTTTGAGGGAACATGATTTAGCCCATAACAGGCTCAAAACGCGAGTTTACTTTTGTCTCTATTAAGTTAGAATTACCTTTTAATATCAAGCCGTCTGCCAACATGAAGGCGTGTCATGGGAAACCAGCAGGTGGGACTTCCAAGGCATTTTTGATGTCATTTAATACACCTCACAGTGCCATTTTTTGAGGATCCAAGGGAGAGATTTCTCACAGGGCTCAATATCCAGGAAAGCTGTGCTTCCACATAGCAACTAGCTTGGCCTGGACTTGTAGACCCCGCGGATCTTACAATGCTGTTTCTTTTCTTGCCTTGATCAAGCAACGGATTCACGCAGTACTTATCCAGTTTGATATTTTCTTTCCCCCATGTTCCTGGATTCTGGGATTCTTATTTTATCCTTTTGCAAATTTATGCATTTTTCCAGCCTATCTCAAATCTCTAAACATCCTAAATATCAGATATATATTATGTGCATATATATATATATATATGCTTCTGTGTAAGTCCCAAGGTAAGAAATACCCAGCCAAGTCATTGTTTGTAAGCAAGCCAAGGGTTAGAAAAGAATTCAAGAATTCTTGAGAAGTTGGTGCAAGTAATCAGACATCTAAGAACCAAGCCAAGAAAAGCTAAAAAGATGTCCCGTCATGAGCATAGCCGTAATTAAATATTGCCTTATTTACAAAAGCAAAAGTCTTTGCTAGAAACTGAAGAGCAGAATCCAGGAGGAAATATCTCATGGGCAGATAGAGACCATTTGTTGCTAGCGTAAGCCATAAAATCACAGACGATTCTAAGGAATGTTCTGAAACCCTGTAGAGAGGAGGCTGGGTATCACAGAGCTAAATAATCTGAGAGTAGAGAGTGCCTTATTAAAAAGCAATTCGTTTTACAGTAGAGGGATGCATCTTAATAAAAAGAATGTTCTGCATACTTCCTTTTGCATTTCAGCACCTAGCACCTTCTTGCACAGAAGAGAGATTCAGTGTGTGTTCCTGGGAGTAAATTGAATCAGATCCTTGAGGGAGTTTGTGAGTGAATGGTACAGGGTGGGCATGCAAAACCTTGCCGATGGGATGCCAGCCTGGGCTTCCCTACATTCAAAGGAAGAAGACATGGCTCGAAGCCTGATAAACAATCCAACGGGGCACTAAATGCTTTAGAGCTGTTGCTAAGGTTAATACAGAAAAAATCATTTATATCTTTCTTCTGCCTGTCAGTGAGTTGCCTGCTCTTTTCTCTGTGCCTCTGAATGTGAAAATCCTCCCCGTTTTTAGTTCCTGCTGGACTCCTCTGCCTGATGCTTTTTGATCTATTCTCTGCTGCCACATCATGGGGAAAAGAGATTATTTTTTTTTTCCCCGTGTCCAAATTGTTTTCTAAATGCTGGGCATCAGTCCTGATAAGGATTTTGCTTTCTACATCTAAGAGCTTTTCTTTTCTTGATGGTGTAAATTGTTCTTCAGAGGAATTAAAGGGTTAGGAATCTGGTATTTCGGTCGGAGGCAGTCCTTCCCTCCTGCCTGCATTTTGGGATAGGCTGTCGTGAAGGCTGTGTTTATACATCAAACACATTTTTTAATTCAGATTTTGCATCGCTCATCTTTATAGTCACCTGAGCTCTTTGTTACGCACCTGCTGCTTTCCAATTCTTATTTTTATCCTTTTGTTTTCTATCCTCCACCCCAGGAATGGGTTTTCAGTTTAGATTTTTTTTTATGTGTACCCCTACAATTTAATGACTCACTTGGGTAAATAATCTAGCTACTCCTCCTTCAAAATATGGATCTGTGGAAGGAAGGGAATCCCTCCCCTTTCTGCCCACTTCTGATCGAACACAGCAAGTACCATTTACAAGTTTGCGAGAAATGTACAGGATGAAAATGTAAACTCTTCAGGACAACTTTAATACTAACGGATCCACCAGAGTGTATAAAGGGGTGACTAGAACTGTTTGGGGTCTAGAAAGATTACCAAAATGTATTGTCAAGTGAAAAACATAAGGTACATAACTGTGAATTCATTGTCTTGGCGTTTACATGAGAAGGGGTTGGGGGAGGGAGAGAGAGAAGCCACGCCTATCTAGCTGGGTGTAAATGGACAGGATAAACACAGGAAACACGTTGGCTGTCTCTGGGAAGGGAGCTTAAAGGGCTGGGAGATCAAACAGGAAAGGAGACTTATTTTTGTTTTATACTCTTCGTACATTTTGAATTTTGAACCATACATATACAGTACTTATTTTTTTAAATCATGCATTTAAAAATTTAAGTTAAAAAATTTAGAATGAGGGGAGCCTGGGTGGCTCAGTCAGTTAAGCATTTGCCTTTGGCTCAGGTCATGATCCCAGAGTCCTGGGATCAAGTCCCTCATCAGGCTTCTTGCTCAGTGGGGAACCTGCTTCTCCCTCTGCCTCTGCTCCTCCCCCTGCTTGTGCTCTCTCTCTCTGACAAAATAAATAAAATCTTTTAAAAAAATATTTAGAATGAGAGCATTTGTGAGGATGACATTATGCAGAGAAACTTTTTCTGCGAGTTTAGTAAAAGCACTATGGTTTTAGCACAACCCAGATTGGTTTTATTGATCTTGACCCTGCTGCTTCCTAGTTCAATGACCTTGGACAAAGCTGTTACCTTCTGTTAGCTCCAACTTCCCCATCCATCAATCCAAGATGATAATATCCCCGAAGTTTAATTCTAAGGGTTAAATATGGCACCAAATATAAATTGCCTAGGAGAACTTAGCACACAGTAGGTACTCAGAGAAGAGAGACTATAATTGTTATTATTATTTCCATAAAAGAATCCATTGACACCATGGTCAACTTTTTAAATTTCTGTACTGGCAAATCATTAGTCTGACCCTTTATGCCATTTTTTATTTGTTTGGAGAGCCATTACCTTCTTAATCAATAGCTGTATTGCTTCTATTTCAACAGACAACCAAGAAGGGGGAAAAAATTCCACTAGGATACTGAAAAATCCTCCGCACTGAATTTTTATCCCAAGATTGATCAATTAATACACACATATGCATGCACACATGTACACAAGCACATTCATACCTATACACATACACACACCTGATCCAAGAACCTAATTATAAGTACTTTCTATAATATGTTTCCTTCTGGGAACTAAATCAGTGCTTCTAACTTTGGCACGTGGAAAATATTCTCATCCATAATGCAATGTTATTGTCTAGAAATGAAAGAAACTGTTCTCTTTTTTTAAAGTTGTATTTATTTAAGTAATCTCTGCACTTAACCCGGGGCTCGAACTCATGGTCCGGAAATCAAGAGTCACACGCTCCTTTGACTGAGCCAGCCAGGCACCCGGGAACTGTTCTTTCTTAGACTCTGCAAGATTAATTAAATGATATGTTATGTTTATAGGTATACTATTCTCTTAGGCTCGGAACTTAGGAATCTCTATCAATTATAACAAAGACATGGGTGAACAAAGCTTAAGTAAACCACGGAGACTATGGATAAATCATATTTGAAACCATTCTTATTAATTTTAAGAGCTGACAAAAATGAATGCTATCGTTAAAAATAGAAAAATAAAATAAATCTTCAAAAATGACTTGATCTGAATCCGGTGCCTTACACGAAGCTCATTATTTTATAACTGTTGTCAGAAAGCATCTAACTATGGTGTCTGTCTGATATTCTCTTTGAAAATGACTTCTTCTCATTTCATCTCAGCTGCTCTAATTCAGTTACTTTTAATAAGCCAAGTGCACACACACACACACACACACACAGCCCGAAAGAATAACTCTAAACTTCCAATTCATTTCAAAAGCCATAGAAAAGAAATATGTTCTTACAAATCATGGCAGACAGCTGCCTGCCGAATGTAAATTTCCCTGTTATGAATTTTTCATTTCTGAAAAAGTGTTCTAATAGAAGAAAAACAGACAAAACAAGATCATTTCATGGAGGCTTTGGTCTAGCTTTTGTTATAAAAGAAGCTTATAATAAAGTAATATTTGTACAGTCACAAAATCTACTGAATTTAGAGGGAAATGGATTCCCTCTTGAGCAGGGCAGTTCAAAGACTAGGTCAGAACTCAGTAGAAGACGCAGAAAAGATAGAGGAGTGGGCACTCTTCTCGGTGGAAACATGTTTATTGTCACTGAAGACCCGAGCAAATACAAAACTGTACTTGAACAAGCAAAGCCATGGTGCATAAGGGGACGGGGAAACATGGAGGGTGAAGAGTTAAAAAAAAAAATTTTTTTTAAATAAAAACCCTCCCTATCTGTCTTCAATTTCCGCTGAGAAAACTTGAGCTCACAGAATGTGTGTGAGTCGCCCAAGACTGCACAGATGGTATATTAGTTTGCTATGGCTCTCATGAGGAACTGAAAGATAAACTGAAGCATTTAAAATTTTTAAGAGTTTGAGTAAACATCAATTCAAATCAGGAAACCCCAAGCCAGAAGTGATTAGGAGCCCTCCCCCAACAGGAGGTAGGGGCAAGGCTTTTCCACAGAAAATGGGGAAACAAAGCAAGGAAATTATTTGATTGGCTATAGCTTCCGTGGTTGCATTCTTTGGGAAAGCCCCCTTGGCTGTCTGTGATTGGTTGTTCCTCACCTTTTCCCAGAGTTCACTCCGGCTTAGGGTTCAGTTTGCTTACATAGACCACCAACACATTAGACTGCCTCAGACCAATGGCCTCCTCTGCGTTGGGCTGCTTTCACACAAAGTACCACAGACTGAGTGGCTTGAACAATAGGCATTGATTCTCTCCTAGCTCTGGAGGCTGGAAGTTGGAGCAGGGCCAGCCTCCCTCCGAAAATAGTAGGGAAGGGTCTATTCCAGGATTCTCTCCCAGTTTCTGGTAGGTTCCTTGGCTTGTGGTACCACAACTCTAATCTTCACTAGGCCTTCCCCTCATGAGCCCGTATGTATATAAACCTCCCCTACTTATAAGGACAGCAGTATATTGGTTTTGGGGCCCACCCTAGTCCAGCACGACTTCGTCTTACCTCTACTTAGATCTGCAACGGCTCTATTTCCAAATAGGGTTTTATTCTGAGGTACTGGGGTTAGGACTTTAACATATAAATTTGGTGAGGGTGAGGGGGGACACAATTCAGCCCATAACAGATGGTAAGTGGTAAACCTGGGCACCAAGGCTCATAACCTCATTCTCTTTTCTCAAGGAGGTCACACTCACCACATTCTCAGACTGTTGGGTTTAGAAGGAGAGATGGTGTGGGTCACGTGGATGGGGAGGAGACACTGAAGAGAAGTCAGGGAGACACCATCATCTAAGCCTTAGCTTAGTTTTAGGGATACATCAAACTCTGCTTAATCTCATCGAAAATTCCAAATGGGGTGGAGGGGAGCCCACTTCTCCGAAGGTTAGCCTGTGTCAGGCAGTACCAGGAGCTCCTTTCGGTCCGCAGTTAGGGCTACCCATGGTCTCTGAACTATATCACCTCGCAAATTATAGATCTGGACAAGAAGTTTAAAAATCATTTAGACCAGGACTCTCAATTGAGAAAACCAAGGCCCAACCATCTACTTAGCCCCAAAGCCTCGGTCTCCTGATTCGCAGTGCAGTGCTCTTTCCTGACAACAGACAATCAGGACAAGTAAAATATGAGAAATCTATTTCCCGATAGGGACTCTTTTTTCCCTCTCATCTTTGCCTCAAGGATCTCATGTTTAAAAGTCACTCTTAATTCCCATCTCTCTGGGACACCTGGGTGGCTCAGTCGGTTAAGAGGTCAAGTGTCTGCCTTAGGTTCAGGTCATGATCCCAGAGTCCTGGGATTGAGTCCTGCTTCGGGCTCCCTGCTCAGCGGGGGGCTGCTTCTCTGCCCCTCCCCTGGCTTGTGCGCATTCTCTCTCTCTCAAATAAATAAATAAAATCTTAAAAAAAAAAATTCTCACCTCTCTGCCAAATCAACAGCAAGGGTGGACAGGTAGCAAGTGCTCAATACTATTTATTAAAGGAATTTATGTTTGAGAACAAGGAAGCACTGTGCCTTTAAGCCTAAACTTTAAGGCCTCCAGGTGGCCTCCTGACTGACTTGCCTTTGAAAAGACCCCCACCCCCCAACTCCTTTACTTTGTCCTGAATTGGGAGGTAGCTTGGGCTGCTCTTGGAAACTTTCCCTCTCTTCCCCTCCAAGATATTTCCCTTCAACTGAACTCTAGAGTTTCCGAGTGTGGCTGCTCCTGTCCTCACAGAGGAAAGAGAAGCCCCCTTGGGTGCGGCGCCATAATTGTTTACGGCTGGAGACTACACTCACTTCTTGTTGCCTCAGTCAGGGCTCCTTTGAGACTGGGCACAGCGGAATGATCTCCTTCAGGAGTATTCCTTCCATCAGCCTTTTCCTACAAACAGACTTAATGTTCGCCGGTGAAGTTATTCTCTCCAGAGTCCCTACAACCTGATATCCTTGCACATTTATATGTTAACTTCATCCAAGAAAATAACCTAGATTTAGGATGATTGCCACATCATCCTTTAAGGAAATATTTAAATATTTTAAGATGTAAAGAAAAACCTATCTTGGGGCGCCTGGATGGCTCAGTGGGTTGAGCCTCTGCCTTCGGCTCGGGTCATGATCTCGGGGTCCTGGGATCGAGCCCCGCATCGGGCTCTCTGCTCAGTGGGGAGCCTGCTTCCCCCTCTCCCTCTGCCTGCCTCTCTGTCTACGTGTGATCTCTCTCTCTCTCTGTCAAATAAATAAAATTTTAAAAAAAACGAAAAAAAAAAAAAAAAAAAAAGAAAAACCTATCTTGAGGGAGGCCTTTATTAGACAGTGTGAGAGAAAGAACCAATGTGCAGAATCCCGCTAAGAAAGGGAGAGGTGACCCCTATGTTCGAAGTTTGATGAGGAGTCAAAGCTGTTTCTTTTCTCTTTTCTAGTATTGAACTCTCCAGAATGTGTGATCTGTATTATAGTTCTGCAAGATGGGTAACATTAAAAGACACATGAAAGATGCATTAAGAGATAGGGGCACATGGAATCTCTGTCTTATTTCTTACAACTGCATAGGAATCTACAATTATCGTAAAGTAAACATTAACTTTACAAAATCTCTAGAAGTATGGAGTTGGCAAGCACCCTGATAGAACAGCCTTTTCCCAGGCCCTAAAGCACTCTAAAGGTCCTTCATTGTTTTTGCAGTAACCGATGGAAGCGCCATAAGATCACTCAGAATGACATTTGTCGTTGGAATGGGTTCACATTTGGGAACCAAGAACAGCACATTTCTCTTTCTCTTTCAAGGCCTACTTCCTGGTTGTAATCTTAAGCAGTCCCCTTGACTGACCCATTCAACTCAGCCCAGATAACTGACTAACTATAGAGGGATCTTTCCAAGGGAAAGGATGGCTATTTTCTTCATCTTTATATCCACCATCTTACACAGAGCCTAGTACCTAGGAACTGAATAACAAATGTTTGTTGGAGGAGTAACTGAAGGAATGAATGTTGGGTGATAAATACTGACTCTCATTGCCTTAGGCCTCAAGGTAGCTGGAAATGGGAACTGTTCCAAATAACTTGTTGATTTCTTGCAAATCAAAAGCCCAAATTTGGGGCTTAACATAAAATTTGTTCACACTTTTCTGATAACAAATACACAAGTCATTTAGAAAATTTGCAAAACACGGAAAAGGATGAAGAAGAAAACTTAAGTCACTCATAATTGCACAGTTGAGGAAAAATTCTAATTAATCTTTTGCTGTTTATCATTGCAGATGAATATAAATCTTCGCTCCTTCAGTAGTCTTTTTAATCAAATTGGAATTATAATACACACATTTATATAATCTACTTTTATTCTCCATTAATTATACAATGAAAATGCTTTTCCATAATTTGCAGTTGTCAAAGTACAGAGCTAAAGAAGGCTGAAAGCTTCACTCAGTCAAGACTCTGACAGTCATGGGTCGCCTGGGTGGCTCAGTTGGTTAAAAGTCTGCTTTTGGCTCAGGTCATGATCCTAGAATTCTAGGATCAAGTCCCCCATGGGGAACCCTGCTCATCAGGGACCCTGATTCTCCCTCTCCCACTCCCCCTGCTTGTATGTGCTCTCCCTCTCTCTACCTCTGTCAAATAAATAAAATATTTTTTTAAAAAAACTGTCAGTCATATCAAAATGTGGCAGTCATAGCGAGTGGCAAGGGTTCATTGGGCTTGGAAGTTTCGTTGTATCAGATTGTGAAAATGCTTCGTGTTCGTACCAAAGAGAGTAGAGTCTCATTTGCACATGACTCTGAAGGAAAGAACAGTTCTGCTATCGTCGCAACCAAAGTCAAATATAAGGAGCTATTTAATGAGTGGCTAGTGGACATTAGGACAAATCTCTGGCTGCATATTATTAGTTGACATCTTCAGGAGACTTGCCAACCTCTTGAAATTGAAACTTCTACAGAAGCCAGGGAAAATGCCTCTCCCTCCTTTGTGCTTCATGAAAGATGTCAGACAAAATGGGTTCATACTGTATGATTCCATTTATATCGACTTTTAGAAAATGCAAACTAATCTCAAGTGACATAAATCAGGGCGTTTGCCTGAGGATGAGGTGGCAGGTAAGTGTGTGGAGAAGGAATTATAAAAGGGCATGGGGAAACTCTGGGGCAGTAGATACATTCATTACCTTGATCTTGGCAATGTCTCGCTGGCGTGTAAATACTTTAAAACTCATCAAATGGTAGACTTGCAATGTGTGCAGTTTATTGTCTATTAATTATATCTCAATAAAGCTGTAAAAACAAATAAAGGTGCTAGAAGGAACTGAGATACCCTTTAATAGATGTATGCCTAAACAAACTATATGGTAAACCCATAAAGTGGAATTCTAGTCACATATTAAAAAAAAAAAAAAAAGCTTTATCAAGCTGTGAAAAGACATGCAGAGACCTAAATGCGTGTTGCTTAGTGAACAGAGCCAGTTGGAAAGGCTATAAACTGTATGCTTCCAACTCTATGTCATTGTGGAAAAGGCAAAACTGCGGAGACAGTAGAGAGGTCAGTGGTGGGCAGGTGTTCAGGGGAAGAGAGAGAAGGAAGAAGAGGTGGGACACAGGGGATCTTCAGGGCATTGAAATCATTCTGAATGATGCTGTAATGGTAGAGACACTTGTCAGCACCCGTAGGATGTGTAACGCAGCGAGCGGACCTTGATGTAAACTATGGACTTCAGTTCATAATAATGTATCAATGTTGGCTCATCAGTTGTAATACAAGTACCTCACTAATGTAAGGTGTTTAACAACAGGGGAAACTGGGCGCAAGGGTGAGGGGGCATACGCAAAATCCCTCTACTTTCTGCTCAATTTTTCTGCAAACATAAAACTACTCTAAAAAAATAGTCTATTAATTAAAAAAAAAATTTAAGGTGCCAACGGTTATAAAATGTGGAGGATGCACCTCAAAGCTCAAATCTCAAGCTCATCCCAAAAGACTGGAAACTCCAGCGACTCTGCCTTCAACCCAACCACAACCCCCCAAGCTCTCATGCCCAGTTCTTGCCCTCACATACCCTGCACCCCCGGGGCCCTGTAAGTCTTACAGTTGGTGACACCTGCCTTATGGGATTGACCTCCCAGGGTCATGCTCCTAGAAGACCTCAGGCGACATTTCCCTAGAGATTTGATCTCATTCCTTTGTCACTCCATTCCCAGCCTCCATCTTCTTGTTTGGGTTCTTTCGGTCTATCTTAGGTGCAGTCTGACTCACTCCTTCCACGGGAGTTTCCCTGAGACTAATTTCTTCTCTTTATTTTTGGAGCTTTCCTAAGCATGGTCCTACTCAAGGCTGCCTAATTGGGATTATTCATCGATCGTCCTTTCCTTCCCTCCTTCCTCATGTGCACCCACTCTCCCCTGTGCAGTGAAATTAGGGCATTCATGTATGAAATCTTGTTTAGACCTTTACTCTCTGGCTTCTTGTGGGTCTTCCTTACCATGGACCTCACACTTACTCTTTGGTGAAGGAATGATTCATTTCATTGTAGAAAGTTTATAACGTATCAAGGAAGCCAAAGAGGAAGGCATTCATTCATTATTCCTTTACTCAAAGATAACGATGGTTTACATTTGATATTTGTACCTTCAATCTTTTTTCAGTACATAAACATAATTTTAAACAAAATTGTGATCATTATCACCTTCTGTAGTATAATTTGTTTCCACTGAACAATATATTATGCACATTTTCTCATCTGATTTTAAGGGCTATGTAATAACTCACTGCACAATAAATAATCGTGATGTTATCCTAATTGCTTTAATCGATTCCTCTATTTTTGGACACTCAGTATTGTTTGCAGTTTTTCACCTGTATTAATAATTCTGCAACAAACATCTTTGTCAATTCATTTTTATATTCATCTCTTCTCATTTTCACAGGTTAAATTCCTAGAAGTCAGACTGTGGTGTTGAAGTACTTGTTTATTTGTAATGCTTTTGTTACATGTTTCCAAATTGCCTTCCAGAAAGATTGCACCATCTCTACTCCCAAAAGGAGAGTACATGAGTGCCCAAGAAACGATTTCATCATTAAAGCCAAACCTTAAAGGACACATCGGAGCTTAAACTTTAGTGGGCTGGGGAGTACTTGTCAAAATGTAAGATGCAAAAATGTGGAAAGAAGATAAGAATCTAACATAAGACTTTTGTGGACTATGTCCCAACACAATATTTCTGTTAAATGTTGATTGCTACCCACTCTATATTAATGGCTCTTGAACTGTAGAGAATAGAAGATATGACCATGTCTCAAAGCAAGAGGGAAACATGGTTTAACTGTATAATTTTTAAGGTCATAAGAGGTTTACATGACCATTTTATATTTCAGTTATGAGGAATTTCTTTTAAACCTGGTTATAAATAATGTAATATAGCACCTCGTTAGAATTCACACAAAGACAAGGCCCAGGGACCTTGCCTGGCAAGTCTGTTGTATGAAAGAAACCTAGATAGCAGACTCTTCCCAGATGCGTGTAACATACCTGCGTGCCTCTGGGCATTACCAACCGACTCTTCCGTCTGCCTTTCTCTTTCTGCCTTCAGTCTGTCATCAACATCCACTTACCTTCAAGGACATGGTGCTCTTACCCAACCCTATCTTCTGACCTCGTTCTGAACCCTGTAAAGTGCAATCCAGATTAATCAACTCAGAGCTTAAGAGTTGTATTCAACACTAGTTGTTTTTGGAATGGATTCTGGCGTGTTATCAACATTTTCACCCATCTCAGAGATGTTACAACGGCACGTACGGATCTCATGGATCTTCTCCAGGTATGGGCTGGTGGTAAGGCATGTAATTTGAATGTGCTGTGAAGGAGAGGAGATATTTGCATGTGGTGTATTTTGGACTCGATATGTGAGCATCCCTTTTTTAGCTGCCAAAGCATTAGAATGTTAGCGTTGTGTGAAATCTGGTTGGCCATCAGTTATCAATATAAAACCAAAGTCCTACTGCCACCTACTCCTGCTCAGAGATTTCCAAAGGTCACCATTTCAAAGGAATGACCAGTCGTATGCCAGCCAAATCATCTTAGGCTGGTTTCCCAATGACCCCAGGTTGCCATGATCCCCAGCGCCTTGGGGCAACCAGGCAGGCTCCAAAATGCCCATGCCAAATGTTGGCTTGCTGTTTACCAAAACATAAGTGGACCCCATAGATTTCAAATAAAGTTAAATCCCCAAGTTTTACAAATGAAAACTCCCAAGCCTCCTAGGAATGATTCAAAATTGCAGAAGTGTTAGAAAATCTGATGGAAAAGAGAAGAAAAGACATGGACTGGGCCAGAGCTTGAGAAAATTATCCAGAACAAGAATGGTCTAAAAAACGAAGCCAACTGGACTTCCGCATTGCCTGCAGTTTTTCTTTCGTTTCCTTTGTTTCATTCTGAATACTCTTTTAATAAAATGCTTCCTGTCTGGGCACCTGGGTGGCTCAGGTCATGATCTCAGGGTCCTGGGATCGAGTCCCATGTTGGGCTCTCTGTTCTGCAGGGAGTCTGCTTCTCTCTCTGCCCTTCCTCCTGCTTGTTCTCTCTCTCTCTCTCTCTCTCTGTCTCTCAAATAAGTAAATAAAAATTTAAAATAAAATAAAATACTTCCAGTGCAATTTTCTCCCCATTATATGCTCCTGCTCCCTTGGTAATTTTAAAGAGAAAAGCAGACCCTAACATAATTAAAACTAAATTTCACTGCAGCATGTCACAAGATATCAAAACAACCTCAACGGATAAGCCAGGGAAAAATAAGGAATAAGTGTCTCCATTAAATTGGTGGACTTAGCATAAAGTAGACTATTCTCTACAATATGGGTGGGCCTTACCCAATCAGTTGAAGGCCCTAATAGAACAAAGACTGATCTTGCTGAGCAAGAAGGAATTAATTTTGCCAGCAGATGGCTTTTGGACTTAAACTGCAACATCAGTTTTTCCTGGGTCTTCAGCCTGCTGGCCCGCCCTGCAGATTTTAGACTTGCCGGCCTCGATCACCACACAAACCAATCCCTTAAAATCTCTTGATAGAGAGAGAGAGAGATAGACAGACAGATAATAGATGTGTGTATATGTATATATAGAGAGAGAAAGAGAGAGAGAGAGAGATACACACATCTCTCTACATGTATGAACACACACATACACACACATACACATTCTATTGGTTCTGTTTTTCTGGAGAACCGTGACTAATGCACTTGCTCTATACTTTTCAGATGGGACGATTCCAAAATTGTAAGAATAAGGCTGTCTTTTGGGGGCCCCAATAGGGCTGCTATCCTCAGGAAGCAAACATAGGATGGAGGACAACAGCAAGACAATCACAGGTTTCCCTTTCCCCTAGGAAGGGAACAGTGTTGAATGAGTCAGACCACCAAGGCCACTGTATCAAGACCTGCATGGAGATAAGTGTATGGGGAACCCCTCTGGATGCTCAGTGCCCTGCTGAATCCATTAGCCGGAGAAAGCAGGTGGGCCCAGCCTAACAAGAGGGACTTTGCTGATTATCTGTTTATTCCCACAGTTGAAATTGCCAAAGAAACATAAATAAATAAATTAGAGCTGAAGAGAAAAGCTTGAGAGCTGTACATTTACCTTCCTGAATAAAATTTAGCGTAAAGAAGGCTAAAAGTGTGAGCTATTATCCCCGTTCCAGAGGCAGTTAGAGTACTGAGAAAGGACTTTTTCCTTCTGAAGCATGAAACAGCGGCTTTTGGGGGCAACAGCAGAGAAAACAACATTCTCTTCGGGATGCTCAAAAGCAAAACTGGCTGCATGATTTAGAAACACACAGAACATTTCTGGTTCTTACTGAAAAATAAACAAAACGGAGCATCGGTGTTTAAACACCATTCCAGTTTTACACTGGCCACACACACCAAATATGAAATTACAGGTCATTTGACTCCCGGGTCTAACCTCAAGCTCCAAGGCATGAAGTAGATTAAACTACTCTCTCCTTGCAACTCTGGCCCGTCCCATGTTCCAGAACTGCACCCTTTCCATCGGAGCTGATTGGAACCCTCATGTACTCCAGCCCAAAGAGGCTGCCTTTCACCTGTTAAATATTGCTTCATTGTAAAAAAAAAAAATCATTCAAATAAGCAAGAAGAGCAAAAACTTAATAACATTATCCACCACTCAAAGATAACTCTATTAACATTGGGCGGCTATCCTTCCAGATTTTTCTACCACTGCCAACCTCACGCGAGTCATTTTTTGTTTCTTTCTTTCTGAATAATTGTTCCAAGAGGTTTTAAAGCAGTTTGGGCACATTTTTCTTCCTGAGCCTCTGTTTTTTGTTTTTTGTTTTTTTACCATTTATAAAATGAAGATGGTACACATAAGAGCTATGTGATCAGGTGGATGGGAAAATTAAACAAGTTAGCACACCCAGTACGTAGAAAGTAACTTGACCTTCCCACCCCTCCACCGGCTCTTCCTTCCTTCTTCCCTTCCTCCCTTCCTTATTGATCCATTCCTTGAAAATATGTTTACTAAGCACCTACTGTACGCTGGGCACAGCACTAGGTAGCAGGCTGATGATAATGAAGAAGAGCCATGACCCCTGCATCCATGACACACAGACACACTGAGGTAGAGAAAGTGACAGGGCTGTGGAACAGAAGCAAGGACATCAGAACTCGGGGATGAGGAGGAAGGTAGTGTCCCAAGCATTACAAAGGTCATTGGAATGTGGCTGGAAAATGACAGTTTGCAAAGGACCAGGCTGGAGCCAGCAGAAGCTAGAAGAGATGAGGAGGGCTTCTCCCCTAGAGCCTCCAGAGAGAGAGCAGACTGCTGCCATCTTGATCTCAGATTCCTGGCCCCCACAGCCGTGAGAGACTAAGTTCCTGTTGCTGTAAACCACCCAGTTTGTGGTCATTTGTTATGGCAGCCCTAGCAAACTAATACACACTCATTATTCTCCTTTTTTAAATTGCTCATATAATTATCAAACTGAGGGCCTGGCTTTGC
The DNA here is from genome assembly GCA_028534135.1 of Potos flavus. NCBI lineage: Eukaryota > Metazoa > Chordata > Mammalia > Carnivora > Procyonidae > Potos > Potos flavus. The sequence goes on along the minus strand of CM052883.1, from coordinate 13,560,979 downwards.
TAACTACTAGAATCATTCACGAGTTCCATGTTTGTTTTTTACCTGTAAAATGAGTGATGTTGATTGTGCAGAAGTGAGGCAAACATTTTCTTTCTCCGTTGTTTATGTTTTCGCTTAGTGAACTCATTTATCAAAGCCAAAGCAAAAATAAATGTGAGTCTGTCCTAATCCAAAGCCAAGTGTGCGAGATGTGGAATTAATAAGATGCAACTGTAAAACGGTGAGATCTTTGCTCTTTTTATAGAATGCAATGCTTGTGTTTGCGTTGGGCTAATGTAATTAATCATGAGCCAAAGTCATCTGCTCCAAATTTACGCTCCTATTTTTAGGGCTTCAAACTGTTTGGAAAGCACCGTTCTGCTTCTGTTTGTTTCTCAGAGTGAGCTCAGCGGCTTTGCTGCAGGCAGATGCTTGTTGTCTGTTAGCTTAGGCAAAGGTTCTCAACCAATGCAGTGCACACCCTTGGCGGTCCTGGTGCATTTGTTTTTGATCCACGGGGTACTTGTTACGGGAACTCAGTGGACAGGAGCCAAGACCGTCCCACTCAAAATTTCCATAACCACCACTGACCTAGATTTCCAATGCAACATTTGCGCCACGCCAAAGAGAGGCCGTTTGTCTTTCGATGTGTGAAAAATACTAAAAAGTAACTTTTATTGGCTTCCTCTCTTTGTATTCAAGGTACCTTATACATAACTCCCTTAGACCTTTTTCCCATCAGATGGTGTGTTCACACGTCCCTCTTCCCCTAGTCTCTGTGTTACATCAGAATTGAGACACCCTTCCTTCATCTTGGTATCCCCAGCACACATTAGGAATAGAATGAGTGCTCAATTCAGTTTGATGAGTGAAGGAGTTAAACCTTGGCAAACCAAAAAGTTTAGGAAAATGTTTATAAGAACAAATCATCCCTTTTGTTACAGAAGTACTCTTTGGCATCCCGGCCTAGAGTTCTATCGTTATCTTACTAGGTCTTGGTTTCTTCAGCTGGAGAATAAGGAGAGTTGGAGTTTGGTCTGCATTATTCTAAGGTCTTTTTCAGCTTCAAAAATTCTGTTTCTTTGTTAAATCAAGATAATAGCACATCAAGATAAGACACTATAGCCTGCAAATAATTTAAAATTCTCAACTAATCTTCCAACGGCAGCCATTATTGTATTCAGTGTCAGAGTCTAGATTTGGCCAAACATCCATTGTAGAAACTACCTTTCAAAAAAACAACTGTAACTAGTTCTAGAATGTAATCTATGTGGTCTTGTGTCATCTCGGTTTCCATGGCAGAATTTTCTTGCCACCTCTGGGGTAAGAAAGGGAGAATACCAAGAGATGCTTTAAGTAGTCAGAGTTGAAAGAGAATGAGTATGGCACAAAAGCAGAGGGAAGAGAATATGGCAAAAATAATAGGACTTTTGTGATTCAGTTGTAAAAGACAGACTTCCATCTTGCTAGCAAACCCTCTATTGCCTTCTCAGCCTCAACCATTTTCTGAGGCAAGCTGCCTTGCTCACAAGGCCCATGTGGCAAAAAGTTGAGGGCAGTCTCCAGCCAATAGCCAGAAATGAACCAAGGCCCTCAGGCCAACAACCCACAAAGGAGAAAATCTTGCTAACAAAAACATGAGCTTGGAAGTCAATCCTTCTCCAGATGAACCTTAAGATGACAACAGTCTACACCTTGATGACATCCTGTTAGAAACCCTGAAACAGAGGACCCAGTTAAGCCATGCCTAGATCCCTGGATCCACAGAAACTCTCAGGTAATAAATGTGTGTTGTTTTAAGCGGTTGTATTTGGGGGTAATTTGTTACACAGCAATAGATGACTAATATACTCGGTATCAAGAACTCACATATACTTTGTTACCTGGCACTAAATGCCAATGATGGTTTTTTTATTCTTCCCTCTGGTGCTTACATTATTGTTGATTAAAGCTCTGTTTGGTCACCTACCATCCAGATCTGGGTTTTTCCATTAAAATGAAGTAGACTCTTAGGGAAATAGTTGACTCCTGCATTGGGGCAGAAAAAGCAAACGCAGAGCCTGAAACATTTTATGGTGCCAGAGAGTAAGGAAGTGCTCAAAAATGATGGGGTAAGTCGAAAGAATAGAAGAGCCAACTTGAAAGAGACCTCAGTGTTCGACCTAGAACAAGGTGAGCAAGAAAACAAAGGATAGTAATGTCTTATAACACACAGAATAAGATGAATATTCATGACTCGGCACAACATAAATAAGCATGGAAAAGGGGACAGTAGACTTTAATTAATAAACACAGAAAGAATGATGTAAATAGAAAATAACCAAAGATAAATTTCACAGTAATTGTTGTATGATGAGAGATGGTACGTTGACATAGTCTAAAAATAAAATATCTATTAGTTACAAAGGGGAGAAGACTGGAAAAACTTTGAATGCCACCTTAAGCAAATGATCATATTTAACATCAAGAAGAAGACATTACATATAAACATCACGTAGCTCCTCCTGATATCATGCGGTAAAGAAAAGTCCAATATCACTTTGGTGGTATTCTTGCCAAAAATGCCTAACTTCAATTTATTATGAAAAAAAAATAAGACCAATGCACACTGAGAGTTTTACTGTTATCTAACTGTATGATGCTCTCTATTTTCTTTTTCTGGAAAATAAGGGTTTTGGACTGGTCAGTATTCTTCTAAAATGTCAAAGTCATGAAAGACAAAAGAGATAGGATTTTTGCAGAAGAGAGGAGACTAGAGACATGACAATGAAATGGCATATGGGATCAGAAAAAGGACATCAGGGAACACTGGTAAAATTCAAACAAGAGCACTAGATTAGCCAATATCATTGAATCAATGGTATATTTGTATCAATTAATGGCTAAATATTAAATCAATTATTAAGTATATACCAGTATTTCCTTGCTTTGACCATTGTGTGGTTACGCAGGATGGTAACATAAGGGCAAGCTAGGATGAAGGGTTTGAGGGAAGTCTCTCTACTCCTTTGCAATCTTTCTGAAGATCTAGAATTATTCCAAAATACAAGGTTTAAAAATAAAAACTCCACCTGCTAACCTAAGGTTGGGATTCTGATGGTCTTTGGCCTCACATCACAACCTAATAGGTACAAGATCTTTGATCTAAGCTGCCAAGGAGCTTCTCCTTAGTAGATTTCTAGCGACCCATGCAAAGGAGACCCTGCTCTTGAATAGGGGGAGGAGTTTGCACTTCTGTTATATTGATTATTTTAATGTAAACCCCTGTGTGACATGAGCTCAGTTTTAACTAATCTCTTCTAACTTTATAGAGTCAAGAAGCCACAGGTTTTCATCTCTGTCCTTCAAATGATAGAATTGACCACTTTATGGATTACTTCCTTTCATCCTTCAATAGCCCTGAGGTAGGCACAGATGAGACAGCCAACATACATTCGCTAGGAATGTCTGGCTTCAGAGAAAGAGTATCTACGGTGCCCTGTGGAAGTTCTGTTTTGGGGAAGAGACTGAGCTGCCACAGGCAGTGTCCATTGTTTGATCAATCCCCTTTTATTTATCTCTCTTTGTTTTAAGATGGGGAGGGTAAGGGAAAGGGGCAGAGAGTGGGGGAAAGAGAGAGAGAATCTTAAGCCGGTTCCACACCCAGCGCAGAGCCTGATGTGGGGCTCAATCTCACCACCCTGAGGTCATGACCTGAGCCAAAATCAAGAGTCAAACTATTAACCCACTGAGCCAGCCAGACACTTCTTTTATCTCTTTTAAATCAGATTACTCTGTTAGCATTGGGGTGGTGGGAGGAGGAAGAAGGAGTTGAGGGACGGAGGTATGAAAGGAAGGAAGAAAGGAAGAAAAGTAGGAATGAAACATCTCAAATTTTATGAAGAATCTCAATGATGTCGCAAAAAAGGGAACATTCAGTTTGATGTGTTTTAAATTAGAGAAGTTTCCAACTGGAAGAGAAAGACTCAGGGTGAATATGAAAACCATCTTTAAAAATGTAAAGGGCCGTTTTGGGAAATTGGGATTTGATTGTTGTGTGTGGTCTGAGAAGGAAGTTTAGAGAGACAGATTCCAACTTATTATCAAGAAACTCTTTCCAGCTTCGAAGTCTAATTACAGGTCAGGCTGCTTGAGGACTTGGCAAGCTCCTGGACCCGAGAGGCCTCCGTAGGACCCTGGATGTCCAGCCCTCTAAGAAGAAGGATAAAAACAGGGATTGGTGCTTCAATTAGATGACCTCGAAAGTCTCTTCTAGCCAAGAAGCTCCAGGAGGAATTCCGAGCATCCTCTTGGCCACTGAATCAGATCCTTCTGCGAGATGGCACCTTCCACTCCTTGCTCTTGGTGTCACAAATCTGGTCTGCTTGCGCATTGAATGTGGAGAAGCAAACGGAATAGTGTTTGGGGATAATAGGCCGACTTAGACAACCAGTGGACCGATGTCAGTCTTTCAGAGCCAAGAGAGATCTGTGCGAGTTCTAAAATTTGGAAGACTCGCTTTTGTGAACTTCTGTCCCTGATGGTCCTGGTCAGCCCTTACCTGTAAGTAGAAGGCTGTGCGGTGTGGTGAATAAGACATCATCTCTGGGGGCACCTGGGTGGCTCAGTCAGTTGAGTGTCTAACTCTTGATTTCAGCTCAGGTCATGATTTCAGGGTCATGAGATGGAGCCCTGCCTTGGGCTCCATGCTCAGCAGGGAGTCTGCTTGAGGTTCTCTCTCTCTGTCTTTCCCTATGCCCCTTCCCCCTCAAATAAATCTTAGAAAAGAGAGAGAGATCATCTCTGGAGTTAGCCTGCCTAGGTATAAATCCTGGTTCCCATCTCCTGACTGTGGTGGTCACTGGTACTCTTTGCCCAAATATTTCCAGAACTTTTCTCCTGCGTGGTGGGATTAGACATCCCTCACCTCACCACGTGACTCACTCTGGCCAGTGACCCAAAAGCTGTAAAGTCAGTCTGTGATTTGCAGCCTGGTCTCAAAATGAGGACAGTGTAGACCAGAGCTCCCAACTGCTCCTGATGGTCATGCAGCGCAAGTGAGAAAAAAAATCCTTATTGTTTTAACCCACTTAGATTTGGGGGTGTGACCTGAGCATCACTCAGCCTCCCCCGAGTGATACACAGGCTCTGCCGGTTACTTAACATCTATCAACCTCAGGCTTCCCATCCATAAAATGGAAGAATAGCAGCACCCATCTCCTAGGAGTGCTATGGGAGTCAAGGGAGAGAGTCAATGCTTACAAAGTGCTTCACCCAGTGCCTGGCTTGGGTAGGTGCTCGGAAATGCCCTCTACTATTACGACTACACCATAAGCACCATCGGATCAGGAACCATGTGGCCTGGCACATGGCAGGCACTCAATGAAAATTTGTTGTAAACGTAAATTAAGTTGTTCTTGACCAAGATGTTAACGACGCCTCCCCAGCCAGTGTTAACCCAGTGAACAATACTCAGTTGTAACCTCTCGAGCGTTGGCTTCCTCCTTGAAACTCTCCCTTTGCTTCCTAAGGTACCTCTCTTGACTGGTTTCCTCCTCCTTCTCTGCAACCCTTTTTCCAGATCTTCTTTCCATCCCTTACTATCAGTACTGTTCTGCAGACTTAGGGCTTTGGTCCTCTTCAGACTGGAACTGCTGAATCCCGATAAGATACTAATGCTTGGGTTCCACCCCAGGTGTTCTCATGTACTTGGACTCCACACAGCTGGGTGTCAGCAAATTTAAAAGCTCACCAAGCCAAAGTAAAGAACCGGTGCTCGACACCTGCCTTGTCCAACGCGGAGGCACATGCCCCACATGGCCCTTAGGCACTTAAACTGCCTGGTGAGTCCAAGTACGATGTGCTGTAGGTATAACATGCAGAGCGGATTTCAAAGACTACAATGAAGAAAAGCACGTGAAGCAACTCATTAATAACTTTTCTATTGAGCACCTGTTGGAATGAGACTTCGGTAATTGAGTTAAAGAAAATATGGTATTAAAATTAATTTTACCTGTTTCTTTCTACTTTCAATGCGGCCGTTAGAACATTTTGAACCATATGCATGGCTTATGGTGTATTCCAACTAGGAAGAGTGCTCGGCACACTCGATGAATGTCTCCGTCTCTTCTCGTGGCTTTTACCGCCGGTGCACCGGTCACCCTCCGCCCTGGCTCTCCAGCACTTGTTTCTTTCCTGAACTTCAGAATCGCGCTTCTGACCCAAACCCAACGTCTTCTTCACAGAATCTGTTCTTGCCCCTCCGGCTGCGGCCACATCTACTCCGTGGGCAGACCAGAAGCCCCTAGAGCTTCCCTGGCTCCTCCTCTCCTCACATCTTCCCCAGACCCTGGGCTCCGACTCCAGACCCTCCAACTTCTTCACTTTCTCTCAGAACTCCCCCTGCACTGCCTTTCCACTATCGCTGCCCTCCCTGCCCGTAGGAGCAGGCTCTCGAAGCTCCTTACCCCCCTCAAGCTGCAGTAGGCACCTAACAATAGATGGGTGTTTTGGGATGCAAATCTCCCCAGCTCAACAGTCCCTCCATGGTTGCCTGGGTGGCTCAGTGGGTTAAGCCTCTGCCTTCGGCTCAGGTCGTGATCTCGGGGTCCTGGGATCGAGTCCCGCATCAGGCTCTCTGCTCAGCAGGGAGCCTGCTTCCCTGTCTCTCTCTGCCTGCCTCTCTGCCCACTTGTGATCTCTCTCTCTCTCTCTGTCAAATAAATAAATAAAATCTTTTTAAAAAAAAGTCCCTTCATGCCGCCAGGGGCCTTGAGGAGTCTCTGGGTCCTTCAGATAGGACACCGTCCTCACCTGCCTCTTCCCAGTTCCCACCTGGCACTGCCCCTCCAGCTGTGTTGGACCACGGATGCAGCCCATGCTCCCCGCTCTCCCAGGACTCTGGATCTTTGCCCAAACTGTACCCTCCTGGAATGTTTTTCTGGTTCCCCTGAGACAGCATAGCTCTCATCCTTCAGAACTCCCAAGCTCCTCCCCTCGAAGCCTTCCCCAGCCAACCCAGCCCTCAGACGGGCCCTCCCAGGCACCTGTCTCCTTCCCCAGTGGGCACCGTGCTGTCTTTTTACCCTGTTTACTTCTCCCATCAGACTATGAGCCTCTTAAAGGCAATAGCCATTCCTGATGCATCTTTGTATCCCCAGTGTCCCGCTTGGTGCCCAGCGCATAATAATATCATCACCACCACCATCATCATCATCACAACAGTGACAATCGTAGCAACGGGGACTGAGCAATTACTGCATATTAGAAACTGTGCTCTCAGTTCCACACGTATTGTCACTTTTAGGAAGAACTTAATCGTGTTGGGGCACCTGGGGGGCTCCGTTGGTTGAGCGTCCGACTCTTGGTTTCGGCTCAGGTCATGATCCCATGGGTCACGGGACGGATCCCCGCATGGGCTTCCCGCTCAGCAGGGAGTCTGCTTGAGAGTCTCTCTCTGCCCCTCCCCCTACTCCCATGAACGTGCACTCTCTCTCTCAAATCAATAAATGAATCTTAAAACAAAAAACTTTATCATGTCTATTAAAGCATGTGCCCAGGACTCTATGAAACACCATAAGAAACACAAAGGAGCATATTCTCTAAAGGAACTGAAAATATAATTAGGTAACAATAATAGTGCATGATTCTTCCCGACGAAACCACCACCCAAAGAAAGACATCATTCAAATAACTTGTAGTTTATTAAAGGAAGAGCTGTTCTTGGCATCTAAAAATAAAAATATGTCAATATAAATTCTAATGACTATGAACAGTTGAGAAACCAGAAATAAGAAAAGGATGCGAAGTATTTAGTGGAGTCAACCTTACAGAGCACATGGTTCGGCTCACCAACATTAGCTGAGCCTGGGATGCTTCTGCTCAAGCTTAAATAATCCCTATTAGTTTTCCCATTCGACAATCTATGTGATATTTATAGAACAGTGTGGCGATGAATTCTATATTTCTCTAAACATATACCTGTGTGTGTGTGTCTATGTATACACATATGAAAATAATTAGGAGAAAAGAAACACATGAATCATGTAAGGCAACAAAGGCCGACCAAAGTCTCCGAACCCATGAGAACTTCAGAATAGAGAGAGATAATGGCGGACTCCTGTAATCAGGGACTCTTCCTACAGGTAGTAAGATCTGAAGAAGAGGTCGAAGCAGACTGAAGGCACAGAAGGGAAGAAGAGGGGCTTTCCAAGGCAGAGGCAAAGCTTGGGAGTGGCCATGAGCATGTTCTGAGAACGCAGGTTTGACTCCTCCATGAAGTTAAATCTTACCTGTGTCTTTAAAAACTGCAGAGGACCGTCGTCTTCGTTTCCTCGGACTCATGTCTGTGCTTTGGTGTCACCCGTGGTGCAGGGTGAAGGGCTGTGCCTTTCTGATGAGTACCGGGCTTTTCCAAGGACACGGCGCTGTCAGAGAATGAAAGCGATGCTGTCTCACTTCTTAAGTGCTGGGAGGGGAGAGCAGGGGACCCCGCAGTCCACATGCTGTTCTGCCGGCTGGTGGGCTTGCCCGCTAGTTCCGCCCGGGCGTATAAATTCCCCTCTCCACACAAAGTGCCTCACAGACTGCCAGAATTCCTCATGTGGGGAGATAGCGGTGGTCCGTTACAGTTTTATTGACATCTAGAACAATCCTGAGCTTAGAGTAAATTTGGCACACCAAGCGATTTGTATAACCTCTGACCATCTGTTTCTCGGAAAGAGCCTGTGAAACTGTGGGTAGAACGTGTTCTGCCCGAGACTGTTGGGGTGTGGTGCATTCTAGGGGGATCAAAGCAGCAGGGGCAGCCAAAGCCTGACCCTAGACCCACCAACTGGGACTAGGCTGGAGGATAAAGCAAGATGGCCTTGATGATCGCTCCTCTTGCTCCAGATTGAAAGGTCAGGGATGAATACAAGCCTCCGGGACATGCCCCCAACTGCCCGCTGTGCCACACACCTGCTTCTTCCATGTCCCTCCTGATGACATACAGGAAGAGAGCAGATATGACACCGCAGCAACCTCCCGGGCTGCCTGAGGAGGAGGAGGGAGTAAAATATGAATTTCATGACAAATTTTTAGTGTTCAGGACAGACCATGCAAATGGGAGGGGTAGATAGGGCTCACCGTACAGGAATTCAAGCTGATTTTCTGAACCTCATGCTCTTGTTTCCCTTCCTGCCTGTAGATGCTGGGCTGAGCACTGCAGAATCTAAGGTAAACAAAGTCAGCAGCCAGCTCCCGGGAGGTCACCCGCTGGGACCCCTTGAGTGGGCGGAGTCGCTGGGAAGTTCTGTGCAGTCCCAGGACTATAACAACGTAGGAGGAGGTGTATGACCCAGACTGTGCCTACTGGCTATAAATAGGAATTAACCCGGCAAAGCGGGGAGTAAACAGGCAAAGGGAAGATCACAGAGAAGGACTGAGAAGTGAGTAAGGCCGGTGCTCTCAAGACCTTCAATGTGGTTGCAAGCAGAGGAGTGTGGTTGGTATGCTGAAGGCGGCGAGGAGCTTCAGAGACTTTAGGCAACACAATCAGAGCTGTATTTCAGAAAGATTCATCGGGCAACAGTGTGGGGGGGAAAATGGACTGGGCTCAAGGGGATATGGAAGGCAGCAAAGTTAGTTAGCCTGTTACAATAATCCAATTATTAAATAAATCAGTTTATAAACCAAGCTGGCAACAGTGAGGAATGGAGACGATAGGGCAGATTCACATTGTATTAAGGAGGCACAAAAGAATAAACAGAACGTAGAAACCAACTGGATGTAGGAAGTGAGGGATGGGGAGGTGAAGGACCATCCCCGAGCTTCAGCCTGAGCTAACAGAGAGGATGGGGAGGCCACCAACAATTACTGACTTGGACAGCATTGGTCAGGAAGCTGCCCCGTGTATTTCAAGCACGGAGGGTTTTAATACAAGGAATGGGGGGCTTACAAAATCTCAAGAGGGGCGAGCAGTGGTCCTCAGAAGCTCTGTGATTGCTGTCCAGAGGAGAAACTATTACAAATCTCAAGAATTTCTGGAAAGCCTGGCCCTCAGGCTGCAGCACCAAGGTAGGCAATCACCAAGAAGGAGCCAGCAGCTGTGTAGACCACCACTGTCAGGGGCTCCTCTGGGAGTTCGGCTGGAGAACGGAAGATTGAGATGGGGAACGCTGTGTGATCTCCCCGCCCCCACCAAGGGGCGTGTCCCATAGAGGCCTGCAGACAGCATCAACGAGGTCGTGGCTGGAAAGACAGATTTGAAAGTCGTGGGGCTCGAAAATGAGGTTCCCCCAAAGAGACTAGAGAGAGAAAAGTGAGAAATAAAGACGGTCTCTGCCACTGGCCCAAATACAAGGCCACAAAGCAAGCTTCTTGATGCTGGCCACCCACTGTCTACTGTCAGGAACTCCTTCATGCTACAGAGCCGACTCAGCCCCCAGATTCAGATCTGGTTCCTGCACGTCCCTCGCCTCCCATTACCTAGCACGCTACTGACCACGGAATATGGAATCAGATCTGCTGATCCAGTGTGCTGGCAAGAACTTTGAGCCCCAATTAGCTTAAAGGAGAGTGAGATGATGGTCAAGTGCGGGTGGGTGGGTGAGGAGGAAAAGGGGCAGAATTAGGGCTTGAGGTACCAGCTGAGCAAGCTATTTTCTACATTAAATTTAAACCCTTCCATAACTGCAGCCCACAAAGGAAATATGTCCGATGAAAAGCACATGATTCAAAGCAAATGAACAAAGCAATGCTTCTTTGTGCGAAAGATTTCATGGTCCGTCTCATTCGTCATGGGAGAAAAAACTTTTTAAAAGAATACATTTTTAAAAGCAATCCATGTTTACCAACCAAGTAATGTATATAAGATCACTCAAGGGAAGGCAAAATAAACCCATATCAGAAGTGTGTTCTAAAAAACAAAGTTCGTACAAAGATTCACCATTGCAGCTAAGATATCTCAAGGCATACTAAATATGTAATTTCTATAATTTCCCCCAGATGTAATCATTTGCTAAATCACAAGAGGGCAAGTGGTGAAGTAGGGGACAGAGGAGAATAACAGGTTGGAAGTAGCTTCCAGACAATTTCTCTTCCACTCTTTGAGCTTTATTCCACCCACTACCAGCATCTCTTCCTTTTCCATCGTCTTCCAACTTCCAATCACCTTTATTCATTCTCTGAAGACTCTGACAATTGACCACGGCCACTTCTGTCTTTGTCCAATTCAAGGTGCGTGTGAACACCTACCCAGTATCTGGGTGGAATGTTCTTGGCCAATCCATCACTAAATATTGTTGATTTTGATACCTGAAGTTTTGTCAAAACTGTTCACTTCTCTCTATCTTTCACCAAAGCCATGTTCTCCTCAATGTTGTCCATTGCCAGAGCAGAGGCTGTAAGCTCTATACAGACCTCCCACATTTATTCTCATGCCCCTCTAGGGTTATTATTTAAAATACTGGTATGATCATCTTAAACACCTATTGCTTAAAACTGAATATCTGAGTACATTCCAGCTCCTCATAGGAGAAGGTCCCAAATCCTTTCCATGGACTCGAAGCCCCCCAAGACTTGGCCTCTTCCCTCCTCTACAGTTTCTTCTTGCCCTGTGCCTCTCCTTAATCCCCAAGCTTCAATCTTGCTGGTCTTATTTCAATTCTTAGAACGTACCAGATTCTTTCCAGGTTCAGAGTCTTTGCCTTCACTCTTCTGTTTGGATAGAACGGCCTTCCTCCATTGCTTGACTGTCACTCCCTCCACCAGCTGATTCTTTCTCAGCCCTAGTTACTGTTTATTTAATTTAGATTGAAGGAAAAAATTGGGAGGCTGGGGACAGAAAGGATAACCATAGCCTGGTTTTGCATGTAACAAGTTTGCACTGGACACTTGCTCAATCTCACCCAACTTAATCCCGTCTCAGAAAGAAGAAATAATTTTACATCCAGAAGTAAATTGAGACACATGGATAAGAAATTTAAGCCGGAAAGAATTGTTTGAATCATGGCCACTGTGATCCGTTGTGTGGGTCCTGCCCCGCTCAAGGGAATAGTCAGGAGGTGGATAGGAGCTAAAATGCACCTTGATTTTCCAAGCAACACGTTTGCGGGGACTGCCCCAGCTGAAGATGTGCCTTTTTTCTCGTTTGCATAAAGTAGGGTTGGGACTGGTGGTTTCCTGATTCACATCCCAAAGATGTGGGCCCTTTGGTGATTTCAGTGGTGTCCAAAGAAACGGAATAACTTGAAAGTCTGTCAGATAAGAAAGGAGCGCAGACAAAGCCCAATGCTGGTGGCGGCTCCATTAACCTACCATGAAGCAACTCAAACAGTTAAGTGTGAGGGAGAACAGAAGAGAAGATCCAAATGCATATTGAGCTCTGACACGGCAATTAAGGACATCTAATAGAGTCTGTAAGTGGTTCCTCTCTGACTTTAAGACGTCTCTTAGAAGTCAAGAAGGGTTGAATGGGGCCCCCAAACACAGATCTTGCTATTTAACATTCCCAATAATCTCGATGTTAACCCCTCAGTTGTTCTCAGATCCTGCTCCACTTGCTACAAAATTAAAATTAGAATCGATACAATGAATCCTCAGTATGTAAAACAATTCAAGGCTCTATTTAAGCACGAAGCTTCATTTAAGCTGTAGGAATAAAAAGAAAAGACAGCCCTTTGTTCTCCTCATTTCACAAGCCTGCAAATGGCCTCTTAGCCAAAATAGCTCCTCTAATCTTTAAGTTTTAATTAGCCGCCCACAATTCATAAAATATCAGGAATTAAAATGCTGATACCTCATTCTCCTGAGAAATGGCACGCAATTAACCTCTTTTTTCTGGTTAAAGACAGAAATGGAGAAAGGGTAATGACAAAATTAATCTATTCTGGTGGCGAGAGCAGCCTCCGACCCCCCATCAAAGGGAAAGCAGTTCCGAGCGCGGAGAAACAGTGGATTCGCGGCAGATAGCCTTGTGGATTCGTGACAAGTCCTAGCACAACGTCATTCTGGGCATCCCAAATCTTACGAAAATGTGAAATGATTCCCCAGTTAACTGACCTAACCCACCTTCCTTTTTACTCTGAAAATGGGTATACACGTCAGTGCTAAATAACGTCTGAAGCTCCAGCTTTCTCTCCAGGTGGAAGAAAAGGCTAAGAAACTCACACCTTCCTGGAATGATCTCGAGATCAAAATTTACACCTGGCGGTAAAGTCAGATGGAATTGCTGGTACTGAGTTTGCGCCTTTCTGGAATAATTATTCCCCCCAAAAAGTAGATTTTGCTTTTTTTTTCCCTGATGGTAAATCTTTAAATAAGATTAGCCATATCCATTTAAACTTAATGGAAAGCTCACAGAGACAGAATAGAGCCCAAAACATTTTAACATACACTCTCAATGAAGACACGAGGACACATGGGGCAAACAGAGGCTGTCGAGTCCAACCACTTGCTTTCAAACCGCACCGTGAAAACTCGATAGCTGTGTGATCTAGGGTAAGTTGCTTAACCTGTCTGAGCTCTTGCTATGTATCTGTGAAAGGAGGACAAAAACTTGTGTTGTGAGCATGAAACAGAGAAAGCTTATAACACAGAACCCAACACTTCACTAGTGCTCATTAAGATTAGCTACGATTATTGTCAAAAGAGAAACCCAAATATCTTTAATGAGTACAAAGAAAGATAATGTTTCACATTAAGAACTCCCTGGTAATTCCAATTGCTGCTGTTTGTTTGTTTGTTAGGTAACAGCTTTACTGAGTTACAATTCATATGCAGCATAATTAACCTGTTTAAAATGCCCGCTTCAGTGGTTTTTAGCAGATTCTTAGAGCTGTGCAGCCATCACCACGATCAATTTTAGAACAGTTCGAAGCATGGGAATAGAAACTCCATACTCATTAGTTATCACCCCCCAACCTTGTCCCAGCCCTAAGCAACCACTAATCCACTTTCTGTCTCTATAGATTTGCCTGTTTTGTATATTTCACAGAAATCGAATCATAAGATATGTATGTAGTCTTCCTGTGAATGATTTCTTTCATTCAGCCTTAGGTTTTCAAGGTTCACCCATGCTATGGCATAATCAGGATTTCATTCCTTTTTATGGTTGAACAGTATTTTATTATATGAATGTACTTACATTTTGCTTATCCATTGCTATTTTTCCTTGATAGAGTAATTGTAAATTCAGTGCTAAATAATAAAAGCATGGTAACATATAATATCAACCTTCATCCATACGGAGCTGCTTTCTAGCCCACAGAGTGCGTTGATGTATATGATTTCATTTGAACCTGAATTTTATTTGCGGCTCACAACAATCCTGGGTGGCAGATGTTGTGCATTTCACAGATGAGCCTGAAGAAGTTAGAGGTCGTAGCAAAGGTTATATGGCCACATGGTTATGGGCAGAGCTGGGACGCGAACTCAGACCGTCTGAGCAGAGTCCACACTTCTCCTGATACTGTTGAGCCGCAATGGGTACCAGCCAGTCAAACAACCAGGGTAAGTGAAGGTCCACAGCTTGGGGTACACTTTTTGGGTCTTGGAAGGAGCTGAGAGAAGATAATAAATAAAAGCTCTTTACCGTGACCTCTATTTGCACACAAAATGGAGTCACCAGCAAGGGGGCGGGGATCTTGGCTCTGCAACTTCAAAGTGAATTTATCATTTATCGTATCGCGGCTTCTGCTGGAGTTGACCCATTCCTTAAGAAGCAAAACAATGGGTCCCTTGTTAAGCGTTCCATCTTCCCATTCCCCCTGGCCAAGTGCCTAGTTGAGGTTCAACGACGATGCCATTTCTCAGCGGTACCGCTGTGATCAGAGACACACACAGCCGGTCTGAGGGGAAAAGGAGAATTTCCTTCTGTATTTAAACCCCCAGCTGGATTCCTATGCTTTGCTGCAAATGGGTACAATAGCCAGCTCCCTCCTATTGTTTAAATTGTCCTGCTCCTTTGGCTGGGAACAAATGACCCCACATTATTTTACTTTTCAAAAGACATTCTGAGAACTTTTTTTAAAAGATTGCATTTATTTATTTAATAGAGAGAAAGTGAGCGAGAGAAAGAAAGAGCATAAGCCCGGAGAGAGGCAGAGGGAAAGGGAAAAGCAGACTCTCCTCTGAATAGGGAGACTGATGTGAGGCTTGATCCCAGGACCCTGGGATCGTGACCTGAGCCAAAGGCAGACGCTTAACCAATGGAGCCACCCAGGCACCCTGCGAATTTTCTTCTTTAATCATCTTTTATTTCCCCCAAGCCTCAACCAAAGTGATTTGTTAACAATAACCATTTATGTACACAACTCTAGTGTGTTTGGGTGTGTATGCAAAATCTGGAAGCCACCTTGGGAGAGGGGGAGAGAGAGAAAGAAAATAGGGTTTGAAATCCATCTGTGGATTTAAATTGAGTAATATGAGCTTATGACTGCCACCCCCCCTTCCCCACTTGATACCAGCACAAGCTGAGTTCCTTCTGGGCTGTTCTACCCAGGGAAGACTTTCAGCCGCAAAACACAAACCCAGCTGTGACGGGGCTAGAAGTCTTGTAACCAAGACCTGTAGGTTGCTCGCTTTTCTCGAAAGCCGTGGTCAACCCAGCAAAGCTCCTCACAGGCCCAGGGAAGTTCAGCGGGCTGCAGCGCCTTCAGAACGGCTGGATAAGTAAATGCCGGGCACGAGCTTGGTAGGCATGCCAGGGAGCCCTGGACGTGTGGCCTCCTAGCCATCTAGGGTGAGAAGGATGTGTGGTTGCAGAGAATTCCAGGCCAGGCAAGCCTGTGACCTTCGCCACCGCCTGACAACGCTCTGCAGTCCTCGGTCCTTATTCAGCCCAGACCCTCGCTGGTGTCGTTTGCAAATGGCCTTGGGGCCCTTGAGATACATGGACTCGGAGCCCCGGGGTCCTGAGGTGGGAGAGTGCAAGGTGAGCCAGCACCCCGTGCGGGGGGTGTCGCCCTGTCCGCGGTGACTCTTGCCTTCAGTGAAAAGAGACTTGGTTCCACTTTAAGCACCTGTTGTTCAGTTGCTTTCTTCCCCCCAGGAAATAATAGAATCTTCCCTTGGTTCGTCCTCAGCGGTTGTTTCTGGACATCCCCAGCAGAGTTTCATTATGGGTTGACTTGTGTGTCCCCCCGCCCCCGACAAAAATTCAGATTCTGAAGTCCTAACTTCCGGTATCTCAGAATGTCACTGTGTTTGGAACTGGAGTTGTCGCAGAGGTAATAATGGTATATAACTGGTGTCCTTATAAAAGAATTTGGACAGAGATACACACAGAGGGAGAACACCATGCAGGCCGAGAGCAGGGCACGCTTTCTGCACGCCAAGGGATTGCCAGCAAACCACCAGGGGCCGTCGAGAGGCATGGAACATTCTCCCTCTGAGCCTCAGAAGGAGCCAACCCTGCCAACACCTTGATCTCAGAATTCTTAGCTTCCACAACTGTGAGACGATAGCCCCCAAGTCTGTGGTACACTGTCATGGCGGCCCCAGCGAATGAATACGGGGCCTTTTCCTTGGTTTTTGGAATTGCTTCACATCTCGTCTTATATCTTTCCCTGGTGTCACGGGGAAACTGGCCTCTTTCATTCCAGTCTCCTGCATGTATGTGTGTGTGTGTGTGTGTGTGTGCGCGTGTGTGTGTGTGTGTTGGGGGGTTCTTTTTCTGCCTTGGCAGGACTCTGTGAGAAGATGGAGTGTGTTACGTTAAGCCCAATTCTAGAGGCCTCTGCACAGCCGAGGATGCTAAAACAATGTTTCCTTTTAATAAATTCATTCCATTTATCTCTTAGTACTAATTTTTCCGAGAGATGAGATCCTTTCATGTGACAAATAATTGGCACGGTAATATATAACAAATATCTTTTTAGAGCTTAGTATGTGCCCGCCTCTGTTTTGGTTACATATATTAGCAATTTAAGGATTACGACTGTCCTATGAGGGAGATACTATTATTATTATTATTACCATATTATTATCATCATTCTCCTCATCATCATCATCCCTACTTAACGGGTGAAGGAACTAAGGCAAGGAGAGATTGAATGACATCCTCTCTAAGGTCAGCGGCCAAGCCAGGGGTCAAAGCCTGGCTGCAATCTGGCACCAGAATCCGGGCTCCGAATCACCGTGCTTCTTGCAAGCAGAATTAATGGCACGAATGTGGGGTTTTGAATATGGCCTCTCCTTGCGGGTGTCAGTGATCTCTGCCCAGCCCCGTGTCCTGAATCCGGAATGATGCCTCCTTCCCAGCCCGCTGCTGGTGGGTTGTTTTATACAGAAGACTAGCAGAACCAGGAGCCTCTCCTAATATGCAGCACCCTCAGGGCGCCCATGTCCCCGTGTCGGTGTCCAGCAGAACCACGGGAGGGTCCGTGCGGCCCAGCAGGAAATGAGAGAAACCTGATGGACTGAGTTCCAATGGGGGTGCCTTGGGAGGGGACCTCCCAAGCTCACGCACCGAAGACCGACACCTGCACGGGCTCGTAACCCCACACGAATGAGCGAAGTGATAATTGCTGGATTAAGGAAACCGTTTCCAGGATGAAGACATGTTTCTGTTTGTGTTGGATTGTTTACTGTCTTTCTAGCTCCTGGAACACGAAACCTTCATTTAGCTCTTAATCTCTCAGCTACACCTGGAAAGTTTTCTAACACGTGTTTATCTAGAAAGTTATTTGAATCTTACTTTTAAAAATAGCAGTCAGAACATCTTAAGTAAGTTGAAAGACGAAGAGAATGTTACTGCTGTTGCTGTTAAGACATTTGTTGAATGTCATTACATGGAATGACACTGTGTAATGTGTGACGGTGATCCTGGCTCCTGGGTTTGTGACCTAAATTAACCTGGGCTAGCGCTCGGGCAGATCCTGGTCTCCCAAATGCCTCAACTTGTCTCTGTTAGACCAAGGCCAAGCACGCTCATTACAGAGCACTAACGAAGAGGCCCAGCTCCCCGCTCTTCTGTTCTGCTATGTTGAAAGTTTAGAGCATTTTTCCACCCTGTTTCTTAAATTATGAAAGTGAGAAATTTTATAAAAGGCAGATAAACAAAAAAGAAAACACCGAAAATCATCCACAATCTTAGATTAGCCACACCACCTTTTCAGTCTCTCTGAAAGAGTTGCTTACTGTCAAATCAACAGATGTCAAGAAACATTACTTGAGAATCTGTAATGTTTCTGGTGCGGGGCTAGATGACATAAAGGCATAGAAAAGGAACGGAAACCCCTGTCGGGACCCTCTGAAGGGTTCATTCTCTTGGTAGGGAATATAATAAAAACAAACACAGCCAGGGCTGAGACATGGTGGTGAGGGGGAGGACATGTAAGGGGAGGAGATGTGTTATTATTCGTTGAATAAATAGGCATTGAGTACCTGCTATGTGCTCTCCGCTATGAGCATGGATGGAGGCCTTCAAGAAATAATAGTAGCAGGGAGCCTGGTTGGCTCAGTGGGTTAAAGCCTCTGCCTTTGGCTCAGGTCATGATCTCAGGGTTCTGAGGTCGAGCCCCGCATCGGGCTCTCTGCTCAACAGGAGCTTGCTTTCCCCTCTCTCTCTGCCTGCCTCTCTGCCTACCTATGATCTCTCACTCTCTGTTGAATAAGTAAATAAATAATCTTTAAAAAGAAAGAAAGAAAAGAAAACAAATAATAGTAGCCGGTAAGGAAAAAAGACCCATGAGATTCAACAAAATATCACCTAGATGGCTACATGGACAAGATGGTGTGATGGAACATTTAAACTTCCCTGGGGAGCCAGGAGGAGCTGATGCGGACATCGCTTCCCCAGGCGAGGAGTGGGGCTTACCGAATTCGCCACGTGCCCGGCGCCCAGCGCTTGTCATATGGGACGAGCTTACTTCTCACCACAGGGCTAGAAAAGAAGTCGTTTTTTAAAAAATTTTAAAAAGAAAAGAAGTCATTTACTTTTTCTCTATTTTGCAGCTGGAGAGACTGAAACTGAGCAGGGTTATAGACTTAGAAACATTACTCAGCCAACAGTGGAGTCGGAGCTGAGGCTCCCACATGTGCCTCCCACACCTGCCTCCGGCTGGGCCCCGGACCACTCCCCAGGCCATACGGATACGCACCAAAAGCAGGGGCAACCTGGTTTCCTTCTGCCTTCTCCTCTCTCTTCTGCTGGGATGCATTTCCTCTGCATCTGGGGCAGTCCAAAGAATGACGGTGTTGGTGTCCCTTCGGCCTGTTTTCACAGCGTGAGGGTTTAAGGCTCTGAGCCACAGACTGCTGCAATGAGCCACAGCTCAGATCCTGCGGCCAGGATGGCTGGCGGGAACAGGCCCTCCAATGCCCACCATGCATGCAGCTGAGAACCCCGATTTAAAAGGAATAAAATCGGGGCCCCTGAGTGGCTCAGTCGGTTAAGTGACTGCCTTTGGCTCAGATCATGATCCCCAGGGTCCTGGGCCCGCCTCGGGCTCCCTGCTCAGAGGGGGAGTCTGCTTTTCCTTCTCCCTCTGCCGCTCCCCCTGCTTGTTCTCTCTCTTTCTCTCTCTCAAATGAATGAATAAAATCTTTAAAATAAACAAATAAAAGGAATAAAGTTATATTCAGGCTGTCTTGAAGTTTTTCTCTGTGCCTGAGATCAAAGCCCTCCCCTGAGGATTCCCGGCTATAACCTGCCAAATCATTGTCAGAGCTGCCCTTCTGCTCCCCCCCCCACCCTCGCCCCCACCACCGCAGGAGAGAGGCTTTGACTGCGCTGCTCCCTCCTGCCTGCTTCCTTCTCTCTGTTGCTTTTGCCCTCTTCCTCTGGTTCTGTGAGCCCAGCACCACTCCACCGTCGTTGTCGAGGGTGACCAGTGCCTGTCCTTCCAGCCATTCTGGGTCATGTGCCCTCTTCCAGCCCCCAGCGCTGCTCAATACTACTAGCGTTTTCTTGCCAGAACATGGAAAGTCTGAGGTATCTCTTCCTGAAGTCAAAGCCACCGTTTGGAGCAGATGGCACTTTGCCATAAGGAAATGAGCACACGTTCAAAACAGAAAGTGAAAGCTTGGCTGGAGTCAGGGCCCCTTGAGCAGCCGATAGTGCACTCTCTGCGAGGTCGGAATGAGAGAGATGCAGATTGGCTTCCACCGTGGGAAAGGTCTCACGCAGAAGCAAAACTCGAGAGACAGTTTGAAAAATGGCTGTGAATTTGAAGAGACGCTAGAGGAACAAAATATACAATAAACAAACATCCGATTATATTTTTTCTGAGCAATTTACCAATTTGACATAAGAAAATGCTTAAAAGCATTTCCATGTTTCCAAGCATTTCCAAGTTTCCATGCTGCTATATACCTACCTGTATTTCATTCCTGCCTGATCAATAGAGCTTAACCTACTCAACAAATCAGGGCTTCATTCTGTAAAAAGCATAAAACCAAATTTTTCTGTTAATTATTGTTCCTAAAATAAGAGATCAGACCAATCGAATTTAGATACAGTTTATGGATGTAATAGTAAAGTCCTTCACAATCATATCTTTAGAACTTCCTTCAGTTAAGGAATGAAAACATCATTGCTATTGGGTGAGATTATCTCTGAATACTTTACGGGACACTTACTGTGGCTTAAAAGTTCAGCTCAGGTTTACAATTGGTAAGAGAAAAAGAAAGAAAGAAAAAAGGACAGGTAATGTGTACTTTCAAAAGCCTTCCAATAGCGTGCGTAGTGACACTGTATAAAATGAAATATATAGACATATATGCTTATCTATACGAAAATTATTTACTGCAGGATACACTCAAAGCTACCAATAAACACTTGCTCTGAGAAAAGCATTTAGGAAGAAAAAAGAAAGTTTACTTGCAAAGAAGTTTAATAAAGGAGAGTCCGAGTTTTAAAAAGAGTAGCTTAAAAAGAAACAAAAGCAAGCAAAAAACCGAAATCAACAACAACAAAAATTGAAACACACCCACATCTACATGCAAGATAAACAATGTGACCAAGTTTACACTTAGTCAGCTCATGGTGGGAAAACAGAGATTTTGTCACAGTATTTCATCTACAAAGGTCACCACCTCTTCAGACATTAACATTGAAATTGTCATGGATGAAATTAACTCTGATGCAGAGTCAATCCAGGAGCAACTACGGTTTCATTTATTATGGGGATACTAACGGGGGCGGGGGAGGGATCCTCTGGAAGACTGTCTTGGTTTATCTCAGAATGCAAAGTGCCTTTTAACATTTTTGTCTGACTAGAGTACATGATTTCTCATGCACACTAACTCATCCCAGAGGGAGGGTCAAAGAGTATATTGCTTTTAGACATACTTATTGTTAAGAGGTGATAGGATCCATCTCAATGAGGCCACCATCCCTTTTATGGTCTCTGCCAACAATGTCCACGTCTCATTGTGGACGGATGTCAGTCCCTGTGACCATCTCACGTGACCTCAAGGAGAAATCAAAAACAAGAACTGGAAAACCAATTAAGCATAAACATGCAGGCACTATTTGTGAACAACCAGATACGATAGAAACATAAGATGACCTAAAGGCCTTTCTCATGTCCATGTGGAAATCAGAAACTTTCATTTTTCCAACAAAACAGGTTATACTTTATGATGCACAGCCGTTTGGAGAACTGCTCGCAAGTACACGTATCCCTTTCCCTTTTTTGCATATATAACCCCCTGTAGCGAACAAGCCTCGAACAGAGCCACCAAGCCATCTGAAAAGCTGTCTCCCAGGCTATCATCCTCAGTAGGGCAACGGATAAAGCATTTGCTAACCTACTTTGAGGTTGGTTTTCTTTCAATTGACACCATGCTGCCCCACCTGCTTCCTTCCTGAACTATCAGCGGCAACACTTACAAAGCAACCACAAGTCCGATTTTTGGAAGGGTGTGAACATGCCACCCGAAACATACCACTTTGGCCTAAAGATTATTTTGATCTGAAGGCACCTGCCAAGAAGCTGTCTGCTCTTCCCCATTTGCCCAAAAGCAGGGTAGACATTTGTAAAGATGTCCCTTGCCAACTCCCCCATCTCCTACCAGGAAGGACAGAAGTTAATCACCAAAGACAACAGGACACCCTGATCAGCCTACAAATGGCACCAGAAGAATCTACGTAACCAACTTTACTAACTAGCCTTATTTGCCATTAGTTTCCCATTCGTTTACCTTCCCACAATTTGCCGCCCTAGAAACGTAGTCTTTTTCCTTTGTCTTGTTACTTCTCTACAAATGTATTGTTCTGGGGTTAAGATGCTATAGAAGTTGAAGTTCTAACCAGTCCTTGGAGCTGCTCATCACTGGTGCTCCCACAAGTGTGTGCAGTGTATACATGCTCGTGAACTTCTATTTGTGTAGCTACTTTTCTTGTTAATCTGTCTCTTGTCAGTCCACATTCTAGGGCCCCTGCTGAGAAGCTGAGAGGGTAGTGGGAAAAAGTTTTTTTCCTCCCTCCCATCCCAAAGGTCTTCGTAAGCACAGATAAATCTATTCAACTGCACTTATCCAATTTAGCCAGTCTTGGTCAGACAACTTTCTATCACAAAATAGGCCAAATATCTTATCGCAACTCCTCTTTGACCTCTCCTGGCTTCATCTAAACCTGTTCTTCTTGTAGCATCTCCCTGGAAATCACACACTCCTGCAAAACAATACTTTGAAGACTGTAATCAAGTTACTCTTAGTTTTTTTTTTTATCTTGGTGAGTCTATTTCATATGCTTTTGTTGTTGTTGTTTGGTTTTATTTTTTTAAGATTTAGTTATTTTAGAGAGGAAGCATGGGAGGGGTGCCTGGGTGGCTCAGTCATTAAGCATCTGTCTTCGGCTCCAGTCATGATCCCAGGGTCCTGGGATTGAGCCCTGTGTCAGGCTCCCTGCTCATCGAGAAGCCTGCTTCTCCCTCTCCCACTCTCCCTGCTTGTGTTCCGTCTCTTGCTGTGTCTCTTTATGTCAAATAAATAAATAAAATCTGAAAAAAAAAAAAAAAAAGAAAGCGCATTAGAGCATGAGCAGGAGGAGCAGAGGGAGAGGGAAAGAGAATCCGAAGCAGGCTCCATGCCCCCCAGCACCAAGCCAGAGGTGGGGCTTGATCTCACAACCCTGAGACCAGGACCTGAGCTGAAACCAAGAATCAGGCGCTTCATCGACTGCACCACCCAGGCGCCCCATTTTTGTTGTTTTTAACATAAACCTCCTCTTCCTTAATCATAGCTTTTTTCTTTGCTAACCCTTTCCTCTTAAACTGAGTTAATCAAAACTGAACAAAATGCTCCAACATGAATCACACTAACTATACACTAACAGTATATAAAAGAATTACTCCTTTATTTTTATGGCTCATATTTCATTTTGATACATCTCAGAATTATGCTGGCTTTTCACAAGGACACATCTATGTAGGTTTTTTTTTTTTCTCATTTATATTCAACTTTGTCTCCTACCTGATAGAGTTATTGACAAGTTTAGTAGGATTATGCATGAAACACGCTCATCAGAATTCCCCAGCACATAGAGAGCACTCAAGAAATGGTGACTCTGGATATTCTTGATAGAGAGTCAATGAGCATGTAGAGAGAAGGGTTGCTCAAAATGCACCGTAGAATATATTTCAGCAATGAATAGTCAAATATTCGTGCACCCAGCTGTAAGACGACTCATGTATGGAAATTGGAGTTTATGGAAGAAATACGTGACTTGGGTGTCCGTTATGAAGAAGAGCCTTGCCTTTGCTCAAATGGTTCTGCTTCATTCCCTGGACCCACACCTAGGCCTGCAAATAATACTGCAAGATTTCGGTTAGATCAGCGAGCTACACTTACACAAGGTAATCAATTCTAACACCACATATTAAGGATTATCATGTAGGAGCCCTACGTTCCTGGAATCTGAGGCAAATGCAAACAGAAGTTGTATTTCTGACCAAGGCTCAACCTATAAATCTGAGATAGGACAACAAATACAACAGAAAACTAAATAACTATAAGCCACTATACAGTTAAGAAGTAGACCTATAACCCAAGACTAATAAAATGTGTATTAATATATGTACCTATTGATTATACAAAAGTCCCCCAATGGATTATTAAATGCCCATCTAGTTTTATTGTATATAAAACAATTATATCAGTTCACTCTATCTTAATTCCGCCCCAAAATGAAATCATATCCAGGATAATTAAGGAATAAATAGTCATTTAGCAATGTGCTTGTGGCTCCCTTAGAAATTTGTCGCATGAGCCATATGTCCCAGGTTTCTTTCTAAAAACTTTTCAAGGAAATGTGGAAAGATGGCTTTCCCTTCCCACACTGGATAAATGGTCTGAAGCAAGAGTAGACGTTCACAACCTGTCTGTTGCCCGTAGAGACCTGGGCTGAGCATTAACTGATAAATGTGTGATGTGATCACATTCTTTCCATTGAACGCATTTCTTTTCTAAAGTAAGGGCTGACGCCACACCTTTACCCCTCACCCTTCACCCCCTCCTCAGTCCTGAAGAGCTATCCCAGGGCAGGTGTCAGGGGCTCCCTAGGAGACAATCACATTCGGTCCTACTCAGACTTCACTCTGGGAAGTAACAGTGTTTGAAATCGATCAGACCACTTCACGCATCAATGAAAAACAATAAAAGTGATCAGATTACATCTTTACACTTTACTTCTTAAGGTAATATATATATATGTGTTCATATTATATGATTATTTTTAAATATATACATACATAAAACAGTTTAAGTGCTCCCTATTTTCTTTGTGTTCATTCCTCGCTCCGACGAGGCCAGGAAAACCCTTTTGGACCACGGCCCAGTGGGACCCTGACCAAATGATCCCCTTTTACCTTTCCCCCTTCGAACTTCTAATCTGATATGTGCCTCTGGCCTCCCTCAATACCAAATGTCCACTAGCAAATACCTGATCTTATTGTCTGCTCTGCAGGGTAGCCAACCCTCAGGTTTTCTGAAATGAACAACCCCTCTCATTTTCAGCGTCCACATCACTCCCCTTGCATTTAAACATGCAGAGAGCTGGTTGCACCCCAGTTTGGTCTTCCCCTTCTCCAAGGAATCTTCCTCTGAGGGCCCAACCAAGACCTACTTCCCCATAATGCCTTTTTGGATTAACCGGCAAAGGCTTCTGGTTTCTTCTATAGCTCGCCTCATTTTTATGCACACATCATAACCAGACATCCCAACAATTATTCAGGTGCAGTAACACTTAAGAGGTAGCAGATGTTAGATGCCTGACGTATGTTAGGTTTAATCTTTGCAATCCTACAAGGACTATTATATGTAAAATGAGGATAGTGATGCATACTTTATTAGGTAATTATGAAGATCTAGTAATTTCTGGCACATAGTGGGAGGTCAATAATGAATGCTCAGCTGATGAATGAATTAATAACCTGAGAGCACACAGTACTTCACAAACGCGAAGTACCCTCCCAAAACAACAGAGCCAGAAGATACGCAAGACCTACTGCCTGAATTCCAAGAGGGATCGTCTTACCGTGCTGACCAGCAACGCACCACCACATGTTCCTTTTCCAGGGACTTAACAAATCGAAATTTCTTCCTCCTTTAATTCGAATCTACATCCTTGCAACTTCTCCCCCTGGGTCCTGGCTCAGCTCCCAGGAGCCTACCCAATACAGGAGGGTTTAGGATTAGCTAGGAGAGTTGATCCCACCCCCAACACACATACAGTCACTACAAAAGCAAAAACGCTGGGAGAAAGATGTATTTCGAGCATGTGTCAAAGTTTTATTTCAGACTTGCAGGAAAAAAGACAGCAAAAGGAAGAAGCTTGTTCAGAGAAACAGTCTAGATAAGGGCTCTTTTAGAAATACGAAGGAATGTCCAGAATAAGTGCATACTCAAAATTCAGCTGCTTCTGAATCTCACTCGCAGGGCTTGTTAAAACACCTGACGCTGTAAACCAGTTTCTGATACAGTAAATCTTAGGTGGGGCCCAGAATTTGCATTTTGAACTAGTTCCCAGGGAAAGATGAGGCTGCTGGTCCGGGGACCACACTTTGAGAACCACCGGTCTACCCTCCAAACAAAGTTGTTTAGGTGCAAGACATTAACAGCTGTGAGGCCGCCGCGCCTTTACCCCTTTGCCAAGTAGCCCTGACTATACCCCCGCAGCGGCCCAGCGGACGCCTCGAACCGGAAATACGGAGCCGCCAGGTTCCCTTACGGGCGAGGCCCGCTGGGGGCCGCTCGATCCAACAGCAGGGTCCTGCTTTTCCAACCGGGATGCTCTGGGGAGCGAAATTTGGGGTGAGACCCTAGGAGCTCTTCCTCACACCAGCACCTGCGCGCAGCATCCTCCGGTCGCCGGGGCCGTGCCCCGGGGCCGGGAGCTGCGGGGTTCCGGAAAAGAGCGAGCAGTGGGACTCCGGGGGTGCCAGGCCCTGGCGTCCCGCCCCGCCCCCACGCTCCGCACCGCGCACGCGCAGCAGCTCCTCCGACTCACGCCAGGAAGGCGCCCCGGAAGTGGGGTGCGGGGCGGCCGCTGTCCGGGGGCGGGGGGGTGGGCGCTGGGAGTGGCTTGTTTCCACTCCTCGCACGCTTATCCTTCCAGTCCTTGTTTTCAAGTGAGCTGGCATTCGTGAGCCGGGTGACTCGGGAGAGGCAATTCACTCGAAATTTGACTCCCTTTAGACTAAAAAGGGAGCGCTGCCGAAACCCGGGATCGAACCAGGGACCTTTAGATCTTCAGTCTAACGCTCTCCCAACTGAGCTATTTCGGCGCCCTTTCAACTCTCTTTAGAGTAGACTATTACTGAACTATTTGCGTCCGCCCCTTCCTTCTCTCCCCATCACCGCTTGAGAGTATTCCTTCCTGGTCATGTTAAACGATTACATCAGAGTTCCGCCTTGCTCTTTACAAGCCACGATTAGATGCAACCAATACGTTACTTACTTTCCTCAACAGAATCCCAATTTCTGACTTAATTATCAACAGGGATCCCGGGCGCGCTCGGGCGCTAGCTGCTGGGCTCCTCCGCGCCCCGCGCAGGCGGGCTCGTCCCCCCAGGCTCCTCCACGCGGTCCTCCAGCGGCGTGGTCCCCTGGGCGAAACCCCCTGCCCCAGGAGGCAGGCCCTTCCCGCCGATCCGCGCCTGCGTGTGATCGTGCACATTTGTCATCACTGAGATGAAGGAGGGGACAAGGGCATGGAGGCAGGATCGCAGCCTTCCTGTGATGCTGGGTCCTCGGGATGCCCCCTGAACCTACAACCACTTTGCACGGAGTCGGCCTGGCACACCGCAGGCGCTCCATATAATGCTTGGCGAGCTCATTAGGGACGATTTCCCAGTGCCAAAGCTACTTCCTACACCTGTAGGCAGATGTTGCCGAACCATACTCTACGTGCCAGGCACAGACATTCTACAAAGCCCAAACATCCTGTTGTTTTATAGATCTTTTTCTCTCCAATTAATTCGTGATTCTCTAAAAGCAGTAATGATTACCGTAACGCCCTCTTAGCTCCCCCCTTAGAGCTTTGCATTTAAGTTGAACCTTCACAGGCAATTTCGAGGGATGCATGGATGAGTGCCTTCGAATGTGAAAGGAAAAAAGGGGATAAAGGATTGAATATTGGAAGTGTTTGCAATCCCTAAGGTGTAGAGTCGCTTTCTGAGTTCCTTTGTTGTGTCAAACCCAGATAAGAGAAGAGCTTGAGATTTGAAAGAAGTCATGGCTAAGGAGGGGAAAGAGACCCAAGAAAACTTGGGGACAGCATTGATCTGTGAAGGCTTTGTGGGGATTAGCGTGAAGGAAGGGGCAATTTGGAGCAGCAGATCCTACATAAAGAGATGAGAAGAGGATTTCACAGGCTTTCTTGAGCATCACGAATGTAGCTACCTTTCACATTGTCCTCAAAACACTGCAGGAAAGACTTGAACCTGGCTGGCTGGCGAAATAGCCAGTAAGTTTTAACGGGATTTGAGATGGGAGTCAGGGAGAAGAAAAGGCCCAGCATCAGAGGGGAGATGGAGGAAAAAAGATAGGACAGAGAAGAGAAGGAAGAGCACCACCAATCAACTTTACATTTTCACAATGTGATGTGATCAGATCCTCTTGCAAATTACAAGATCATAGCAACTACATTTTCGTGATCATTTGTTGAGTAAGTGTGGATTTCAGGATGTAAGTGTTGTGATGTATGTCAGGATGAAAGGGATGGCCCTGTAGCTCCGTTTGCCCAGGACACTCCTCGTTTACACCTGTCGTCCCAGAACCCTATCCCAAAAGTACTTCCTCCACTCTTACAAGTCTCCTGTAAGCAGAGAAATAAGCGATGTCATCATCTAATTTATAAACAGTGAAAAAGATCCACAGCTTGATGCTGCGTTATGAGCACTACCAGTTTCACCATTAGTGAAAAGATTTTTAACATCAGCTCCGTATTCGTTGTTGCTCTTTTACAAAGGAGGTTGAAGGTTTCCAGGTTTTAGTGTCATCGTTCCCAAACTGTGCCGCAGAGTATTTTCCATTTTTGAGGGAAACACAGTAATAACTGGGCATCTTTGGGACACTGTTCAAACTACTAGGTAGTTCATAGTTTCGGCAATAGATCGCTCTACGTTGCTTTCAGTGACGTCACTCTGCAAAGCTAGCTTTTTAGCAGTTCTGATAAAAAGTAATTGCCCGTGAAAATAAATGTGTTCTAGGAAATAGACGTGGTGATGTCCAATCGCTTCAAGGCTTGAGAAATTGTGCACTACTGATTGTTGTTTCATACACCCCATTGTTAAGTCATGATGGTTATTTAAGAATGAAATAAGAATCCAGCTTTCTTTCAACTTTATATAGAATTCTGCCAAACAGTTACAAAGCTTTTGGACATAAATACTTAATAAGTTATTTGGGCCTGAATATTTAATAAAAGGAACTGTTCAGGATTTCTTTTGGTCTGGGGGCATTGGAAAGAATAACAGAGACTCCAAGAGTATCAGGAAAGTTTGAAGACCTCTCACATAGTGCCTTAATGTTGATAGCAGAAATGAAAATTATTGCTGAAATTGAGAGAAAACGTGGCTTTGTTCAGCAAGATTGCAGAGGCAGGAAGAACCATCAGAAATTCCAGAGACCAAATGCCAAGGGCTAAAGCAAAGTGAAAATCTATGCACACACATCACAATAAGGGACAAATGATAAAGAGATTGGCACTCAAATGAAGATAAGACGTTGAAGACTCCATGTTGAAAAGAAGCTTTGCGTAGGCAGCAGTCCTGTCTTCCAAATTAGCCCTAGGATTTTGGCAGTCCAGTCTAATTACCTATGAAAACTAATTACAACAACTAACTGGAAGACTTAAGAATAATAAACTAAAGAAAATATGTTGTATATAGTTACAGTACCTAATAAATTTTTGAGCTGCTGTCAATTGATAATTTGTCCTTAGTTGTGTGCACACACGCGCACACACACGCGTGCACGCACACACACATAGCACTTATTTTAAATTGCCTCTGATTTTAATCAACATTTCTCAAAAGCATTAAAAAGCTGGGAATGTATCAAAAGGACATAAGAGCTAGTTTGAAGGGGCTCCCGCTGGCCATATCTGGGCCAATCAGAGCATCAAAATAAATAAGGAAATTAACAGATTATGTAGACTTTGGATAAATAAAGATCCACGGGGACAATAATAGAGGGGAGAGGACTGCAGGTTCTTGTTTACAGGTGAATGACTTTCACGGACTGATAAATGTGAAGGGAGTGGTAGCAGTGGACATCTCTATGGTCCAAGCATCATCGTAAAGACTGGTTCAGTCAAGAGTCATCAATGGATGCTAAGTCTGGGGGAAGTCATATGATGAGCAGGACCACTGCATGGTGTCAAAAAGTATCTCTCCTGGGGCGCCTGGGTGGCTCAGTGGGTTAAAGCTTCTGCCTTCAGCTCGGGCCCTGATCTCAGGGTCCTGGGATCGAGCCCTGCATCGGGCTCTCTGCTCAGCAGGGAGCCTGCTTCCCCCTCTCTCTCTGCCTGACTCTCTGCCTACTTGTGATCTCTCTCTGTCTGTCAAATAAATAAAATCTTTAAAAAAAAAAAGGTATCTGTCCTTAGATTGCATAAAAGTTGCAAGGGGAAAAATAGAAACTGTATATACAGTGGAGAAACTGAACAATGCCTTGATCTAGTCATTAACATTAACATTACCCGTGAAGGACATTCAGATATCATGTGCCTCCTAATGTGATTCCCTGGAAAGGGTACAACGTCACTTACATGGTGGTCCAGCCAAGAATGTACATCCTGACTTTAATCATGAGGCAACATTAAATAAATCCAAAGTAAAGGTCATTCTAGTAAATGGCCTGCATTCTTCAAAACCCACGCTCATGAAAAGGAAGACAAGCCAAGAACAGTTTCAGATGGAGGAGAGAGAAGGAGATATGACCAGAGCGTGGTAAAGAGCAGTATGTGATCCCAGACTGATTCCCACCTGGGAGGGGAAAATGCTTTAAAGGACATTAATGGAAAAATGGAAGCAATTGGAACATCGGCTGTAGATTACATAGAAGTGTTATATCGATGTGAAATATCCTCTAGTTGGCAACCATAGTTAAGTAAGAAAATATCCATGGTTTTAAGGAATCCATACGGAACCATTAAGGAATAAAGAGATATCATATCTGCCATCTACCCTCAGGTGGGTCACCAAAATAAGTAAATAATATGTGTACAAATACAGAGGGAATATGAAAAAGTATATGGAGAAAAATATTGAACATTGGTGGATCTGGGTAAAAGATACATGGGACTTCTCTGCACCATTCTGTAACTGTTCTGAACATTGGAAACTCAGAATTAAAAAAATAAAATAAAAATAAAAATGTGGTGCTTTTATGGAGCCAGACAATTTCAGTTAGAATCACAGATTAGAATGCTAGAGATGGAAGAGAATTTAGGATTGAGTTAGCCTGATCCACACATTTTTACATATCAGAACACTGAGGCCCAGAGGCATTATAAATAATGGTTACGGTAAGGTCACCTTCTTGCTCAGCTAGGGCTGCGGCAAGAAAGTACCATCAGTGGGGTACGGGAAGTTATTCTCTAACAGTTTGGAGGCTGCGAAGTCCAAGATCAAGGTGTCAGCCGATTAAGGTCATGGTGAGAGCTCTTTTTGGCTTGCAGAAGGCAGCCTTCCCTCTCCGCATGCTCTCATGGCTTCTCTTTGCTGTCTGTGCAGAGAGAGACCTCTCTCCTCCTCTTCTTAGGAAGCCACCAATCCTATTGGACTTGGTCTCCACCCTATGAGCTCTTTTATTTAATTACCTCCTAAAAACCTTATTTCTTTTTTTCTTTTGTTTTTAAACTTTTTTTTTTTTATTTTTTCTCCCCTCACCATAGCACATATCCTCCCCAATGTCCATCACCCAGCCCTATTTCTAAGTACAGTCCCAACGGGGGAAAGGTATTCAACATATGCATTGAGACTGAAGAGATGCTGCTCAGTCCAGACACAATTAATTAGGGGCAGAACTGACTGCTGACCTATAGAGCATAGACTTTAGCTCACACCGAATGCTTGTAATATGTTTTTTTGAAGAAAGTTCCTATTTCAATTAAAAATTGGCATGAGACAAGCTATGGAAAGAGCCCAGATGTCCATCGACAGATGAATGGATATAAAGAAGATGTGGTGTATATATATATACAATGGAATACTATTCAGTCATCAAAAGAAATGAAATCTTCCCATTTTTAACGACGATGTGGTTGGAACTAGAGAATATTATGCTAAGTAAAATAAGTCAGTCAGAGAAAGACAATTATCATATGATCTCACTCATGTGGAATTTAAGAAACAAAACAGATGAACATAGGGGAAGGGAGGGTAAAATAAAATAAGATAAAAATAATGAGAGGCAAATCATAAGAGATTTTTTTTTAATTTTTTAAAATCATAAGAGATTCTTAATCACCGGAAATAAATGAGAGTTGCTGGAGGAAAGAGGGGGGAAATGGGGTAAGTGGGTGATACTGGGTGTTATATAAGACTGATGATTCACTGAATTTACTCTAATAATATACCATATGTTCATTAATTGAATTTAAATTTTAAATACTTATTTAATTAAAAAAAATTTTAAGGAACAAAAATAAAATTTATGTTCCTCTCCTCCCCCCAAAAAAATTGGCGTGAGAGTCCACATCTGAGATTGGAATCTGGGGTTAGGGCTCTGCTTTTCCTGGTAGATGATTTTTTCATGGACATGTCTATGCGTTTTGAAGTTCCCTGTGTGGAGAAAATAATACTTTTGCTTGAGGGATATAAAGCAGTTTCTCCAAAGTTATATATTAAAGTGGTAACTTAGGGGAGAAGTATAAAAAAGTTAATAGATTGTAAATATCATCAGTGCACTGAATTGATCCAAAAGAAGTTAATTTATTTAAAGCTATTAAACCACAAGTCTATAAAGACCTTATTGTTTTTTGTTTTTGTTGAATCACATACATCACTATAAAGCCTCTGGGCCTACTTACCAGGCCAAAAACAATCAAGTAAATTATACTCAAGAACAACCTACCGAGCCTTTCGTACATTCTAATCCAATCCTCCCACATCCATCAGACAAATGCTTAACTAACCATGTGGATTTTGCACAATGCCCTAAAGGCCAGAAAAGTTGGATTCCAGAGCTTGAGTTTCAGAGGTTTGGGTGCTTTTTAAAGACCATCAGCTTAATTGCTTGCCTCCTTTTAGATGAAATGGGCCAGCCTCCCAACTGCCTCTCTGCCCCATCTCCCCACTCCACCCCAGCAACTAAGGGATAAAGCCTGATTATTCACCCAAAGGAATAAGACAAAATGAACTTAGCAAGGAGTTTCCTAAATCCCTTGATTTAGGAATAAATCAATATTTACCACCCAATACTTATCCACCCAATAAAATGACTCAAGAAATAAATCAGTGTGTTCCTTTGTGCCCACGAAGATGCACAAGATGTTGGCGTAAGGTGACCAGAGACTCAGGAAAGGAGGCCGGGACACAGACACCCCTGTGCTATTTGGCCCCGATGTGCCTCCAACTTTCCAGGCAGCTCCCCTTCTTGACTCTGTATTGCTTTCGCCCACTTCTCTAGTCTTGTTGTTTCGTATCCTTACACCCCAACTCCATGTCCCAAGATTGGCCGATTCCTGACCCACCTGGCTTTTACTCAGGAGCCTTGGCGACAAGTCAGGGGAAGTCTCTACCTTTCCTCCCTGTCATCCTTGCACACCCAAGCCAGGGATTTTCTAGAGCGTGTTTGTGGGTAGGTGGGATGGGCTGAGAGCCAGGGACAGTGGGTTGGCTGCGGTCCGGACTTGGGCAGGACTGCCTCGTGTGAGGCAGCAGCCTCATCGGATTTGCTCTCTTCCATCCTGCAGTTGGGCACATTCCCAGGGCTCTCCTCAATTAGAGGGCAGAAAGCAGGGTCCTGACGCCAGATTCTACCTCTCAGGTATCCAGCCCTTTCCCATCTTTGGCAATTGCAAAAGTTGACCACACCCGGTCTTCCCCAACACATAAGGGTGCCTGTGATTGAGAAGCTACAGCTTCCCTTTACCATCATTCTGTGTGTTCTCCCAGCGTCCAAATCCTCCTGGATGGGCAGGAAGGAACCCATCCCACCGGACAGAAGCACCCTCTCCAGAGGGCGCATATTGCCCTCTGAGCAATGATTGTCTGAATGACTGGATAAGGGAGTATGACCGGTGCTTCTCTGCTTGCCCCATACAGAGTGCAAGAAATAAAATCAAAGTGCTATTGCTTGTCTCCACAAGAAGTCCCTGACATTCAATCACATTGGTGCCTACACAATATTTACAAAGTGACCTCAGATCAGCTGAGACAGTGGCCTCTCCCCCATGTGTGAGCCGATGAAAGTGGCTAATGATTCCCAGTATCACACAGTTATTTGGTGACCGACATGGGACGACAGCCCAGCCTCAGCTCCCAGGCCAGAGCTGCCACCCTGCACCATGCTTGTCCCAGCTTAGACCAGCTTTAGCAAAACACAGCCGTTCCTTTCAATCTATGACCCGCGTGCACTTTGGGGACATTAAGGTTTTGAGGCAAATGGTCTTCTTGACCTTACTTGGCACTGAATTTTGCTGCTTACGCTAACCTGGCTCATTCCCCCCAGCACATGAGGAAACCATGCCAATGTTGCTCTGAGGACCTGCTAGAAACCGTTTATATCTTACTGTAAATAGAAACCCTTCTCCCCATTTGTATGGGCCCCCCTGTAATATGATAGGCATAGCATCCCCTATGAAGTCTTCTTGCCAAAACGATGTTTGACCTCAAACTGCTCAAGCCTCGAAGTAGAACTAACTTCCAGTCTATATGAAATTCAGAAAGTGGAGAAAGAAGTTAAATGACGCCATGAAGAAATAACTAGATGAATCCAGAGTATGACATACTCTCTAAGACATCTGCCCTGCTGTCTTCAAAATGTCACCATCATAAAAACAAATAAAAACATCTCTGTATTTAAGAGGCTAAGATAATGTAACCAAAAGTAATGTGTGGACCTTTATTGGATCTTGTTATAGGAAAAAAAAAAAAAAAAAGCTCTAAATAAGAGACTTTTGGGGATGTAGGGGAGGAAAAAAACTTTTCCCCACTACCTTCCTAGCTTCTCAGCAGAAGCCCTAGAAATTAGACTGACAAAAGAGATTAAGGAGAGAAATCCAATCGGGAATTTACTAACCTGGGCAGTGCACACACAGGTGGGAGTACCCAGTTGATGAGCATTTCAAGCAACTTAACAAAAGAACGATAAATCTGTAAAGAAGTGACAAGACAAAGGGAAAAGACCAAGTTTCTAGGGCAGCAAATTTTGGGAAGATAAATGTACGGGAAACCAATGGCAGAAAAGGTTTGTTAGTAAAGTTGGTTACATAGATTCCTCTGGTGCCATTTGTGGGCTGATTAGGGTGTCCCGTTGTCACTAGTGATTAATTTCTGTCCTTCCTGGTAAGAAGGGAGGGGGCATCTTCACAAATTTATGTCCGGCTTTTAAGCAAATAATGAGAAGGCAGAGAGCTGCTTGTCTATGTTTCTTCTCAGTTGCCTTCGGCTCAAAATAATCCTTCTTTATGCCAAAGTGGCTTGTTTTGGGGGGCATATTCTGCTAATTCTCAGGGAAATATGGAGAAATGTACATATATGTATTAGGAAATAACTATTAATTTTCTTAAGGATGAAATGGTATGTTGCCATTATTTTGGAAAATGCTTTGGGTTTTTTGGAGATTTATGTCGAAGTATTTTGGGTTAAAGTGTCATGATGTCTCACCTTATTTTCAAATGCATCAAACAGACACACATACAAATCAAATCAATATAGCAAAATGCTAACAACTGTTGAAGCCAGGTGGAGAAAATATTTCTTTCACTTCTGCATGTTTTAAATTTTTCATAATAAACATTTGAAAAGGTGCATATTAGTCTAATCTCACAGATCCTAGAAATTTCTGAATACAATGCTACTTTTCACAAAATATTGAAGAACTTGTTCCTTAATAGTGGGATTTTGGGTTCCTTAATAGCGGGATTCCTTAATAGTGAGATTCGGTATCCAGAATGTGACTTAGGGATACATTTTGTGAAGCAAGAAAAGCCCTTCCTAAAATCCATAATCAGTCTAAGTAGTCCCTTTGTCCATCTATTGCTAAGATTTGTACTATATGCACAAGGAGGACATTTTTGGAATCGCCAAACCAGGAAATGTGGTCTGACAAAGGATTTCTCCCCCTTACTTCTGCTTTTACACTCATGAAAGCTTTACAAAGCATAAGAACCAACACATGTATAGATGTTATTTTTTTTATTTAATATATAATGAGTTGCCTTTCTCAAAGAAAAACAGCACAATTAAATAAAATTATACTGTTTCAAGAAGATTTGGAATGCAGTTTCCATATCTTACAGTCAACTCCAATGTGATTTACAGCAAAATCTTTCTTTTCCTTTACAAGGTCAACTTAACAATCTATCATGACATATGTTGGGAATAAAAATGTCTTCCTTGTCTTTTATTCTTAACTTTTAATTTCCTTTTTGAATCAGGCTTTCAGTTTTGACCTTCACAATTACTAAGGAAAATCAGATTGTAGTAATTAGAATATTGCAGAAACATCATCTAAAACTATGGTTTGATTAATCCATTAACTTAAGCAACCGTAATTTCAACTCCTGAGAATTTTAAACTGATTTAATTTTAGCTATGTGATTCACTCTTCTTTTTTTTATGATAACTAAAATATTTGAGTAAGTCAGAGGTAGCACACTTATTTAGAATGTTACCAAGGCAAAAGGAAAACCTGCAGAATAGCAGATTAATATAAGGGCAATGTGTATTTTCTAAATGTTAACACGTGGAATTTTCACTTGATATGTAACATCCAAATTGCTGAAATGAACATTCTAGTTTGGAGGCTTTTTTCTGGGCAAAGAAAATTGCTTTATGTTTTCACCTAAATTTATTCTATTAAAAAAAATGGGAAGGTCAGAACTCCAGAACCATTAATCAAAGTTTTAAAATTTGTTGGAAATAGAAAGATGTTTCTCAAAGGCTTATTTGGCCTCTTTTTTTTACTATTTCTCAACTCTGTAAATTTTCTTCAGCATTTCTCCTGAAAATGTGCTTTCCCCTTCTCCTACCCCTGTAGTTAATCCTCACAGCTATTTTCATTAAGTGAGCAAAATTTTCACTCCACGCCAATAGATGGGGGACCAATCAAAGTGTACAACTGTTATTAGACATTCAACTCAAGGGTTTTCCACCAGTTTAGAGCCAAGGGAGGGACCATGAATTAGAATTACTTTTGCTCCTCAAAATTGACCTAATTAAGTCAGAATGATGAAAAGGAGGCTTCCCACTTTCTGCATTTAGGTTAGAAAGATTACATTGGTAAAATAGAAGGTTTTCCACCATTGGGGAAAGCTCATCTTTTTGAGTGTGTCAATTGGAACATAATGAGTTTAGCTATAAATACCAGAGTATTAGAAATACTCTTAAAGCCAAGAAAAGATCAAAGAGCCATTATTCAAAGTGTTAACCTTAAACATAAAGCTGCCAGTTATTTTACCAGCAAATACGGGTTCATTGGGAATAGCAAGGAATGGTAATCTTAGACACACAGGCTAAGCCAATCCATAGGCAACTCTGGAGAACAAAGGAGAGGACAGCTCTTTTGCAGAGGAAAAAAGGGGGCAAGGTGGGAGCAACTCTTATAAACTAAAAGTCCATTGGGGTAAACTGGGAGTTTGAAGTATAGTAGCTTCTCATTGGCTGAGCTGTGACTGTCTCTCATGGGCTGGGCTGTTGGGGGGTTGGAGGTTGGGGGTTGGGGGTTGGGGGTGGCGGTGGGGGTGGGGGTGGGGGTGGGGTGGATGGAGAAAATTGCCTTCCTCATTCTTCCTGCTGGGATAGGAAAGTAGAATGGATTAGCAAGGACCCCATCTTCTTCCTGGGTCTGCAGCTGAAAACTAGTGCTGGCATGAGAGCTCCCCCTGCCACTACCCCCCATTCCATTCTAAATGAGGTTTCCTTTTATTAATTTTCACAAAAGATGTGTTTCTACAAGGAAGAACCAAAGTGGGAATTAAAGATCAGTCCTTCTACACAACAATAGAACATAAGTTAAATCTGTAGCAAGCGTGAGACTTACAAAACTGGTTTGTCTCTTAATGTCTTGCAAAACTGGTTGGTCTCTTGACTTGTGAAGTTCAAGGAGAAAGTGAGCTTCAAGTGGTCCGTGGACTGTGAAAGAGCAAGGGGCTCTGCCTGGAGTGAGGATGGAGAGAAGATGAAGGAGACTGGCTGGATGGAAAGAGAGGCAGAGAGAAACCGAGAGAGACAACGAGACATGACAAAGACCCTGCTCCTTTATAACCCCACGGATGGATGGAGATGCTGTGCGTCCAGGTTGTAGAATACAGGGACTACACTTCCAGAAGCAGCAAGTCTGGTAGAGCACACATACCCATAAAGTCATGAATCATTTGAATAAAGAGCGATGGTAATATATAAGACAGAACCTCAGCATCTGCAGGCAGGGCCAATTTGGGGGAACAGATGACATTTCCGTGGCCATGTGTGATGGTGGCTGGGATGGAGCTGCCAGGAAGGAAGGAGATCCTGTGTGTGCAGCACCCTTTGGAATCTGAAGCGCCGAGCATCGAGGACCCAGAGTATATTTTCTACACCAAGAAGTGGTTTGATTTGTAAAAATCCAAGTCCAGGAAAGCGTGAAGGAAAGGTCTGAGTGGAGAGGGTCTGGAGGGGAAACCAGTGGGGAGGGAATCACACTAAGTATAAGGTGGTGGTAGGGGAAGCTTTAGAAGAGACATCAAATTTCAGAGATGGTCAAGGAGGAATCAGCAGGATTTAGTGACTATAGACATGGACAGTGAGACGAAGTCAATGATGGCATCAGAGCTGGTGGCTTTGATGGGGTGGATGGGACAACCTTTTTTCAAGACCGCAAACACATGAAGCCAACTACTCCGGGGCTGTGGAGGAGGAGAGTTCTCTTGTGTATCTGTGAAAGTTGAGAAGGTGATTCCATCTTCTGGAATCCAGATGGGGGACCAGAATGCAATAGGCACTCTGAGCCTAGAACCCAGAAAAAAGGTAAGTGTTGGGAAAATGAAATGTGGGTATCATAGCCACCGTGAAGATGGGAGTTGGGGCAACAGAAATGAATGAGACCCCACCGGGAGAGCACATGAGTGAGGGGGCCGAGGAAGGAATTCTAGGAACACCGTCACTTGGGGCAGTGGTTCTCAACTATAGAGATGATTTCGTCCACCAGGGGACAGTTGGTGATGTCTGAAGGCATTTTTCGTTGTCACAACTGTGGGAGGAGTAGAGGCCAGGAATGCTATTAAACTTTCTACAAAGCACATGACAGCCCCTCACAACCAAGACCGATCCAGCCCAAAACGTCAATTTAAGGAATGGGAAGAAGAAGAAGGAGTAGGAGAAGAAGAAGCCAGTAAGGAGGAGAGAGCAGGGAAATGGGGAGTGAGATGGGAGAGTGGTGCCTCCAAAGACCAAGGAAGAACAAGTTTTAACAAATGGGGCATGAGGAGGGCCACGTGCTGTGGGGGAAGGAGGAAAAAAATTGGCCTTTGGTTCCCATTTAAAAGGCTGACTGAAGATACTGAAAACAGACTCAGAAAGTAATGGGGCAAAAGTCAGCGGATCGAGAGGTGAACACATGGGACACTGAGCGGGGAAGACACTCTCGAGTTTGTTGGTAAATAGAGGAGGGAGACCAAGACGGGAGGCAAGGAACAATTTTTTGTTTAGGGAGCAGAGACTCCTGTTTTCTCTATTTTTTTTTTCCCGTGAAGTAAAAATAAATACTTTTTATTTATGTACTGGTCACTGTCCTCATGTTTTATGTGCATTACCCTATTTAAAATTGACAATAACTGCTATTTCCATTTTGCAAAGGGGGCTATTGAGCCCCAGTTGAAGAAATGTGCTGAAGATCACAGAAGCAGGAAGTGATAGACTGGGCTTTGAACTTCGTAGTGCTGGGGACTCTCCTGAGCTTCGTGGTGTCTCACAGTTGCAGCTGCTAACTTTCAGCTGCCTGTTTGGACGGCTCAAAGGCAGTGTTCAAATTCGAGAAACAGGTGCGGACAGCCTTACAACTAAGGCTGATGCTCACTTTGTTCACGCCCAGCAGGAGGCTAACAAAATAATCCCAGGACGCTGTAGTTCTCCATCCCAGGTTTGGACCACTGGGTGTGTGCTCCCTCGAGAACTTGCCGGCTGTATGATGCCGTGTGACTGATTCCTCGCTCGGTCCCTCCAAGCAGGTGACAGCCCTGAAGGAAGTCTGTCTGGACACGGTTGTCCTGGCACTCCCCCCCGCCGATCGTCTTCCAGAATCTCCGCAATCATGGGATGGTGGAAGGAAATTCGTAGGTCCGATGGATCTAGGTAGCTAGGATTTTGTGAGCTTGAGCACAGCTGCTCTAGGGTTACTCAAGAACGTTCAAAGGTGAGCACCAATTTTCACATTTGCTCTGGCCTGGGAGACCCAACTCCAGCACTCGTGACCATCACATCATTTTGCCTTTTTCTACAATAGTGACCAAAGAACGGGCTGAGAATGAGTGAGATCCCAATTGGGTCAGGAATGCAACACTGTGATAGAAATCGTGAGCTCCTTCCCTGGGGCATACAGAAGGGAGGTAAGCAGGTACAGATGAAAGCATTGCTTACAGTTTGAGGACCCACCTATGTAGGTTGGTGGTACCCCTATGTAAAACTTAGAAGTTTTCTTCAGCAGCATCCTCTGGTATAGGGGTAGAATTGGGCAAGGAGAAAGGTTAGGTTCAGTCAAGGTTGGGCTAAGGAAAGACAGTGCTTGAAACACAGTAGGTGTCCAATAGTAGAGACTGAATAAATAAATAAATGAACGGACAGATGGATGAATGAAACATCAGGAGGGCAGGCAGCAGAATGAAGAGTGCTGGGAATGAGTTTACACCAGTGGGGACGATGGGGGGGTGGTTCCAGACTGAGTAGGAGGAGCCGCGAAGCCACGTGGGACATTCAGACAGACCACTGAAGCTGATCTGACTGGGGTCCGAGGTGGGAACGGGATTGGATGGTCCCTGAAGCTCATGTCCAGGGAGATGCCCTCAAAGGAGATGCTCCAACTCATGTTTATAATCATGTCATTAAAAAAGATCTGCTTTGAACACGCCAGTTGAAAAACCAGCAACAATATAAACAGGCAGTTCAGAGAAAAAGGAATGTGTAAGTGCCCTATAAACAGA
Organism: Potos flavus; assembly: GCA_028534135.1. NCBI lineage: Eukaryota > Metazoa > Chordata > Mammalia > Carnivora > Procyonidae > Potos > Potos flavus. Next base: position 13,520,247 of record CM052883.1, on the reverse strand, counting down.
CAGAGAGACTTGAGCTAGCTAAAGATTACAGAAGGGCAATAAAACAACAGAATGCTTGCATCTTCCAAATTGGCACAGATTAAAGGGTTTATTAACATCCAGAATGGGCAGTTTCAGGGTGCCTTTCCATGCCTCTGGACCCCAAACAGCAGTTCTCAGCATCAGTCCTTCCGAAACACGCTCACCTGTGTGGGTAGGTGTGTGCAAGGGTGTCCAACACAGCAGCGTTCTCCGTAGCTGCAACAGGTGCCGTCTAGACTCATGGCCTTGACTTGGCAGCGTCTTCAGGTTGTCAGTGGCAGAGTTTCTGCCCTCACGCGCCCCTGAGCGTTTTCAAAACTCCCACTTCTCTCCTCAGTTCTTTCCCCCATTACTCTCAAGAAGAAATCGAGGCCACGGTGACGTCCCTCACGCTCCCTCCCTAACGTCTCTGTATCCAAACTCTTCTCAACCCCTGCCTTCGCTGGTCCAGGAGGATGAGGTGGACACCGCCGAACCCATTCCCCCCTCAAAGCTCGTCCTTCCCCGTGGTGCCCACTGCCCCCCAGTAACTACCCGCCCCCCCACCCCCCGCCATCATCAATCTCTCCTCCTCTGCTGCCCAGCCTGCAGTTTAGAAGAGTACAGAAGTCCCTTTGGTGCTAAAAACAAAATGGAGCAGCTTCCGAAAACCCTTCTGGAAGAAAAACTAGATTGCCTCCTCTAGTCTCTGTTATTAGGACACTCGCACTTCCCGGCCCCACCTGGGTGGGTCTTTCCCATACCAAGCAGTTCCTCAGGTCTCTGTGGACACCAACTGGGCGTCCAACAGCGAAGCTCCATTGACACTATCCAACTGGAGTTACCATCAGATCCCACAGAATTCATGCCCGACTAGGGGTCGGTCTCAGCAGACTGCCTGACTTCAGACATCCCTGGCAAGTCCAGTTTGTTCCCTCTGCTTCTGACCAGTTGGCTCTAAATCGCACGTTCCCAGGACACCTTTGCGGGACTTGCTAATTTGCTAGCATAGCTCACAGAACTCGGGGCGACACTCGACCGATATTGACCAGTTTATCACGAAGTGTACAAGTCAGAACAGCCAGATGGAAGAGATGGACAGGGCCAGATGTGGGATACGGAGTGCAGAGCTCCCACACCCTCCCCGGGTGCACCCCCTCCCAGCACCTACGCGTGCTCGCCAACCTGGAAGCTCAGCAAATCTCCTGGTTCTAGAGTTTTTTATAGAGCTTGCTCTCCAGGCCCTTGGCCCCTTGCCCAGGTTGGTGGGCTGAGCTGAAAGATCCCATTCCCTAATTATTTGATCTTTCTGGTGACCAGCCCTGTCCTGAGGCCATCCTGGGGCCCCAACCCTAAGTCACTTCAATTAGTGTGAACTCCCTTGTGATCTGAAGCTGCTCGTTATGAATAACAAAGACACTCCTATCACTCAGGAAATTCCTAGGGTTTTATGAGCTGGGCCAAGAGCCTGGGACAAAGACCAAATAGATTTTTAAAGCACACCTTCCATGACCCTGCATCTTCCATAGGGCTGGTCATTTCTTGACTCTTCTCAGCTCCTTGAAAAACTGGTCGAAATGTCATGTCTCCAATCTTTGATCCCTAATCACTATTTTTATTATCCAAATGCTCTCCTTTCCCCCAGCACCCCATAAAATCACTAAAAAATTTGCCGACACACGTTGCCAAAACAGACACTGTTAAAGTCTTTGCCTTACTGAACTTCGGCTGAAGTTCATTCAATGTTGAGCCCTTTGCTCTCTGTGATATTACTTCCCCTGTTCTCTTCCCCTCCTCTGAACTTTTTATTAAAATCATTCCTTCTAAATATTCTCCTTGGCTCCTCTGCCTACACCTTAGACCTTGGTGTTTCTCACCTTGGTCTGTGAATCAGCGTTGCCCACCTGGCCATTCCGTGCACCCTCCTTGGGAAGATTTAATCCACTCTCAGTGTTTTTTGTTTGTTTTTTTTCAGCCAAGACATTTATTAGTTAAAATAATATTTGCATTGTCATTTTCATCATCTGCTGTTGAAATGATGGCACATTATACACCTGTACTTGTTTGAAGAACTCTGCTTGCTTAATAATTGTTCATTCTTTCCAGTTTTTTTTCCAGCATTTCTTGGCAAGTCTCTGAATACTTCATGTGGATTATCAGGAAAGATTTTACAATAATCAATGGGTGCCAATGGTATTTCCAATCCCAAAAGTTGTTAATAAGAAAGACAAAAACAAAAGCCACCAAACAATAACAAAGAACAAGCAAGCAAACAATAACAGTAACAACTCTCTTCCATCCTGGAGTTTGGACAAAGAGACTGGGTTTACACATTTTTTTTTCCATTTGGAAAGCTAATGCTTCCATGTTGAAAATCTTTAAGCCTGATATTTGACCATTATTGATCTATAGATACATTTTCTTTCTTTTTTTTTTTAATTAACACATAATGTATTATTTGCCCCAGGGTAGATGTCTGTGGATCCTCAGGCTTACACACTCTCAGGGTTTTAAGAGCCATTTAACTCCTAAATAGGTATCTGTTGATCTTGAACCCTGCCCACCAACTTGAACTCTAGATTCGTACATTGGACAGTTTGTTAGGTATCTCTGCTTGGGCGTCCCAAGGATCTCTACAGCTCAACCTCTCCCCCAAACGTAATTTACCGTTCTCTTAACAAGTCAACATCCAAAACCTTAAAATACCACCCAAGTCAAGAAAGTACCCCTCCCCTGCGTAATCAATCACATTTTTTTTGATCTAAAGAGTTCTCCCGTCTGTCTCGATGCCACCTGTTCGCAGCCCTGTGCTTTCGCCCTTATCATCACCAGCCTGATTGATTGCAACGGCTTCATAACTCAGATCCCTGCAGGAGCTCAATCTTGCCAGAATCTCAAATTCATCTTCCAGACTGTTGCCAGAATAAGCTATCAAAAACGTAATTCTGCAGTCAATAAAAATGGCAAAAGATCTCGTAGCATGTAAAAACATTCATGATACACTGCTTAGCGGAAAAAAAAGCTGACTCCAAAACAGTATGTCTCTATTATGATCCCATATTGTTTTTTGTTTTTTTTTTAATGTGTGTATATGCTCCAAGAAACGAAGAATATACACCAAAATATTAACAGGGGTTATCTCCCAGTGGTAGATCAAGGGTGATTTTCTTTTTTTATTGATTTAGTTTTCCAAGCTTTCTGCAATGAGCACAGATTATTTTTGAAATCGGGAAAAAGTTTAGTCCCACAAATATAACAACGTCAATTTCTTCCTTAAAATCTCGAGTTATCTCTGCCGGCAGGATGAGGCCCAAGCACTTTTTCGGGGCACACAAGGCCTTCGAGGACCTGGCCCTGCCCCTACCTTCCCCTCTAGCTTCACTTCCCCCCTCATGTTGGAGAGCAGTGGTGCTCAAACATGGGGGGCCCCAGCTAGAGGTTCAGATGCTGAAAGTCTAGGGTGGGGTCCAGGAACTGGCATTTGTAACAAATGCTAGAGATGGTGTTGGTCTGGGGGACATATTTTTAAAAAATTGTTACTGTGGCGAAATAGACACAAGATAAAATTTACCATCGTAACTACTTTAAAGCGTACAATTCAACGGCATGGAGCGCATTCACGATGTTGGGGTAGCCATGACTATTAGGCACTTTCAGAACGTTTTCACCTTTCAAACACAAACTCGGAGACATTAAACAATTTCGCCCCCATCTCTCCTTCCCCTCACTCCTTGTAAACTCTATTTTACTTCCTGTGTCTATGAATTTGTCTATTTGTAGGCACCTTGTATAAGTGGAATTCTACCATTCCACCATTTGTGTGTGCCTCGCCTTACTTATCCACTCATCTGGAGACGTACATTTGGGTTGTTTCCACCTTCCGGCTCCTGTGAATAACGCTATGAATGTTGGTTTGCAAGGATCTGTTTGAGCCCTTGCTTTCCACTCTTTCAGGCACATATCTAGAAGTGCAATTGCTGGGTCATATGGTAATTCGATGTCTAACGTTTGGAGGACTTGCCGCCCTGTTTTCCACGGTGGCTGCTCCATTTTACATTCCAACCAGCAAGGATTCTCCACATCCTTGCCAACATTTATTTATTCATTTATAATGTTTACTATTTATTTATTATTTGCTGCTTTTTCAAATAATAGCCATCCTAAAAGGTATTCAGTGCTATCGCATGACAGTTCTGATGTCCCTGCTGGACTCACGTTGTGAGAATGTACTAGAGTACTACTGAGGACCTCTGTTCCAGGAACACACAATACTGTTCACAGCTTGGTGTTTCCACAGGGCTGGCCCTTCTCCCTGGGATCCTCCTCAGTTTCCTCTCCTGATTGTGGTTCATTATGTAAAACACAACACAACTCCAATGTCATCTGCAGAAGGTTTTCTCAGAACCTCTAGGTTGGGCTGGCTGACCTCACAAAAGGCCCCCAGAGCACCAGGAGCCATGGAAGATGGGCACAGGGGACGTAGCGGAGGGTAAGGCACTGGCCTAAAAGCAAGCGGTTTGGTTGAAAGTCTGTGCAGGGAGCTGATAAGCCCCTAGACCCCTTCCCCACGGCAAAGAGCCCAGCAGGGGCTGTGGTGGTCTCCCCACTTGGATTTCCCTTCAAGACGGAGCTTGCCATTCGGTGGCCGCGAGAGCCGTTAGCAGATGGCCTCTGTCCGTGGAGTCGTCAGGGTCCACCTCAGTTCTTTCAGAGCAGCCCCCAGCCCGTGACTGAGCACGAAGCGCATCTGGCATTTCTGGCCAGTTCGAGACTTCTCTGCCAGGCCGTCTTTGCTCTGGAGCTCCCCGTGGAGTTGGCTGGCATTTTTTTTTTTTTTTTGGTGTTTCTGCATTGTGGGCTGAGGCTCTGCCTGCCCACCCTTCCCCTCCCCTTCCTTTTCACAGCTGTCTGACCTGCGCTGCAGCCCGGGGACCCCCTGCCCAGATAAGAGCCTCCCTTGCACATCTTTCACAAGCATCCCCCCTCCTCCCAATAAACTGCTTGCGCCCCTACCTCTGTCTCGGTCACCACTCTCCAGAGGCTCCAACTGACACAGATGGTCTCAAGAGTTGGTGCGACAAAGCAAGTGGTAAGTTAGTTTTGGGAACAAATCACGGTCTGCCTGGCTGGTCGCGAGAATGCCATCCTGAGTGGGGCGTGGGACACAAATCGTCCCTCGTGCGAGGTGGCGACCCAAATACCAAAACTTGCAACAGTTCATTCGGGCACTTGAAAAGTTCAGGGAGCATGTCATGTGAGGACAGTGGAATTTGCTGCTTATTACGGAGTCACATGGCTGCCCCACGGCGGGTGAAGGAGAGCTGAGGGCAGTTAACGATTACGTGACAATTAAGGGTGGGGGCCCTATTTCTTAAAAGAGGAGAACAGAAAAAAACCTAAGACCAAACTCGGAACGTAATAGTTAAAAAACTTCAAAGAGTCAAAATCTTTATGGGTATCCACCCAGATATTCCTATCCCAAGTGCCAGGGGCCCAGGTTTTTCCAAACGGCCTGAACTCCTCCTCTGGCAGAGATAGTGTATCAACAACAAAATCACGGGGCTCAGTCGCTTGAGCATCCAACTCTTGATTTCAGCTCAGAGTCGTGGGATGGAGCCCCACATCAGGCTCTGCACTCAGCTCAGAATCAGCTTGTCCCTCCCCCTCCCCCCCCACTTCCACTCTCTCTGTCTCTCTCTCTCTTGCAAATAAATAAACAAACCTTTTTTAAAAAATCACAACTTGGAGGAGCTCATGAAGATGAGCACAACCCTAAAGGGTTTCAAGGACATAGGGCGGGTCCCGGTCAGGTCTCCATTTAACTCACCAGCCTGGCTGGCTTCTGGAGAATGCCACAGGCAGCTGCCCCTCAACCAAGTAGTGGCTCCCATGGCAGTGGCCATGGCCCTGTGGCATCTCTTTTGATAGAGCAGATTACAAGTTCACGGGAACGTGGTAACCAGCCATGGATCTGGTGAATGTGTTCTGAACTCAATCCAAAAAAGAACATCGGAAACCAGGAGCATTTATGGTTTTGCCCCAGGGCTGCGTTACTGGTTCCGCTCTCTGAAGAGACTTGGGTCTTCTGACCATCCTGCAGAATGTCACGTTGATTTATTAAACTAATGGCATCATGACGATCAGGCAGAATTAGCAGGAGGGGTTAGCACACAGCTGGCTTTGGTAATTCACATGCAGCCTAGAAGGTGGAAGATAAACCCCATGAAGACCCAGGACTTGCCATTTCAGTAAGTTCTTAGGAGTCCGGTGATGAAAATCAAATTGCTGCCTCTTGCACCCCCTTTCCACAAAGAAGGAAGTGCAGTGGCTGGTAGGCCTCTTTGGATTCTGCAGGCAACACATTCCACACTTAGGGATAATGCTCCAGCCCATAAACTAGGTGACACAGAGGCTGTCTGGGGCAGGGAAAGGGCCCCGCAGCAGGGCCAAGCTGGGGGGCAAGTTTCCCTGTCACTCAGGCCATGTGCTCTGGTGCTATGGTAGTGGAGATGTCAGTCATAGACAGAGATGCAGCACAGATTTTATGGTGAGCCCCAGTAGGAGAATCACAGTGCCAGTACCTAGGGTTCTGGGGGAAAACTTTCCAATGGCAGTGAACTTTATGATTTTAGAAAACAGCTCCTGGCAGGTTACTGGGCCCTGGTAGAGGCTGAATGCTTGACTAGAGGACATCAAATGATCATGTTTCCAGAACTGTCCATTACATGCTGGGTTCTTTTGGACTCACTGTTATGAACTGAATTGAGTCCCCACTCCACCCCCCAAATTCATATGTTGGAATCTTAACCTCTAATACTTCAGAATGTGACTGCATTTGGAAGTAAGGTTCATAAAGAGAAAATTAAATGAAAATGAGGTCTGGGAGGAGGTTGGGACTAATCCAGTCCAATCCTAATCACACTGGGGTGAGCAGTGTCCTTGTAAGAGTGAATTTAGACACAGACATGAGCATGCACAGAGAGAGGACCGCATGAAGACAGGGATAAGGCGGCTATCTATAAGCCAAGCAGAGACGCTCCAGAAGAAACCGACCCTGAGACTTGATCTCAGACATCCAGCCTCCAGAAGTACGAGAAAATAAATTTCTGTTGTTTAAGCCACCCAGTCTGTAATATTTCGTTATGGGCAGTCCTGAGAACCTCATGCACCTGACTAGTCATAGAGTCAGGTGGGCCCAAAGCAGTCCATGGTGAGATGAAAATGGCTCATTGGGATTGAGCCTGAGTGGAATCAGAGGACACCAGGAAGCTGCAGGAGTACGTAGGCTAGACTCACATGTCACCAGCTTGGTCCTACCCCTCTCAGCTTCTCCCTGTGGCCATGGAGGGCCTGCACAACCTACTGAAAGGGGAGAAAAAACCCAATGTTATAGACCAGTTGGCTTGTAATGTGTGTACGAGCCACAGATAGATGGTGGCTGCATTAAAGCCACATGGGGGTGGCTTTAAAAAAGTGTGCAAAGGAGCAATCTGTCAAAGGGCAGAGCTTTGAGCAGTGTCCCCACTCCTGCACTTTGTATGGAAGTGACCGGAGGTTAGAAATACATGAATGCATAGGCAGTGGTGAATGGCCTGGTTAGCTGCTTTGGGGACTTGGAAGGAAAAAGACTAGAGAGGCAAAGATAAGAAGGCAGGCTTGGAGGCGTGTGAATGGCCACATAGGGGTGACTGGGAGTGTGAAGATCCACGTGTCACATATTAATGCCCACTAGAAAGCGACCACTGTGGAAGGGGCACTTAACGATCAGGTAGATAAAATGAGTAAGTTACTTAACCGTGGCTAGACTTCACCATCAACTACCCTAGAACTGCCGCAGTGGGCATCTGAATGGACTCGCCATAGATGTAGAGGTGGAACCTACCCTTGGGGTCCCCAGCACGGACTCTCTAGGCCAATCTAGCTGCTGTCGCTGCTGCACACCCAACCTGCTGGCAACAGACAAAGGCTGAGCCCCCAATAGGACACCATTCCTTGAAGAAACCAACCGGTTCCTTGGTGGCAGGTTAACTCCATTGAGCCCTTTCCAGCCTGAAAGGGCCAGTGGTCTATTCTCACGATCCTTTTTCATATGGATTTGCCCTTTCTGCCTGCAGAGCCTTAGGCAGCACCATCATCCTGCCCAATCTTGCTGCTTCTTTTATCATTACAGGTGTTAACTTTGACCATCTGTTTCTGCGCATTCCCTTCAGATTGGCTTCTTTCACTTAGTAATGGGCAGGTAAGTTTCCTCTGGGTCCTTTCGCGGCTTGACAGTCTATACAGTTTGGATACACCAGTTTATTTATCCATTCACCTCCCGAAGGACATCTTGGTGACTCCCAAGTTTGGACAATGATGAATAAAGTTAATAGAAACATCTGCAGGTTTTTGTGTGGACATAAGTTTCAAGTCCTTTGTGTAAATGCCAAGGGGTGTGACTGCTGGATCACATGGTAAGGGTATGTTTAGTTTTGTAAGAAAACTGCCAAACTGTCTTCCAAAGTGGTTGTGCCATTTTGCATTCCCACCAGAGATGTAGGAGAGTTCCTGTTGCTCCCCATCCTTACCAGCATTTGGTGTTCTCAGTGTTCCAGATTTTGGTCATTTTAAAAGGTATCTAACTTTTGTTTTTATCTGTACTTCTCTGATAATATATGATGTAGAACATTCATTTTTTTTTTACACTTTTTGCATAAAGTTTTTTTTAAACTGGTTTATCATTATATGTCCTAATGCTTGTCAAGGTCATCTCCTGAGACTACATAAATGATAAAAGTTAAGCTACATTGAGTATATTGAAATTGGAAATAAAAGCATACACAAAAATATGTGCAAAAACAAATGACACAGAAAAGGTGTTTTTATTTTGTCATCTACCCTCAATGACCAAAGTTTAACAAAGACCATTTGCTTTTAGTTGGTCCCATTTTCTGCCTCTAACTTCCTTGTCTCTCCAAGCTCTCACCTCCACGCTCTTGTGCCAGTTCCCTGCTCCATTTCCTCTAGCTACTGGCCACCCCCAAGAAGCACTTTCTTTCCTACACAACTAGGACCAGTGGGCATTACTTTGGTCACTCTCACTCTCAGCCCTCTGCTCCCTTCGCCCCTCCTGACTCTGGATCAATTTATTTTTACATATCTCAGAATTCTGGAACTACAATGTTCACCTTCAGTTTGTTTCACTCCTGTTTGGCAAATCCTCTTACTAACTTTGGATCTGCTTATTCTTGTTTCAATCTCTACCGCCTCAAGGCCCTTCTCCACTCTTATCCCCCTCCTTTAGCCACCTCCAGGTTAATGACCTTGTTACCCACTCCACAGGGGAAACAAGCCATCACTCATGCACAGAAGCTAGAAAGCTGGGCACAATCTGGGACTCCTTTCCCTTTCTCAGTGCAATATCCAGTCAGTTGCTTTTTCAAGTCATCTTAAAGTCTTTAAGAGACAGAGGAATTAAAAATATTTAATCAAGTAATATAAAATTTTTTCTACAGCAAAATCAAAACATACTTTACTAAAAATAAAGTCTACATTAAATACATTAAAATACTGATACTTTTATAAATAAAATCATTTTAAATGGTAAATACATGATAACGTTTCTCTCATACGCAGTTACTTATTTATAGTTCAACAACTGATTTTGAAAATATAAAAATTACATCCTTCTTTTAAAAAACATTTAACTTAATTTTACAAAATTATCAAAAGTTAAAAAGTGCTAAATACGCTTCTATTGTTCCCATTTTAAAACAATCATAGCACATCAGATCTTTAAAAAAAGATGAATGAGGGCATATGGCTCGTCCTATATTGCCTAAGAATGAAAACTTGAGACTTTCTGGGCAGTGGGAAAGGCTGGGGAGCTGAGTTCAGTGCCAGCCAAGGCTGTCATCCGCACGGGGCTGTTCCCCATCCTGGTTCTCAGAACCGTGAGAGCCCTCCTTCCTGACCCCCCTCCTACAGAGAGGCCTTTCTAGGCCTACTGGTTCCAAACTTTCAGGAAAAAAGGTTTCTGAAAGAATCTTGATATTTAAATCCTATGGCAATACTAAAACTATTCCGAAGCTTGAGGCATTTTGCGTTTGAATTTTATATAGTCACGAATCGAATTCCATGGGAAGAAGACACTTCATCTGGTCACTTGATTTCATATCACTTGTCGAGGTAGGATAATTTTCTTCTTTCTCTGAAAACTGTCCTATTATACAAATGGTGTTTGTACTGGAAAGGGTTCTAATGCCTTTTCTGCATTCTTCCAGTTGTGAAAATTCTCTCTGTACCAGTCAACTGATAGGAAAAAAGCCAAAAGACAAAAATAAAAAAATAAAACACTGGACACCAGTTAACCAATATTTAGTGGGCTCCTGCTAAGTAAGAAAAATCCTGCCCATCAGCTACTCAGCTCATTTTACTTAGATTTTTAATTTAAGTAACAATCGGTCTTGCCAAAGGGGTGCCTCATGAAGAAAACAATTTGATTCCAAACTAACCAATGTCATTAATCACAAGATGTTTCAATATCTGAAAATTTAGATTTAAAAATCAATTACTATTTTCTTTTTAACTTCGAAAGTCCTTCAATACTGAATCTGCTGGTGTAAGTGTTTAAAACATTCTGATTTTAAGAAATACAGGGAGAAGGATAAGTCACTCGCACTGGTTTTAAGTTACAGAAAGAAATGTACTGTTTTGTTCATATAAATGCAGCAATACCGCATTACAGGCATAAGGAGACGGTGTGGGCTTCCTTCTGGTAATACGTAAAATTAGTTTATGTGGCTATACTACCGGTAAAGTTTTTTTGGGTTAAAAAATGATAAATTATCTTTGAATTTGCTTTTAAAAATTCAACACAAGTACTCTGTGTCAAGCTCTAAATGAAGACTTCTTTTCTACATGTGAGTTTATCTTTTCTCATGAATACATTTTTAAACCAAACTTTAACATATATATACAGATTTTATATACACTCATTTTAATGGCTATTTCTGCACATACTAAATTTTGTTGGTTTCAACATAAAAAGACCTAAGACACTCAAAGACTGCAACTGTCGATAGCTCATCAAACCTAAGATGCCACTGACCTTAAAATGGACAGTTATTTTCCATATTACCAAGAAAGAAAGGAAGATGCAATAATAATAAGACACCAGGGACATTAAAATTCACACCTTTAAAGGATATGAAAAAAAGTGAAAAGTCTGCACCTGAGAATCAATGAACTAGGTTTCTGACAAATGCTGATAAGACACAAGAAGCCTGAGCAGAAGTCAGTGTGTGAAATTCAAGATGCTTAGGAGATATGTTACTGTTGCTGGAAATACATGAAATGTAACAATTTGAAAAGTGAAAATGATTCATCACCACAGTCTACTGAATTTATAGTGTTCTCAAAGTAAATTACAATTCCTTTAAATTTTTCTGAATCTCACCCCCTCCCCAGAAAGCATCAATGCATAACATACTTGTTTTCTTTATTCCTTCTTTCCAAGGCACTTTGGGTCTCCATCCTAAGCCATGTATTTTTTCTGACTTCATTGGATATCTCATGTCATTGGTAGGTCTCGGAAAACAAAACAGATTTAAAATGACATTGTGGACACATATTTACAAATTTAAATACTAAGAGAACTAATGTGTGTCCATGAATCTTTACTGTAATTCAAATTTTTTCTTAAAAAATTCTACCTGATGCACACTTAGAGAAAATTTGTAAAATAAAGTACACGTTTAAAAAAATCATCTGTAATCCCAGACACCTAACCTTTTCTACAGCTCATCCTTTTCTGCTTTTAGCCACAATCTGGGTATGAATACAGTGCCTCATACCTAAATGTGTGACGAATGAATAAATAAATCCACATAAACATATTAGGGCTCTTATGTTCCACACCCTAGGTCAGGTACTTTATATACGTTATAATAAAATCTTAAAATACTTCTATTAACAAGACATTATTATCCATATTTCACACTCCAGAAGACCTCAGACTTGGAAAAGGTCAGTAACTTTAAGTCACACAGCTAGTAAGCAATAATGTTACTCTTTATTTTTTTGATACATAATTAGGAAAAATATTTTAGCGGAAAAATCAAGAGCGACAATACTAGTCTCTGGTTAAGTCCATATATTTTAGAATTGTGTAAGTATCTAAGATTTCACAACCTTTCCCTAATGTTTTCACTTGTTACTCACCTATCATTAACATAATCCATCCAGTTTTCCATTTCGGACTCTGAAGTTGTCTCTTTGATCTGTGAAAATGGAGAAGGCTTTTGAGTCAAAACTATAAAGTAAGACCAGAGAATAATAAAGGTACTCAATAACTGATTAAAAAGACAAGAAAAACAACCCCTTCGGAGTGCCTCGGTGATGCACTGGGTTAATGTGTAACTCTTGATTTCGGCTCAGGTCATGATCTCAGGGTCGTGAGATCGAGCCCCACAGAGTCTGCTTGAAGATTCTCTCTTCCTTTCCCTCTACCCTTCCCCCCCATCTCTATCTCTCTGTCTAAAATAAATAAATACATCTTTAAAAAAGAAAAGAAAAAAGAGGGGCGCCTGGGTGGCTCAGTGGGTTAAAGCCTCTGCTTTTGGCTCAGGTCATGATCTCAGGGTCCTGGGATCGAGCCCCACATCCTGAGCAGGGAGCCTGCTTCCCTCTCTCTCTGCCTACTTCTGATCTTGCTCTCTCTATCAAATAAATAAATAAAATTTAAAAAAAAAAGGAAAGAAAAAAGAAAACCCCTTCAAAGTGGGGGAGATAGCTAAAATGAAGAGCATTTTAGTAACACTTTCCATGCTTTATAACCCACATTCCATCTGAAGCTCACAAAGAATACACATTGCATACACTAGGGGAGAAAATTAATTTTTTTTGACTCTTGGTTATTATTCAGTGTGATACTGTAACTTATAATAAGTATATATTTGGTCTTTATGCAAGTTCCTAAAACCCTTGGAATTTCCTAAGTGATGAGAGATAAAAGCGTCTTCAAGCCCCTTTTAAGCACACCAAGTCTATGCTAATGAGTGAATTTTGGAAAGCTCCTAAGGATGGGGGCTGGTTGCCAAGGGAACCAACCCTGTGCTTAGAGGGCTGGAGGCTGAATTAATAGCCAGTGGCCAATGATTTAACAAATCATGCCTACTTGATGAAGTCTCCATGAAAAACCAGAACAGTGGGGCTTGGAGAACTTCTGAGCTGCTGAAAACATGGATGTGTTGGGGGGGGTGGCGGGCCGGGACAGTGCGCGATCAGTCCCCACTCCGGCATCTCCTCCATCTGGCTGTTCCTGAGTTCCGTCCTTTGCAATGAGCCAATAATCTAGAAAATAAACCGTTTTTCTGACTTCTGTGAGTCACTCTGGCTAAGCACCTCTGCTGATCGTCAGTGGTTGGAAGCCCAGCTGACAACCAGGTTTTGTGGTTGGCGCGTGAAGCAGGGGAGAGTCCTGGAGGTCTGAGCCCTTAGCCTATGGGATCTGGAACCATCTCTAGGCAGATAACGTCAGAATTGAGTTCAATAATAGGCCACCCAGTTTGTCTCTGAGAATTTCTTGGTGTGGAAAACCCACATGTTTGGAGTACAGAGTATTCCGAGAGCAGGGCGAAGGAAAATTATTCCATATACCAAGTCTCCCTTTCTACTGAATCCTGAGACTGAGAATTGATGTTCACTAATACATATATACACTCCTAACTGTAATTATTCACTAACACATACATACACTCCTAACTATAATTACTTACATATCATCAGTCCTTAAGATTAGCACACACAGTTTTGTATTTCTGATATTGAGGCATTTGTTACAATAAGTATCTACATTCAATGTGTTAGGATTTTTACTTTCCCGAAAAGCTGTTATAAATGAGTGATATAACTTCCAATAATGATATATCTTCATGTATTTTTCATTTTTTTACTCGTTCACTTTCCAAATGAGTAAATTGTAAATTGCTGATTTTGACTAAATGAGTGATTACTGCCACTGATTTAGTGACCATTTGGAAAACACTACCCTTTTACAATATATACATACCAGTTGTATTAGTTCTTTGGCAAGCTGGAGAACTGACATTTCAAAATTGGTTCCGATGTTATAAATTTCACCTGGTTTCCCTTTCTTGAGGACAGTGAGAAATGCTTCTACTACATCAGTTGCATAAAGGAAATTTCTTGTTTGAAGCCCTGATCCATGAATGCAGCTAAAAAGATTAAATGAAAGGGAATCATAAAGTATAAAAAGCTCTCCCAAACCAGGGTAACACAATGCCTGGGTATGATTCCAGAGAATTCTCATGACTTTTCTCAATTTTATCCATAATTTTTAAATGAGCGCTGAACCTCCTACAGCCCTCAGTAGGGAAGTAACACACATATAAATTACCCCTGATAAATAAGTTATTCATCAATTTTCTACCTTAAGTTCATTTTGAAGAAATATGTGTTGCTCAGTGAATTAAATAAATCCTTTGGAAAAGTAAAATTATACAAAGATGCCAGATCTTAATGTGATAATTCAAAGTTCTAGGATACATTATTTAAGAATTGAAATTATTTTTAAAAATTCCAATTATCTAAGTAAATCATAAAGATGAGTAAGATTGTAATTATTTAAATAACCATCACATTGATTGTAGAAGGTATTCATACATTTGTTGAAACATTCAATTCTATGGCCTTCGACTCTTAAGACTTTGATTTTCAAGACAGGCTGTCACCAAATTCTATCCACATACCAGAAAAACATAGGGGTACAAAGGTAAATAATAACATACCATTTCCTGTTGTGTTGTAGTAAAGATATAAATTTTGGAATAACCTAAAAGAATATTTAAATATCATTTCAGACATTGGAAATGTACTCATTAATATGAATCTAACCCATCATAAGATTAAAAGATTATGATTATTAAGAAATACGCATATAGATAAATTCTAATTTTTATCAGTTCAAGAAAAAAGCTATAGTAATTTTGGTAAGTGGAAGAACTCTAAGATAGCTTCCTATTTCACAAAAACAAGACATCTGCTGGACAAATATAAAGACAAAATGATACAAATAGTGTAAAAATTCAGAAAATGTCTTCATGAACAGTTTGGTCTCATCATAAAAGTTCACCTTTGATTTCCTAAGGGCAGGAATCATACCCTACTTACTGCTTTGCATACAGCACCTACCCAATCAGTGCTTGTGAAATTAATAAAAGGTAAATTCTAGTGCCATTGAATTTAAAGAAAAGTTATGTTAAACAGGGTGAGATAAATTATTAAATTTATAATGCACCTCTGAAAGGTACTCCCCAAATTAAGCAAAGAAGACATTAAGACCAACAGATCATGGCATGGCCCCTTTCTTTGGCCAAATAGATCAATGCAACCAGCTGGAAAGTGAAAAATCCCATCTCCAAATTTTTAGGCACAGAAGGCAATGGTTACTTCAAATTAGGTTTAATGATACAGAACCAACTGCACAGTTGGTTCAGCCTTTGACTACATTTCTTTACTCACGACTTGTACTACTTTCTGGAAGATGTTCAGGCCAGCAACAATAAAGAGGAGCTGGGGAACAGTGAGCTGGCTGACGGGAAGACAAATTCCTGTACAAGCTTCCCGCAGGACTTTCTAACTAGCTCTCAATTTCTAGACTGCAAACCAGGAAGGAGTCTTCAGCAACACGGCAGGAGCGATGGGAATGCCCTGTAGAGCTTCCGAATCGTGAAAAGCACCAGGCATTTCCACATTATCCTCTCACTGGGTCCTTTAAAATCCCTTCTGAGTATTTTCATTATCTCCCAGTTTAAAGATGACTCTCCAAGAACCTACGGTCACACCAGCTGGTGTCAAGTTGAGATTTGAACTCAGGTCTTCATACTCTAAGCCTGATGAGCTTTGCATTTGGCCCATACAGCACTTATAATTATGTATAATTACAGCAGAAATTATTTCAGACAAATAACTGAAGAGAGATTATGTTAAGTAATGAGAAGCTGCAATCACTGAAATACACTACGGATTCACAAGTAAAATGTACCTTTTCTGGATACTGATGTGGTCCGTAAACATTACTGCTTCGCGTGATGACAGCTGGAAACTTAAAGAGTAGTCAACGTTAATGCAGTACGAGGTCCAATTGTAATGATTTTCTAAAGATAAGCAGTCTAAAAGATGGGCACTTGCAGCTAAGTAACTCCATACAATTTAAGGACAGGAGCGAAGGGATTTTTTTTTCTGATGTAAGGTTCCTGAAAATATGGGAGAGGATAGGACTCAGAGAAAGGCAGAGGCTCCTAAAAGGAAGAGGAATATTTTCTTTCCTGGAACAAGAGCAGGATGAATATAGATGGGGGCAGGTTAGTTAGGTTTGATAGCAGAAAATTAAGGGAATTTCCACCTGATGATTTCAGAGACTGCGTCTCAGACCTTAGATTTGGTTAGATGTGAAACTTCACATTGTCTTTCTCTGATGCACCATCCCTTACAAATAAAAACAGCTACCACGAAAGGGAAAAGGGTCAATGCTATGGAACACAAAAGGCAAGAAAATGTCAACTCCCACTCATGAGGAGCCAAGAGAGGTGAGTCAGGCAGAGGGGAGCACGTGGCAGGTCACAGGATCTGCCCCCCTCTGTCTTCTTCCCCCCGGAAGGATTCTGGGAATCAGGATATTCCAATAAGGCTTTTCCCTACAACTATAATACTCTACGTACCACTGAAGTGGGAAAACATATATACAAATTATTCCTTTAAGTGGTGAACTAAACAAGAAGTAGGTCCTACTTTGTCCCCACAATATAGGAAATAAATATTTTAAACTCCTTAATATATAAACTCCTCAGTCTATGTCTTCAACTCTAAAAATGGAACGTGGCTAATGCTAACTTGGAGTTTTATCACCTAAGTCAAAAGAAAAATGATTCAAGAGTTTCTGAAATCAGTTCTTACTTTGTATCGTTCCCAGTACGACTGTACAAAACACTCAGCAGCTGCTTTAGATGATGCATAAGGATTTGTAGGTTGTTTGGGTGAAGATTCATCAAATTCCTAATTTCAAAAAGATGCATTAAAAAATATGTATTATGCATAGTTTCTAAGTAGAAAAAATCAGAAAACATATTATAACCTTGAAATGTTAATTACTACATGTTAAAAGACATTTTTGAACCCCAACTATATCCCTGGCATTTTTCTAAGCATTTTTTATGTAGTAGCATTCACAACAACCCTATAAGGCAGGTAGAGAGAATAGCAAGTGCAAAGGTCCTGGGACAGAATTGTGTCCAAAGGAACTGTAAGGAGGTTGATGTGAGAAAAGAGAAATGGGAGAGGAAGCCGGAGAGCTAGAGGGAGGCCAGACCATGTAGAACCTCGAAGGCCAGTGTAATAATATAAACAGGTTTTGAGCAGAGTAATGTCATGATCTGATTTATATTTTAAAAGTTGTTTTGGCTACTGTGTCAAATCTGATGTAGGGTGACAAAGGTACAGGAAGAAAAAAGTTCACCTCATAAAAATTGCAATGAGAATTGAGAATAATTGCTTCTCACAGGAGGGGCTGGATACTGAGGAGAAGTGGTCAAGGTCTGCTGTTTTTCATTATAAGTTTTTTCAAACTGCTTGATTTTTTTTTTACCATGTGCTTTGGTAAAAATATAAAACAATGAGGTCACTCGTTGAAAACAGTGATGATGAAAAATATAGATGAGAATGGAGACATCTTTTGCATAAAAAGAACAATATGTACAAATGATTAAAAAAGAAGAGATTCCAGTTTCAGAATAATTTCACATTTACTCTTAACATTCCACTGTTTCCTGAGGGGAGGAGAAAGGTGAGCAGGCAGTATGCTGCAGCCTAGTTACCTACGCCTGGCGCATGGGAAGGACATTCGTCACATACAGCCTGGGACAGAAAGGTGGGATGTGCTGCTCTCTTGCAAAATATTGTCAGTCAAATTACTGACAATATTTGTACCAAGACTAGGTGGTTATTGCCATTTGGAGTGGCATTCTTTGATCTGAACAGGAGACACAAAGGAATAACATTTTGGAGAGTCCCACAGTGTATATAATGAGGGGTTAAAAAAAACCCAGAAGAGGTTTTAATAAGACAGATTTGCATTGTGGTCCATGGTAAGTAGGTGAAACATACCAGTTCTGAGCTTACCTTATCAAGACTGCCTCCGTACACTTCATCTGTGCTCACGTAAATGAACTTCTCCACTCTGGCTTCATGAGCAGCACTCACCAAAACATGAGTGCCGTAGACATTAACGTACGTAAATTCAAAGGCCCGTACAAACGAAAGATCTGAAAAAAAAGAGAAAAAGCTAGAACAATTCCACCCAAGGGACAAAACAAATACCCAACAGTAGACTCAGGTTTAAGGAAAGCTCTATTCACTTCTCTTCATTCACCACAACTGCAATAGTTTAAAAAAATAACAAAAACGCATCGCTATTTATGATTGCTTTAAGCCTAAATTATGAAGTATATGTAAATTCTTAGAACCTAGAAAACCATCAGTGCTAAATTTCCAGGAAACACTTTTTTTATTCTAAAAAGAAAAAAAAAGGATACATATAAATTTAAAACATTCTTAAATTTAAAACTTGAAACTTCCAGTTTCATAGATGGCAAGGGTTTTCAGATCAATCTGTTATTGCTGAAAACACAACAAATGTTGGATAAATTATTTTTAAAATAAATTTACTTTGAAGAATAGGTTCTCTATAATCTGGGAATGAGGGGAACTTTACTAAAAATGGCTCACAATCCAGAAGCAAAAGGAAAAAAAAAAAAAAAAAACAAACTGATCAGTTCGCCTACGTAAAAGCTCTTGCATAGAAAAAACAAACAACTAGAAAATCTATAAGCAAAGTAAAAAAACAAATGACAAACTGGGACAAATATCTGAACTTATCACAAGCAAAGGGCTAATATAGTCAATCTATAAAGAAGTTATAAAAAATAAAAAAGAACAACCCTTTTGGATAGGAGACATAAACAAATGGTTTAGAGAAGAAATACAAAGGTCCTTAAGCTTAAGATGTTCAGCCTCAATTACAATAAGGAAAATCCAAAATGAAAACTCAGAGATGCCACTTCTTACCTATCAGATTGGCAAAAATTAAAAAATTTGACAACACCTTCTGTTGGTAAGGCAATGGGGGAAAAATACTTTATATATTAGAAGTAAGAATGCAAAGTGTTTTCAACCCCTAAGGAAGGAAATTTCTCAATAGCCAGGCAAATTACACATGCTTTTACCCCTTAACCCTGTTCCCCCCAAATTCATATGGAGCTCTAACCCCAAGTACTTCAGGACGTGCCTATATTTGGAGACAGGGCCTTTAAGAGGTGATTAAATAAAAATAAGGCCACTCGGGTTCCTAGTCCAATATGACTGGTATGCTTCAAAGAAGAAATTTTGACATTAAGAGAAACACTAGGGATGCTCAGGAGGTAAACTGTGTGAGGACACAGTGAGGAAGTGGCCTCTTGAGAGCCAAGGACAGAAGCTTGAGGAGAAACCGGCCTGCTGGTGCTTGGACTTCCAGCCTCCAGAAAGGTGAGAACTAAATTTCTGTTGTTTAAGCCCCTAGTCTGTGTATTTTGTTATGGCCCCCCCTAATAAACTAATCTACCCTGAATTCGTCCTTCTAGGAATCCCTACCCAACATCAATTGACAAGTATACAAAAGGACACAGGCATGAAGTCATTCACTTCAGTACTATTTAAACAGCAAAATGTAGGAAACAAACACAAATGGCGTACGTCTGTGCAATGGAGTATATGAAAATAAAAAGGAATGCGGAATATCTTATATTGTTATAGAATAATCTCCTAAATATACTATGGAGAAGATCAAGGGAAATTATAATTTTAAAATCAGGTAATAAGGCAGTAATATACTACTAACGAGGATTCAGCGACATTCTATCTTTTGTTTAGGTGATGGCTATATGGGTATTCACATCATCATTACTCATTTAGCTTTACTTCTAAATTCCTCTGAGTGTATGGTATATTGCACAATATAAAATGGTAGACAATTAGAAGATACCTCAGATCCACAAAACACTATGGATAATATAATATTCAACTGTGTATCCATCACCCAGCTTTAAAAAAAACACATTAAAAATATAGTTGAAGGCCCATCTCCCCAGAAATAATCACTATACTGAATTCAGTTAAACTCAAAGTTTTAAGATACCATTCAAGGTTATATTTAAACCTACATTAATAAAAGTGACTGGAAAAGCACGCAGTTTTCCGGGAGAGCATGGTATGTGCTCTTTCAAAGACATATTAAGTCCCTACTTGCTTGACTTCAATACTGGACTTTGATTTAGGGTAATTAGTCACCGGAAAAAAAACTTGCCCATCATAACTGTAACATAAAACAATGCTTACCTACATGTGTTTGTGCAGCAAAATGTAGTACTATATCTATTTTTTCTTTTTCAAAAAGCAGTTTCACGAAGTGAGAATTACATATGTCACCCTATACAAAAAGGCAAACAGGAAAAAGCGAAGTTTCATTCAACACTCCCACTGGTAATAACCATTTTACCACATGAACCAAAACAATGATAAGAAAAAAATTAATCTCCCCGCCACCCTGCTTTAATAGAGATTATCTTGAAAATCCAACCAAGGGGTCAAGTAAGTATAGTAATGATGTATTGCTCCAGCATCCTAGGATAGAAGATATTCAATTCAAAATACTTATTTTGCAAATATGTGTCTAAAACAGTATTTTATTGAGCACCAACTACGACTAAGAACCATGCTAGCTTTTTCCCATAACATTCTTGCCAACCTCATGTTAACAGGAAACTTTTTAAATATATTTTTAGAGTTTGAGGTAACCATTATTGCAATACTTTAAAGTAAGTGTAACAATTTACAATCACATTTTTAAAAATGTGTTTCACCACAACTGAGCTTACCAGTACTTTTGATGTTATATGTACATTTAATTCTTCTAAAAATATGTATTCTCGACAATTCTTTGGTGACTGAAACACTTTCATATAGAAGAGCTTGCTCAGCATATTCTTCATAATTTGTGGTGAAAAAGAGAATTTACAGATTATCTTTAAAAAAACCCATAAATCATTAGTTTCATTTGACGTTAAAATTTCCCTTTGCATATTAATGACCTGGCTCTCTGATTTATACTTTGGACTCTTCTAAGAGTGCCTAGTAAGAATCAGCCCTCCAGAGCCAATCAATCCACCTTCACAGAAGAAGATTATCCCATGGGCTGTATGATGGGCTTTTTGGCTGAGTAACAGTCCCCTTTACACCAATCTTTTTAAATCCTAGCAAGGCCTCATTAAGAAGCCTAGTGAGGACCTAAACATCATAAACCATGTAAGGTCAGTCACCTACCCATAGATCTGCCAAGACACCAAATATCACATGCAGCTTTATAGTGGTATTAATCTAAAAGTAGTATTCTCTATAGCACGTGATACTTCCAGAAATTAAAAGGTCTTTAATAAGCATGCTTTCCAAGCTCACATTACACAAGCTTGCGAAGTAGAAAGAATGTCTGAATGGCTAAAGAGGCACAGCATAATAATTGCATAATTATAAGAAAAGTTTCATACCTGTATGAATTTGTAGTTTTGTTTGTTAGAAATGGTTTCAAGATTCTTCAAGCTCGCACAGTAATCCAGCTTAAAATAAGTAAGTGAGGGAGAGGGAGAGAAACAACATAATAAATAATAATAGTTTTTCCTATAAAACATCAATTTATTTTAAAGACTGTAGATGTTCTGATCGTAATATGAAAACATGTTTTCTTAAAGCGTTTGCTCTTTGCTTTTAGAAGAAATCTCTGGTATCTTAAAAAGTAAAAAACAAAAACCATGTAATTTTGTTACCTTTTCAAAATATAAAAAAATTACTTTTAGAAACTCCTTTAAAAAATTTTCCTGCCCAGATTTGCCCCCAGCCACCAGCAAAGCTTACCATTTCTTACTGCAAAGGAATTAGTACTTGAAAACAATTACACCTGTGTTAGGCATATTATAACTCATTACACTGTTTTCTTAGTTAATTGTTGGTAAATCCCTGTACAAAGGGGAAAAAACATTAACTGTCCCTGATAGTAGGGCAGGTGAAAATTAATAAAATCATTCTATCTATAGATTTTTACTATTATGTTTTATGAAATTAAGGCAACTAATTGTGGGGCGCCTGGGTGGCTCAGTGGGTTAAAGCCTCTGCCTTTGGCTCAGGTCATGATCCCAGGGTCCTGGGATGGAGCCCCACATCGGGCTCGGGCTCTCTGCTCAGCGGGGAGGCTGCTTCCCCCTCTCTCTCTGCCTACTTGTGATCTCTCTCTCTCTGTCAAATAAATAAATAAATAAAATCTTTAAAAAAAAAATAAAAATAAGGTAACTAATTGCATCTTGTGTTTAAAGTAAAAAATCCAGTGATTACCAATCATGGCTTTCAGACTCTCCAGGGAGACTTCAATTATTACAGAAAAATCCTCAAAACTAAATTAGTTTTAATTTAAGAAATAAATATGTAATTTTCCAGGAGGTGGCAGTTATAAAATCAAATAATAAAATAATAAAATCAAATAATAAGAGTATCCCAACCCCAGAAAAAGGTTAATAATCATACGATTACACTAAATATTGAACTTAGGGTTGAAGATTTTCTTCTGGTAAAAGTACTGCACTTAAAGCCTTTACTTTATGGGCTATCATAATGAAAAACTTTTAAAAGACTAAGATTAAATATAGCATGATCACATGACTATGTAGGCCCCTAAGTTGTTAAAATGACTAAAAGAAAAACTAAAATATCAGCATGATAAGATTCTAATACTTTTTTAAAAATGTACATAAGTGCATGTGGCTCATTTTTATAAAACTCACCTTATCTAGATTTATGATCATATAGTTTGGATAATCTTCTACTAAAGAGACAATCACATGTGATGCGCTTTAAGAAAAAATTGTATTTCGTTAGTAGAAAATGTAACCTTTTCCCTAAATTCTTCACATTTCCTAAATGTTACCTTAACCTATAGAGTATTAGGAAACTATTCAAAGATACCTTTAAGTTTCTGCAAAATAACAGAAACAACATTAAGTACACTGAATACGCTCCCTCCCCCCACCCCCGCTGCCACTTTTCACTTTCTCAACAGTATCAATAATCGGTATTGATATATCAATATCCCTTTGCACTGTGGAGAAAAGAGAATTTACTGGTCCTGGGTATAAGGAAAAACATGGTTTAACCAAATGATTTTGTCCATGTGCTTTGAGTGTGGGAGTGAAGCAGGATGATAAATACAATGGGTGGTGGTCAGTACAGATAGACTGAAATTATAATGTACCTCTTAAGAGACTGTAGGTCTATGCAAAACTTAAGTTAGTACGAGCATAGGAGTTGTTTATGTTCTCAGTAACCCTCCTGCAATTACTATCTCCTGGTACAAGAATTTGGTGGTATAAACTAGAATCCTCAGGGAGGTTCTAGATTAAACCCAGGTTTCCAAACTAATAATGGCTGAGGCCGTCCTGAGTCGGGTAACCATATTGGCTTCTGGGTTTCCGAGGACCTGAAGTGGAACCAGAGGCATCTCTTAATGAGATGATCCACCAGATTTTCTCATAGACACCAAAACATTGGGCTCCCAGGAACAAGGGCAGCCCTTGACCAAATTATGAACTCTGAGTTTACACTTGACCCTTTCACAGCATTTTCTAGAACTTGCCCATCTGGGACCAGCAATCTCACACAAGTACCACCCTTTTACGCCCTTGCCCCTCTTCTCATTAGAGAAACCCTGCCTGCCTGCCTAGTACCCTCCTCCAAGTTATTGTCAGATTTGAAGAGGTGACTTAATGTGCCAATGGGGAAGGTGATTCCCATGTTCCCTTCCACCAGACATTGGGAGTTTCCTGTTGGTACCTGTGCATTGGTCCATTCCATAACTACCGAAGACCTTTGTAAAATGAGCCAGGCATTCTTATAGATGCTGAGTGAACAAGTCTCTGCCCTCATCCTGTTTACATTCTAGAGCAGGGATGCAGGCAATAAACAAGTAAACACTAATACACTAAGTAACTTCAGACTTCAGGTAGTGATTAGTGTGTTAGTTGGGAAAGGGGCGCTTTTAGATAGGATGGCCAGATAATGCCTGTCCCAGGAGGTGATATCTAGTAACCATCCAAACGAAGTGATGCAAGTGCTCTGACCAAGGGTGAAGCAAGTGCAAAAGCCTCAAGACAAGAGGAATGGGCCTCATGCGTTCCAGAAACTCCAAAAAGGTTAAGTGTGGCAGGTACAGAAAAGTAAAGAGGCAGAATGGCAGATCAGGTTGGAAAAGTAGGGCCCCGGACAAAT
The DNA here is from genome assembly GCA_028534135.1 of Potos flavus. NCBI lineage: Eukaryota > Metazoa > Chordata > Mammalia > Carnivora > Procyonidae > Potos > Potos flavus. The sequence continues at coordinate 13,495,848 of CM052883.1, read as the reverse complement.
GAGTCTTCTATATATGCTAAAGAGTTTGGATTTTATTCTAAGTTTGACAGGAACCACTGGGGTAAAACTTTATGCACTTATTTATTTAATAAACACTGACTTCTGTTTGCAGAACAGACTTTTAGGGAACAAGGCGGGAAGCAGTAGGACCAATCAGAAAGCTACAGTAGTAATCTAGGCAGAAGCAGCCGGCAACTTGGACTAGGGTAGGAGGGGGGAAGGGCGAGAAGTGTTCGCTTTGGAAGCAGTGAAAGAGGTCTCACTGATTGCATGTGGGTGTGAGAGGGGAAGAGTCATTGCACATCTTGTCCAGGTCAAAGCACCAAAAGAGGGTGTGTTGTTGCTGTTGCTGTTGTTTTTATAGCCCGCTGAATAAATGAATGTCCTACTATAATCCAAAAATCGTTTCTTGGCGTTTATACGTACAAGGCCTGTCTGTGTACAGAAGGGACGGGCTGGAGGCTGGGGCAGTTGTGAGAAGTTTCCTGCAATGTGCGGGCACTCAGAAGAGTGTCAGGAGCATCCTGGGCCAGGTAAGAAGGCAGATAGCACTACAGCACTTTAGCTTTGCTTGGGAGGCACCTTAAAGAAGTCGCAGTTTCAAAGGAATCAAGACTTCGCAAGCGGGGAGAGGGGGAAAAAGGTAAGCTGATCCTGTTCGTGCGTTAAGACCCTCCCATATCAGACCTCCCTCCCCTCAAGCTGGTTCCAAGTTGCCCAGAGCAAGCAGAGGCGCAGGAAAAGGTTGGGGTTTCTGGGGAGCCATTACTCGGCCGGCGGCGCCGTTACCTACATGAAACCAGCACCCCCGGTCACCAGGAGCCGCTTCGCGAAGCTGCTGGGAGGGCCCAAGGGCTCCGTCCGGCCTGCAGCCGACATCTCCCAGCTCAGCAGTGCCTGGCAGCATAAAGCGCCAGATCTGTACACCGCAGCTGGGTTCCACCGCGACTTTTCGCGACGCGTCTCGCGGCCCCGACACGTCAGTGGGGAGGGTAGCAGCAGCTTCCGGAGCCGGGCCGACTTATCCCCGCCCCCTTGTGGGCTGGGCGGGGCCCTTGGGTGCGCGGGGGGCGCGCAGCGCTACTGCGCAGGCGCAGCTCCTCCCTTCCTGAACAGGGCCCGTTAGGCGTAGTTGGGGTGGCTGGGAAGTGGAGTCTGGAATTTTTTGTGTCAAGTCACACCAGTATGGATCAGGCTTTACTTGGATACGCAGATGGTCAGAGTTATGAATGATTACTTTCTTTTCATTCTTGTACTGCTAAACGATCTCCACAGATTAGTCACCAGTTGAGCTGAGAACTTCAGAAGTTCTCTGCTTGTAAAGTGTGGAAATGGGAGTTTGCAATTGCAAAATGCGTTTTGCTTTGTTGTTAATATTATTACCGACAACTCAGGCTGCTGGCAATCCTGGTGAAGATGTTCCCTAGAACCTGCTCCTACTATTCTCGCTCGGGCTCACCCTGCTTGCCCTCGTTTCTCCTTGAATTTGCCAGGCATGCTACTTCCCTTAGGCCTGGATGCCTTTTCCCCAGATGTCTGCCTAGTTTTTACTCTTACTTCTCCAGTTCTCAGATTGAAGGTCACCCTTGTAGAGAGTCCTTCCTTGACCACCCCAATTAAAATAGCAAGCTCTACCCCAGCCCTGCCGAACCACTTTATCCTTCTTTTTTCTCCATAGCAGTCATCAACATTTATGTTGAACTACTCACTGGTACTGGCCAGAGAGGACAGGGGCTTTGTTTTGTTTCCTGCTATAATCCTAAGGCCAGGGGACCAGGCCTGGCACAGAATAAATGATCAGTTAACATTGAATGGATAAATAAATATCTTGGTGGTTGTTTTTTTCTTTTTTCATATAATGTGTTGGCAAAATATAAAAAGAATGAGAATACCCAGTATATGTGGAAATGTCATTTGTTACAACTTTTTCAGAGGCAAAGTGGTAACATATAGGAAAAGGTCAAATGCACATAACCTGTGATTCCCAAATTACATGATGTATAATATAGATAATTGCAGAAAAACACAAATATGTTCACCGATATTATGTGTAATAATGTGTAATAATGAAAAACTGCATATAATCTAATAATATTGTCTCACTTCTTAAATACAATGGATATCAAGTGCTACGGGCTCAGAGAAGAGAACTTGGAGTGTTCAGCGAACTGACAGTGGCTTGGTAAGGATGGAGCCAAAAAGTCGAGATGGAAATTGGAGAGACTGGAAAGCTATATTCTAGAGTTTGGCTTGTGTACTATAGGCGATCAAAAACCTTTGAAGGACGTAATGCAGTCAAATTTTGTTTTCCAAAGCTTTCTGTGGCTCTAGGGTAGAGATGGGCTGTGTGTGGCCAACTGGAGAAAATTAAGGCTGGTGCAGGTTACTTGCCACAGGCCAAGTTAAGATGAGACCATGATGGCCTGGATATCAAGAGTGGCAGCTGCTTCCTACTATCGCCGCGCAGAAGAGGCCCTAATAGACATGTTTCATTGAGATGATTGGATGTACAGGTGTAAGCTGTACTTCTCAGCTGTCTGACGATATCATTCAAGAAGACAGGGAACCTAAGAGATTAAAATCGGTTAGACGTGCTAAGAGAATTCATGCGTTGAACTGGGACATGTACAGTTACAGCTACCTGTCTTTGAGACAGTAAAACGGAAACGTCCAGTAGGTTGCATAGGCACCTCCAGCTTTGCGGGGGCTTTCTTTTCGTCACCAGAACCGGTGCCATCGTGCGCTTCTTCTCAGTTCTTCCAGAATCCTACAAACCCCCTGGAAAGCCTTCGGAGGCTAGCGCATGCGCAGTAGCACCACGCGCGGAGACGACCGGGGGCTAAGCTTTTTCCGTAACCTGAAGCAACATCCTCCAGAGTCTCCATAAAAAAGGCGGGAACTAGCCAGCAGGCTGGGGAGTGATGGGACGCGCGTCTCCTCACGTCCCGCCCATTTCGGCTTCTGATTGGCGGGTGTACTTGGCTCGTGGCGGAGGGGCCTGCCGCATAGGTTGTCAGTCTCTCGGGGGCGGGTCCGGCACGCCGGTCCCGCTCCCTCCTCCCTCAGCCCCAGCTGCCGACGTGGGGAAGGCGGCAGCAGGCCGTTGGGGCCAGGGTGTAGGCGCCGTGAGGGAAAGGGGGGATGGGAGCCCTGCGGCTGCTGGCGGTGTCCCTCGCCTGCTGCTGGTGGCCGCCGGGCAGCCAGGGTAAGACCCTGCGGGGCAGCTTCAGCAGCGCGGCGGCCCGAGACGCTCAGGGCCAGAGCATCGGCCACTTCGAGTTCCATGGTAGGTGCGGGGGCGGGGAGCGGGATGCAGGCGCGTGGGCCCATCCCGCGGGCCGCGCCTCCCCGCCTCGCTGGGGGAGGCCTGGAGCCGGTGGCCGCGACGCGGGGGACTGCCCCCAGCCCCACCTGGACTTCCCGCGTCGCCGGCAGCCCGGCCCCGACCGCAGCTGCCGGAATCCGGGGATGCATTAATGCCAACCCTGCTGTTGCTGCTCCCCACTCCCTGGTCAGCACCCTCCCCTGATTAGTGATTGTGGTCTGCACTTGAAACACCCTTTCCCCCACCCTCCCCACACGAAGCAAAGTACGGAGGACTTCTGCTGCTGCATCTTTCGAGATCTTTCCCTCAAGGAAGCATCCTTTGCTCACTCTTGTCTCAGCCTGATTATATACACTCAGGCACTGTACTTTACATGTGTATTTAAGCTGCAGAACTTAGATTTACTGGGTTTAGTTGTTTTTAAGATAATTTGCTAAAACGTACTTGAAGCAGAGAGGTTTTGGAAACAAAATAAAATACCTGCTAATCTAGTGGTCAGAATTGGGGACAGTTTGGTTACCCCACTACTAAAGGAGTAGATTTACCATGGACCAGGAGGCCTAGAATTCACTTGACAGAAATGCATGTGTGTCTTGAAAGCTTCATCATAATATATCCTGTCTGGCCCTTCTGAAAGGAGAACTGCATTTGATTCTTACTTCCTGGTCTCCCTCAAAAATCAATAAGTCTTGAATGAATTTGCAATTCATTCTAATTTTTGCTTTACTTGCACTCTCGAAATTTAAGTGATTTTTTTGGTACATACTTTTGGTACTCTATTTGACTGGTATTGTATTCCAAATAATTATTTGCCTTGGTGAGGTTGAAATCTTTGATTAATACAGTTTTTAGCATTAAAAGATGCAATGTCAGACTGTTGTCCCAGAGAAGGTAATAGAAACAAGAAGCTATTTTGGTGTAGGAAAGGAATTTCAAGTATTGCAAAATTACAGAATTGGTGGTGTAAATGGAGAGAAACCTGAAATTTTTTTTTTCAAATCAAAGTGTTTAAAATAGTTGAGAAAAGGAATGGAACCCAGTTTTCCAAAATCAAGTGTGGCACAGATGTTGGGTGAAGAAGAAACTCTATAAACACTTTATTATTTTTTTTTAGGTCACATTTTTAGTTTTTTTTTTAATCAGCTGGCTGTAACTACTTTGAATATTGACAGTGATAGCAAAGACACTACAATAAATGGCACAACCTGGACAGTGCTGGAAAATCTAGGATATATGGAAGCTATGATGTGGGTTATCACTAGCAGAGGGACTTAGATATTTCATGATGATTACTTGGTAAACATGGAGGAGAAACATAGGTAGGAAATCCAGATATCTCAAGGAAGATTGAGGAATTGTGTGTTCCAAGTATGTTAACACATATACATGCTCTTTCTATGGGCGTGTGTATATATATATTTTTTATTGTTACCAGTCTTCAGTGAATTTGAATTCGGTAAAATAATAATACTAAATTATACTGAAATAATTAACTCAGAATGTGGTTTAAGATATTAAGCCTTCGAGTCACTTCTAAAATTTTGGATAGTTTATAATATAATCAATTTGTGTAGGAGACTTGGACTGATACATACTATACATTTAAATTTATTTAAAATGTTTAATCAAAGTGATAATTATAATAACAAACATGACAACAGCACAGGAGAAGAGACCTTAAAATGAAAAATGAAAATCATCTCCTGCTTTACTTCTTCTCATCCAGTCTCTTTCCCTAGAGGCAACTACTTTTTGCCATTTCTGTTCAGGGCCTGAAATGTACTCAGTGTGTACAACCAGGCTTATCCTATACTGTCTCACAACATCTATTGTTCTGCAAGTTCCTTTGTAAAAGTCAAAGATGTCAAATTTTTTATCAGATATAAAATGTTTACCCCCAAACTCATTTGTTTAAACTTTCTTGCTATTAGCTATGCCTATTTTTTACATTAAAAGTATATTAACACACATGTTATATTAGAAAATAAGAGAAACTTTGGTGGGAAATTTCTATACATAGTTTATGAACAAATATTAAAGACATGGAGTGGTTGTAAAACAAGGCAAAAATTCTGTTATGGCGAATGTCCAGATATAGCAGGTGTTGCTGTTTATTCAGTGAAATGGCATCACTCTTCACTGGAAGTGTAAGGAGACACCACACATTAATTTGGATAATTAATATGAGTAGTCTTTTGATATGTACCTGAATGGGATGCTCATTCCAATGTGCTCTACCTAATTCAGTGAGATTTAAGAAAAACTGTGTTCTTGGGTATTCTGTAAGACTGATGAATCACTGAACTCTACCTCTGAAGCTAATAATATACTACATGTTAATTAATTGAATTTAAATTTAAAAAAATTTTTAAAAGCAAAAAAGAAAAATTGTGCTCTTTAAATTCCTATTTTGATTAATAAAGGTGTTGAATTGTTTTATCATGTGAGTTCCATGCAAGACCAAACTAGTTAATAATTTTTGTCTTAATGTCAAGGTGACCGTGCTCTTCTGTGTGTCAGAATCACTAACATAGCAGTAGCTGTTGGGAAAGAAGCTAAACTCTACCTGTTCCAAGCCCAGGAATGGCTAAAGCTACAGGAAAGCAGTCATGATTATAGTTGTGGTGAAAAATTATCCAAAGCTCAGTTGACAAGTGAGTATATCCTCTTTTCTTTGATCATTAGATAGGGCTTTTTTTCCTCTTCAATGTTAAAATCTTTGTTTTCATACCAGCATGTTTCATGACATATCACACTGTGATGACATTTTGTCTAGTACATTTTAAGCTGAAGTTTTCCTTAATCAAAGGATATAGTGATTTTCCCCTCCCCTTATTAAAATTTTTTGAAAAAATACCCAGATAATGTAAAAAGCATACTCTCCTTCATTCAGGCTTCTTACAAGTAAGTCACATAATTTCATACCAATATGGAAAATATATTTTGGCCCAGTGGCAGCATGGAATGAATAATAGCATTTGTTGAATGCTTATTATCTGCTAACACTGAGCTAAGCACTAAATATGTATTATCTCAGTTAATTGTATGATTTAGCCCAAGTGATGCTGTTTGTGCAACATGTTATTGGAACATGGGACCTAGTCATAGGGTGACACAGTATGTCATTTTAGGATGTACCAGCACCGCATCATTTATAAACTTCTACATTTGCCTCTGGAGAAGCTCTACTTTTATTATCCTAGTTGCCTAAATCCTTGAACCCTTCCATTCTCATCAACACTATCCCAAGTATTAGGGTGCACTATCCAGAATTAGTGAAACTCTTTTTAATTTCTGTAGAAACGAAGGGCATATACCATGCTACCCATTTTACCCCTTGGAAGTTAATTGGTTGTAGGAATGTGAAGCACCCATGAGAAAAAAATAGGAATTATTCCTCTCCTCTCTTTCCCTCTTTATATTTCCCCTACCATGTTCTGCATATTGGTGAGTCTGAATCTTCTTTTAATCTAGTCAAATAAAACATTGCCATTTTCTGAACTTTCAGTCTTCCTAGTCTCAGCAGCTCTCTGGGTCCCTCATAAGGCAGTGAGCAAGAATAGGGATACTGGGAGAAGCCCCCAGGGGTGCCTGGGTATTCAGTAGGTTGAACATCTGACTCTTGTTTTCAGCTCAGGTTATGATCTCAGGGTTGCAAGAGCAAGCCCCATGCTGGGCTCTGTGCTCAGCGTGGAGTCTCCTTGAGATTTTCTCTCTCCCTCTCCCCACTTCCCCCGCCTCACGTACACACTCTCTCTCTCAAATAAATAAATCTTTTTAAAAAAAGGGTAGAAGCCCCCCAATCCTTGCCACCTCTTATGGGGATCTCTTATCTAGATTAATGAGATGACATTGATAGTATGCTGAAGAAGTCTTGAATGACAAGATTTAGATATCAAAGAGATGGTTACATAACCTGATTTTCCCTCTCCCCTGATTTTCAGAACATACCTGGGAAATCTGTACAAATGCTCATTATCAGTTATCTTTTCCTTTCTATACCAATTTGGTCATCTAAATGTTCCACATGTGGATAATTCCATTTCCACTTATAATGTCCAAAACCAGTTCATCATCTTGCCCTTCCAAACCTGGTCTTCTTCCTCTTCTGGTGTTCCCTGTTTCGAGACCTGGCACCACCATCTGTCCAGTAAACAAGCTAGAACCCAGGGAGTCTTCCAACACTCCCTCTTTGACCTCTCCCTCCCCTTCCAATCTGTCAGTAAGTGACCTCTAAATATCTCTGGAATTCATCTATTTTTCTGTGTCTCTACCCCCACCATGTTATTCCAGGCTGTCATAATTTTTTGCCTGTTGCAGTAGTCATCCTGGCCACAGCTGCCATACTGGTGCTCCCCTTAACCAGAGTGATCTTTCAACAGCAGATTTGATCATGTCACATTCACTTCCTCACCAAACCCAGAAATACTCCATTTTCTTTTGCTCTTAGGACAAAGACAGGTCTCCTTAACCTGATCAGCAAAGCCATCATGGTGTAGCCATTGTTTACCCCCCAGTTCCATCTCACAGCAGTGTCCTCTCCTGCCTCATTTTACTTGTGGGCTTGTTTTATTTCAGCGCTATCCTGGGCCTTTGTACAGACTTTTCTTCTGTTTGTTCTTCCTTCCCTCTTTGGCCCCTCCCTACACTAAGTTGACACTTGAGTTTTTATAGCTTCTTTTCTTCCATTGCACATATAGTTACCACTTTACATCTTACGCATTTGTTATAAAATCAGTAAGAGCAGCAGGGCTCTTTTGGTCTACTCATTCACTCATTCTCTTCCATTGTTTCATGTACTAGACAAGGCACTTGTGATGAATCAGGGACCAAAATATACTCTCTTGGTCCTTAAGGTTAGTGGGGGTGAAAGAAATGAATCTGATCGATGTGAATAAATGCGAAATTGCAATTGTGATTTGTGTGCAATTGTTCAATCACAGACCTTATGTGTGCAGGGAGAGAGTACAGTGCAGTAGAAAGACTGCTAAACTGAGAATCACTGCTTATTTTCTTCGAGCCTCACTTTACCTATTAGTACAGCAAGAAAGTTGGATAAGTTTTCATTAAAATTCCTGAAAGTCATAAACTGCTGTGATTCTAATTATAACTCTTTAGGATGGAGTTACATATGTATAAGGCTACAACCTCCAAAATCTCTTGCAGTTGTTTCTTAGACTATTTTTCCTTCTTCTCTATTCTTCTGTTGAGTGCAAGGGTGTTCTTTGGAATTATTGGAATGGAAGATCTCAGGAAATAGGAATCTGTGAGGAATGAAGATTGTTTTATTAAATTTTGGGACCTGAAATAAATTAAGTATTGGATATATATATATATTGCTTTCTGCAAATGTCTTCAACTCTTTTCCCAGCAACAAAAGCCAAGTCTTAAATAGTCTCCAACTTTTACATATTAGTTGTCATATTTATAGTATGTTATTATTCAGGAGCTTTGGCGCATTGAAACAAAAAGCATATCGTTAAATTCATGACAGTGTAGTAGTACCACATATTTTAAAATAATTTCTTATAGAAATAATTCTCATTTCCTGGCCATTAATGAGACTTTTAAGAATTAAGAGCCTTTCACCTACTTGGTAATGAGTTCATTAACTATGCCAAATTCCTATGTAAAACCTTACTGCTGCTATGAACTGTGAAAAGACTAGCAGATTTGAAAAATTCTGTAGTGTCAAATGTTGCTTGTGAGTATACATTCCCTCAAATTAATGTTTGAGAAATTATTTTTCAGTCTTTTTCCTTTTTCAGTAAAGTCATTAAACATCAGATTTTTAAAAAATGATAAAAACTGTTTTGTAGGTTTTTAAAGCAAGCAAATGAGACATTTAAAAGCACTGAAAATTATGACTTTATGTAAAAAAATTTAACAAGGAGGTTCAGGTTACAAGGGCTAAATATTTTGCTTATAAAACATTTTTAGTGTCTTTTTATGTCATATGCACAATAATTCCTTTTGTACATTTGGTGTGTTTTATAAATCATTTAAAGGTGTTAGCATTTTATTATTCTGTGCATTTTCTTTTGTAACATGATTGGGCAGCTAGCCATGTGACACCATTCTCTGCAATTCAAGTTTTGTTAATATGTGAGATGCTGATTACATCAGTATGAAATATGCATGCTGTGTGGTAGTCTTTTGTCTCAAAAACAATGAACATACAGTTTTGTCAAGATGCTTGTTTCCCAGGCTTGCTAAAAAAGGCCATAAGACAAAAAACTGAAGGCCAATATCACTTTTTGAAGCACACTTTTGTTTTCATTTTATGTAAATCTGCATAATTGAAAATGAGACATTTAAAAGTATATTGGTGAAAAATATAATGGTTAATTTTTATGTTGTTTTATCTAAGAAAAAAGTGCAAGTGATAATGATATAATGGCAACATATCAGAACCTTTATTATTATAAGGTCCAGATTATGTAATAGCAAGCTGCACATTTCAAAAGCGTAATTTCTGAGCCACTATTGGTCATATATTGAATTCTTATTAAAGGTCTTCAAATATTTAACAAAAACTAGAGTCTTTGCTACATTTTTCAAAAAGCTATATAAAAATAAATAAATAAATAAACCAAAAACAATAGTATAACTGTCAGCTAAATTAATATAGCCCAAAAAAACAATGCTGTGGCATTGTTAATAAAATCATCTTGTCTGCTTTAACTACTGTTAATGAAATTCCCAGTTGTAAAGTCTAAGTCCTCAAAATTTGAATCCTGACTAGATTAATCTGTATCTCATTTATAAAGATAACTTATAAATAGCATTTTAAAAAATTTTATTGGGGAAGTTTCCAATCATACAGATGAGTCGAAAGTGTAGTACAACTAATATGGGTGTATCCTTTGCTTAGATTCAGTAATTGTTAATATTTTGCTACATTTGCTTTATAATTGTATGTGTGTGATTTTTGTTTTTAATCAAGGCATAGGAAAATAAGCTGTGGGTATCATGAGCACTTCTCCCTAACAACAATACCATCATGACACCTAAGAAAATGAATAAGTTCATAATGCCTCCATGCAAATCCCCAGGTTTATCTCAGGAAGTGTCTTTTTTTTTCTTCAATTGAGAAAAAGATCAGGACTAGCTGGCATGTGGGGACAATCTAGAGTTGGGAATTAGACCCATCATATATTTTAAGAATACTCTACTTTGTATAGAATCAGTCTCTTTATGTGGAATTTTCATAGACTGTCTCATTTTCTCCTCACAAGAACTTTGAGTTAGACAGGTCAGGTATCTTAATTTTACTGCTGAAGAAACATCTTGAGAGGTTAAGCAATTTCTTTGCTGAGTCGCAAGGTTATTAATAGCACCAAGACTTCCTCTTCTAACTCTTCTACTCTTTATTATACTTAGCGCTTGAAACAGTAATCTCCTACAACTTCATGGTAGTGCTAGTGAGTGCCTCTTAAGTCAGAATCATAGTTTCAGATTTGCAAGGCATCTTAGACATCATTAAGTGTTTCTCAAAGGGGGTGCTCTTGGCATTTTGGGTGGAACAGATCTTTATTGTATGAAACTTTACCTTGGATTGCCTGAGGCTTAGCACAGCCTCCCTCCAAGGACCTCAACTATTTTGACAACAGAACTGTCCCTATACATTTTCAAATGCACTGGAGGGGAGCAGGATTACCCTGGTTTAAGAACCATTTATTAATATAACTACCTTGTTTTAAAGAAAGGAAAAGGAGAGTTAACCTTTATTCAGCGATTACTGTAGGACAGGTATCATGGTAAGTGACTCATATAACTTAGTCCTTCCATCAGCTCTTTGCTCTAAGTATTCATTTTACAGATGAAAATGTATCATTACTTATATAACTTGCTCAAGTTTACACAGAAGGTAAGTAAGTATTAGAGCCAGGATTCAAACACAGATCTATGTGATGCCAACATTCATGAGCTTCCCCATGACCCGACTGTATAAACCTGACCCAGTAGAACAACTCTGATATTCCGGTAATTTCTACTTCTCTCCTTTTAGTAGCTTTTTAAAGAATAATCAATGAGAAAAAGATTTTAGAAAATCTTTTGAAGGTATTTTTGGGTCTATTTTAGATCTAATGATTCCGAGTTAAATGCTCCATTTTAAATTTAACTCAAATATAATTTTCAAAAATGTCACTACAGTTGTTGCACAGCATTGTAAAGGTACATAATGCCACAGAACTGTACACTTCAAAATGGTTAAAATGGTAACTTTTGTGTTTACGTATATTTTACCACAATAAAAAATTCTTAATGTTACTAATCCACTTGAAAACTTTGAAATATTCAAAATTCAGATTCAAAATTTCATCGAAACCATTCTGCTCATTTATGGTGCTTCACAGTACTTCTATAGTGATCCCTTTGGTTAAGATACATTATTTTTACCTGCCTTATGATTTACAGGCCTTATTCCAGTACTACACCAGGGCTTTGATTTCCAAGGTAGTAAGAACAAAACAAAAGAATTCTAACTCTGAGTTGATTTTATGACTGAAACAATGAGTACATTTTGAGAATTTTGCTTTGAAAGTGCTATTTTCTTTCTTTTTAAAGTGACCATGAATCAGACTGAACATAATCTGACCGTGTCCCAGATTCCATATCCACAAACGTGGCACGTGTTTTATGCAGACAAGTATACGTGCAAAGATGACAATGAGAACTCTCAGGCGGAAGATATCCCATTTGAAATGATGTTACTAAACCCGGATGCCGAAGGGAATCCATTTGATCATTTTAGTGCTGGAGAATCTGGTAAGAATATATACTTAAGTGTATGTCCTAAATATAGAAAAAAATTTGTGCACAAATATCTTCATGTTACGGTTTTTGAATACTAAAAATTAAAAACAAATGTCCAACAGTAGGCAGATGGTAAGTGAATCCTGTTATAGTATTTTAATAGCCATATGACTAAGTTAGAAAAGCAGAACACTAAATTTTATATTTTATGATTTCAAGTATGTTAAAAAATACAGAGAATTAAGCATAAAGAAGTACAAAAATATTAATAGATTGTTTCTATATTTTGGGTAGTAGAATTATGGATTTTTAGTTTTCTCTATGCATTCTAAACCTTTTTGTTATTTTTATGATAACCTAGTTTTATTTTTATAAACAGAAAAATGCTAATAAATTGAGCAATCTAAATTGGTAAATCAATTTTTAAGTGAGATGGAAACTGCACTATTCTGTATGGCTCTGGAGCTTGCAACCATTTTAAGAATGATCAAAGTTTATAATGTTTTCTAAAATCCGATTTACTCCCATAAAATATTTCATCAAAATTTTAGGTTGATTGCATATTGCCCTACAAAAGTTAGATTCCTAGCCCAAACAGAAATGAATGACTTCTTGTGATTAATGATAAACATGCTATACAGTATTATAGCAGATATGTAAATTAACATGTCATAATGAAGACTAAGATTGTTGGACATCTATCAAAGAAAAGGATAAGGAGTTTACTTCTTAATGAGTTCATTAGCCATTTGGAAGAATCAATCTGCTTAGAGAGAAATTCAATCCCATTAAATCTCATTGGCCATCAAGGTGAGTGGGTGCAGGTAGAAGAAATTGAGTCTATATTAGATGAAACCAATTGTTTAGTTCAGAGTGTAAATTGCCACAGCTAGAAAAGTGACTTAAGGAACATGTGTTATGGACAATAGGTACCAGTAACTTAACGTATGAAGAGATAAATTTTTTTTATGTCTTTTAGTCTGAAAAAATACATAGTGACAGAATGGAGAGCCAAACAATTTTTTTTAGATTATTAACATGTAATGTATTATTTGTCCCAGGGCCAAACATTTTTAAATAGTTAAATTTAAAAGTTCTTTCTGTGAAGGAAATGACAGAAGAGTAAGGTACTCAAATTATTTTTGAATGCAAACTAACTTAATGATTAAATTTTACTGAATAGTATTTTCAATCAGTGTGGCTCATTATTGGAAGTCAGCTCAGTCCTACATTTTTTTATCTTTATTTATTATAATTATTATTATTATTATTATTATTTAAAGGGGGGAGGGCGGGAGGAAGAGGCAGAGGGAGAATCCCAAGCAAGGTCTAAGCTGCCAGCACGGAGCCTAACTCAGGGCTTGATCTCATGACCCTGAGATCATGACCTGAGCTAAATCAAGAGTCAGATGTTTAACCAACTGAGCCACCCAGGTGCCCCATTTCTTTAAATCTTTATAAGAGATGTTGACATTTATTTTCTGTAGTTTGGAAAGGCATCGATGAAACTCAGGTCTACTGACAGCATTGGATGAACAGGTGAATTAAATTGCTTGTAAGGTTCCTTTTAACCCTAAGTCTTTATTATTTCATAAGACAGTTATTTTTAGGACTGGTAAAGGCTCAGCAGAAAGTAATACTCTGCTGCATTCACTGTGTGTGCAAACACTACAGCCTGTAGTGTAGTCAGTCCAAAAGCCCTTTCCCCTCTTGCCTTCCTGGCAATTTGCCTATAGCTCAAGAGGTTGTTCTGTTTATTGTGTGGATCCACAAGACTCTACTAGATCCTGATATACTTCTTTTTGCTTCCTTATCCAGGCTCCCATTTTTGGTCTCTTTCCTCATTCCTGATTAGACATCTGAACATTGACTGTAGGCCATAGAGTGATCACATTTGTGGCCTGTGCCACCCTTGGGCAACTGAATGTCAGCCACACCCACCCAGGCTCTCCCTGTACCTTGCCCCATCTTCCAGTGTTTTTTCCAGCATCCTGAATTATGGCTAGCTTTTTGTTTAGGGTTCACATGAACCATTCTAATTCAGCTCTTAGTCCGGACTCTTTCTGACCTTCCTTCTCTAAGACTGATTTTGATTTGATGCCTATGTTTATATTTAAAATCTGTCTTATACTAGAATGGAGAAATTTACATTGGTCATGTCACCAACAATATTTAAATGAGGGGCAAAACCTCACTACAGTATATATATTCATTAAGCATGATTCTGTGCAATTCTAATCTATGGGGATTGATTATTAACAAGTACCAGTTGTTAGATGGCTGGCTTAATTCCTAGGGGTCACATCATTTTCTCGATTAAAGTGCCTAAAACCCTTAAAATGTAATTAATTCTACATTGCCATGACATATGATTAATTCTACATCAAAGTCTAAATCGGTGGTCCTTAGCCTATGACTGTGCATCTGGAGAGCTTTAAAAAAAATGCAAATGTCCACCCCCTGAGATTCAGATAGATTTGGTTTTGGAATGAAAGCCAGGCAACTGTGGTTTGTCAAAGCTCCAAGTTAACTCTAACGTCCAGAACCAGTGATCTGAAAGTCCATATCCCAGGTGCCTGGATGGCTCAGTTGGTTGAGTATTTGCCCTTGGGTCAGGTCATCATCCCAGGGTCTTGGGATCGAGTCCCGCATTGGGCTCACTGCTCAGTGGGGAATCTGCTTCTCTCTCTTCCTCTACCCTTTCCCCCCTCATGCTCTCTTTCTCTCTCTCAAATAAATGAATAAAATCATAAAAAAATAAAAAGTCCATATTCCACATTGTTTTGGTATCGTACTAGTTTTATAGTAGAACCTTGAGAGGGATTCTTCCTATTCTGTAGCCTCAGGTATGGAATTTCTTTCCAGGGAATAACTCCCAGTTAGTTCATTTTAGAAACTTTTGCTCATTTGTTTAATTTTCTGCCCTGAGTAGGGAAAATTGATTTGCTATGGTTTTTACTGAGAATTGACTATTAAGCCATATGTCTAAGGAGTTTGAATTAGAATAACCTGGTGCAGATAGCTGCAATTAATGTTATATGTTATTCTGGTTAGATTTTATAATTTATTTTCTTTCAAAAAATTATTGTTTTGTATCTATCAGACTTTGGTTAATCTCATATTTTACAGATTGGTCTAGGTTTTAAAAAAACACTAAGGCAAGGATGATGCCTCTTGACAAAATACTACGTAGGAATATTATGCTTTAAGGTAGAATAATATAAAACTGCTTAATAAAATTAGAATCTTCATTGACTATATTTGTGCTCTTGTTAGAGACCAAAAGAAGTACTCAGAATCCGAGAAGTAAAGCTTTATCATCTAAAGTAGGCTGGTTTTCATCGGAATAATATTACAATATTATTCTCTATCACTTCTGCTATCTCACTGTTTTTAAGATTCCAGATACTAGCTCTGGTAACATGTTGGAATGCTTTTGGTTTAAAGTAATGGAAAACTCTGATGTAAGCTATATAGGCAATAAGGAAATTATCTTACCTAACAAGAATTTCTGGGGCTTCTTCACAGTGGTTTATTCAGCATCTCTCTACGCTCCTATCTTCTGACCGTCAGCTTTGTCCTTAGGCTAGCTCCCTCATGTTTAAGGGTAACTGCAGTTCACTCTTTGGGCATCCTACCTAGATAATGACAAAATTCAGTATCTCTTTTTTGAGATCAAGAAAACCTTTCTCAGAAGCTCCCTCGTCAGATTCCACTGGCCAGAGCTGGGTCACATGCCCTTACTCTAGGACATCATAAGAGAAATGTAAGTGAGGGGGTCAGAAGGAGGATAAGGGTGGACTAATGTGTCAAAGTGAAGGGTTAGGCTTACCTCTTATTGGCAAGGGTGTTGGAATTTCTGTGATCGGTTGAGGCTAATCAGGATGTATCTTGAAACACTTGCAGGTGTTGTGGACATTGGGGTAGGCAGGAGTGTTCCAGTGCTGCTCCCATGACCCAGTGACTCTCCTCTGTTCTTACCCTTTTTTCTCCTATCGTGTAGCTGGAGCTGAGTATTTTGAAGCTGTCCTGTAAGTTTTCTTCCTGCTGAGTTTTGCCAGTGCTTCTTCCCTTTAAGCTTGCCTTAAAATCTACACGTTCCCTTATAACATACCTGTTTGCCACCTACTGCATGCTCATTTGACAGTATTTTTTTCTTCTTTTGTGTATAGGTGAGAGTTAATACTTACCACCCACCTGTTTTAAAATTAGAATTTAATTTCGCAGTGAACAAATATAGATTGCTTTCTTGTGAAGGATGGTGACAGAATAAAAGTAAAGTTGATCACTGAGGAGAAAAAAAAATTTTTTTTCTAGAAGGGATTTAGTTACGAGAACAGTGTGTGCAGAATCAGCATTTTATCTTTAGACCGTCTTGTGGACAGAGTCAAGGTAAGAGTAATGAGTGAATAAAGTTCAGGACACAGATGTCCTGAGCTAGCTCAGGTTACCTAATGTATCATTTGAATGAAATAATTTGTTGCTTATAATGTTAGCTATTCTGGAGGGTACATTTAATATTGAATAGTCCTATTTTGTGCTACTGACATATGTCTTCTTTTCACAAGTACTTTCCTCCTATATTATTCTGAATAGTAAATAGTCTGATGATTTTCTTTTTGTTGTGGGTTTGTAACCTGATGGAGTCTGAAACTTTATCTTGTAATGGATACTCTGTAAAGTATTACAAGTACATAAAACAAAAGAATGCCATATTCTTTATACTAAGAAGGAAAAATAAAAACTAAGATTCAAAGGACAGGACCTCATGAAGAATTTTACTGACCCGTAGTGATAATATGTTTAGCGTATTTTCTGTCTTGTTCCATTACTGTAACAATCCCAGGCTTATTGTCCCATTATTTCTAAAGTTGGAATACTCTCTATGTAAGGAGTTTAAAAAGAAATTATGCCTTTTCAGTTATTTGATCTTCTCTTCCTGAAGTCTAAACGTGCTTTTTCACCTGAGCGAGAGAAGGAACTAGCGACATTTATATATGTAGAGCAGGAGAGACACCCAGTGGCTGAAATACTACTTCTCTCTCTCTTTTAAATTCCTAACCATTCCAAAAACATGATTGAGATTGAAGTGTTAATTGACTGTTTTTCCTACTATTTGCATCTTCTGGATTACTTTTTCAAAATTAATACTCCCTTCTCTGCCTGTTGATTGGAGTTTACCTCAAATGGGAAACTGGAGCAGATTCAGAGTCTGCGATCGGATGGGAGTGATCGCAGTTTAGACTGTTTGTCCCCAGAATCAGCAGAGACAGCTCCCTTCACAGCCACCAGCACTATAGTCCGGTGTTATTTAGATACAACATAAGATCTTCATATTAGAAACTAGCTCTAGATGTAACCAAGTCAATGTACGTAAGCTATTAAACTGAAAAATGAAGACAGCCAAAAGATTCCAGGTAATGCAGGAAAAGGGGGTGTTTATCTTGTGATAAACTTGTGATGCATGAACACTGTACTGGAAAGCTGTCAGTGGGAACTAGAGGCTGCTTAAGGACTGGCACCGTTTTTAATACAAAGTCTGCTCATTTGCTTTGTTCTTGTCTTTATCAACCAGCTCCCTTTGCTTATTTGAAATTTCTGCTTGCTTAAAATATTTATTTCACTGTAGCCTGATCTGACATCTTTGATCTGTCCCAACATCAACTCCTTTCAACTTCAATTTCTATTGCCTAATTCTTTCCATGTTTTGTGGTTTCATTTCCTGAGAGAATATGTTACCCTGACTTATCTTAGAGAACCAAATTAGTCTGGTAGCCAGTAGCTAGTCTTCGGATTGGGTGTCTGGTCAGGTATTACAGTTTTAGTCAACTGGGGACTAGAGGCTCATGGTCTCCATAGGATTTCCTCTTTGACAAGAGCTGAAGACAGTTTACTTCAGGAGGGGACTCTGGTCATAACAGGTATTTTGAAACTTTGTCCAGCTGGAAATGTAAAGTAATGGTACGTTCCAGAGCTGTTTTTGCATCAGAATCACCTGATGGACTTATTAAAACAGAGCTTGCTGCTCCCCTCTCCCAGAATTTCTGATAAAGTAGAGCTGGGATAGGGCCCAAGAATGTGCATGTCTATTTCTAACACGTTCCCTACAGATGCTGCTGGCCCAGGGATCACACTTTGAGAACCACTGTCAGGGTGTATTAAACTATTGTTGATGAAATCTGTTCCTAAATTTCACACTAAAGTAATCCACTTTGGGGGTAAAAAGTATGTCTAACTGCTAAAATATTTGTTTTAATTTACTGTTTTCTAACAAAACTGTGCTGTTATCGTTAGTCTTTGGGCTTATCCCCTGACCACGATGCTTTTTTATAGATTGACTTTACCCACTTTATTTTAGTTTAATCTGCCTTCTTATATTTAAGTCTTTATCCCAAAGTAAAAAATTGTTTACATTTTGACAGTTTCCCTTTTTTTCCATACAGAAGTGAATCCTATGATTCCAGTTAAAAAACCAAATTCTAGAAATATATTGAAGGAAGATTTGAAAGCAACCCCACACTGTCACTGGCTTTGTTGTACTGAAGCAAACTCCTTTCTTCTTTTCACAGGGTTACATGAGTTCTTTTTCCTCCTAGTCCTGGTGTACTTTGTGCTTGCTTGCATTTATGCTCAGTCATTGTGGCAGGCTATCAAGAAAGGAGGGCCCATGCACGTGATCCTCAAGGTTCTGACAACTGCGCTGCTGCTGCAAGCCGGCTCAGCTTTAGCTAATTATATTCATTTCTCCAGGTAACTCGAAACCACTAAAGCTGTGTTCATCATTACGTCTAATTAATCCTAATTAGTTCACCAAAATTATGCTTGCTTTGATTATGAACCATCTTTGCGCATTTGTAATTTACACTAATACTCTTCTCTTCAATTCCTCAGTTACTCCAAAGATGGAATAGGGATACCTTTTATGGGAAGTTTGGCAGAATGTGAGTATCTTTCTGAGATGTGCTTTTTGAAACCTAAACTTGAGACCTGCTTCTGGCTTGTTTTCCTGTTTTGTAAATTATGTTTGTCCTGATACAATTTTTCTATCCAGGGTTGGTTAAGATTCAGCCCAACCGAAAAGACCGGTTACAGATTTCGTTCCCATCTGTCCCATTTAGTTTCTTCTTGATGATAGGTAATGTGTGTAGTTCTTCATTGTTTCAGAAGCATATTTATATGCCTTCTCTCAGTTTATCTCAATAAAAACTCAGTGAAGTAGAGATGTTTATCCCTAGTTTGCACATAAAGAATCTGGGCTCATTGACAGGAAGCACATTTCCAAATGTCAGCAGCTGTTGTGCAGTAGAGAACAAACTTGGAGCCAGGTTTTCTGATCCCAAAGCTGAAGGTGGTTTTCATCCCTTTTTTGACTCTTTTTCTATTTCTGACACAGAAATAAAAGCCGGAGAGTATACGATACCTATAATTGAATTGACCTCACAGCTTTGTTCTTTTATTTATATGAAGAACTTTGATGAAGTAACTTTCCAACTAAGCATGATGGGGAAAATATTTATAAGTTCCCATAATCTATAATGTCATTCTTAGTCCCAGAAAAATAGTCAAGATTTGCTCTAAAAAAGCAGATTCTGAATATGAAACCATTCTAGGATTTACTTTTTGAAATATTTCCATAATTCTCTTCTAGTCTCATCTTTCTTTATTTAATAGGATAGCTCATGATAATCTCTGTAATGATCTCGGACCCATTTATCATCTT
This sequence comes from Potos flavus, assembly GCA_028534135.1. Classification (NCBI taxonomy): domain Eukaryota; kingdom Metazoa; phylum Chordata; class Mammalia; order Carnivora; family Procyonidae; genus Potos; species Potos flavus. The sequence goes on along the minus strand of CM052883.1, from coordinate 13,476,043 downwards.
GCTGCCTATTTTAAGATTTTAAACCTCTTAGAACTTTTGTTTTCCTACTGAAGAGGATGTGCACTGGTTGCCTCTTGGACATGAGCGAGAGTTGCTTCTCTTTTTTTGAACAGTATTGAGAGCTCTGATGACTCCTGCTCTTGTCTCTTAGGTGACTCAGGATGTTTAAGAGAACCATAGAATTTAAAGCTGAACAGAACCTGAGAAATAATTTAGCTTATGCATTTTGAGAGGCAAAGCACACAAAAGCCCATCAGTGGAAGCCACTACTAAAATCAAGGACTTTTGCATTTTTGTGAGTGTCTGCTGTATACAAAATAGTGTTTGCCGCTGTCTGGCATCTTCACTGTAGGTTAAAAAGCAGGTTAAAAAGTTTTATTAAGCTAACAATAAATGTTGCATAATTTTGGTGTTCCAACAACAGATTTGATTAGTTAAATGATTAAAATGTCAAGATTTTTAATAAAATAACACAGAATGGGATTTTTGTGTGAGCCGTATATTTTATCTACAATTGGGTATTTTTCAGTGACAGATAAGCAGTGTTCTACCTATACTTACAGTTACGGTATTCCGTCAATATGTGTCTTAGTATACAAAGAAATGAGCCAGAATATCAGGGTTTTTCTCCCCACGTATTTGTTTTTGCTAATTAGCAACTTATGCAGGACTATTCCTTTGAGTGACTTAAGTAACTGAATATGTATTTGTGAGATGTTTAATAAAAGTAATTGGCATCACAGTCATTTACAGTCTGCGATGAAAGAAAATTGTGCTTGATCTGAAAGGCCATGACATTTTGTACCATTCAAACGTAGTAACAATTCGTTATCAGAATTCACTATTACAAATACATGAGCATAGATGTCGAGTATCCAGTTTTAATTTGGATGGCAGAGTAGAGGGAAAATGGTCAAAATATGTGAAAAGGTGTATAATTAAAAGGTTTTCAGCTTGTAGTTTTTTAGTATATTATAGTACAGCTAGTTTCACCTGTTTCTGCAAAAATAGCTTATATAAAAGAAGTAAAAGTCGTAGGCGTCAAAGGTACAGCTGACAATTTGAAGAAAGTTTCACTTTGTTAAATTCTAATCACATATATTCCAAAATCCACATCAAAATACCCTATGAGAAATTGATCATCTTTTTTAAGTCAATAAATACTAGTTTCCAAAATAAAAATGCGTGGAACTTGGAGTATTTATAGATTGTTGTTTTTTTCAAGCGGGGAACTGGATAGGTGGTCTTATTGCCTCCTTTTTTAAAGTGGCAGCCTTCCCCTGCAGTGTCAGTGACGGCCACCGGGTGGCGCGTCACACTAACGGACGGAGCGTTTCAGTCCTCTCCTGGACTCTGACGCTAAAGCCAATATGCTTCAGTGTTAACAGCAGCCATGTGTTTTGTTGTCATGCTATTTCTTATTAATAGTTTTAGAAAATAAGGTCACATTATAGAGTTCAACCATCAAAAAATAATTAACAACCTGGAAATGAAGGCACTAGTATTCTCCACATTGCAGAAATTACATTTAAAATGTTTTTTTAATGAGCAGTTATAGAGAACAGTATTATATAGTAAGAAAAGCTAAGAAAAATGAAAAACACAAGGAGATTTAAGTTGGTCTTAATAAAGATATATATATAGAGAAAGAATATTGCCGCTGTTCTATTTTCGGAAATGTTTACAAACTTAATGGCAAAATTTTAATTTTTAGAGTTCTACTTGAATATTTCTTATTATTGAATTACTATTGAATTTTATCAACTTCTCTTTGAAAATGCCCATCTTTTTGCATTTAAAAAAATAATTACATTCTCAAAGCAAAAAGGAGCAAATCCTTTGTATTATGAAAACTTGGTTGACTTTGGTTTTCATTTCCCACTAGTTTTTGACATTGCTTCCCAAATTCAAATGTTATACCTGCTTCTGAGTCTATGCATGGGTTGGACAATAGTCAGAATGAAAAAGTCTCAAAGCAGACCTCTCCAGTGGGATTCAACTCCTGCATCCACTGGCATTGCGGTATTCATTGTCATAACACAGGTGAGTATTGAAACTCTGTGTTTGTACTTTGAATACACAGAAATGCAAACTTGAACATACCTCATTTCGAAAGTGACACTTGGGACCCCTGAGGAATTTGTCATTTTAAAGCGTGAATTTAAAGAGTGATAGGTCAAATAACCTGTGATCTTCTGAGTGCTAGTATATGTAGAGTGCAGAATTTAGTTATAATTTACTTGACTTTGAGCTTTCAGTCAGCTTATTTTAAATGTGCAGAATGCTTGATATTAGGATAGATTCTCATTTCCTACTAAAAGCTTTGTTTTATAATTTCTAACACATAGTAAGAACTTAACATTTTAAATGAGTGAATCAGTGAATTTGAGATTCATCCATGGGCAAGGATTTTTAGGTCCAGTTCTATTACTTTATACATGAAAGAATTCAGAGGAAATCTGAGATTAATGAAAAAGCAAAATACAGAATGAAAATGAATGGGATCTAGGTTTTGAAAACAAATCCAAAATCAAATTTAGTCTTTTAGAAAATGTAGTCCTTTTAGCCCTTTTTTTGTTTGTTTTCTTCTATTCTAGAATCTCCATATGCCTATGTGCAATGGATTTTATAAACGTTATTAAGGAAAAATATAACCAAAAATGTATACTGAGTTTGTGACCATCATTAGCTATAGTTGAAAATGGAATTTACACCTGGGCTGTACAAAGGACATTATAATCTAAGTTTTAATACATTAAATCAAGTGAAAAATTCATTAGTTAAGGATAAGTCCAGTGCTTTGTTCATCTTTATACTCATAGTATGTATTTAGTATAGTAGGTGCCAAGTGAAATAGGTGTATTGAATTTTATGATTGAGTTAGAAGGAGACCATATCACAGGTGATGATATTTAGATAGGAAATAATGCCTCTCTAAGGCACTGAATTAGAAGTGATTGAAATAAGGGCAAGATTCCCCTGGGGCAAATAATACGTTATGTGTTAATTAAAAAATAAAAATAAATAATTATAAATAAATAAATAAATAAGAAATAAGGGCAAGATTCTACCAACCTAATGTTTTTGATCTAGGGCTTATGAGAGTAGTGTTAATAACGGATTAAATTCTCATTTCTCAAGAGCTTTTTTAAAAAATTAATTTTTATTATTTCATTGTAACTTTAATCCATTATCATAGACGAATATGAATTGAGAAGTGAGATTATGACACTACTCTAGAGCTTATGTAAGCACCTGGGAAGACTACATGAGACACAGCCCTGGTCCTCAGCAACCACCCAGATGAGGTACACGTGGCTACATAAATACATACGTATTTTCCACAGGTCACATGTTAGTATACATATCTGAAAATGTAGAGTTTGCATATGTAAAAATGTAAATCATGGGAAAGGATAGAGTTTTTGTTGGCTTTATTGGGGTATAATTAACAAACAGAAATTGTACATATTAAGATATACAACTTGATGTTTTGATATATGTATACATTGTGAAATGATCACCAAAATCAGACTAGTTAACATACCCATCACCTCACATAGATACCAGGAGATAGTAGTGTACAATAGCACTTCTTCATTGAAAAGTTAAGTTTAGAAATAGAGGTTAAGGAATCATATGGATATAATAATTTGGGGGAGTGAAGAAGTAACGCTTCAGTAGTGGAGAGCAAATATTCAGCCTAAGAAGGAAATGCGTGTGTGCAGCATGACCGAGGAGTTCAGCTGTCAAGCATGGTGGTAGGACTAAGACCAGAAGAGATGATTTGAGAGTGAGAAGAGGAAGGGGTTGCTCACAAACCCCATAAAGTCTAAGCATTGGATTTAATGACTGAGTTTTGATCTGAATTCTTTGGAAGTCACTGAAGACCATTCCGAGGGCTGAGTTGGCAAATGAAGGAAACACAGGGCTACTGACATGTGTGATGGCAAAAACATTATAGTAATTTGTGATTGATGTTTGGAAAAGATGGAAGAAAAGTGTTTCTACTGAATAGCAATAAATAGAACAGCTAATGAGGAATTGCTGAGCTTTTTACTATAGTGGTAACAATATGGGGGGAAGTCAACAAACAAAAGGATGAGTAATTGCTGGTTACTCATGAAAAACCTGGGTACTTATAGTGAATATTAAAGGTATACTCTCCTTTAGGGCGCATGGATGGTTCAGTCAGTTAAGGGTCTCACTCTTGGTGAGACCAGGCCATCATCAGGTCATGATCTCAGGGTCCTGGGTTTGAGCTCCGCATTGGGCTCCACACTGGGTGTGGAACCTGCTTGGGGTTTCTCTCCCTCTGCCCTTCTCCACTGCTTGTGTGTACGCAAGTACTCATTCTCTCTCTCTCTCTCAAGAAAAAAAAAAAATATATATATATATATACACACACACACACACACACACACAGTCTCTCTCTCTCTCTCTCTCTCTCTCTCTCTCTCTCTCTCTCTCTCTCCTTTACCCTGGAAAGTGACATCTGAAATCAACAATTCTAACTTGTTCACTTCTGGATTATAGAAGATACCGAGATATTTCAAAGTTATCCTGAGATAATGGGCTTGAATACAGGGCAGATTCCTAATATGGTGCTGAAGGAAGAGAGATTTAGAAGAAAGTTTAGGTTTATTCTCTTAATGTTTTTGACTTATTTTCATCCCTAGAGATATCTTACTTGAATTGTGGTTGCAATTGCATTTTTTATCTTTTGTGTGTGGTCTTTGATAAAAATCCCTTTTCTCTAGCTTAGGCTATCAGGGAGGAAAAGTCTGTGTTTGATGGCTGTGCTTTATTAGTTAGCAAACTTTATAGTTTGGTAGATCTTAGAACCTCTTAGGAATGTTTATATACTCTTTAAGGGGATGTTTGAAAAGAGTTGACAAAGTATGTATGAGTAGACAGGATTTTTTTTTCTCTGAATGTAATATTGTATTTTGCAGAGTATTTTGCTGCTTTGGGAACAGTTTGAAGATACCAGTCCTCACAGCTACCATTCACATCACAACTTAGCAGGGATCTTGCTAATCATTTTAAGGATTTGCCTAGCACTGTCATTAGGCTGTGGACTCTACCAGATCATCACAGTGGAAAGAAGCACGCTAAAAAGGGAGTTTTACATCACATTTGCCAAAGTATGGGTTTGGGTAGAAAATGACTTCTTCTGATTATCAACTTTGTTCTGCTGTTTTGGGAGGGTTAAGCAACCCCATGTTAATGGTGGTTAAGCTTTTCTGATGTGCCAGAGCACTAAGATATGCCCTTCATGTGCTTTAACTCATTTAATCTTTACAGCCTATGAGCTATAGATATTATTATCCCATTTTACAGAACCTGTGAAATAGTAGTTTCCATGTAATCTTAAGTCAGTTTTGCCTGGGTCATAATTTCTTTATCAATAGGAATTTCACATTTTTTTTCTGTGGCATCACAGTTTTTAAAAACTTAAATTAGAAAACTGTTTACATTTCTCAAAAAACACTAATTAAGAACTGTTACCATCAGAGTTAGGCAATATTTTCTTTCTAACCATGAGGAGCTCTGCAGCATAAGCAGATGAAGCAGGAGGCTCAGGACATACTATGTTTCAGCCGTTTCACTACCTCTGCATGAGGTCACATTGACTTTATTCCTCCTTTCTATGTCCTTCTTGTACAGGTGGGATCTAAAAGCAAATTGATCTTTTTTTCTTTACCCATTTAACAAAAGAAAAGATGAGGACAGCCGTCGGGGCAGTATCACTGCAGGAGCCTACCTCCCTAGAAGCTTCTAGTTTTTTGTCAGATTGAGGGAATCCATACACTTTCATCCTGGCACCTCAGAACAGCATTCAGACAAGCTGTTCGTCAGCGTCGTTTCCCGCCCCCCCCACCCAAGTGCACAGTGCTCCGCCTTCCAATGCGGCTGTGGAAGGAGGACCAAATTCCTATTCCCAGCTTTCAGCATTTTAAAGCTGCTCCTGCAGTCCCAGGAACCTGTGTCAACTTTCTGAGTACCGAATAGGCAAGAAAATGCCATTTTGCTTTTGAATTTTGCACAGTGACGGGAGTGCTTTTGTTTGGAAAGATAATATGTATTTAAGGTGTTTTAAAACTAAATGTCCTCTTTTGTTCTGAACTTTTTCTTGAACTTAAAAAAATTATTTTTATATGTGTTAATTTAACTTTTTAAATGGGTTCAAACATCTGAAAGTATTTAAAGAGAAGCAAAAGTATTTTTTTACCTCTCTCCCAGCTACTCAGTTATTATCTCCTCATATAATCACTGCTATTAATTCCTAACTTACCTTCCTAGAGAATTTTAAATACTCCTGTGTATTTCCACCCGTATTTACACAAACAGTAGCATGCCAAACACATTTTTTTTTACATCTTGTTTTTTCCCATATTTTCAGTGTACTGAGCCATCTTAACAGCTACTATTTATTACCTTATTCTTTTACTTCGAATTTAATTTTGGAAAAGAATATACATGGCTGTTCTTGGAAAAATAGAAAAGAGATGCTTGAGGAGTATAATTTTAAAAAGTTTCCCATTCTTTCTTGCCCCGTTCCACTGTCTTACATGCTAATCCACAAACGGGCCACCACTATTAGTCAGTGTTTTGGGTATTCTTACAGAATTTCTTTATGTTTCTATACATGCAAATACGAATGTACATTCTTATTTTTTTATAGGAATATTACACATTTGTACCTTGCTTTTCTCAATTTTTGATGTTACTTATATTAATGTATTTTCATGTTTAAATATGTAATGTAATATGTACAACGTAGCATATTAAAATGTGTATATATAAGAGATTTACAAATACAAAATTTAAAGTCCGTATTTGATTAGAAACAAAATATTATCATAAAGCAATAGCAAATTTATTTTTACATTTTATTAGATAGAACTTCTAAAGACCAATTGAGGTCAATCAGGACCTTTTATATAGGTTAGTAAGGTTTTTATCTGGCACATTCTGGAAATAAACACACAGCTATACTCATTTGACTCATTTGTCATTTGTTTCAGGGCTGTATCTTGTGGTTTTTATGCCATCCAGGTCTTGCTTGTATTTCTGTCATTTTTAGTGACTACCAAAGAGATAAGGTAAGTAATATATATGAGCACAGTAGTTTTTTATTGTCTTTACTGAGAAATTATTAAAGTAGAAAAGCCCTATTTATCCACTTACCAGGTTTTCTGAGTTCTTTAAAACAAAACTTTGAAACAAAATAATTGAACTGGTGAGCATATAAATAAGAACTTTAAAATATAAAAGAAAAACGTTTAATTTTAATTAAAAAATGAAAATCGCTTTTATTATTTCAGCCTATTTTGTAATACTGTTTTATAAATTAGACAGTAATAAACAGTTTTATAAATTAGACATAATCTATCTTTGTTAAGAACAATTGATTAAAATTTTTTTACAACACAGTGGTTAAAAATCAAGATAGATTTGTGAAAAATCAGTCTAGTTGCTGGACCCAACCACAGACCGGAGTGCCATGCTCCAGGGTTCCACACTTGATTGTGTTGCTCCCCGCCTTCTTCAGTCAGCGGCTCCATCATTTCATCGTGCTCTGCCAGTCACCTCTCACAAGCAGTGCGGTGTGGGTTTGAACTCACAGATGGCTCTTGGGCCTGAGGTGTTCGCGAAGGGTAAATAGGTAGGAAGGTGGTCTACAGAAATAAAGAAGCAACTTGAGAATTTTTGAGAGGGCTTTTAGAATACTCTTCAGGATTCAGGTGGGGCATGCCCTACTCCTCTTACCAGATTAGCCCTGAACCTGATTTTTCTTACCACTTTCTGTAGCGTGTGTACCCTCAGGAGAGACTGCTTTAGCAAATTGAATGTGTCTTATTTTGGAGTCTGTAAACTAACTGTTAAAAAATTTTGCCTTTGAATGAGTACAGTTCTGAACGTTAGTCGTATTTTCCTATTGAAAATTTCTTTGATAAAACATACTCATGTTAAAGATAGAGGATGGAGCAGGATATGTATATGTATGTTCTGTATGTAAGTGGGAAGTATATAGGTTCATGATAAATTGAATATAATTTGTCTGGTTTTGCATGCAGTCAAAGCATTCCCTTTCTTTTCTTTTCAGGTTATTACAATAGGTGTTATCCTTTGCCAGTCTGTTTCCATGGTTATTCTCTACAGACTCTTTCTGTCCCACAGTCTATACTGGGAAGTTTCTTCACTTTCTTCAGTAACACTACCACTGACCATATCATCTGGACACAAAAGTCGGCCTCACTTCTGATACTTGATTTTCTTTAAAGGAAAAGTGAATTGATTTCAGAGTGCAATAAGGATCCACATACAGTGACTTTTTTTTCATACTTTTGGTATGAAAAACTGAACAAAGAAGGCAAGGCATGTTATTTATACAACTGCATTTAAGCAGTATCAAACTGAAAAAAGGTAATAAATGAAATGTTTTAAAATATGCTTAATAAACTTTCAAGAAAGTGTGTTGTTATAAGGTGACTTATACAATTTCTCTGTGGAAATTAAGAGGAAAAAGAATTACATGATATTTTGGTAAGAGATTCACCACTTGTAATGCCTCATCTTATATCAATAGTTAACTCAGGTTTGATAGTCTTATAAAAAGTAATCAGTTAAATGATTACTTGCTTATACATATCTAAACTAACTCCAGTTACAAAATCAGTGTAATGCGCTGATTAAGAACTGCTTCTTTTTATGTTTTAAGGAAAATGCATTTCGTATTGGAGTTTAAAGGAATTAAAAATGAAATTACTTCAGAATGTGAATATAAAATATATTTATAGATAAATGAATAAGTTTTTCTTTATTTGTGTGTAGGATTCTTCTCCATCTTCTATCACTTTTGGGTCTAGTTCAGGTTCTGGCTTGATTAGCAAAGGGTTTTTGACATACAGTTTATGAAAAAGTTTAGACACAGTACTATTGGTTGTTCCTTATAAAGAGTTTTAAAATCTGAGCACTTAGGTGAAGGGACAAGCAGGGTTACATGTTTAAAAAGAAAGAAGAAAAACGTACTATGTGATATGGTACTAAAATTTTAATCCTGATATAATTCATTTCTCTTACATTGAATCCCCAATCATAATTAAGCCGTATACACAGATTAAATTAACAGAAGCATTTCACATAAATGTTGGTTTCAGTCATCAACTACCCATGAATTCCTGCCCAAGGATACTTAATCAGGATTAAATTTTCTATGAATAATTGAAAAACAAAATACTCACTGGATTTGTTATAATCCGTGTTGGCACTGGATTCTAAGTAGTTGCCATCTTGAATCCTTTGTAATAAAGCCATATTTTTTTGTGTATGTGATGCCCCAGTATTGAGTATGCTAGCGATGAAATACTCTATCAAGTGCCTGTTTAAGGAATTGCTAAATGGTTGTCAATACCTGCTGTATAAAATCAGTATTCCCGTTAGTAGTCACTGATTGGAAATTATTTTGTTTCTGTGTGTCATGCTGTTTAGGCCTTTTCATTTTTACATCTGGCTTATTTATTTATTTATTTTTTTGATATTTTTTATCTACTGCCAAAGGGGTTACATTTTTAAGCAAGAAATGGTGCACTGATCTGGTAATTAAAGTTTTTAATTAAATAGTTAAAATAACACAGCGTAACTTTAAAGTACCTATGGCTTCATCTTTGTTCTTACCTTACACCTAGTCTCAGTGGAAATGAACAGTATTCTGTTTCATTTTAAAGGCAAAATATATGTATTTATGAGTAGCAAACTGACAGAGTGACAGAGATCAGCCTGCTCATGAAATCATCCTTCTAACGGGTCCTCGTAAATTATTTAATAAATGAGGGCTACAGGTTACCTCTAGGAAGTCTGAGGTATATTTGAGGTTTACATGATCTGCTGTGTGATCATGACCTTTCCTTTTACCACATCTCACTCATAACCCCAGGTACTGCCTGTTGTGTTCAGCTGAGTGCTGTGAATTAAGGAGAGCAAGAAAGGGGAAACCTTTTCATAAATTTTGTGAACTTGGCACCAGTAGAAATAGGGAACAATTTTTCTGTTACTTTACACAAAGAACATAGAAACCTGAATCCAAATACAGGAAATGTGTTACTGCGCTTGCGGGTGTGAAACTCTAAGAGGTCTTTTTTTTTTTTTTTTTTTTACTTTATTATTTTTTAATTTATGGTTGAATTTGTTGATAATTTATTTTGTTACTCAAGAGCCGTTGTTAAATGAAGGAAAACAGTTGTTAATAATCAACATATAACTTAAAAAACATTGTTAATAAATTTAGTTATCAGAGCTGAAAATTTAGAGTCTGTAAGTCGTGGCACAGCGTCCACTCTTCTCTTGCTGAATGTTTACATGGAGCTCTGTTGGCATGGAGCGTGAAGGATAAGCATATACTGCAAACTCTCATTAAAGATCAAAACTTTCCTACTTTTCGTTCTGTCAGATCATGCTTTTTTAAAATCTATTTTTATATTTTTTTCTTAAAGAAGATGAATGGTTGTGTCCAGAGCTCTTTTGTTTTCTTTTTTTTTTTAGAAGCATTTTGTTTCTTCTCTTAGGAAGGTGTAGAAGATATTTATCTTCATTGACACATGTAATAATATTAGCTCCTACTTAACTGAATGTCTGCTGTGCCTCAGGCACTTCCTCTCCGTCACTGAGCCCTGCTGTGCTAGCAGAGCTCCCCTTTACCTGAGTGTAAGAAGAAATTATTTCTTTAAGGCACCAGACTTCTCTTTCATTTTTCTAATTTTTACCCTCATGACTTAATGAGCACCTATTAGGTGTGTATGTTTTTAGTGAAAATGCATGGCCATCCGTAGTTAATTTTAGCTGTTGATTTTAACAAACTGTACTGAAGTCAGAAAAGAGCTTGCATATCTATCTGTAAGTGTGCATCTCAGCACATTGCAATATTTGAACCTTGGCTTTCAGCTAGAGGGAGAGAGAATCTATGCAGAAGAGCTTGTTTTAGGATGTTCTGTGGTCTCAACTTGTAAGCCAAGTCTGTTGAAACAACAAGATCTGTAAGTCCAAGGCCGACTGTAATGTAGAGACTGGAACGTCATATACAATAACATGAACGGTGGCCCTTCAGCCTGTTTCCCTTAGGAGGCTGTGCCTATTCTTTGGAATTATTTGTATAACATTCTCTTTGAATAGCTTCAGTGGTGTCAAATCTGTGAGGTTTTCTGTTGTTTTTGAGAAGGAATGCAGTAACCAATCAATTTGAGACTAGATCTAAGAGGTAATACTGGTTTTGTACCAACATGAATTCGAGAATTGAGACAAGTAACTAGATCCGTTTTCCTGTGAAATCTGAAAACTGTGGAAGCACAGTAGCCTGAACTCATTGCAGTAGTTCTCGAAGGAATATTCCTGCTTCCACCTTTGCGCAGCCTTTTCTGCACAACCTCCAGGGCCTCATGCCTGTTGTCCTCTGGGAGTGTCCTTCACATAGGACGCCAGGAGATGGAGGAGTCCTAGGGAGGAGTGGCCCTGCCCACCAAAGTCCATTTTCTGCAAAGGGGAAGGAAATTAGTTGGATAAAGGCATTCTCTATGCTAATATTATGCCTCTTTTTAAGTTTGAAATTCTTTTAAAATAGTTTTAAAAAAATATAAGATCACACAGGCTTGTTAAAAACTCCATTCGCTTCCCATTGCACTTAGAAAAAAGTGATCCATGCTCATTACCGTGTTCTACAAGGCCCCACGTGATCTGGTCCCCGCCTCTATCTCTGATCTCATTTCATACCACTCTCCCTCTCACCATACTCCAGCCTCATCATTAAAAAATACCTCATTTATATCACTGCCGCAGGGCTTTGCAGTAGCTATCTCTTCTGCCTGGAATACTCTCTTCCAAATCTTGGCGTGGTTGTGTGGCTGAATCCTCCTCACCCTCCAGGTTCTCAGCTCAAATATCTTTCAGAGACCTCTGACCATCTGGAGTGGCTTTACATAGTGCCACTGTGGCTAAGCTGGAGATACGTTCCTCTTAATTCTCCCTGCATAATTCTAGGATAGTGTGGGTCACAGGAGATGTGTGGTATGAGATTTAGAAAGCAGAAGTTAAGTGGCCAGATCCAGATTCTTTTTATTGAAAGGTCCAAGCAGGCCTTGTGTTGTTGCCGCTCACCCACATCATTGCTTATCTGCTGGCTTATCTTTTTGGTCTGTGGGCCAACAACCGGGCACACAGGAACGGCAGCTCCTACTGGATCACCTCCTTTATTTTCCCCTCAGCCAGGTGTGTGTTTCACTCTGTGACAAAGGGTGTCAGGTTGTGCAGCACAGCCCCATCACTGAGTTGGAGGCAGTGAGAGACTGGCATGAATCCCCATAGGTTCTACTCATCCTGTCAGGTCCCAGTATGTTTTCACTTACCCCACTTCACACCCATCTTCCCTTCCCACCTGCCTGATACAAAAGAACAGCCTCCTCTAGTCCCTTATTTTATATATTATTTTATATATTAAAATAACGTGTGTGTGTGTGAGTGATATCCTAGTGTTCTTCTCTGATCAGGTGCTGACAGGTATCCTGTCTATGCTGCTACCCTGTCCTAACCGCTCCATCACATTTCCCCTTTTCTTGTTACAGTACTTACCACTTGATCTCTGCCTGCTGCCTCTCCCCAGTTAGAATGTAAATTCTGAGGGAGTTTGGCCATTGTCTCTGTTGTTCATTGCTGTATCCCTAGTACCTCAAACATTCCCTGGTGCACACTAGATGCTCAAAAATATTTTTTGAATTAACGAATGAAAACAGTTTTGAAAAAGTTTCAGACATGTACTTAGCAATATAGCATTAATTAAATCATAGGACCTCCCGTAATGACTTAAAATAATGCTTCGTCTGTTCTTTATTCAGCTACATGGAACCAAGAATGTGTAAAAATCTTGAGTAGTCAAGTAGTTGTTATGAAGTTTAATCTCTGAAACTCACCAATTATGAGAGGTTTCCTCAAGCTGTCAAAGAGGAAGTTTTCCTCTATATAATATTAGCACCATGTGCCTTGTTTCTTAGCCCACAACAACTAAAACACCAATTTAAAAGAAATTTGGGTCAACCAGAGGAAGAAAGTTGATGGTAGTGAGAAGTAGCTGGGAGAAGTAAAAAAAATTAAAAATGACACTACCTCATATCACAGGAGCCTGGGGTCATTTAATGTGAATGAAAACAGCCCCATGTGCCGAGTAGACTCTTAGAGCTTTATTGTTCAACATAAGTATGACAATGGTTCTTAGTAATCAAAGATTAAATTATACGTTATGTTCACTATCCTCAGAGAAATGTGCAAATACATTGTAATGTTTTATTCTTAAACAGGTAATGTATGCATGTCGTGCAAAAATCAGAAGGTTGAAAAGGGTAAAAAATTAAGTTCTTTCAGCCATTCATTTCCCTTCCTTGCATCCAACGTCTGCTATCAGTTTCTTGTTTATTCTTCTGGATGGCCTCCTGTATATACAACCACACACATATATATGAAACACAGATTATAGTATACCATGCACAATATTATGCACATTCAGCAGTTTATTCTCTTTATCTATCTACAGAATTGCCCCCTTTTTTTCTTTGGTTGCATAGAACCCCATTAAATGGGTATATTTTAATTTTTTAAAATCAATTCTCTGTCACTGGACAGTGTTGGTTTCCACTCTTTTGCTATTACAGGTAGCTTCTAAACACTGGGAATAAAATAAAATGAATAAAAAATTTGCCTGGCCCTCTTGCCCTCTTCCCAGCACCACAGCCCACCTCCACCTTCCCAGGATGTAAATTCTTGGAATTTCCGGAGTTTGAGACGTGTCTTTGTTATTCGTGGTGGAACCTGGAAGTTTATGCTAATGAGATGACTCAGGATGAAGACTGACCACACCAGAAAGACCAACCATGTGATTAGAGAGTTGGGGCTTTGAGTCACAGTGATAGCGGCCTGACCTCTGGGGAGGGAAGAGGGACTCAAGATTAAGTTCAGCCTTGTGGCCAATGATTCAGTTGGTCTTTTATATGTTTAAAGGTTTGATCCACCTGGAATTTGTTTTGCTAAAAAATATGAACTAGGGATCTAACTTAATTTTTTTTAGATGGTTGCCCACCTTTACAATGTCACAGACTGTGTATTCTACCTTTTCCTTATTGATTTGTTGCTAATCTATTTCTGGACTTCAGGCTGTTCCAATGAACTCTTTGACTCATGATCTAGAACCACACTGTTTCAATTATTGTAGCTTTAAAATATGCCATATCGTCTGGTAGGGAGAGTTACCTGTTCGTGCTCTTGCTCTTCTTCTTTTATAATTTTTATGATTATAGCTACTGGTTTCTTATCTGACCTTTAGAATCAACTTTTCTGATTTTCAAAAGAAAAATCTCATTTACTAATTTTAGCTCGATGAATTAAATTTCTATATCAGTTTAGGGAGATTTGACTTCCTTAACAAGTTGGATATTAATCCCACAGATGGTTGCTCATCTTTTCAGCTCCTTAGCAAAGCATTTCCTTAACTGTGGTTGCTCTCAGTGATCTAAGAAACTGGTATGAAATACCTCTCTATTTCTTTAATGTGAATATGTGTTTGTCAATCACTTTTTAAGGACTTTTTTATATAGACTTTGTACATTTCATGATACCCCCTGGATATTTTAGTGTTTTCTTTCATTGTATCTTGCAAATGGCTGTTATTTTACACATGAAGCCTATTGATTTCTCTATTTTAATTTTGCTCCCACTCTAATTGAATTCTCCTAACAGTTGCAATAATTTTCTAACTGGTTCTCTTATATTTTCTAGGCAAACAATTGTATCACCTGCATATAGTGATCATATTTATTCTCTCCTTTTTCTTTTTGACCTCTCATTTTTACCTTCTTATTGCTAGTATCTTCAAAACCATGTTAATTAGTTTTGGTAACATGGCAGTAAGATTTCTACATTCCCCACTGACGTGATTCCAGGTAGACTTTGAAAAGTTAAATATATGTATTGTGATCCCTAGAGCAACAGCTACACCACACACACACAAACACACACACACACACACACACACACACACACACACCCCAATGTTTTGTCAAAATTACAATATGAAAATTAAAATGGAATGCTAAAAAAAATGTTCAATAACCCAAAAGAAGAAAGGAAATGGGAAACAGAGGAATTAAAAACAAAAATAAGCAGAAAACAAGTAATAACATGATAGACCCAAATCCAAACATCAATAATCACACTAAATGTAAATGTCCTAAATTTAGCAATTAAAAGACAGAGATTGTCAGAATAGATTTTTTTTTAATATCCCAATTGTATCTACAAGAAACTCACTTAAATGTAAATATAATGTTAAAATAAAATACAGGAAAGATATACCCGTGCAAACAATAATCAAATGAAAGCTAGAATGACTATATGAATACCAAAGTAAACTTCAGAGTAATGAAAAGACCAGGGATAAACAAAGGATGGAAAGATAAAAAAAGCTGATTCATGAAGAAGACCTCACAGTCTTAAATGTATACACCAAACAGCAGATCTTCAAAATATATACAGCAAAAACTGACAAAACTGAAAGGAGAAATAGACAAACCCATATTTGTAGTCGGAGACTTCAATACTCATCTCTCAGTCATCAGTAGACCTAGTAGAAAATCAGATAGAATATAGAACTGAAAAACACCATCAATGGGATCTACTTGACATTTATAGAGCACTCAACCCAACAGCAGCAAAATGTAGTCTTTTCAGGTACACATGGAGCATTCATCAAGATAGACTGTAACCTGGGTCGTAAACCATAACAAATCTAAAAAAACTGAAATTATGCCAATGTGCTCTCTGATCATAATCCATAACAAAAAGATAGCTGGAAAATCTACAGGTACTTGAAAAACAATACTTTTAAATTAACTGTCGCTTACTAAATATATTTTGAACTGACAAAACATAAATACATCATATCAAAATGTATGGAAGGAAGAACATTTCTTAGATATAAGCATTAAATGCTTATAAAGATGGGTGTCTGGCTGGCTCAGTCAGTAGAGCATACAACTCTTAATCTCAGGGTTGTAAGTGCATGTAGATTGGATGTAGATTGGATTGGATTACTTAAAAATAAAATCTTTGGGGTCCATGGGTGGCTCAGTTAAGCATCCGATTTCAGCTCAGGGTCCTGGTATTGAGCCCCACATCGGGATTCCCGCTGAGCAGTGAGTCTGTTTGTCCCTCTCCCTCTGCCCTTCCCCTCACTTGTGCTCTCTCTCTCTCAAATAAATCTTAAAAAAATAAAATCCTTTAAAAACAAACAAAAATGCTTATAGAGAAAAGAAAAAAAACTCTTGAATCAATAATCTAAGCTTTTAACTTAAAAAGGAAATAAAAAATAAACCCAAAGCAGGAGGAAGAAAATAATAAAGAGTAGATATCAATGCACTTAATCACAGAAATCCATGGAGAAAATCAATGACTGGTTCTTGGAAAAGATCAATAAAATTAATAAGCCTCTAGCAAAATTGACAAAGGAAAAAAGGGGTAACATGAATTACTAATACCAGTCATGAAAGAGGAGCTATCAGACTCAGCAGACATTAACAGGACAATAAGGAAATACTGCAAAAAAAAATCCTCTATGTAAATATGACAATTTAGATTGAATACCAATTCTCTGGAAAGCGTATGTCAGGAACTATGAAGAGACCAATATTTTACTTACGAGCTAACTGGTTAACTTGTTACTGCTTCATAAAGGCTGCACAGCACAAGAGACTCCTAGATCAGAGATGAAGGACTTCATTACTCCTAGTATAGCAAATATGATGAGCTTCCTGTTGGTTGGCATGAGTTACACATAACTCCTAAGTCCATCGGGGCAATAGGTATAGTCTGTGGTGGGATTAGATAGATGTTACACATGCAGTGAGATTCATCTAGCCCCCAAGGAACACCAAAGTTGGGAAATTTATCTCTTTTATAACTGGCACTGTGGGGATGCCTGGGTGGCTCAGTGGGCTGAGCATCTGACTCTTGATTTCAGCTCAGGTCATGATCTCAGGGTCATGAGATCAAGCCTCATGTTAGGCTCAGATTCTCCCTCTCCCTCACCCCCCCCACTCTCTCTAAAAAACAAAACAAACAAAACCCTGACACTGTGTCGAGAGGAAAATGTCCCCTCATGCTGCTCCCTGCAGACACAGCCCTGACAAAGGGCCCAGAGAACTAGTGGTTAGAGCTTTGCATTCTTGGCATACCCAGCAAGGCCATGCAGGGATGCCTGGGAGCCAGGCATACTACTACAAACACCAAAGTACCAAAACCCACTCGAGATGAACTAAATGTCCAAAACAGTCCTGTAACAACTAAGGAATTCTTGTTTAAAAGCCTTCAGAAACAGAAATCTCCAGGCCCAGATGGTTTCACTGGTGAATTCTATGAAACACTTAAAAAAGAAATAGCACCAATTCTATACAATCTCTTCCAAAAAATATGAGAAGGGAGAGAAAAAGTAAAGGCGATTCAGTGGAAAAGTGAATGCCTTTTCAACAAACGGTGTTGGAACTATTGGACATCCATATGCAAAATAAACGAACCTCAACTGCAACCTCCCATCTTATACAAAACTTCACTCAGAATTAATCAAAATTTAAATGTAAAGCATAACAATATAAAACTTTTGGAATACATAGGATGAAGTCTTTATGACTTAAGTTTAGGCAAAGAGTTCTCAGACACCAAAAGCCCAAACCCCAAGAGAAAATATTGATAAATTCAACTTCAACAGCCTTAAGTCCAGAAATAGATTAGCAACAAATCAATAAGGAAAAGATAGAATACACAATCTGCGACATTGTAAAGGTGGGCAACCATCTGAAAAAAATTAAGTTAGATCCCTAGTTCATATTTTTTAGCAAAACAAATTCCAGGTGGATCAAAATTTTAAACATATAAAAGACCAACTGAATCATTTTCAAATAAAACTGTAGTGATGGAAAAGAAGATCAGTAGCTGCCAAGAGTCACGGGTGGGAGGAAGGTATGACGATAAAGTGGTAACAGCAAGAAGTTCTTGAAGGGTAATGGAAATTTTCTCTATACTGATTGTGGTTGTGGTTTCATTGAATCTATCCATGTATTAGCATTCAAAGAACTGCACACCAAAAAAGTCAATTTTGCTGTGTCACAATTTAAAGAATAAAATAAAATTTTAAAAATGGATGTTGGATGTTTTACCTAATTCTTTCTGCATCCAAAAATATAGTACAATTTTTCTTTTGTTCTATTAATATGGTGAGTAGTGTTGGCAAATTACTCAATGTAGAATCATCATTCAATATATTTTTGGAAGTTTTACCACCCCAGTCTGATAAGATTTTTAAAAACCTGGGATCTCGGGGTACTGGGTGGCTCAGTCGGGGAGGCCTCTGCCTTCAGCTCAGGTCATGATCCCGGGGTCCTGGGCTCGAGCCCCACATCGGGCTCCCTGTTCGGTGAGGAATCTACTTCTCCCTCTCCCTCTGCCTTCCCCACTGCTCATGCTCTCTCTCTCTGTCAAATAAATAAATAAAATCCTTTAAAAAATTAAAATCTGGGATCTCTAAAAGGGTAGAAACTTTTTGGAGAATGAAAATATTCAGATCTCTCACTTCTTCAGGCTGTCCTGGAAAAACAAGACTCGTGTTCGTTCTGAAAAGTGCATTTAAAGTCGGTTGTATTATTTTGAATGTTTGCTTTATGTGTCACTTATATTTCAGATTTATTGCCTGTAGGTACTTTAGAGTATAGCTGGTGCTGAATTCGTTTATATTTAGGAGGTATTATGACCTACTGGAAAGAGCGGGGACTTTTTGGCACAACAGACTGATTTCAACTCCTGACTTTGCCATGTTTCAATGATTTTCTCATATGTAATCTGGTTTTGGAGCAAATAGTGCTTCTTTTAGCACAGAGAAGGGATCCTCCTGAATAGAGTGAGGAATGGCCAGATGTGAGGGATGGGTTTTAATATTACCAATTCATGGGATTGTTGTAAAGATCATGTATGGCGCTCATGCCTACTCAGTACAATGTTCTTTATTTACAGACCTGAAGGTTGTGTGCAAAACTTTCAGTGAACCTGAGGTTCTTCCTAATCTATTCATTCGTGAGATAATATTTAAATGTCCATGAGATGAAAGTGTTTGCTTTAAATAATCATACATATGTGGTTAGAACAGAAAGTAGGCGTGATTGGAAAACGTTCAAGATTCTATCTAATTTACACACAACTACATTCCAACTTACACCCACACAAAATAAACTTTTAAATCTCTTGCCTAGCCTGTGAGCCTTATAGATCTTTCAGAAGATAAGTTTTTAAGAGTTACCCAGAAGTTAGAGTGTCTGTAAAAGGTTTATGGGGCAGGGGAGGGGTGAAGTTTTTAAGTGGAAAGTGGTTTTTCCTCAGATACACCAAGTGCTAGGACTGAAATTCCTCATCAAATTAGTAAACCATAATAGTCTTTATTTCCTTTTGTAAAGCCATCAGGTTTTGTAGAAATAAATGATACTCAATAGTTGTTAACGTTTAATGGTTCCAAACTAACAATACTTTTAAAACCCTGGAGAGTCTACCTTGGATTGTTCCTCAACGCGTATAAAATGGTTCATAAACTTAACCTGAGAGCTCGAAGAGAAAGCTCTTCTGACATAGGTGGGGTTTTAAACACAATAGTAAAAATCGCAAATTACGGCTCTTCTGTGGATTTCAAGATCCTAGATCTCTCGCCTCCTTAAATACCGAAATTCCCTTACAGAGACCAACCCCCCAGCTGGCCGGTCTTCAGCTTCCGGGTCTCTGGGTCTCACCTGTGGCCAGCCCTCACTCTCTCCAGCAAGACCCCTCTCATCGCGCTGAAAGGATCGCTGTTTGCTCTGAACCAGATGTTTCCCCCCAGGGCTCTGCTTTAAGTCGGTAAGACAATATTTCCTGCCCTTTGTCTTCTTATTTTTCATACTTCTGTTCTTTATCACAATGTTGTTTGGTGTTTCTGGGGCTTGATGATACATCACTGTCCTCATAAGCTTATGCTCTGAGTTTCAACAGCTGTGACATGTCTAAACCACATTATCTTGAAAGTGTTGGCACCAGCCAGAAATAGAAGGAGCCAAATTAATAAAACAAAACATCTCAAAGGGTTCCTATGGCTACATCCTGCAACCAGGAAGTACCCATTGGGTTGAGTTGGCTCGTTCAGCCGGTAATAGTCTCTGCTGTGCTCCTGCATCATTTGCGTGCAAACTGGGTAATACGGGCTTGGGGAGATTGGCGCATCTGATGATTGCAATCACATCACGAAAGGTGTGCCTTTTTGCCTATAAAACCCATTCTTAAACGGGTCATTGTGTTTGAAGTGATTTATTACAATCTTTAGAGATAAAATATGAATACTGTACAACGGGTGTGGAAACCAAGGTACAAAATGGAATGTTTGATGGAGGGGAGTAATCGGAAAATAATGAGTATGCATTCTAATAAGGGTAAAGTCACTCCGGAAGATTGAAAAGACTTCCTTTTATTGCAAGTTGAGCCTGGGCAGAGTTGGACTCAGGCAGTAATAAAGTGGTGCTATGTTCCTTTGCATCTGATTTTATGAGACCTTTATGTGTTAGTGTGACTTTCCTCTTTATGTATTCATATTTTAGTTTTAATATATTTGCTTAGAGTTTGATTTTTTTTTAATGAGGTAAAGCTTCAGGGTATGAATGTAAGTGCTACTGTATAACCCGAGTTATGAGTGGCAGGGGAAGAGTCTGGAAAAGAGAAATACATTCTGAAGTGAAGATCAGCTTGTTTGTCATTTAAGAAGGAAATGCTTTTTAACCTCCATATATGTAGTGACTTTTTTTTCTGGGTGATTTACCTATACATAACCTTTTCTGTTCTTCATCTTTTCCTTTATACTTCCTAAGAGCTTCGCCTGTACTATGTATTTGAAATATTTTTCCTACTTTGCGATTTGCTCTTTTGGTTTTGTTTGTGATATTTTTTGGCATTTAGAAATATAAAGGTTTTTATGTAACTGAATATATGAATATTTTCCTTTCATGTTTCTGCCTTTGGTGTTCTTTAGTACCCTAAAATTACATGTACACTTATATTTTTATTAACTAAGTTCACAGTTGTTTTTTTTTTACAATCATTTCTTAATCTATTTGAAATTTATCTTGATGTAAAGCAATAGTTTTCATCCAGGACTATGCCTTAGAATTACATGAGAAAAAGTAAAAAAACAAAAAACAAAAAAAAAAAACTCATGCCTAGATCTCATTCTAGAAAAACTCATTTAGAATCTCTGAGGATAGGATCTGGCCATCACATTGTTTTAGAATTTCTGCAAGTGATTTGTGATGTTCAACCAGAGTCAAGAATCAATATGTAGAGTCAGGTATAGATCCAGTGTTTTGTTTTTCCAAATTGTTCTGATCCACCTCTCAAAGATGCTTTTGAAAAATATTGACTGATGTGAAAATGATCATGATAAAGTAAGCATAAGTGAAAAAATATTGATATAAATTTTATATGTATGCACATGTGCCAGTACTCTCTGATTCTAATTTTACACTAAAGTATATAATACTATGTAAA
The DNA here is from genome assembly GCA_028534135.1 of Potos flavus. Classification (NCBI taxonomy): domain Eukaryota; kingdom Metazoa; phylum Chordata; class Mammalia; order Carnivora; family Procyonidae; genus Potos; species Potos flavus. Next base: position 13,454,401 of record CM052883.1, on the reverse strand, counting down.
AGACTAAAAAATACATTCAAATTTTAATGGTGGTTATCTCAATGTGGTGAGATTTAAATTTTCTTATTTATCTTTTTCTGCATTTTCCAAGTTCTCTATAAGCAGCATGTATTACCCTTTATAATGAAAAAGACAATTGGTTGCAAAAGAACTTTAACTTTTTTAAAAGATTAATTTCTAGTCATTGTTTTTTAAACAGTGCATAGACAAGTATGAGAAATGTTTTAACTGTGACAAAATCATAAGGCTATAGTTTGCAAGGGTGGGTTGTTAGATGAGGACATATGCACTGGTATACATAAGGTTTGCTAAGTTTGCTGCCTATATTTTTATAAATAAATGCATATTTATCCATTTTATATACATATATTGATTCGAATTATAACTGATTTTAAGTTTATTAAATTTTTTATTTCATTTATCTCTGAGAATGAAATATAATTTGGGGAAAGATTGATAAAAAGAATCTAAATGTTTCAGCTTTTGATTTCTTTGGTCAACGAGAGAATCATAACAGTCAGTATGGTTTTATCTTAGCTTGTGTTAGCACATTTGCTCACTTTGCATGGGAAAATCAATTTAATAATAAGATTTTACATTCATATAGGATTTCTAAGGACATTAGGGACTAAGAACTTTAGACAATGGTCAGTCCATTCTCCCGTTTACAATTGAAAAGGCTTTTTGAAGATCATTTCATTGGAGCCTTACAAAAATCCCTGTATTAAGTTGGCAGGATTTTACCGTATTTAACTCAATCTAAGATTCCATTGCTTTTAAAACTCACCATTAATTTTACTAAGAAAGAAAAAGTGTTGCTAATCAAATTATGTTACAGTGTTTTCCAAACACATCGACTATAGATGCGTCCAATTTCAAGATCTTAAAATCTGAAAAATAGATGCATCTTAGAATCTATGAAACATAGGCATTATTCTTTCAAGTGAGAATACAGAAAGATGAGGAAACTTTCTTGTCCAATCCATCCAGGGTTTGAACTTTAATATCCAGATTGTTCTACACACTAGAGCTAAGTTGTACTTATGTACATATGTAGAGTCAGGTATAGATCCAGTATTTTGTTTTTCCAAATTGTTTCGATCCACCTCTCAAAGATGCTTTTGAAGAATATTGACTGATGTGAGAATGATCATTGATAAAGTAAGCATAAGTGAAAAAATATTGATATAACCTTTATATGTATGCACATATGCCAGTACTCTCTAATTCTAATTTTACACTAAAATATATAGTATTATGTAAAAGACTAAAAAATACATTCAAATTTTAATGGTGGTTACTTATGTACTTATAACTGAGATTAGTGAAGAAAGATTTCATATGATAATTTGGTAGGACACTTCTTTAGTCCACGTGATGATAAAGATACTACGGTGGGGGATGGACCTGCGACTTACCAGAGGCTATGTCTTCCTACCTACCAATCTGATTAACAATCGAATGACCTGTTTGGAGACATTTGTTCTTGCCATATTAAATGTAACGCTAGCAAGAGTTCTTCTGCCAAAGCATTGAGATTGTTTAAATGACTCTGGAGCCTACTTTGCTGTAGCTTCGGCATCTTCCCCAAGTGCCAGAGTGGAGTGAGGATACGTGAGATATTTTATCCTAAATATTTGACTTGTTAGAGCCCAGCACAGTAGCAATCATATCGCTTAGCCAAATCTTAAAATCGTAGATTTGAAAAGGAGTCTTAGAGATTCTCTCAAAACAATCCTCTCATTTTATGGTGAAGGAACCTAGAGAGCCTCCATGGGTAAATCATTTGCTGAAGATCACATGGTCACATAGAGGCAGAGCCCAGATAGAAGCCAGGCCCTGGGGTCCCATCCTAGTATGCCCTCTCTGCTGTTTCATACTCCTGGCATTCAGGGACATGATGAAGATTATGGTTATTAAGTAATTTTGAGAGCAGTGAATTTATAAACTAGGTGGTTATTTTGGCATGTGTGTTTTTAAGTGTTTGCTTCACCTACTTTGGGAAAAATCTGGAAAAAGAAGCTAGCATTGACGACTTATTCATCACTTAGAGTCCAAGTGCATTACTACCAAATGCACATTATTTAATGTAATCCTCTCCACAAACGTGAGAGGAAATGAGTTCAAATAGACTCAGGAATTCTCCTAATGTCACACAGGTAAGTGACAGAACGGAGACCGTGTCAGGCTCGAAAGCTTATTAGCTGCTATACTCTACTCCTCTCTTGTGATTAAAACAAACTTTGAGTGAGGTACTTTGTAAGAGCATCCTGGGCCTCTCGTGTTTGCACGAGATACTTTGACAGACTTGCGAGATCCACAGCCCCGCTGGGAGAGAAGTAGGAGGGGAAACACTTGAGGGGGGAAAATCGGTCCCTGCTTCTGTTGTGCTGAGTTTGTGGCGAGGGGAAAGGAAGACCATTCCATTTTCCCAGGTCACTGCATGTCTGATTTTTATTGGTAGCATTGCCTCTTTCTCATCAACTGGATCATTCTTTATTAAATATTATCCTTTCCTTGAGGTATGTTAAAGAAAATTCGATTCTTTTCTTGCATTTTTTGTTATTACGTTTTTTAGTTATATATCAATTCATCCCATTATTAACAAGTGTAGTTTTTCAGCATTCTCTAAATCTCTTTGCAAATATGTAACTTTGTATTCCCTAAAGAGAGCGATCATAGCCTCAAAAAGAGGTGTGTCATTTGCTGGACGATAAAATGCCCCGTTCGACAACAGCACGTCAGCATCGCCGTGGGGCTCTCTCATCACGGTTGCTTTTTAACATATTTGTAAGTGAAATTCTAAAATTCGACTCAGTGTTTGTTCTGTTCACACCCATCCCCGGATGGTTTTAGGTACAAATATCAATGTGGAATATAAGGCTGCTAATCTATTTAAACAGACTTGGCAAGACCCTCAGGACAAAGAGGGATCGTATTGGTTATTGTTTTATTGGCTAAAAGAAGCATCTTGGAACTGTCCATTTATTAAAATTGACTTTTTTTCAAAGACTGTATTTATTGTATTAAAGGGTATATAATTTTACTTTTTTTTAAGATTTTATTTATTTGACAGAGAGAGAGAGACAGCGAGAGAGGGAATACAAGCAGGGGGAGTGGGAGAGGGAGAAGCAGGCTTCCCGCTGAGCAGGGAGCCGGAGGCAGGGCTCCACCCGAGGACTCTGGGACCGATGACCGATCAGAAGGCAGACGCCTAATGGCTGAGCCACCTGGGCACCCTTAAACAATACATAATTTTAAAGATGTAGAAAAAATAATCTTGAAAAAGAACAATATTGGACTCAGATGACTTGATTTTAACTTACTATAAAGCATCTGGGTGGCTCAGTCAGTTAGGCTTCTGTCTTCGGCTCAGGTCATGATCCCAGGGTCCTGGGATCAAGTCCCACATGGGGCTCCCTGCTCAGGGGAGAGCCTGTTTCTCCCTCTGCCGGCTGCCCCCCTGCTTGTGCTCTCAATCTCTCTCTGTCAAATAAATAAATAAAATCTTTAAAAAAGTAAAAAAAAAAAAAAAAAGACTATAAACCTACAGTAATCGAGATGTTATGGCTTGCTGTAAACATAGTTCAATGGAACAAAAGATAGAGTCCAGAAATTGACTCACACTTACACAGTTGATTGCTTTACAACAAAATGCCAAGGCAGTTAACCAAGCAAAGAAAAATCTTTGCAACAAATTCTATTAAAACAACTGCACAGATGTGCAAAAAAAACCCCAATAAACTAATGAACCCTGACTCCTACCTTATACCACACCCAAACAATTAATTTGAGGGGAATAATATGACTAAAATATAAAAGCTAAAACTACCAAACTTCTAGAAGAAAACTTTGTGACTTTCGGATAGGCAAAAAATTTCTTAAGACACAAAAAGCACTAAGTATCAGAGAAAGTTGGTGAAGTGGGCTTCATCAAAATCAAAACATTTTCTTTTCAAAAGACACAATGAAGAAAATGAATATCCAGTCACAGGCTGAAACTATTCACAATACATACATCCATCAAAGGACTTTATCCACAATAAATAAAGGAGCCCTACAAATAAATAAGAAATAACACAACCTAATTTATAAAAGTAGGCAAAAATCTTCAACTGACCCTTTACAGTGAAAGCTATATGCATAATGTATAACCACATAGTAAGATGCTCAACAATATTAGCTATCAGGGAAATACAAATCACAGCCAAACACTGCTTCATATCCACTAGAACGGCTGAAATTAGTAAGACTGACAGTTTCTTTTTTTTTTTTTTATTCAACCAATATTTATTGAACATTGTGTGGCAAGTAGAAGCTACAGACCATAAAACTAATACACAGATAAGACTGACAGTTTCTAAGTGGTGAGAATGTGAAGCTCAGACTCACATACATTACTGTTTTGAATGTAAATGACACAGCCACTTTTGAATATTTATTGTCAGTTTCTTATATAGTTAAACACTGATCTTGGATCCAGCAATTCCACTCATAGATCTTTATCTTAGAGAAAAAGGCTATATGTCCATAAGACATTTTACTTGAATAAGAATATTCATAGCAGCTTTATTCATAATAGCCAAAAGCTGGGAAAATCCATAAATAGGGGAATGAATATATAAATTATGGTGTATTCATATTATGGAATATTACTCAGCAATGAAAAGGAACAAAGTATTGCTATACACACCAACATAGATGAATCACAAAAGTATTATGTTAAGCAAAAGAAGTCATACATGGAGTATCCTCACATTCATATAAAGTTTTAGAATGGGCAAAACTAATCTATGGCTATAGAAACATGAACAGTGAGAATTGATTAGAAGGGGACACAAAAGAACTTTCTGGGCTTCTAGAAATACTCCTATCTTGATTGGGATGTTGTTAGGTAGAGGTACACATTTATCAAAATTCACCAAATTGTGCACTTATGATCTGCACATTTTACTCTATGTAAATTTTACCTAAATAATATTTTTAAAAGATGGCATTGTATTCATAACTATAGTTAACAAAGTTGATTCACATAAGATGGGGGCATAAGTCAGTAGATATAAGGTATAGAAGCAAAATCATATTGGACTGCTGTTGAATATGAACAAGCAATGGAGTGGATTTTCCTCTATAGGACCTGGATATGTCTAATAGAGACATTTTATGGAAGAGCTGGAAATGCAATATTTTGTTTTGCAGAGTCTAGGTGTTAGATTCCATCGGATTGTAGTATTTTTAGAGGAGGCAGATATATTGAAGAAGGTGGAAGATACTTAGTTAAAACAAGGTGAAGTCAGTCCTATGAAGAAGGGCAAAAGGAGTGACAATTACAAGGGTTCCAGAAAAGGCCGAGGGGGCTCCTAAACACAAATAAACAAGCAAGCAAACCTTATAAGTAAAAGAGAGATCGTATGGAGAAAATAGCTCTTTTGTATTTCACAGATGACACAATGATATGCAGTAATTCAAAACTATAGTAAGAACAACTTACTAAGAATTTAGTGATTGAATATGCACCCCTCCATCCCACCCCACCACCCACTCCCGCCAAAAGTATGGCAGGGAAGCCTTCAAGTTCTCTGTTGGTGGGGCCACTGCAAACACAGAAGGAACTACCCGCTCCTGGAGAACCACCACCAGCCCCAGCCTTGAACTGGTGAACTCAGGGCATCTAAGACTTTAGATTGATGGCCTCAGTTAGGTCAGTACGCATCCTCATTCATTTTGGTTTTCATGAACTATAGGAGGAAGGAAGGTGTTATTCTTTGTATTAAAACATCTCCTGACTTTTGATCTTTGGGGTTCAATTTAGGTGTTACTTCCTCTGAGAAGCCTCCCCAGCTCCCCCCTCCCAGGCTTCATGGCCCTATATATGGGGTCTTGCCTTCCTACAATACATTGCATCTTCCAAGTGTCTTCCTCCGTTTTACACTGTGAACTTCTTGAGGGCAGGAATTGTATCCCCAATACATTGCCAAAATTCAGTAATAGGCCTAACACATAATAAGTACTCAGTAAATATTTGCTGAATGATGACCACTTACCTAAAGTTTGTCTGCAAAAACACTGATCTCCTACTGGCCATGTTCATGTATGGAGAAAAGCATTCATGTTATTTTATTTATTTCTGAGAGAGAGAGAGAGCACATGAGCAGGGAGGGGCAGAAGGAGGAGGGAGAATCTCAAGCAGGCTCCATGCTCAGTGTGGAGCCCGACGTGGGGCTCAATCTCACGACCCTGAGATCACAACCTGAGCTGAAATCAAGAGTGGACGCTAAATCATTTGGACTGAGCCGCCCAAGTGCCCGCCCCATTCATGGTATTTTTTCTTAAATCAGAAATTCCTTTTTTTAAAACATATTCTGTTTCAAAATTAAATATGTAGGAAAATTAGAGGAGTTTAAGGGGAGAAAATTTTAAATATAATTAAAAAAGAATATTCCAAACAAAACAAACAAAGCTCTATGTCCAACAACCAGCTAGCACTGTTAATACAGTTGTATATATTTTTCTATGAGAGTGAGAGCGAGAGTGGGAGGGGCAGAGGGAGGAGGAAGGAGAATCTTAAGCAGACTCCACACTCAGCTCAGAGCCTCACTCAAGAGGGCTTGATCTCACAACCCTGAGATCATGACGAGCTGAAATCAAGAGTCCCAAGCTTAATCGAATGAGGCATCCAGGCACCCCTTGTATATATTCTCAAAGATTTTCCCCTCTGGTCAAATGTAATCTAAATATCACACCACACACATATGAAATGAGATACTACTATAATATTATTTCATCATGTTCAGAATATGCTAATTTTAGCATCAGTTAAAGATTTATTTTTTTGAGAGAGAGAAAGAGAGCACGAGAGAGTACAAGCAGAGGGGAGGTGCAGAGGGAGAGGGAGAAGCAGACTCCCTGCTGAGCAGGGAACCTGACGCAGGGCCCGATCCCAGGACCCTGGGATCACGACCTAAGTCAAAGGCAGACTTTTAACTAACTGAGCCACCCAGGCAATGATTTAGCATCAGTTAAAAGACCTGAACATTATTCCATTGTGTGAACATACCACCTCTTATTTAACCAATTCCTAGACATTTGGTTTAAACATTGGCTTTCCTTCAATTATTCATTGTTATAAAAATGCTGAATTATTCCTTAAAGATTTGTAAAGGCAAGCAGTCCTTTTCGGAGAAGGTAGAATAACAAAAATGCATCTTCACTAACAGTTCTGCTAGACTGGGTTGGTCCTGTTCCATTGGTGCCCCGTCTCCCTGCCTGGGACATGGTAGCACTCAGGGACTTTTACATCACAGCTTAGAAGAGGGAACGGATGAGTTTCTGTGATAATGGTCTTTCCCATTTGTGGGTGAAGTTCTATACTTCTTATCCAGATCTGCATATTTTAATGCCCAAATTAATTTTCTTCCTTTCTGGTGCATAGCACAAATTTAATAATATGTCTGCTTTTTAGGCTTTATTTTGTTTTAGTCTTCTTCCTACTTGTGTTTCTGTGATTCGTCTTACATCAGCAATATTAGTTAATGATCTTGACTCATTGTGCCTTTCAAATGTTTCATGGCGTGTTGCACAATGCCAAATCTAAGTGGAAGTTTCATAAATAGTATTTGACTGTGACAGTGGGTTCTACTATGTCTTTTTTGCATTTGTGAATTTTTACTTACTGCCTGCTGTGTGCCAAGCAGTGTGTTAGGGGTGGAGAGATGAAGGAACGTGAAAGGAGATAGAGGCTCTATCTTCAGGAAGCTTTTAAGGATAAAGGATAGGCATGGAGGGGAGCCTGGCTGGCTATCAGAAGAGCATGAGACTCTTGATCTCAGGGTGAGTTGGAACCCCACACTGGGCATAGAGATTACTTAAAAAAAAAAAATAAAAGACAACAGAAGAAAGACAGGCAAGGAATCCAATAATGATGTTATGTTGAGGTAATAGTAAAGGAGTTATGCCCAAAGTGTGACAGAAAGACTGTAGAAGAAAGCAAACTGCATGTCTGTGGATGGTGGCCAGGGAAGGCTTCCGTGAAGAAATGAAGGATAAGGTGAAGATATTAGAATCTTGAAGACTGGGGGAGGAAGTTTTCCAGGTGGCCCATGAAAGGAAGGACGTTTCAAGCAGTGAACGGTCTATGCAAAGCACAGAGGTTTGAATGAACAAGCGGGGAGAAATACGGTCATTTGGTAAGGCCAGAGAGCACAAAGTCTAAGTTGGAGAGTGCCAGAAATGAGGCTAGCTAGCAAGGTGGGTAGTAGTCGGATCAGAAAGAATTTTGAATGTCAGACTAAGAATACAAGGGTTATCCTAATGTATCTTAGGAGGAGAGTAACTTGATCAGTTTTGTGATAAGAGAATGCTGGCCTCAGATTCTGAAGTATTGGTTATTGAGGTTTGACTCTACAGTTAAAGAACCTAGTACAGCAATCTAGGTGAGAAATACTACAGACCTGACAGAAAATAATGGAAAGAGGAATAAAAATATATTTTGGAAGTAAGATTGATTGTGAATAACCATGATCAAAGAATGTGTGAGGATGACACCCAAGATTTCTGCCTTGCCTTGGGAAACTGGGGAGATAATATATTAGTTTTCTATTGCTGTTTAATAAATTACCACAAACTTAGTAGCTTTAAACCACACGCATTTATTATGTCCGTTTCCATAGGGAGTCCAGGCATGGCTTAGCTGGTCCTCTGCCCAGGTCTCACAAGGCTGTAGTCAGGTTGGCAGCTGGCTGTGTTTGCTTCTGGAGCCCAAGGTCTTCTTCCAAGCTCCTGGGTTGTTGGCAGATTTCAATCCCTTGCCCTTGTTAAGAACTGAGGTCCTGTTCTCCTGCTACCTGTCAGCCAGCAACTGCTCTTACCTCCTAGAATCCTAGAATCCTTCCATCGTTCTTTGCTATGTGGCCCTCTTTTCCAAGCGTGGTAGCTTACTTCTTCAGAGCCAGCAGGAGAATCTCTCTGACTACTAGACCCTCTTTTAAAGGGCTCCCTGATTATATCAGGCCTGCCCCAGGTTCATTTCCTTTTTGATTAACTCAACCAGTTAGGGACTTTACATCTGCAAAATCCCTTTGCCTCTGCTACATAGTGTACCATAATCATGGGAGTGATCCCATGAATATGATCCTGTCACATTCACAGGCCCTATCCAAACACTGATGGCTGTTGCCATTGGGGGCATCTTAGAATTTTGCCTACAACAGAGAATTTGTCATGAATTGAAACAGAAGATACAAGAAGAGGAACGATTTTATTGAGATTAAATATTGAGTTTCGCCTTTAATATATCAAATTTGAAATGCCTGTGTGTCATCTGGATGTAGAACACTATATTTAGTGACTTTCTACACGGTACCTGTGGGCTTTGGCACACATTCCACTTCAGCACAAACACTGTGAAATCATCTCCTGAATGACTATACTAATCCAATTGAACAAAAGTGGTAATAGCACGTATGATAAAAACATCTTAAGATTTCTTTGAATCATTACAGTCATAGTATAAAATTTTCACTTCACACTTTTACTTACAGTTCTGTGTATATATACACACACACATCTTTAAAATCATGTAAAGTTATTTCCTATATTTACTTCTAAGCAGGTTGAGATATCCCATGAAATATATACGCACAAACGACTTGTTTTACATATTTCATCAACAGGATACATTTATTTCCTAATATATTCTGTGTTCCCTGGCTTCAGGACAGAAACCAAATCACATTCTTTCTTATGCTTTGAATTCTCAGAAGCAGCAGCCTCATAATGATATGTTATGATGAGTGTGATCTCATGTAGTAAAATGTAGTTTATGTGATACCTACTATTATATAGTTGACGTCCATGAATATTGTTGTATTTTACATTTACAGCGTGTGGGTTGGCATTTTACAGGAGTCTGTGTTATAGCTACACAATTGCCCCACAGCAGTTGAAACAGTTGCCAACTGAGCGTAGGGACTGCCTGAAGCCTTTTAGGGCTCTCTTTAACTACCAGAACATCAAACAAGATGGTGGATGGCTTCATTAGCAGCCTGTTTGAATAGCATTTTCTCACTTTGAGATAAAAATGTTCTGAAGAGTTTGTTTAGGTCTGCTAATGAATATTTCATCCCAGATGGAGAAAGCACACAAGGGAATGCTGCACAAACAACCCTTCCGTGAACTCACCCACCCTTGGTGTTCGAGTGGTGTGTGTATGAGTGGTGTGTATGTGTGGATGGGGCTGCATATTTGAGAGCCCTGACTCTTTTCAATGTGGTTTTCTTGTTGTTGTTTGGTTTTGTTGACAGCATGAAAAACCAAATTCTCACTTGCAGCCTAAGGATATGGGACACATGTAAGAGATTAAATTAGACCAGTATTTATTTATAAACATCTAATTTTAGGAATTTTAAAATCTTCTCCCCCAAAGACTTTTATTAGGTTGAAACTTTACATGGACTATTAAATGAAAAGGTTTGCGAATAAGTATGTTTTGCTGTGTTGTATGAGGACTTTAATTTATGAGTTTTTAAACAAATCTTTGAAGTGTATCAGCCCTTACATGTTCACAAGATCTGGAGGATCAGGCCCCTCATTTGCATTTTGTATTTTCTTTAGCTCAAAATAGATTTGATTAAAAAACAAAATTTGGCACAAGATTAATCCATAATAGGATTTTATTGCTTCTCTTAAAAAAAAAAAAAAACAAGCCACGTTATGCTTTGAGGTGTGATTAGCACATAAGTACAGCAGTTACTTTTCAGATATGTCTCATTTCATTTTATTCTGCATTCAACCATTGGATTCCACATTGGCGGAATGGTGTGTTGAAAGTATAAGTTTAGTTCACCCTCCTTACATCTACCAAAAATACAAAATTTAGTACCATTTGTTTTAGCCAGATTTCAACAAATGAGTCCTCATACTTACTAGATGTGAGGTCTAATTTATTTTAAATACTAATAAGTTTGCCTAAAAGTGCATCCAGTAGATATCTGAATTGTAAGAAATTTAAAATTACAGTTGAAATGCAAATATTAAGTTGCCCAGCCCTATCTCAGGAACATATACTATAAAGACCAGATTTTGCTCTATTACATGTCTATATAAAGAAGGATTACAGTAATCAGTATACTTCCTGTAGTGTGTAATCTACTTGTTCTTTTTCTTCTAGTCTTATATTGGTTAGAAGAGATGAGATATAGAATGACTATTGGCTCTGTTTTCCATACGTGACCAGTTTAATTCTTCCCTTGTTGTGACTTCTCATTTTGAATTACTTTGTTTCCTATAGTATTATGGTCACAGGGTAGTATGTCTTGAGTACAAACTGAGAATTAAACGAGGTTCAAGACTGGAAGGGAAACTTGGTCCTTGAATTTATGATCTCTATTAGGCATATACTTCAAAGACAAGTGTTAAAACATGTAGTAAATATGTAAGACTCATTACCCAAAGAAGCTGTGTCAGCCGTATGTATGAGACATATCTGTGAATTATATACACGCCTAACTTTCTACCCATTCTCTTTTATCTTATTTATATTTGAATAGATATGCATATGTGTGTACATATGCATGTATATATTAATTCATGCCCACACATGTGTGTACATATATATGACATATATATGTATCATGTATATTTATATATGATAAAGGATGAATATGTAGAGAGCTAGGCATGTGTATAGTACACATATTTTAAAATCACAACAGTTTTAATCTTATTGGAAAGAACACGTATGGATATTGGCCTCTTATGTTCAAGGATCACTCCAGCTCTATCACTTAATGATGTAACTTTGGACGAGTTATATCGTATTCAAATTCTTATACATTTCCAAAGGGAGAAGAGTCATTTAGGAAGGTGTCCTTTGGGCATTTAATCCTGCTACCTTCCCACTAGCCTGCCTGGTAGACTCTCACCATGTTCCCCCTCCAAATAAGTAACGGGAACTCTCTGCAATGTTGCTGCGGAGGTCACTGCGCATGTGTGAAAGCTGCTCTCGGGCACAGAGGGGAGCAGTGGGACTGCCCGCTCACACACGATGCATACGTTCAACTTCATGAGGTGACCCCAAACTATCTTTTACAGTGGTTCTACCAAATTGTTCTCCATCTAGTAGTTTATAAAGATTTCCCTTGCTCTGTAATCACTCTTCACATTTTTCTATAGAGAAATGGAAGTGGCTTGGTCAATTTTCTGCTAGGAAACCACCTCCTACTGTTTTCCTGACCCACATGGTTTTAATGGGAAATAGCCTCCTTTCCACCTGCCCACTCCCCAGAGTGCATGCAGCCCGACTCTGGCCCATTAACCCAGGCACAAGGCAGGAGGGACAAATTGTGCCTTAGGTTGGCCTCATGCAACTGGATTTTGCAATTTGGGTTGGGAAGTTTGGGGAAAAGAAGGGCCTCTGAGTTAATAGGATGCTTTAGAGGTGCTAAAGGTCATATGAGTGCTTGGATTAGACCTGCCTGAGAGTGAATCCAACACAGAAGTAGAACCAACAGAGGAAGAGATTGATTTCTAGATCCAGCCCATGCCAGAAGCCAGTTAAATTCCCCTGGCTTCTTTAGTGATATAAGTCAGTGGGTAACAATATCCACCCTCTACCCCCGGCCTGACTTACATATGATTAATTCAAGAAATATTTACGACCTACGCATGCTGGGTTTAAAGACACAACTGTGAACATGCTCCATGAATGTGTGCTTATTTTGATTTTTATTTAAATGATCTTGGTATTGAAAATATATTATAGTTTTAGCCTATAATGATCTTTACTATAGATACTTATAAACAAACTAACCTTTCTAAACTTCCTCAGAAGCAACTGGTCAAAGTGTTTTGTTTAGCATGTTTAAAATATGAAACCAGGACTCTGGGGTGCCTGGGAGGCTCAGTTGGTTGAACATCCAACTCTTGATTTCAGCTCAGGTCATGATCTCAGGGTCAGGATGGAGCTCTGTTTGGCTCCTGCTCGGTGGGGAGTTTGCTTGAGATCTTCCCCCTCTTCCTCTGCCCCCCACTGCTCACATGCAGGTGCGCACACTCTCGCTCTCTCCCGAATAAATAAATCTTAAAAAAATAAAATAAAATATGAAACTAGGACTCATATTCTGGTACAGAATATAAAGAAGAGACAGTCCCTCCTGTGGAATCATTATAGTATCTAACAGAAAAAAATAACACAACTGCAGAGGGAAAAAATCCTCAAACTCCTTAACACGGACAATACACACAGCACGGTAGATAGTTTGGAGAGGAGAGAATGAGCAGGTATATGTGCATGTCCTAGGAAGGTTCTGGACTGAGTAGATGTCCACACTGGGTGAAACAATAAAGGGGCCGGAGCAGGTACTAATTTTGTGGGGCCTGAAGCTTCTACACTCTGGGGGACCCTCCTTAAGAAAACGAGTGCAAAATTTGGCATGAGCCCTTAGACATGGTGGACGCAAGGATGCGCCCTGGGGCCTGAGCCGTGCTAGGTCTTGGTGAATCTGTTTCTGCAGGAGAGCTATGTGTAGGTGTAAAAACCTAAACTGTGCTCCAAGGAAGAGCACACAGGTTGAATTAACTATGGGCTAGAGTACAGAGGGAGTGGACAATTATATTACTAGGCGGTTGATTGAAAAGCCAGTCCTTAGAGGGGGCCTCAAAGCGAAGGAGAGGAAGTTCCACGATGACGTAGTTGGGAACCAGAGCACATTTCCAAGCAGGTTGGTTCCATGGTTAAATATTCCTTGCTACTGAGGCCGAAAGGAATTAATGAATAAACGAAAGGAGGCACAGGGATCCTCGGGATACTTCTAGCAAGAAATGCTGATTTTGTGCACCTGGATGGAGTCTAGAAACTGAAAGGAAGGAAATGAAACCAAGTCCGGGCATTACTGAGGGAAATAGCCTAGTTATTTGGGAGAAATAGCCTAGTTATTTGCAAGTCTGCAAACCTTCAAGGCTGAAGTGCATGGAAATTGGCAATGGGTTCATTTTTATATGTTAATTTTTCCTGATTTTTTTAAGCTTCTTGTGGGTCAGGTCAGAGCTTAGGGTTTTAAGATTGTTTTGCACTATTTTATGTAAATGCATATTTAGTAAATACCTAATATTTTTCTTCTCCCATTTTCCAGTGCTACGCTCTGAATGTTGTGCCTCCCCAAAATAAAGGATTGAAATCTGAACCCCCAGTGGGATGGTATTAGGAGGTGGGGCCTTTGGGAGGTGATTGGGTTGTGGGGGCAGAGCGCTCATGAATGAGAGTAACGTTCTTATAAAGGAGACACTACAGAGACCCCTTCCCCTCCCACCATGTAAGGACCCGGCTAGAAGTCAGCATTCAGAAGAGGACCTTCACCAAAACCTGACGATGAGCTTGGATTTAGAGCCTCCAGAACTGTGAGCAGTAGGTTTCTGCTGTTGTGGAGGTGCCCACGGCAGTGATATTTTGGTATAGCAGCCTGAACAAAGATACCCAGTAACATAAGAAATCTTGAGGGGCATCTGGGTGGTTCTGTTGGTTAAGCATTTGCCTTCGGCTCAGGTCATGATCCCCAGGTCCTGGGATCGAGCCCCACCTCGGGCTCCCTGCTCAGTGGGGAGTCTGCTTCTCCCTCTGCCCCCACCCTGCTCATTCTCTCCCTCTCTCTCTCTCTCTCTCTCAAATAAATAAATAAAATCTTTTAAAAAAAAAAAGAAATCTTGATACTGTCCCCATCAGAGCTATCAAGGAGCAACACTGCCTAACCTTTTCCATTATAAGCGCATGTGCTAGATTCCATGTCTCCATACTCTGGAAAAGGAGCATGACTGGGAACATGGCCAAGGGAAATGGAGCTAGCATTCAGGTGGATGGGATATCCCCTGTATCAGTGGTCCAAGCTTGAAATACTTCGGTGGCCCCAACTCAGGGTTAGCCAGCCTCACGCTGGCAGGGGCCTAGGAGGAAGTTGAGGAGAAGGTCGGCAGTTCAGGACAGCTGCAAACACCAGAGGAGACAGATTTCCCGCTCTTAGGGTGCAGAGTAGAGGAAAGGCTTGAATACGGGATGGAGACGATGACCTGGCATTTTCTTCGTGGACACTTGAAAAACATATAGGGTTTTTAATCATGTCAAGGTAGTTCTCCTGAAGGATTAAAATCATCCAGTTTGGGCCAAACCTTCCTGCAAGAGGGGCAGAGACCATTTCCGTGATTCACTCCTTTTGCCTTCAGGAACCCAAACCCAGCACTGGAAATACTAGAAATCCTGAGAGCTCATACCCCCAGTCATCTGCTGGTTTCAGTGCCGAGGCCGTGAACCCCAGAAAGCCGAGGTTGTTTGTCAGCTCCGAGAGTGCCCTTGAGAGAGGAGGCTGACTCTGTGGAAGGATGCATGTGGAAGGTCCCATATCTACGCGGGAAACCAGGCCCACGTGGGCATCGTCCAAGAGAGGGAATCGGTGCGAGCGCAGCCCAGCTCTAGTCCAACTTTGACTTTGGTTTCGGTTTTTTGCAGTTCCTCTGCTAGGAACCTATCTATCAACAAACCAAACAGGCCCTTTGGGAAAGGAGCGTGTTCCTAAATCACAGTAGCAGGAAACAAACCACTAGGGGGGATTGTTAAGCCATCTTGTGCAACAAGAATGACTCTTAACTTTTGAAAATGACTGCAGCCTCATTCTTTCAAATTGTCATTAGTCAACTTGACGCAGGCACAGCCCACCAGAACTGGAATCCAGTCTTCGTGAGCGAAGTCGCCTCTCCACCGAAAGTGATCAAACGTCTGTAAACATCCCTTTCTTGTTTTAATTGAGAAAGGATTAATGCCGGCTTTGAAGAAATCGCTGTCCCCACTACCTGCTTCCAGAAGCAACTATTCCCACAGCATCTTGGCAGGTGCGGCCCCGAAGCTGGTCCTGGCCCTCATCACGTCACTGGCCGAGGGCGGATTTGTGGGGCCCAGTGTGCGCTCACCCCGAACTAGTCAACTTTGTTATCTGAACTCTCCTAAACCCAAAGCCTCATCAGAAAATAGCAGAGTAATTCCCCCACAATGATTACAGAGGGACAGGGATCAGAGGGGCCTTCGAGGGGCCAGACTAAAGGAAGCATTTTTCAGACAAAGGGGCAAGACTCTAGATTTGAGAGAGAGAGACAGAGACAGAGAGAAAAAGGGTCGGTGGGTAGGTGGGCGCAAGGCACACGTGTGGGGATCGTTGGAAGGACACGCCAGTATTTTCAGAATTGCTTCTCCAGTGGGTAAGATCTCTTCCTTGCAGTGTGTTAATCATCATTTCCAAATCAGTTAACTAGAAAGTCACTCCGGGTAGGTCCAGGGCTTGGAAAGTCACTCCGGGTAGGTCCAGACTCTTGGAAAGGGTGTATTGATTGGAAGACAGTGTGTTTGGGAAAGGCCAGGGAAGGGGCTGGGGGCGAGTCCAAAAGGCTCATGATTGTTTCAGTCATTAAACACTGATATTTAATTTGAGTTTAGTAATCTGGGGCACTATTATTTGTGCCCAAGCAAAAAGGGAAAAAAAAAAGAAAATTAAATAAGTATAATAAAAGGGCGAGGAGGGGCCAAGCTGCTTTGGGCAAAGAAGGGCAATAAAGGAGTCTTTATAACTGCCAGATGGTGGAATACGCTCCCCCCAAGCAGAATGTCAAATTCTGTCCCCCATTTTTTCCCTCTTAAAGCATGCTAAAAGGAAAATTCTTCACAGAATCTTAAAGAACTTTTTTGACACAACAGCTGCAAAATCTATTTTCTAAACAAAGATTTATACATATTTATATGAGCTTAATCCAGATTTTTTTTTAATAAATCATCCTCAGAACTGCAGAGGTAAACTATATGTAAATACCTCAAGTAATAGGCTTGTAGTGCAAATCACATCATTTTATCTTCAATTTTGCATTCGTTTTTCTGGCTTAAAGGTGCATCAGAGATATGCATTTTAGCATATTCAGAACACGGGGCGTGAAATTAAATGTTTGACAGAGTGAGAAAAATATACAGACTTTGGAGATGCCTTAAAAATAGTAATTTATGCAGATCTAGAGGAGTGAAATCATTTGCAATGGAGTGACCCTCTCTCCAGGAATTTTGTGCTCAGTGTTCTTCCCTAATCTCCCGCTGTATCTTCATTTTTCATTGAACTAGCCAGTTTTCTGCGAAGCCGTCTTGTAGATAAGGGGAGTGCTAAAGAAGAAGAAAGAGGACGCTCGGTGGGTCCGTTTCCATTGCACTTTTACCCAAGGCAATGGGCAGAATTTAACGGATTCCTTCCAACATATGTTTTTGCCAGATAAGTAAACAGTGTGTGTCGGAAATGAAAAAGCATTTGCAATTTAATGACATTACAGCTCTCAGCTAGGCTGGCGTGCTGCGAGGCGAAAAGCAGAAAAAGAGAGGAGAGTAGAAAGAGAAAAAGAACAAAGTTCATCTTCCCTTTTGTGCATTTTTATCAAGGAAAATATTACTTCTTTCCCCCTCTCGTTCTCTTTTTCTTTTTCGTCTTTTGGCTTTTTTGTCTCACTCATTTACATTTTTTTTCTTTTCTGCCTTTCTGTCCTCTGTTCTCTTTTACCTTTTTCTTATATTGCCACTGACGCATTTCTTTTTTCTCTCCATTGTGTGTCCTTATTCATCTATTTTGGCCATTCAGTTTTACCTTATAAGAAGCTGTTTATCCCACAATGTATCTTTTTTCCTGTGTTGTACTCCTAGTGCTATAGCTCATAGTCAACAGGATTGTCGGAGGGATTAGAACGTTTCATTTCAAAGCACTACAAATCTGCTCTCTTGCCTTCGGTCCCTGCTCCTGTTTCCTCTGATACTTGTCATTTTTATTTCACGTTCATCGCAGTCTTTAGTTTCACCCCCAGACGTGACAGCACCCTGATGTCTAACCACTGATACTCACTGTCTCTGCCTTGCGTGTTGTGTCTGCAAGGTTCCAGAAACCCAACCTTGAAATGGCAGGCCCCTTCCCTCACACCCTCTCGGAGTTTGGACAGGTGTGGACGGTGAACGTGTGGTCAGAATTGGTCTTTCCAACGCCGGATGGCCAAAGCAGGGCATCTTGGAGTGGATGCTCGTAATGGGCCGTCTTCCAATAGAAAACGAGCCCCATACACTACAGCTGCATTTCCTTCTACTTTTCCTTTGTGTGAGGGTGATCGCTGAAATATGTGTATACTGGAGTTCTGTGATTGTGTAATTGAGTGTGACTGTACACGTGTGTGTGTATGAACTGAACCATGTGAGAAGTGTACACAGGAGGACGTATAGAGTTGTTTAAGGCAATGTAGTAGAAGTCTTTGATGCTAGGTGTGTGTGAAAAGACACGACTCTCTTTCAGCTTTGATTTTACCTTCAATTCCAGAAGTAAAACTTGAATGGAAAACCAATATTTTCTCCCTACTGAGGTCCATAGCGTTTTTATTTCTAGGATTATTTTGACTGTACCTTTTACGAGTGAGAATAAGATTTTCCACCTGGTCTCCCTTTTGTGACAGGCCAGGTGGATAACTAAGCAACCCCATTTAGGAGTAAAGGATATCTCAGAGTCATTTTTGCTGCCTTAAGTTGTCAGTCTGTCAATGCAGGCAGTTCCTGAAGAAACAACTTTCAACACGAAGCTCGGGATTCATCGTTGTCTTCTTATTTTTGCAAAACAAGTTCACAGATTTCCAGCATTGTCATCAGGAACATTCGAATGCTGGTACTCCAGGTGTTAAACATAAATCCCATTCCAAGAATACACTTGAAAGTTACCGGTTAACCTGCAGCTTGAGCATAATTGAAAGGACCCGTAATCAAATTTCAAGTTCTATCACGGAAATACTGTACAGACTTTAAAAAGATGCTTAAATAAAATGCTCTTGTCTAAAGACATGTGCATGTTTTTACCATAAAATTACATCTTCCACATCTTCCAGATCCGGCACTTGGTAAGTAAAAAGAAAATCTATTTGGACATAAGGATGTAAAGTAGCTGGAGGTGGTAATTTAATCAACCAAGGATATATTTCAATGTTTTTCTGGTCTTCTAGGCATTAGCACTTTAAATTCATTATGTCGGTTTGACAGATATATGCAGCCTTAAGGATCTAAAAATGAAATCCTAGAAGTATAGCCTGCTAGAGGATACATATTGAACTTAAGAGATTAAAATGGTATAACCATTGCAACAGAATGGAACATATCGCGTTTCCCACTAAGCATGAGTATTTCGTAGATGTAAAATACAGTCTTGTCTAATTATAAAACCTGGCTCGAGAGCCACAGCTTTCTAACTTTTATACTGATGAAGTGGATATTAGAAAATGTTGGCTTCACATACAGTCTGAAGATGGAGAAGTCTTCCATTTGGGATTTTCTATATTAATAATTTATTAAGGAAAACGACACAAGTGGTCACATGTAGCCCACGGTTCACAGGCAAGCCTCGTGCATGTCGTTCCTATTTAAGGCAAGTAACAAAAGAGCCAAATTGTAAAGCAGGTCTTAACATAACTGTGACGTTCAATCTAGTATATCATTATGCCAATTTAGCAACGTTAATGATCTGTAATATTAATTCATCATCCTGGAAAATGGGAAGAGTTGCCATAATTAACTGTATTAAGCCACAATTAAAAAGTCATCCAAGCTGTTGTAAAGATCCTGGTGAGGATAAGGGCGTTCGTTACATTACAAACCTTTCTGACCATGTAAATTTCGTGTGTGAGTCTTTGTTACAAACCGCGCCTCACTCTGGATTCAGATGTGTCAAAAGAGCAGCCACCCGCAGAGGCGGTGGCTGACTCGATGCCTTATCGGCCCCTTCCATCGCCAACTGCAGTTCGACACTTTCTTACGGGGAGAATCAGCTTTGAAAGAGGTACAACCTTTTAGCATATCTACTTTAATTCCTCACAGGGAAGCAAAAACAGGCTGTCTGGTGAAATTCACATATGTCGACAGACTATCTCTCCCCTGAGATTAGGGTCATCGTTGAAAGTCACGTTTCAAACGGCACAAAATGAACATTTTGATGTTTTAAAATGGAGACCCTGTAATGTCCAAGCGTAAATCCAAGTTGCCTATCACCAGATGTCTATAAGCTCTTACTTCTCCTCCCCACCTATTTGAAGTCTCTATTGTGACGGGAGTCTTCAAGGCACAGACAATATCAGGTGAAGAGATAAATGGGACCATGAAAGAGGTGAGATGCAGCCAGGGGGGCAACTGATTCGACCGGCCAGTCCAAAGGACTCCCTTTATCCTGGATGGGACAGATCTGCTGGCGATAAAGGCCAATTTCCCCTTTCACCCTGAATTCTCTTTACACCCATGCTGTTATCACCGCCATTAATGGTCATGAGCTCTTCCTCCCTAAAGCAACACCGAATATGCTGCTATGTCTACCCCTAAGTCACCCCCTAAGCGCATTTAGAGCTGGGGACTGTCCTCGCCGTGGTGAGCCGAGTGAGCGAGGAAGCCAGGTGGTAACATGCACACACGTGTAGCTGAACGTAATTCATGACAACTAAGAAAGAAAGCACATCACCAACTTGTGCAGAATAAGGGGCCGGGGATTTATATTTGCAGAGATTCATAAAGGACTCCTCTGTCTATTGGCATGGCTCTGTCTCATACCTGTTAAGCGTGAAGCCCCAGTGCAAATCCAAAGTCAAATCGGACACAGTAGTGCTCGGCATTTGATCAAGATCTTCAGTGAAAACGAACTGCAGTGATTTCCCCAGCAGAGTCTTCCCCCCACTCCATGTGCCTTTCTATCAACAGTATGGTACGTGTCTCTGTGAGAACACACATACGCTCAACACTGATTTCTGCAGGTGCCACATGCCAGAAAATTCTCATCGGCAGCATCGATGTACGCTCGTACTGACAAGGGACAAATCACTGGACAATCTTAGCCTTCCTGGTTTGAGTAGTGACGTCCCACTCAGTCTCACTCAACAGGACCCAGCAACCTGTCCTCAATAGAGAAATCTCTGCTCCCTTCTCGTCCTCAGGCAGCCAGTTTACACACCTAGCCTAGGAGAATCATTTCCCTTCGCAGGAATGCTGGAAGCT
This sequence comes from Potos flavus, assembly GCA_028534135.1. Lineage (NCBI taxonomy): Eukaryota > Metazoa > Chordata > Mammalia > Carnivora > Procyonidae > Potos > Potos flavus. The sequence goes on along the minus strand of CM052883.1, from coordinate 13,433,337 downwards.
TCATGCCTGTTGGCCAAACAGAAGCGCCTTCAAATGTGGTACTGTAGAGGAAAATTGCAGTTACTACTTCTGAAGTGAGAGGTTCCAGCAAAGCCTCTCTGCCAATACACATTGCCAGAAAAAAAAAAGCAGGTCTCTGGGTGTGCCTGGGTGGCTCAGTCGGTGAGCATCCAACTCTTGATTTCAGCTCAGGTCATGATCTCAGGGGCGTGGGATCGGGCCCTGCGTCAGGCTCTGCACTTAGCACGGAGTCTGCTTGAGATTCTCTCTCTCCCTCTCCTCCTCCCCCTGCTCATTTTCTCTCTAAAATAAATAAATAATAAAAATCTTAAAAAAAGAAAAAAAAGGCAGGTCTCTTATATAACCCCTCTCGGAAGGTGGAAAGATTTACCAAACCAAACCTAACTTCACTCCCACACTTTGGAGCAATTACCATCAAGAAGCCTGATTTACCCTCCCTTAAGAAAGGCCGTGTGGGGAGATCAAGGTGAAAAGACACAGTTTTTTAGATAAGTTTACAAAAACCCTAGCACTAGCCCGGCTGAGATGTTGGAAAGGAGAGGGTCTTGCCAAGTCTTCATTCACAGCGGTACACGGGTCCGCTTCTATTCTGTGTATTTTGAGGATGCATTCAAGAATTCGAAAGGAAGCCAGATTTGGGGTACTTTTCTGAGGCTCACAAGAGTCTTTCTATTCTATATGAACTGGAATCTTTGTGAAAACCTGCTAAAGCAATAGTTCTGGTAATAACTCCTGTTAGTGTGTTTACAGTCACAAAAAGACTCTGATGGGTTATAAACTACTTTTTATGATCCTTGTTCTGAGAAGACAAAACTCAGTCTCTCAGCCCCACCATGAGGCATTTCAAAATCACCCTAGTGAAGGTGGGCCGTGTCCACAACCCGACCACTCTGGAGCGACTCTCCCTCCATACTTACGTGGATACTTATCAATGAGTTTGTGCTCCTTCAAGTTCACTTAGGCCTTTGGTTAGCCTTCCACATAGACCAACAAGCCCCCCAAAGGCAAAGGCTTTCATGTCCTTTGTCACCTTGTTGACGCTGTGGCTCCCTGGTGTTTGTGAGCAGAGAGGAAGCCATTAAAAGAAAGGAAAGCACCTAGATGTGCTGCCTAGTAGGAGTTGCTGTAGGTTTTTCGTTTCTGGTGAGTGGGCCTTGAGATTTCCATGACCCCACGGTCCACTGTGTGTGAGAGCAAAAGTAACACTTATTGGCCGGTCTTCCTTAAATCAGCGGCGCACACAGTGTGCAGACAGCCCGGATCTTACTCCCGGGCATTCGAAAGGGCCGCTTCTTCCCCCTGTCTCAGGGATGCGTGAGCCTATCTCACCACACCCTCGAGCCTTCCACCGTGACTGTCATGTAGGTATGGGAAGGAATTAGGGATCACTGTCCAACGCCCTCATGAGGATACTGAGACCAAGAAAGTTAAGGATCTGCCCAAAGCCCTCAGCTATCGGGGGAGATCATGCCTGGAAGGCAGAACTCTGTCTCTTACGTAGTCCTGGGCCCCTTTTCACGGCATAGCTAGGCAATCCATCTTTATAAGGAATCTTGACTTGCCAAAATCAGATGCTACAAGTAATTTTTAAAATCAGTCTTTCTGAAGCTCGTAGTCATTTATTTTTGGTGGGTGGGCCAAGAAATATGAATTGTTATCCACTCCCCCATGAATGTAGGCTCTCATAGCATCTTGTGTTACATTACCCAGTGTGACCTGCCTTCCTGGGACTGCAGTAGGGTGCTTTTGAACTCAAACATAGACTCTTCATTAAATAAAATCCGGGTTAGGAAAATCAGCTTAGCATGGCTTCTCTTTTTTATTTTTCATTTTTTAAAGAATTTTTTTTTAATATATTTATGTATTTGAGAGACAGAGAGAGAGAATGAGAGAGAAAGCATGAGCAGGGAGAGGGAGAAGCAGACTCCCCGCTGAGCAGATAGCCCGACCCCAGGACCCGAGCCGAAGGCAGATTCTTAGCTAACTGAGCCACCCAGGCACCCCAAGGCTTCCCTTTTTTAGACCCAGAGATATTTGGACCGTTTGTCCCATCGCCCCTGTTCTGAGTTGAACTGTGTTCCCAAAAAAAGATGCTGAAGTGCCAACTCCCAGTACCTGTGCAGTGACCTTATTTGGAAATAGGGTCTCTGCACATCATCAAGCTGAGATGAGGTCATCAGGGAGGGCTTTATTCCAATCTGATTGTGTCCTTATAAAGAGGAGAAGTTTGGACAGAGGCAGACACAGTCAGAGGGAAGAAGATGGGAAGACACAGGGAGAGCGCTGTGTGTAGACGGAAGATTAGGGCGATGCTTCTTTGAGCTGAGGATCCCCAAAGTTGCCAGCACACCACCAGAAGCTGGGGGGGAGGGAGAGGAGGAGCCTGGAACAGATCCTTTCTCACCACCTGAGAAGGAACCAACCCCCCCCCCCGACAACTGCCAGCCTCCAGGCCTGTGAGACAGACCTACCGGTTTGTGCTACTTGGTTGTAGCAGCCTTATGAAACTAACCCACCTCCTAAAAGGAATAGGGAATGCAGCTTTCCTTGTGTGGATGCCTTCATGTGTGTTTGTTCTTTTCTCTTGCCTGAGGCAGTTTTGAGGTCACAGGCCTTCAATGTATTTGGAGAAAGGCACCCTGGGCGATCTTAAAACTAAATGACATTTGTAACCCTCAGTCTGTAACTCTCCAAACTCTGTTCTTCTTTGAATTTCCAGTATTATTTCATCTTTATTTCTAAATGGGACTTGATAACCACCCCTAGAATTTGTTATTGTGCTTGGCTTTTAACATGATGGGCCCTCAATGAATGAATTCTTTAGTAAATTTAATAAGGCTCCCTTTGACCTTTTGTTGGAAAGTTCTAGAAAATACTTTGTGTGGCACATAGTAAGAGCTTTATCAATACAGAGTTTATGAATTACAGGAGAGGCACACATGCACATATATGAGAAGCCAACTTGTCAGTATATGTGAATCTGTGGCAGCTAGAGGTAACCTCATTCTATTTAAGTTCTTCGCAGACCAGAGATAATTTGATTTTTTTTTTCTATTATTTCCTAGATTATTTCAGGGATGGGGCAAAAGACTTTGCTATATTATTTAACAGTATATTAACAAAAAACTACCAGCCAAGTGATACTGAATTTAGAATATATGGTAAACAGACTTTTTGACATTTGCGCACACTTTTGGGGGTGGGGAAAACATGGCAGGCGAGGTTGTACCTTAATATGATTTCTTCTTTTTTTTTTTTCAAGATTTTATTTGACAGAGGGAGAGAGAGAGAGCACAAGCAGGGGGAGCAGCAGAGGGAGAGGGAGAAGTAGGCTCTCTGCTGAAGAGGAAGTCCAATGCAGGGCTCGATCCCAGGACCCTGACCTGAGCCGAAGGCAGACACTTAACCAACTGAGCCACCCAGGTGCCCCTTAATATGATTTCTAACACCAAATAGAAAATTATAGACCAGCAGCTGGTGTCTTTACTTGACTCAAAGATCTGAAAAGACTGAATTTTAGGTGCTACCCAGAGAGGTTTATGCGAAACTACCTCGGGGGGCTGAAATGGGCCACTTTTAATGGGCAAGAGTTGAGTCACATCTCTCTGCAGGGCCCCTCAGCCTGCCAGGAGAAAGTTTCCCTTGAGAGCAAACATCTTCCATGACCCCTGGTTGTCTGACCCCAACTCAGCCATGCCCCCTGCTGTTACCTCACAGCGGCCACCTTCCCTCGTCCAAAGTGGCCGGGGTATGGCCCATCTCAGAAGCCTTCCTGCTGGCTTTGGGCTCAGGTACCCACCTGGGATTGCTAGATAAAATACAGGATGGCTAGTTAAACTCGAATTTCAGAGAAAGAGCAGAATTCATAGGTATAGAGAACAGATTGGTGATTGGCAGTGGCAGAGGGTAGTGGATGGATGAAATAGGTGAAGGTAGTCAAAAGTACAAACTTCTAGTTATAAAATAAAATAAATAAGTCCTGGGGATATAACGTACAGCATGGTGACTATAGTTACCAATATCGTATTGCATATTTGAAAGTTGCTAAGAGCATAGATCTTAAAAGTTCTCATAACAAGACAAAAAACTCATAACTATGGCCAGTGGTGGATATTAACTAGATTCTCTGTGGTGATCATTTCACAATTATGTAAATATCAAATCACTATGTTGCACACCTGAAACTAATAGAATGTTTTATGCCAGTTATATCTCAACAAAACATTTTAATTTCAGAGAAGCAACAAATACTTTCTTAGTAGAGGTATGTCCCAAATACTGCAAACTTACACTCAAAAATTATTTGTTGTTTATCTGGAAATCCTACCACAGCTGACTCATCAGCTGGCTGCCTCAGGTACATTCTTCAGGTGACTTAAAGGTCACTTCCTCAGAGATGCCTCCTGCAGACCCAATCTAAATTATCCTTTTATTCTCTTTCAGATAATCCCATTCTTCCCCCTCATCTCCTTCATATCATATATTTTTATTTTGTGTTTATTTGATACTAGTCTGACTTCCCCATGAAGGCTGGGACCACGTAGGTCTCTTTTGTTTGCTGTTATAGTACCCGGTGCCTGGCACTTTCTAGATACTCAATATTGGTTCATTGAATGGATGAACGAATGAATAGGGAAGGGAAAATTTTACCGAGAATTCCTTATCTTGCTTTATTTCTAGTTAATTTATTTGGTAGACTAATGATTTAAGTAGATTTACAGAAAAAAATGAGATGCCTCAGGAAGTTAATGGAATTTTCACAGAATATGTGGATTATTGTGTTAAAGTACCTCAGATCATGTACTGTGTAATCATACGATATAAAGTAGATGTTACGTTTATGTTATAAAGTCTGTATTCAAAGAATCATATGTGTATGGCCAAAGACATACATAATCATGAAACATGATTATATAGTAACATGTGATTGCATGTTACCAAGTATATGTTCAAAGAATTATATATTAAGCTTGTAAGTGTCTAATAGGCTTTACCTAATTCAAGTAATGTTGCTAATAGATCTGCTATTTGTTCTAAGAAAGAATTTTGAATAATTGATTAGCTCCAATTCAGCTGTTAAAATGGTCGTGTTGAAACAATCAGCATTAGTATCTCTTAATTGAAGAATAAGCTGCAAATAGTTCATTCAGTTGGAGACAGAAACCCATCTAGTCCATGTAAAAGATGCCTTGTGACATATAGTAATTTTAGAAAAGAAAACAATGATAAAATTCCATGGAGAATGTTAGGTTCTCCCCAGCCGTAAAGAACTAAGCAACCAAAATGGCTCACGCTTTTAGAGAAAAGAACTTCAAAATCATATATAAACAAAAACGCTAAAGATTTTCTCATTCTACTTATAGCTCTATCAAGATGAGTATTTTCTAATGGAGAATCCAAGATCCAATTCTGACTGACGTGCAGTTTGTTTCTTCCCCCTACTTAATAATCCATTACTAAACGTTGGATTGTAGTTACTGCTCTAAGAACAATTTCACAATGGACACGTTAGGGTTGGGTCAACTTGGATGAAATGAAGGGAACGGCTGGGCCAACAATTGAGATGGGATATTGGCAGGAATTTAATTTACTGGAGGATGGTTCAATTTCACTGCTTTTTAGCTTGGTAGCCATGTGACTAGTTATAAATTGGATATCATTCAACAGTTGCAATTGTACACATTTTTCCTTTTTTTTATAATGCCAAAACCGACTGTCGGATAAATAAAAATCTCTCACCTTAGTCCATTTTTACAGAATAATGGCCTCATCACTGATTTTACCTTATTTTGTAGTTCTTTGCTAAAATCATAAGCTTATACAGTAAAAGATAGAAAAGTATGTATCTAAAAATTTTCAGACACCCTCACTTGAGCTTTTTTTCCCCCACTTTCGGCCTCTATTCAATATAATGCTTTATGCAACTATAAGGAAAAATTATAAATACATTTCATCTAATAATTGCTGAAGTTATTTATTTAATATTGTCTATTGGGATGCCTGGGTGGCTCAGTGGGTTAAAGCCTCTGCTTTCGGCTCAGGTCATGATCTCAGGGTCCTGGGATCGAGCCCTGCATCGGGCTCTCTGCTCAGCAGGGAGCCTGCTTCCCCCTCTCTCTGCCTGCCTCTCTGCCTACTTGTGCTTTCTCTCTGTCAAATAAATAAATAAAATCTTTTAAAAAAATAATATCATCTATTATTTCCATATAAAATATATAAAATAAAAGATAATGCTTGGTATTAGGTACACCAATGAACACAATTAAGATTAAATTATAGGGGCACCTGGTTGGCTTAGCTGGTTGAGCATTTGACTATTGATCTCGAGGTTTTGAGTTTGAGCCCCACGCTGCATGTAGAGATTACTTAAAAATAAAATCATTTTTTAAAAAAAGATTTGATTGTATTTAGGCCACAATCTGTGGTTCATGTATCTAAAATATGCAAAATCATAAATCCATACTTTTGTTTTTGATTATTATGCTTTAAATATGGCAGAAATGTATTTCCCCTCAGTATTCATCCAAAATGCAAAACAGTAGAATATGGTGGGGGTGTGGTTTTATTCACTCAAGGGCTGGTTCAACATTTCAAAATGAACTTGAAAAAATTGCATCCACTTGCTTAGCAAAGCTGTCTGGTTTGCTGGTGTATCGCTTTGTTTCAATTTTGTGGAAACACTTATGTTTCCGGGGTCTCTCACCTAACCATAAAGTGTGGTCTGTGGCAGAAAAAATTCAACCGCAAACAGAGGCAAAAAAAAAAAAAATCTCCAAGACTACATGATAGTTTTCACATTTTTTAAGCAGACAGTTTGACCTGGTTATAAAATAATCTCAGAGCAGATAATCATAGTTTTTGAGGTGTGATGGAAGGTCTGTCCTCCCCGCCTCCCCTCCTTCCCCCCGCCCCCCACGCACGCCGCACCCCGGAACACACAGGCAGGTGGCCTGGTGTTCTGGGTCTGTGTCTCTGTCATGACAATCGACAGCATTTGGTGCAGGATTCCATGTGTCTTTCCTCTCCAAGCCTTGGAAGATAATTTCCGCACTTATGGCTACCTAAAGGACATGTCTTACGAGCTTCGCTTTGTAACTTTAAAAACCCATTTACTTTTTTTTTAATGGGTATGTCCAAGAATCAAATTAGGTAAAGTTCTTGGTAAACCTTGTTCAAAGAAGATGAGTACCATTGACTTAAGTGTTTGCTTTCTTCTTTAAATCAATAGTTGAGGGGCACCTGGGTGGCTCAGTCGGTTAAGCATCTGCCTTCGGCTTAGGCTGTCATCCCAGGGTCTTGGGATCAAGCCCTGTGTCAGGCTTCCTGCTCAGCAGAGGGTCTGCTTCTTCCTCTTCCTCTGCCCCTCGCCCTGCTCCGCAGTTTGTTCTCTCTCCCTCTCTCTATCTCAAATAAATAAATAAAATCTTTAAAAAAATCAGTAGTTGAGATGTCTGCCATGTAACATGTAGGAATCTTAGAGGAGACGTGTGTGCATACTGTATGTGTGTTTGAGATGAAGTTCCTATATGTACCAGTCTACATTTAGCAGATGGGCACTTCTACTTGGAGAATATTCTTTAATTTTGTGGAGTCAAGGCATTGTTTTTCTTTGGAAATTCACAATTTTTTTTTAAATTAGTAAATTCAATATAACTTGGTGATATTGTTTTTGCTGACATGAAACTTTTCTTTGCAACGTGAATATGTGCCAAACTCTTTTTTAATATAATTTTTTGATTAGCAACACATTCATATGATTTGAAAATAATATAATACGATATAGAGTGAAAGGTCTTGTTTCTGTCCCCCTAGACACTACTCCCAGCCCTTCATCCATATCCCTTTTGTCTTCCTCCAGAGTTTTGAAGATGTTCTTTATATTTGAAAAATAACATATCAGCACTTTGCAAATATACACAATTGCAGAGAAATCTTAAACGGTGATAAAAGTACTGGTTGAGTCTTTGAATTTTCTCTCAGTTAATTCGACTAGTCTCCTGATTCCTAAGTTAAAATTCTTTGTTAAAATGGTTAAAATGATATACATATCTAGGTGAACTCATTCCTCAAGAAGTTAGATGAATACAGTTGGGGTTGTTTTGCTCAGGAAGGTTGGAAGTGGAATTTCCTCACTAGGTGGCGCTCGTGTGCCTGGAGGTCCGGGAGGGGATTGCCCCGCCCCGCTGTCCGCGGATGCACAGTTCACCAATTAGCACACAGTTACTATGGAGACCTCCCAGTTCACACAGAGGGAAAGGCCTCCATATTTTCTCCTCTCTAAAGAATGATTGTTCTACTCTTATTCCTGCTCTGCTCTATATATGACCTTCCAAGTGGAGTGAAATTGTTGTGGTTTCCTCTTTAGACTGAGAGGTGTGTTATGGAGGATTGGTACCCAGGCAAGAAAAGGTCACTGCAAGTGTTACTTTGACCTGGGGATAAAACCCTGGGAAAATTCAACTTACCAGACGACTCAGAACTTTAGAGAAGTTTCCTGTAGCACATGAATGATCTGGAAGTTGCCCTCACCCTTTCCCTGAAGACCTTAATGTCCGTCCAACAAAAAGCTTTTAAACATGCTTTGGTGGTATTATCTTCCTTAGCCATTGACATGGCCTCTCTGCTAAGAAGGGATCAAAGTGCTTTTTCCTGTCTGATTCTCACACCCACCATGAGGCAAGTAAAACACTACAGATGTGCATAAAATAATAATCTAGGGATTTCCATTTACTACTCAACTCTCTCAGAAAGTCAAGAAGTCCAGCAAGCAACAGGGGAAGAAAAAAAAATAAACCAAGATTGAAAAAATTTAGAAATATGCTAGCTAACTTTTTATTTGATATATTTGATCCTGCAGCCATTAATTTTTTTATGCATTACCTCAGATATTTACTGCCCACCTACTATATGCCTGGCACTCTCCTGGGTGCCATGGATGCAAAGATAGATGAGACTAATTCCGTGTTTCAACCCTGTTGGGAAAATGAACTTTCATCCTGAGCCCTCTTTCTTGATCAAGCTCGCATCATCCCCGTAAGAATTACTCCGACTCAGCTCCATGTCATTTTGTACACCACTCTCTTCCACTTTTTAATATAATGTGCATCAAAACCTTGCCCAAATTTATCTCTTCTAAGACACCATCTACCTCAGATAACTTCCTAAAGCTACGTACTCAGTTGTATTTGTATTTGTAAGTACTTACATGTCACCTTAACCTAGGGACAACCTCAAGTCCTGTGAATGTCAGTTCACCTGCTCAGAACGATTTCAAGGTGTGTTTTTTTTTAAAAGATTCTATTTATTTATTGGGGGGGCACAGAGGAGAGAGAGAGGGAGAAGCAGGCTTTCTGCTGAGAAGAGAGCCCAATGTGGGGCTCAGTCCCAGAACCCCGGGATCATGACCTGAGGGGAAGGCAGACGCTTAACGACAGAGCCACCCAGGTGCCCCTGATCTCGAGCTTTTGAAGACAAGGTCTTGCACACATACTTACCCTCAGGTCTCATTACTGAAATATTTTTTTTAGTGTTTTATTGGGAGAAACAAAAGCCTTTGCAGAAGACCCTTTGGGAAACATGGGACCATCAGGTCAGAGGGCATCAGCTAATCTTTGGGGGCTCCTTTGAGTGACAGCTCAGCAGTAGGGACACGGATAACATGGAAAAGCCTCTAGCTGGTGCCCAGGGTCATGCCAACAATTGTGATGATCGTTTGTGCCTCCGGCTTCTCATAACAATGCTGATGCACAAGTAGCCCAAATTCCTGTTTCCCAGTGGAAAGAAAAATTTCTAAGAAGAACAAAAGGGGGAAAAAAGAAAAAAGAAAACGCCACATCAACTATCTGGTGTTGCTTTTCTGACGAAGACTTTTTTCCCCATGGGTTGTCCCCCAAAGTGGGAGAAAAATAGGGGAAGACGGGAAGGAGGCATTCTCTGCTCAGATGACTCTAAGGAATATTTTCACTCTCGTGATGATGGCACGTGAGACTGTAAGCGCCCCATCCCAGGACTCCATGGGACGAGGAGAGCATTTAACTCCTGCAGGAACATGAAGTATATGAGATGAAGTATAAGAGGGAAAGGTCCTTGAGGTGAAATGCACTGCAGGCTAGCCGAGAGCAGGAAAGACACGGTCTGGTTGTCTTTTTTTAAATTATGAAAGCCTTTCAGAACAAGGTAGCTGCATTCTAATCAGAACTGAAATGCGAAAGAGAATCAGGAGACTCACCTGATATTTCTTCCTGCCGGGTGTACCGTGCCTACTCCTGGATGAGTCTAGCATAAATGCAAACAAGGGCGAGGCTACACAGTTCTGAACACTTAGATGCAAATTATAACTTAGGCACTAACACCATCGTGCCTGCTTTTCCTGCAGCCTCCTCCCCCCGCCCCATTCTATAGCTGTGCACAAGGGATTTTCCTTCATTGTATCCCTTAGTCCTTAGGGGTGGTGAGTAGCACTGTCTTTCACTACATATCCTTATCCCCAGCATTCCCCCTTCTTTTAGTAGATCTCTTTGGGATTGGATGAATTTAACTGAGTACCTGTTCACACCAAATAAATTCCCTTTATAATCTGGCCTGCCAGTCACCCAGCTGGGTTGTCCCAACTAAAAAGGACCAACATGGACACGCTACACCAGTTATTTCCTTTGGCCACCAAATTCCAAACATCTTATAACCGAATCAGATCATAACTGGTATTTATTGGGGATGGCGGGTAATGAATGGTGGTGGTGATGATAATAAGAGGAAAATATAAACACGTATCCGAGCAGTTCTTGATCTTAAGACACAGGTAGTGCGACTAGACAGAAAACACAAACACTTCAAAAACTGAATCGAGACTCCGGATAGGCTTGAGATGGGACATTGTCCCAGGAGCTCTGAGGAGGACACAGTTGCCTGGGGAGGAAGCCTCACAAGAGGGAAAAGAATTTGACGTGGGCCTCAAAGAATGACCACACATCCCAGTGAGGGGCCGGAAAAACCATTTCAGGTGGATGAAAGGTGTGACTAGACAGGTTTTAGTGGAGTCCACGAACACTGTGGGGAAAGCGTAGGCAATAAATTGGAAATGTGTATTGAGGCCAGATAGTGGAAGGACACTAAGGCGCTTGGACTTTATCCTGGTGGTAATGAAGAGATAATGAAGATTTTTAATTAAGGGTTTGGCATGATTAAATGGTGTTTTAGGGAGATTACTGTGGCAGCAGTGAATTGGAGGGGGAGAAACAAGTAAGCGATTAGTTAGGAGGCTATTATAATCATCCAGGCTTGAAGCGGCAGGGGTATGGGGGCAATGGGAATTGAAAGGAGAGGTGGAGTGTGAGAGATAGTGCAAGGGAATGCGCAGCAAGCTTGGGGACTCACAGATATTCGGGACAAAGGAAAGGAAGGTGGCGGTGAGCACACAGTGAAGGGAACTGGGAGCGGGAGTCCTTTGGGAGCAGTGGGGGGAGATTGGAGCCTTGAGTTAGCTGGGCTCTGGGATAACTACAAGGCAGCCAGGTTCAGAGGTCTAGCAGGTAGGTGGAAATGTGAGACTGAGACTCTGGAGGCCAGCCAGGTGAGGGACCTAAACCTCTCTCTTTTATAAGTCAATCTAACTCCTTTCCCGAGAAAGAACCAAAATACAATGACTAAGCAATTATGGTAGAAAGTGCATATTTAAGGGTGGGTCCTGAACCATATCAACAGGAAGAAAGAATCCAGGTCATTCTTTGAATATTTTAAACTTCTGGAAAAGTGCTTTTTAATAAGTCCGCCAAATATTTCAAATGAATATTTTTTAAAGCTAAATTTCCCAGATAACATTCCCAAACGTTCAAATTTCTTCCTTCAGGGAGGCTCAGCTTTAGTGTCTAATAAAGTTCATTTACAGAATAATGTCCGTGTTGAATGTGGTGGTGATTGCACTATCTACGTGGAGCTTCGTGACCGCGATGTGACTCCCGATGAGCGATACGAGAACCTTCGTAATCCTCGTAGGCCCTTTGCCTAATTCTCTCATGCAAATCAGAAGGAAGAGAGGTTTGCAGATTTCATTTACCGGGAAAGTGCATCCTTCTAGCAAAAGGAATCAGCAAGAAGAGGCCCACGGGGCCTTTAACGTGTGCTGCTTAACCAGGGGCACGCGGCCTCGTAGACTTCCACGAGCCGAGATGCCAACGGACCCTCTCCTTCAAAATGTAGAATGTTATGGATCAAAATGCGAACAGGGTGGAAATAAAACAGCTTTGGATTTCACCCATGGGTGTGTGGACTCCACTGCCAAAATCCTCCCCACATGACTCAGATGCAAGTGATTGTCGTTTGAGTTTTGCTATGAGACTCAAGAGGCCAACCAAATCCGTCAAGTCAGCCATTATCTGAAAATCAAGAGAAAGTCATTTTTTTTTTTAACCTGAAAATCAAGTACTGGTAAACAATTGGCATCCAAATCTAGAAGAACGATCCCTTGTAATTCGCATATGCCTATCAGTAGTGCTTGCCCTCCTGTGACCCTTACAAGGACAGAATCTGAAGGCTTGGATGGCATCGGTGGATTTAGGAGCTCCATGGTATTTTAAATGTGTGAGTGTGTGAGTATGTGCGTGTGTGTGTGTAGAAGGTGTCTCAAGAGCGCGATCCTTGTCTGTCAGTGGAGTCGTAACCACTGTGTCTGGTTATCACCTGGCCACGGAGAGCTTAAAATGCTATCTACTATTGTAGGTAGAGCTTCTACCTGCCCTTATCCAAAGGTAAGCTCCAAAGACTGTTCCAGGAGAAGTTGTCCACACCTCGAATAATTTCTAGATGGACTAGGGAAGGGATAATGCCTCTCTCCTACAAGACATGAGATTTTAACTGAAGCCCAAACTCAACCGCCCAAGACCCCGGGAATCCTGGAAGGGAATGTTGAGGTCTCCTGGGCATTACCATCTCCTACCCCCAACCCCTCCTTACTCAAGAAGCATCTAAATTTAGCAGACACTCAAATTTCTCCACCTTATGTGTGAAATCCAAGCGGTTAATGAACAATCCCATCTAGAAATTCTGCTTTATTAATGATCAAATCTTTTGTTGGAAGGTAACAAATATTAAGTAATAGAAAAGTTTACCACACAACCCAGCCAGACTGGATCAGGTTAGGGAGGAACTCCTTCCTCCTCCACCCCTCCTATGATAAGAATCTTTTTTTTAATGCAAGGGGGTGGGATTAAATAACTTTTAAGGGTTCTCCCAACTCTGAGATCCAATGAGTGTTGATTAAGTTGAATATACTTGCACATTTCCATAGGTCTGTACTCTGACCTCCCCAGCAATGGCCTCAGCTCTTGATTTTGAGAAGCCCTTATCAGTAAATGTCCTCTAGATGCTCCAACCCTCAAGAAATAGGGACTAACACACCACACACACACACACACACACACACACACACACACACACGTTTAATTTAAATTGTAACTCAGTTGATCCCAAATTTTCTGATTTACCTAAGATTAAACTTTCTCCATATTCAAGTAATAACTTTCAAATTTTAGTATTAAAGTACCTACCTCTGTATATGTTTTAGCTTGCTAATATTCATTTCTAAGCGACATATAAGAAAACATTATGTAAAGAAATTTAATCTCAGCTAATTCAAGGTAACCAAGGTTGATCGTTTGGTTTTAGCTCTCCTTCAGCAAAGAAAGACAAAGGTCAAAAAGTAATCTTTTTTCAGTCATTCTTGGTTGAAAATAAATTCTGAATTTCTCTTTTATTAATATGTTGCCCTTTTTTATGTGTCAGAAATAGAAATGGGAGAGGGTTGGAATGTGATCTTGATATATGACTTTACTGCTCTTTGTACTAACTGCTGAATTATTATCATTTCACAGAAATTACATCTGAAAGGGAGGAATGTGTTTTTAAATCAAATGAATAACCTTTGCGAAAGTGATTAGTAATTTCTCCAAGCGATGGGCTTGCAAAGACTCCATTTCAGGGATCTATGTAACCTTTTCCTTCTTCCTCTGCTGTGGTCAGGCACGGACCAAGAAATGCACAGAGAGTGCCTGCAATGTGTGGAAGGTTTTTACCTTCCTCGGTATCAGGAAAAAGGAAAAACCAAATAACCAACAAGTTACTCTGGAGGAAAATCAGTGGAGGGTGGGGTAGGTTGAAGATACTGTTAAACACTGGAATGAACAAAAGTTAATTCCCTGGTGGTGCGTCCATACATTGATTGTGTGAGAGTGCCACTCCACGGGCAAATTTAACTTCAGGAAGTGACTTAGGCCCTGGGAAGAATAGTCCACAATATTTCATCAAATACAGCAAAAACAAATTACCTCAGACTCAGGACCCCTGAGACCACTTTCTAAAAGTGTGAGCTGCTTGCAGAAGAAGGAAATTCCTTTCTCTGGGAACGGGAGACAGAGGGTGTAGCAGGGAGTGGGAAGGGCGGCTTCCCAGCGCATTCATGCTCACCTCGTGAGGGGACCACAGTTGGAAATACCAAAATGGCAGCCCCTGTGTCCGCCCCACTTTCTCCTCAAAGCGACTGTGAAGTGGACTTTCTTTTGCCTTGTTTTGGGTTTGAGTGAAGAGAGGGTGGCTTTCAGGTCTGTTCAGAGTCCCTGGGAAGCCTTTAGGAGCAAGTTCGTCCAAGTCACACCTGCAGGCTTGACTTGAAGACCCAGTGACGGGTTCTAGTAAGACATGAGTGGATTGCCAATGGCTCTGGAAATCCACTCTTATTTCACTTTCTAGTATTTAAGAAGAGACCCACTAGGTTGTTTTATCTCCTTGCGTCGTGAGGGTGTCACCCTTGGATCCAAGACAGAGTGGCCACCCTGTGTCCTCTTGCCTTTCTGGTCTCTAATTATAAGCAGGTCTGTGCCTGATGGGTGGAGAAAAGGCGGGATGTTATAGGAGTTAAGATCACAGACTCCGAAGCCCGACTGCTTGGGTTCAAACCTTGGCTATGTTACCTTGGTCTAGAGGCCTAACTCTCTGTGCCTCAGTTTTCCCATCTGTAAAACAAGGACCCATTCACCCACTCACTTTTATAAACATTTATTGAATCCTCTAGTGCAGAGGTGAGCAAGACAGTGTCTGCTCTCATAGAGTCTCCATTAGAGTAGGAGGAAAGGCAATAAACAAAGTAGGATGTAACAGGTACTACTAAGTGCAATGAAGAGAATTAGAATAGGTTTATGAAAAAAAAAGAAATAAAATAGCTTTATGTGGTAGAGTGACAAGACGGCTGCTTAGCAGAGGTGACCAGAATGACAGAGTCACCCATGAGTAGATCACGGGGAAGAGCTTTCCAGGCAGACGGAGGAGCAGGTACAAACCTTAAGGCAGAATGAGCTTGGTGTGTTCAGGTCACAGAAAGGCCAATGTGGCTGGAGCTTTGCGGATAAGCGGGAGATGGGATGAAATCAGCCTGGGCTATTACATTCCAAATATAAGGAAGCCACAGGCAGGGGAATGACATGATATGACTTCCACTGACCATGTTGTGTGCAGCGTGGACTATAGCAGGGCGAGAATGGAAGCAATGAGACTAGTTGAGAGGCTGCAGCAATGAGCCCCGTAAGAGGAGAGTGGCGCTGGGGAGACATGGATAGAAGCTGGGTATGTTGGGTAAAGAAAGGGCAACAGAAGCTCGTAGTGCTTTTGGATCTAGGGATTAAAAGAAAGGACGACTGCTTGGATTTGGGCTCGAGTAACTAGGTCCTGTAGATGGTAGTCTCATTTACTGCAGTGGGAAGGACTGCAAGTCAAAGTGGGGGAGGATCAAGGTTCTGTTTGGGACGTGATGCTTAAGATGCATATTAGGTGTGCTGGTAAAGAGAAAGGTCAGGCAAAGCCTCGGATAAACGAGTCTGAGTTCTGGGGAAGCATCGGAGCTGGCGATGGGAGGACTGCAGCTCATATGCAGCAGGTAAAGCCGTGGCTCTGGGTGGGTGACATCAGCTGCACAGCAGTTGCAGAGCGGGAGGGAGAAATCCAGAAGGGTGTGGTGTCCCGACAGCCGCGGGAGGAGTTGCAAGGAGGAGGAAGCAATCAACAGCGTAAGATGCCACAGAGGGCTGGATCGTAACATGACTGGGGACCGTCCCTGGGTAGGGTTTGCCAAGCTGAGATTGCGGGTAATCCCTACAGTAGCATCTGTGGAGGGGTGGAGACTAAGCTTGCTTGGTTGGGATGGGCTCATGCAGGGGCAGACCGAGTTTAAGGATACCCGGGTCTGTGCCCAGTGTGTGGAGAAAGGCAGAACATTGCCGTGGTTAAGATCGCCACCTCTGAAGGCTGACCGTGAGACCTGAAGTCTCTACAACTTGGGGGCTCTCTCAAAGAAAGATAATACAGAATTAATGCAAAATTAGTTGCAAATGTAAACATCTATTTGGAATGAGAAATTATAAGGTAAATTTTACATTTTAAAAATCTGACAAGGGGCGCCTGGCTGGCTCAGTTGGTAAAGCCTGTGACTCTTGATTTTGGGGTTGTGAGTTTGAACCCCATGTTGGGCATGGAGATTACTTAAACACACACACACAAATAAAAAATAAATAAATAAAAGTCTGACAGATCCCATGCAGAAAAGTAACAATATTCTTCTTAATTTACTGCCAGATGCACCTCTATAATATTCCCCCACCCTTTTTTTTTTTTTTTTTTTGGTCTAGATATCCTTCTTTATATGACAATGTTTTGTTCATAAATGACAATATATACATGTACATATATATGTGTGTATTACATATAGCCATATTTATACACCATCTCTCCACTTACCTTCTGGATTCTATAAATATAGATTTTTATATGGCTGGAGTTCAGTGCAGTCACCAGTGGGATTTTGAGCACTACTTGTTAATGGAAGTATAGAAATCTGAACTATTCTCCACTATCACCTGGGGATTCAGCTAGAGAGGTTGAACCAAATTGTTTCAGCCAAAGCCTATGAAATATGCTGAAGATCGAGGATAGGAAAAGTCCCTTCTGGTATCCCCTTATACTGGGGTTTCTCAATTTTACACCGTTGACATTTGGGGCCAGAGAGTTCTTTGCTGTCTTGTGCACTCTTAAAATGTTTAGCAGTGTCCCTGTCCTCTACCCACTAGATGCCAGTAGACAACCAAAAATGTCTCCAGACATTGCCAGATGCTCCGTGGGGGACACAGTTGTCTGATTGAAAGCCATCGTGTCACATTAAGTGGGTGTGGCCCGTGGCTGATCTTTTCCCGCTGTGAATTTGTGGTTCGGGATTATTTGTATGTATCCCAGAGCTCTTTTTTCTAGTCTTGCTCTTTGATAGAGGCTTGACTTCTACCTCTACAAGAAGTGACGTGGGGATGAAATGTCCCAGCACCTCTTTGCCCTCCTTGCATCTCAGTTCAGACCCAGAGCCTGTCCCTGTCACCAGAGCCAAGGTCAGAAGATGCTGAAACATGTGGAACTCTCAGGGGACAACCCCTGGCATGATGAAGTATGTCCACAGAAGCTTGAAGAGTGAGGAGAGGTTGAATATGAAAGCCCTCAATTAATAGATGATTACCACTAAGGCAATTGTGAAAGTTGAACTAATCTTTTTTTTTTATGACAAAAGCAAGCATTATATTAAGCAGAGAGTACATGAAACAAGCTTGTTACTCTAAGAAGTGATGCAAGTTGGAAACGTAAATTAATTTTAGTAATTATTTAACAAACATATGACTAATATTAAGATGAAGAGGATGACAATAAACATTTGGAGGGAGCATCCTTAAGCTTTCTGACATAGAAGAGACAAGCAAATCAAATGCCACAGTGAGATACCACTTCATGCTCCCTAGGACAGCTGGAATCAAAGAAAAATAAAACTAACAAGTGCTGGCGAGGTTGTGGAGAAACTGGGACCTTCACACATCGCTGGTGGGAATGCGAAATGGTCCGGCCACTGGGGAAGACAGTTTGGCTGTTCCCCACAAGGTTAGATGTAGAGTTACCCCATCACTCATCAATTCCATTCCTACGTGTACACCCCAAGATCAATGAAAACATATTTCCAGATACACTTGCACACACGTTTGTAGAAGCATGATTCATAATAGCCAAAAAGTAGAAACAACCCAAATGTCCATCAACAGGTGAATGGATAAACAAAATATGGTATATCCATATCCAGACGATGGAATATGGTTCAGCCCTAAAAAGGAATGCATGCTACAACAAGGATGAACCTTGAAATCATTATGCGAAGTGAAAGAAGCTGGACACAAAAGGCCACATACTGGATGTTTGCATTAGAATAAGCAGATCCATGGAAACGGAAAGTAGGTTAGCAGTTACCAGGGGACAAGAGGAGGAGGGAATCAAGACTGACCGCTCAAAGGCACCGGGTTTCTCTTGGAGGTAATGGGAATGTTCTGGAATTAGGTAGTGGTGATGGTTGCCTGACTCCATGAATACGCCAAATACCACTGAATTGTACACTTTAAATGGTGAATTTTATGTTATGTGAGCTATATCTCATTAAAAAAAAAAAAAAAAAAAGAGGCAACAAACCAAAACCTAGAATTGGAAGGGATATTGTCCAAGCGATTATCTTTAAAAACTAGTTTGAAGTGGATTTCTGCTTTTCTTAGAACCATCGAGATGTGGGAAGGAGGGCTGGCATTAAGAGCAGTCTGAGCCCCACAGAGAACAACGTAGACTGCCTCTGCGGATTCATCCTTTAAGCAGACACAAATTTATGGAGGGCCCACTGTGTGCCTGGCACTTCTCCAGGTGCTGGGGGGGACGAAGGGAGCGAAGTCCAAAAAAAATCCCCCTCCGTGGAACTTAGGTTCTCCCAGAAGCCCTTCCTAGACAGCGCATTTTAGAAGCTGTGTTGTCAGACCAGTGCCCACTTAGAAATCAAAACCAGCTTCATAAGGGATGGTCGAATGAACTGAGCATTTTCACCTTTAGAAACAGAAGTTTGAGAGAGAACATGATAACCGCCTTCCAAGTTGTTTGGGAGGGAGAGGCATTTCATTCTTGGCTGCTCCCCAGAGCTGCGCTCTGCGAAAGGGTGGGGGGTGGATCGGGGTTCTCATCAAGGAAGGAGGGAAACTCAGAGGATTCCGTGCCTACCCAGTCGCTGGCATCCCGCTGGGCATTTTCACCTGCGTTATCTCATGAATCCTCACGATATCCCAAGGTGCAATGACTGGCCCATTTTTTAAAGAAGAGAAAAGGGAGGCTTAGCGAGATTATATAACCAGTCTAGGGTCACACAGCCGGTCAACAGCGAGATGCTAGTCACACCTCTCCCTGCTGACTCCACACTCTGGCCCCTGCGCCATGCTGTTTTCCCAGCACTTCATGTTTTCAAACGCGTGCACCTGTGTGGAGGAATGCTGCGTGGGATGGCAAGATGACCCAGATGACCCAAAGCTCCTTTCCAGAAATACTGTGACACCTGGCAGTGCACTGTCACATGGAATGTCTCGTTTGGCTCACTCAGTGAAGAGCATTAAAGTGGTAAAATGAAATTAACAACTCACAGGTCGTAGGGGATCAGATGAGATAATGTATTTGCAGAATCCAGTCCTGGGACATCAACATTATTCAGCAAATATTTACCAAGAATCAGCCGTGCGCCTGGTCCTCTCATGTGACACCAGCCTGGTCTTCAGGGAGCTTACAGCTTTGTCTGACAAGTAGACAGCACTCCATGAGACGGAAGGTTCAACTCCTTTCCCCTGGTTCCAAGCCCACATTTCCTCCACGCAGGGCAGGCTGCTATGCCCATCTCATACCCAAGTATTCAGTTATCTGACAAACATTTACTGGATGCCTTCTGCGTGTCAGGCACTGTTCTAGGCACTGGAGATAAAGCCGTGAACAGAATGGACAAAATCTCTACTTTATGGGGCTTATAATAAGCAAACACAGATAAAATATTTATTACATTCAGGAGTGAAAAGAGCTATAGAGAAAACTAAAGCCTGGAAAGGGTCTAAGGGAGTCCTGAGGAGTATGGAGGTTGTAGTTTTAAACAGGTGATCAAGACAGGCTTGCTGAGAAGGTAGAATCTTGGCCTCAACTTTGAGGAGAAGAGTGACTGAGCCATGCAGATACTGGGGGGAAGAGAGCGTGGGGCCGAGAAAGAGTAAGGGCAAAGGCCCGGAAGAGGGAGGATGCTTGGTATGTGAGCGGCAACAAGGAGCTGAGGTCAGAAAGGTAACAGGATCCAAACTGTGTAGGGTACACAGGGTATTGTGAGGGTGTGGATTTGCTCTGAGTGAGATGGGAAGTTGCTGCAGGTCTGCTGCGTTCAGAATAGGCTGGAGGGGAACAAGTGTGTGAGTGGGGCGACCCAGCTGGGGAGGCTGGGGTGGGCGGAATGATCCCGCCAATGTTCACGCCCTAATCCCTGGAATGTGTGACTGTGTTACATTACACGGCCAAAGGAGATTTGCAGGTGCGATTAAGCTTCTGGACTAAAGGGATCATTCTGGATTGTCCAGATGGGCCCAATCTAAACACAAAAACCCTTAAAAGCAGAGAGTTTTCTTCAGCTGGAGTAAGAGGAACGTGGCAGAAAGAGAAGACAGGAAGAGGCCACGTATGACAGAGATCTGGCCTTCTGTTGTTAAAGGGAAACCATCTGAGTCCTGACAACAATCTTAAGGAAGCCAGAAGGGGACTTTCCCCTCAGAGCCTGGTCCGGATAAGTGCCCAAGCCAGTTGACACCTTGACTGCAGTCTTGTGAGACCCTGAGCAGAGAATCTGCCCAAAGCCCCTGGATCTCTGACCCACACAATTGTGAGATAAGAAGTGGGTGTTATTTTAAGTTAAATTTGTGGTGATTTGTTCGGCAGCGATAGATAACTAAAACAGGGGTGGTTGCAATAATCCATGTGAGAGAGGATGATGGAATGGGCCTTTGAAGCTAAATTCTAGAGGGCTTCTCGATGGATGAGTGTAGAGACAGGAATCGGAATGACTCAGGGGGTTTTGCCTGAGCTACATAGGAAGGATGGCGTCATTCCCTGAGGTCAAGAGATTGTGGGAAGAGCAGGTCTGGGCAGAAAAACAGAGAATTTGGTTGCATCTATATGAAGTTTAGAGACGCTTGGAAAACATTCAAGTGGATGTGTCTAGGAAGGTAGATGGGTAAGTCTAGGTTTGGGGACAGGTCTACACTGGAGAAATAAATTTGAGAATCATGAGTCTGTAAGTGATTTTTAAAGCCATGAGACTAAATGGGATTATTGAGGTAAACAACATTCTAACATTGATAGATGTTCTATCTGATATGATATAGCCCTTTCGGAATCTCCTCCCCTTGCCTGTGGGCGGAACTTGTGAATAAAATGAGATTTTTCTCCTAAGATTGTGTTACAGTATATGGCAAACAGGATTTTGCAGGTGCTACTAAGGCTACTGTATGTATTAATCTGTTCAGGCTGCCCTCACAAAATGCCACAGACTGGGAAGATAGAAGTCTGGGATCAAGGTACCAACATAGTCAGTTTCTTAGAGTTGCTTAGAGATGGCCGCTGTCTCTCTGTGTCCCTGTATAGTAGTGAGACAGAAAGAAGGTGGTGGGGCAGGCAAGTTGGGGGAGGAAGAGGAAGCTCTCTGGCATCTCTTGTTACAAGGGCACTAAGCCCATCGGAAAGGCCCCCCACCCTCGTGAACTCTTCTGAGCTTAATCACCTCCCAAAGGCCCCATCTCCAAACACCGTCACATTGGGGGTTAGGAGGTTCAACATTTGAATGGGGGGGGGCACAAATATTCAGTCTATCACAGTTACTAATCAGCTGACTTTGAGTTAAATTGAGGGAGATTGTCATATGGGCCTGATCTAATTCCATGAGTCCTTTGAATCTGGCTCAAGAGGGCAGAGACAGGAGAAGAGAGAAATTTGAAGCAAGAGGGATTACATGCATAAGAAATTCTCCATCTCTAGCTTTGAAGCTGGAGGATGGGAGCTACGAGGCAAGCGATATAGGCAGGCCCTAGGAGCCCAGGGCGCCTCCCTGCTGAAAGCCAGCAAGAGAAGGGGGACATTAGTCCTACAATTTCGTGGAACTGAACTCTACCAGCACCTGACTAAACTTGGAAGCAGAGTCTTCTCCAAGGCCTGCAAATGAGAATTCAACCCAGGTGACCCCCTGACTTCTGTTTCTGAGACCCTGAACAGAGATAGGACCTAGCCATACCATGCCTGGGCTTCTGACCTACAAGAACCATGAGCTGCCAATGGATGTCACAGTAAGCCACTTGGTTTGTGGTTAATGTATTATGCCATAATAGGAAACTAACGCAATCACCAAGGGACTGAGCGTGGACAGAAACGATTTGGGGCTCAAGGGCTGAGCCCTGGGGCACCCTAATGTTTAAAGTTAGTGGAAAGAAGAGAAACCAGAAAAAGAAGATAGGAAGGAGTAGACAGGAGGAAAGCCAAGAAAGGGTCCTGGAGGCTGATTGAAGGAAGTGTTCCTAAGAGGAGAGTAATTAATGTTCAGTCTAATGGTTCAAAAGCTCATGTTGACTCTGATACTCTGCCGGGATTGAGAAACACTTCCTAAGAACATCTTTTGTAGCCTGAATTCTAGGAGAGAAAAGCGATAGCTAATAGTAGAGACTCCCTACCTATCTTTTGACTTTTTTTTTTTTTTTTGAGAGTAAGTAAATTCTGGGATTTATAGAAAAAGGAGAGGAGTAGAAATTGATTGTTGTCACAGGGAAACTCCCTCTCCCCCCTTTACATGGATTTCTATCTCCCTATTCAGGGAAGTGTTGGAGCTGTGTCAATATCTCACAGTGAAGAAATTACTTCTTAGGTCCTTTGAAAGAAGCAGGCTGGGCGTCCACTCGTTCTTCATCTTGGTACACCAGTAAAATATATTTCCAGAAGTCCTTGTAAGCAGGTTGACATGTTAGCCCGAAAAACGTAGGCTAAAGTGATGCCCCTCATTCCCGGGCATGGCCATAGGACCCCTGCAAGGGCATGAGTTTTCTGTGCTTGTCAAACAGCTGAATGCAGAGAATCTAGAAGACCCCAGGCAATGGCCTCACTACAAAATGGAGGAAGTTTGGGTCCCAAGTCAGTAGTTAGAGAGGAGCCACATGTCCTGCCTTGGACTGTGATATGCATGAAAAATTGTGTTGAACCACTGAGATTTTGGGTTTGTTTGTTTGTTTTTTTGTTATAGCAACTCACATTAATAACCCCAACTAATACAGTTTCTTCTCATATTGTGTATTCAGTGATCTCCTTCCTTCAGCCCCGTGTATGCCCCATAAGATATAGACAAGAAAGACAAGATTTGAGCCCAGATTTATGACTTAAACTCATATTTAAATGCCAAGATTTAGGCTTCTTTGAAGTAAATCTGGCATTTAGATTTGAACTAACTGAAGAGCTCATAGTGAGAGCACACATAATAAGATCGGAGAGAAGAGAAGGCTGAGTGATTAAAGCTAGAAGTGTTTCCAGTTGTTGGTAGGTCCAGAAGGATAGAAGACATTCCAACACAGAAAGTACATTATTACAAATAGTTACTGAGGACCAGAGTCTGAGCTAGGCACCGGGGGAGGGAGAGGGGGCGGAACTGATACACAAAGCTAAGTAAGTCATCTTTGCTTTCCACACCATTGTGTTGATACAGACACATACAGAGAATTACTAAATTCAACTCAGCCAGTAAGTGCCTAATAGAAGAACAAAAACAGGGCGCCTGTGTAGCTCAGTCAGTTAAGCATCTGCCTTCAGCTCAGGTCATGATCCCAGGGTTCTGGGATCGAGCACCACATCGGGCTCCCCTGCAGGGAAGCTGCTTCTCCCTCTGTCTCTGCCCCCTCCCCCCTACTCCTCCCTACTATGTGCTCTCTCTTTCATTCTGCTCTCTCAAAAAAAATTAAACAAAATCTTTTTTTTTTTTTTTAAAGCATAAAAACAGCAACAACAAAACTACAATGAAAAACAGAAGGGAAAAAAATTCCAAATGGCATCAAACGTTGGCAGGGTACGAGATCTAGAAAAAGATGAGATCTGAGTAGAAGATCTTTGAATGATGTATAGGACTTTGGAGGGGGGCCAAATGTAGGAGAATTACAACACCAGGTCCTAAAAGAGAGTCATTAGATGGGAAGTGTGTATCAGATGAATGTGTGTGTGTGTGTGTGTGTGTGTGTGTGTGTGTGTGTGTGTGTATTTATGTGGATAGGGTAGAAATAAGTTTGGTAAGATGGAAGGAAAAGCAGAAGTTACAGTGTGACTTTTTCGGGGTGGGGGGCACAAATGCAAGAAATAAGAAACTCGTTAAAGCCTTGCAGAAGTAGTTTCAAATCCTGCAGTGGGGTTATGGACCTTCCAGAAATCCTCAGCAGCGACAGACTGCCTGGCAAGCTGTGAATTCAGAGAGGAGATGGACATTTTTTTTTTTTTTTAATCAAAGCCGGAGATGAAAGGCAGAGCTGCAAGCATCACAAGACTTTCCCAAATTTGGCTGCACCTGCAAAGCAATAGGAAGTCTTTTCAATTATGGGAGGTAAAAAGACCACTGGTTAAGTCAGGGGCGGTTTAGCCACATTTTCTTCCAGATAACATTGTCTCCATACAAAGGAGCCCAGTTGGTAGTGTTTTCTTTTAAGATTGAGGATGTTTAACATAAAACCTATTGAGGTGGTCAGTAGTGCCCATTCACCAAATATTTCTGGCTCTCCACCTCCTGGGCTCATGGTGGGGATTGGACTTCTGTGCCCCTTTTGAGGTTGAATGTGGCCATGAGACTTAATTTGGCTAAACGAATGTGAGAGTTGAGGTGCATAATTTTTAGTGAGAAACTTCCAGAACCAGTGTATGCTGGTTATGCCGTATGTCCCCCTCAGGCCGTCAGGGAAACCGGTCCATATGGAATCCTGTCAGCCTGGATAAGCACAATCCCCCTACCAACCCATGTCAGAGCGAAGATAAACCTTTGTTGTGTTAAACCACTGAGATTAAGGGTCTATAGGTTACTTCCTCTTACTCTTGCTCATACTAACTGATAAATCTATATCGCTAGTTATGAAGATACATAATTGACATTCTCATGGTTTCCTACTGAAACTGTTAAAATCAGACAATTGCAGTTCCTTTGAAGACTGGGGAATGTCTTAGTGCGTTCCAGCTGCTAAAACAGAATAGCATAGACTAGGTGGCTTATAAACAACAGAAACTTATTCCTCAGAGTTCTAGAGGCAGGGAAGTCCAAGATCAAGGTGCCAGCAGATTCCGTGTTTGATGAGGACCTGCTTCCTGGTTCATAGACCGCTGTCTTCTGGCTGTGCTCTCAAATGGCAGAAGGGACAAGGGTGCTCTCTGGAGTCTCTTGGCTCTAATCCCATTCGTGAGGGTTCCATCCTCATGACCTAATCACTTATCAAAATCCCCGCCTCCGAAGACCATCACGCTGGCACCAGAATCGAACATGAATTTGGGGCGGAGGGGCACAAACATTCAGCTCTAGCAGTGACGAGTGACTGAATGAATCCTGATCGATCTTTCCTGAAAAAACTTGAGAAGAGGTTGGAGAGAAGCGAAACCAGGAAGGGAGACTAGCAAAGAGGGTCCAATGAGGTAGGAGAAAAAAACAGGTAACTGTGGTGTCTTAGCAGCTAAATAGCTTCTGGGAGGACTGACCAACTACGTTGAATGCCGCAGTTGAGAACTGACCGTTTGATTTATGAAGTCACTGGTGCCCTAGGTCAGGACAGGTGTTGGTGGAGGGGTGTGGGGGGAGGGGGACAAACTCTGACTGGAGGGAGTTTGAGGAAAAGAGGAAACGGGGAATTAGAGATCGGGAATATAGACATCTCTTGTTTCTTTAAAGAATTCACTGTAGGGGCGCCTGGGTGGCTCAGTGGGTTAAAGCCTCTGCCTTCGGCTCAGGTCATGATCTCAGGGTCCTGGGATCGAGCCCCACATCGGGCTCTCTGCTCAGCAGGGAGCCTGCTTCCCACCTCTCTCTCTGCCTGCCTCTCTGCCTACTTGTGATCTCTCTCTCTGTCAAATAAATAAATTAAATCTTTAAAAAAAAAAAGAATTCACTGTAAAGGGGAGCAGAGAAGTGGAATGGTAGCTAGAGGGGAAAACGGAGTCATGAGAGGTTTGTTTTGTATTATTTTGTTTTTATTTTTTTAAGATTTTATTTATTTGTTTAACAGAGAGAGAGAGAGAGAGATCACAAGTAGGCAGAGAGGCAGGCAGAGAGAGGGGGAAGCAGGCTCCCTGCTGAGCAGAGAGCCCGATGCCAATGCCAGGGGCTGGATCCCAGGATCCTGGGATCACGACCTGAGCCAAAGGCAGAGGCTTAACCCACTGAGCCACCCAGGTGCCCCTGTTTTGTTTTTTAGAGAGGATAGCATTTATTTTTATGCAGCAAGAATGACTCAGTAGGGAGGGAAATTTGTGCTATTGAAGGAGAAAGGGGATATTTCCGGGAGCCACACAGTAGATCAGTTATCTCTTGCTGCCTAACAAATCATCCCCCAACTTAACAGCTTCAAACAACAAACGTTGGTTATCTCATGATTTCTGTGGGTTAGAGATCCAGGGTGCCTTGTTGAGGGCCTCTGGCTCGGGGTCTTTCCCAAGGCTGGAATCAGGAGTCCTCCCCGGCTACCCTGGTCTCCAGGCTCCACTGGGAGAGGAGCCATTTCCGTGTCACTTGCTCTATGGGTGGCAGGCTTCAGGTCCTTATGGGACCTCTCTATGGAGCATCTCACAAAATGGAAGCTGACTTCCCTCAGAGCAAGAGCTGAGAGAGAAGGTTGGGGGGAGGGTGTCATAATTTTTGTAATTTCATCAGGAATTGCCCTCCCATCCCTTTTTGTTAGAAGCAAATCACTGGGCCCAGCCCACACTCAAAGGAAGAGGTTTATACAAAGGCATGAATTCCGCGAAGTGGGGATCATCGGGGGCACCTGAGAGGTCACCTACCACAAAGGAGACGGGGTCTAACGCCCAAGTAGAGAGGCTGGCCCTCGCTGCAAGCCGTGATTGTCCGTCTCTAGTCACAGGAAAGAAGGCAGCGTTTGCTGGTGCACAGCTGACGGGCAGGGGGCCGTGGGCGTGCAGGGAGGGTGTCCGCTCCTTAGCCCCTGGGAGAACGGCAGGAGATAACATGAAGACGACCCAGGCTCCTTTTCCTTTCTTCCTCTCTTCTGTGGAAGAAGAGAGGAAGAAGGATCCTCTCTTAGGATTTAGGATCCTCGGCATAGCTGGGATCCTAAATCTAGCACGACACAGTTCCGCCCTCTCCAGTTCTTAACAGTGATGCATTTAAAGCACTGTCCCAGGTTTTACTAACGGTTTTACTCACTCCAACTCATAAAAATGTCAGAAGACTCACAGGGAAGCATGAGTAGGAGAAGGAAGCGAGCAAGGGAGAGGAGAGGTGTGGCACCGCCCGAGGGACTCACTCGGCAGCCAGGTTTTCAGGCATGGGGTCCTCTCATTTTTCAAAAGCCATATTAAGCCAGAAGCCTTTGCCTTGGCACATTTGTAGTTCAAGGGAAGAGGCTTCTTGGTGGTTTCTTCTGTTGAAGCAGAAAAGTGAGACCTTTTTTTTTCTTTAAATGGAAGAATAATGACATACCATATGGATTTAGGCACACAACATAGTGATTTAATGTTTCTATATATTACAAAATGGTCATCACAATAAGTGTAGTTGCCGTGTCACCAAAGTTGCTACAATATTATCGACTATATTCTCTGTGCTGTACATGACATCCCAGTGTCTTATTTGTTTCATAACTGGAAGTTTGTACCTCTGATCCCTGTCACCTATTTTTCCCATCCCCCCCACACAACTCCCCTCTGGCAACCACCAGTTAGTTCTCTGTATCTATTAGTTTGTTTCTATTTTGCTTCGTTTGCTTGTTTTATTTTTTAGATTCTTCATATAAACGAATCAGACAGTATTTCTCCTTTTCGGTCTGACTTATTTCACTTAGCATGATAACCCTCAAGGTCCATTCATGTTGTTGCAAAGAGCAAAATTTTCGTCCTTTTTTATGGCTGAGTAATAGTCCATTGTATATGTAAATATGTATACCACATCTTCTTTATCCATTCATCTATTCACAGACATTTAGGTTGCTTCCCTATCTTAGCTATTGTAAATAATGCTGTCATGAATAGGAGAGGAACTTTTTAATCTTTTTTTTAAAATTTTATTTATTTGAGAGCAAGAGCGAGAGAGAGAGAGAGAGAGAGGGAGAGAAGGAGCAGGGAGAGGGGCAGAGGGAGAAGCAGACTTCCCGCTGAGCAGAGAGCCTGAGGTGGGGCTCGATCCCAGGACCCGGGACCAGCACCTGAGCTGAAGGCAGACGCTTAACCCACTGAGCCACCCAGGTGCCCCGAACTTTTTTATCTTGACTAAGAGCATCCCCAGGTGGATCCCCAAGGTCATGATCAAGTGAATTTCAGAGTAGAGCACATCAGAAACAGCATATTATCAAGGGGCTTCTGGTTTGATTTTTAAGGATGTCAAAGGGGAAATCTTATTGTTGCTAAGGGGGCACATCCATACAGGATACAATTCGAGTGATGCTTCCTTCTCTTGGGCGTCTGACGGGGCTCACTTGGCACAAATTCGGGGTTCAGGAATAGCAGTTGTTATTAGTGGCTCATTGCCATCTCCAAATGACTTAGGGTTCTCTCCCGTGCTATTATATGGATGAAATTTATCCCAGAGTGCTCCGTCCTGCTTTGCCCCCCATATTTTAGTCCAAAACCCCAGGTCTTCTCCTCTCCCGTTCCTGACCCTTCTTACGAGGGCATTTCCCCAACCAGAAGCTCTCCTTAGCCAACGGAACCATCTGAATTCTCCAAACTTCTCCCAGAGTCTTGCCCTATGCTTCTAGAACTACCAGCCCCTGTTCTTCCTGCAGGAAGAAGAGCTTTCAGTAGCGTCCTAGAGCGGCCTTTACATCCCCCTCACTGGTGAAGGTAACCTCCCAAGCCCATCGCAGCGGACAATGCAGCGGAAAAGTATTTTCAGGGAATACTTTTTGAGAAAGCCTCCAACGGTACGGTCTGGCTAGAAACTCGGCCTCGACTTGGTCCGGAGAGCTTTAGCAGGAAGACAAACCCTGCTCTTTATCTGAAGGACCGCATGCTCTAGACCTCTGACAAGCGCTAGCCAGGCGGGGTCGGGAGCTCCTTCGGCCCACGGAAACCAGCGGCCTGCTGGGGCGAAGCGCTTCCCACCGCCCACCCCCCAGTGCCGCTCTGCGCGGGGAGGGGTCACTGCCCCGGGCGCTCGGCGTGCGGGGTGCCGAAGCCGACTACCCTCCTCTTGCACGCAAGGCGAGGGCGAAAGTGGCAGCCCTGGGTGAGAAGTGGGGGCTGGCATTTCCGCAGCTGCGAGAGTCTGAGGCTTGGAGGAGGCCTCAAGGTCCAGGGAAGCTGGGATCTCGGCGGGTTCCCGAGGCCCTGGACCCTGGGGCAAGCCAACCCTCCGCCTTCACCTCCTCCCGCGCCCCGGGGCTGCGCTGCGGGGCTGCGGGCACCCGATTAAGGCCCGGCCCAGGCCTGTCACCCAGCGTGTGCCTGAGAGGAGACTGAGACGTGGGGGCCTTGGGCCGGTGCGGGTGGTGAAGCTGCCCAGGCCTGCGCGTGCAGTCAGCTTTGTTATTTCGCTCAGCTTCCAAAGACGAAGACGCCCTGGCTCCAGGGAGACAAAGAGGCCCGAGGGCGACTTTTCCCAGCGGGAGGTGGCGGGGGCTTTGGAAGTGTAGTGGGTGGGTAATTACTCCCCGCGGCCGCCCCTCCGCCCGCAGGCAACAGAAAACAAACGCCTTCTGCGAGGGCCGTCCCCTCCCCGGAATCCGCAGCTCGACGTTTTCTTCCCCGCAGGTGGGTCACGACCTCCATCCGTTACACCCGAGGACAAGTTCAGGGCTCTCTAGTTTTGCGCAGAGACTCGCGTTGAGTAATGCTAGCCCCAGATTTGGAGAGGGAGAAGAGCACCCCTCCCACCCCCGCCCCACCTCCAGGTTCGCAAAGTCTGCACCCCAGTAACACAAGTCAGGGCAGCTTTCTAGAAAGGAAACGGTGTCCAAAGACCCCGAGGAGTAGGTGCGCTCGGGGAGCCAGGTGGGGGAGGGTGTGTAGCCGGGTGTGGGGTCTCGGAGAGACTCAGCGCTGCTCCCGCCGACGCACGGCCCCCGCCGTATCAGGAACGCGAGCCTTGCGCGTTCCGGCTCCCCGCGCCCGGGAGAGGTGAAAGGGAGCGGGTGGGCGCTGCCACCGCGGGCTCATGTTTATTCACGCAGCCTTAAACAGCCCGTTCGAATACATATTCATCAACCGCTCTAACTACTTACTCAAGTCTAGGTTTACAGAAGAACACCGAGTCCCCGAAAGGCAGAACAGAAACTTGGGCTTAGGCTCTAGAAGCGCAAAGAAAAGCCTTGGTCTGGAGCAAAGCAGCCGGCACCTTTGTCCCGCAGCCGCGTCCTCAAGCGGCCCGCAGTGGGGAGGTGGCTGAGAAGCGGGATTGGGGCGATTAGCTAAGGGCCTTATTTATGCCCCCAGGCTCTGGCCCAGGAGCCGGGAAGAGCTCCCCGGCTGTCCTACAGAGCCACCAGGGCAGATTTTCCGGGAAGAAACGAGAGCTTTAGCTCCACAGCCCCACGATTGCTACCGACCCTCTTCTAAAGTTCTACCATAACTGTGATTTCTTTTTCCTAAATAACTTTCAGGAAGCACATAATGTGTTTTCCACGGTGGGTCTGCAGGGATTAAACTCGTGGAGGAGAGGCTGGCCCCAATCCCAGAGACTCCGCTTTCTAAAATGTGGCTCCAGCCGAAGAGCAAGGCGTTACAGCGGCTGGGGTGGGGGCACATTCAGGGCCTTCCCTCGCTTCCGGATCGCTCAGTTCCACGCGGAACCTCTCAGAGCTGGCGTGGCCTTCGCCGCCCACTCCCCGCCCTCCCCAACGGGGCCACTTTTCTCAGACGCGGCGGAACCCGCAGCGACCTTGCAGCGGAGTCAGGGTTGGGGGGCGTCTGGAAGTCTGGGGTTCTCCACCTCCTCATGCTGTTTGGCACGTTCTATTCCTCACCTGCCCTCGGCAGCACCTTTCCCAGGTGTTGAACCTGAAGGCAAGAGGGAGTGTCGGTGGTGCTGCTGTTCTATTATCTTTCCTCTTCGGATTTTCTTTTTCATTTATCCTCCCTCTTCTCCTTCCGTTTCGCTCAGCACCCACTTGCCCTACTGCCTCCCTGAAAAGGTTTTCCATCTCCTCTCCCAGGCTCTACGGGCATTTTCTCGTTCCTCCTCACTGAGCCGGTCTATGCAGGCAGAATGAGGCCATGTAGGCCACCATTCAGGTGATCCGGTTTAAAGACAACACCCTTACCAAAACTTCAGCGAAGTAGGAGAGAGAGGGAAAGCGCGCGCGAAAACGTTGTTGGACAGATTTCCCGTGTGTTTGGGCGCGGTCATAATTCCATGCAATTTCCTCCGCCTCTTGATACACGCCGGCATAGATTTCCAGTCTGTCGGAATCTCGGCGGCTATTCTCAACCCCAGGCTTTACAACATGGTGGTAAATAAACCGAGGTTCGCTCCCAACCAGGTGTGTGTGTGTGTGCGTGCACCGCGCACACAAACTTTTGGATGTAAAATGGGCAAATGGGGAAAGCGCTATAAAGTTCCCCAAACTCTGTGACACTACTTGCAGGGGACTCTAGGGAGGAGAGTTAGAGCTCCTTGCGAGGTGGTGACATTCTAGGACGCTTGCTTCTCCGCCGGCTCTGCCCCCTCTCCCCCCCCCCCCCCCCGCAGGGCCACACACACCCTGGGTTCCCGAGAGTCCTTTTAAAGGCATTCCCTCTTCTGCAAACAGACTTCTCTCCACTCCTGACCTCATGAAAAAGGTGGCCCCAGTGGAGACAACCGATCTGAAAAGCCTCACTTGGTCTCTGTTATCCGAGGCTGCGCCTCTCCTTTTGAGATTTCAAGCTTTCTGCGAGTGGCTAATTACCTTGGGGTGATCCCGAAATAAAATACTAAGGCTGGGCTGAGTAGGGAGGAGGGTGCTCAAGTGAAATTGACAATCCAGTAATATCATCCTGTGAAGAGAGTCTGGAGACGTCCTCCTAATTTCCCCCAAGAAATCTGGTTTTACTGGTCGATCTCAGTAGGAGAATTCTTTGCCTAGAGGCTCAAAATGAGTAATAGGCCGTGTGTCTCCAAGTGCTCGGCTAATATGATAATAAATACATTCAAAGAGAGCAACGGGATGTTTACAATTAGTATCTTAACTTCTGCTGTTTGTCAAAAAGTCCCTAAGTAACGCCTCCCCCAATGAAGCGAGGAGCCCAAAGGAGGTAGAAATCAGGTGGAAACATCTTCAAAAGGCATTAAAAAGCCAAAGCCGATTTTATTTCCTCCAGTCAAGTGTGAATGATGGGGAGGCAGCGGCAAGGGTGCTGGAGTCTACCTGACAAAGCTTGCAGTGAGGGGTCGGGGTGGGGAGAGGGATGGGGCGGTGGGGTCACAAAAGCGAAGACGCCTTCGCTGACTGCTTCGTGGATACCACTTCCCGGCTTTGCGTCCAGGAGGTCGCCGAAGGCCCAGCGACCACCTTGAACCTGGAAACGCAGTCCAACAGGTCGCTGCCTCCCGTGCGAATGCCCATCACCCCCAATCGCTGTGAATTTTATCACCTTAAAGTCACTTTCAACGGGTTTTTCCCGGATAGAGCTCTCCGCAAGTTTTTCAGATTTCAGTTTCTAAGAATTTGCATGTTTTAAGCGAAGCCAAAACCGCGAAGGCTCGGGTTACACTTTAAAATATGCGAGGCTTCCGCGCGGCCCCGTCGCTTGGTAAGGCTCAATTGCTTCTTTACATAAAGAAGAAGAAGAAGGGGGAAAACCCCACTGCTTTTAGAGTTTGGGGTTCCACTCTCCCGCCCCCACTTCTGTCACCACAATTCAGAAACAGTCGTCGCTGCTTCTCAAAACCAAGTTTCCGCCAGCCGTCGGGGAGGTTGGGGAGCTGCTGCTCCGAGCGCCCTCGGAGCTTCTGCGAGTTCTCGGGACCTGTCAGCTCCACGGTCTATAATTTGCATTATTCATTTAAGTTAAGGGCAACTCAGAAGGCGACTGGAAAGCTCGACGGCTGGGTGGCGCAGCGGCACGGCAGGCCTGGTGGTCAACCATCGAAAATAATTGACTTCGTTGGCTGTAATGGCCCTTACGGACGGACGCCCGCCTCCGGGGCAGCACAAGAAATCCAAGGACAGCCCGGATCTCAGCGGGTTCGCGCCCTGCCTTCGCCCGCAATTCAGCCGGGAGGTTCCCCAGTCCTGTGGAATTGGGTCAAAGACTTATAGACAGGAAAGGAAACGGGGCGGGGGTAAGGGGAGAAAGCGGAGACAAAGCCAAGCTTTAAGTGTATTCGAATTCTTTGAACGAGTGGTTATAAGGTTTCTATACAGCCAAGTGGGGCTCCTAAAAGGCTCTACCTTTGGGGTGGATTTAGGGGTGAGGACAGAAATGGAATGGGGGGGTAGGAGTTGCTCGTGGCCTGTTTGGTTTTTATATCTTTTCCAGCGGCCCGGATGGACAAAGAAAGAACCCTCAGAAAAGTGGGGGTGATCTTCCCTCCTGGACCACTCCCCTCCCCCAGATAAAGGAGGCGGAGGTGGCAGGGGGCGGCGAAAAGCAGATCGGCCTTGGTATTCCCCCTCCCCCACATCCATAGGCAGCCCGGATTCCCCCATGAAATTTATATTCATTCATTCCACAACTCTTCATTCAGCACCTACTAGGTACCAGACACAGTATTAGACCCTCAAAAACGCAGCATAAATGGAAATCAGGCCCCAAACCCAGAGCCTAAGGATTGGCTCCCTGAAATGTTCTAAAATCAGCGTGCATCTTGGGTTCGCCAGACTCGCAGCTCTACAGATTCCGACGCTGGGCAAACGGACACAAGGAAACATAACTTCTGCATAACTTTTACTTCTCCTTTCCTTTTTTCTTTTCTCAAGTACCAAAGCACCATTAATTAGAAGAATAATTACTGCTACCCTATATTATCCCAACCTGTTCAATTTCTATCTGCTGCAGACAATGCTAATAATGGCAATTATTGCTTCTATAAACATCCCGAGGCAGCACTCTCCTCCCGCAGTGTGTGTGTGTGTTTAAAGAATATATATAAAAAGTTCCCCCGCTCATTTGCATAGCTTCATCTTTACCTTTTCCCATTCAACCCTTGCAAAAAGCATATCTATTCAAAGCCCTTGCAAAAAGCATATCTATTCAAAGGGCATTTAGTCCATTTCTTTCTTGGCCGGTAAACCTATTCATCAATTGTTCTGCCTTGTAGATCGCATTCTAATGCTAATCTAGCGTGTTAAATATCTTTTTGTTCCCCTTTCACCGTTTTGTCATTCAGTTTATCCAGTTTTGGTCACCCATTTTATTTATTTATGCGCCTGCTCCTATTCAGGGGCTCATGTATTTTTTATTATGTTGTTTCACTGTCACGCAGTGTCAACTTAGTCTATTCAATGGGGGCTACTTGAAGGCCGGAGGGACAAAGCGTGTACACATTGCACCGCTATTCATTCCGGCCAGCTGGATCGGCTGAAAAAAAAACCTTGTGAAAAGAAACGCCTCACAATGGACACAGAAGAAGTGCACAATGCTAACAGTTTTCCAAATACCACTGATTGGTTTCTTCAC
Organism: Potos flavus; assembly: GCA_028534135.1. NCBI lineage: Eukaryota > Metazoa > Chordata > Mammalia > Carnivora > Procyonidae > Potos > Potos flavus. The sequence continues at coordinate 13,398,597 of CM052883.1, read as the reverse complement.
AATGAGGAGAAAGCCGCCGCTTTTTCTTAGCTCCACTTCAACAAACAACACTCTCACAAAACCTCCCAACCCTGCGTTTTGTTCCCGGACAAAACCTCCTCGACTGTCTAAACGCTCCCACTGAAGGACAAAAAAAAAAGGATGGAGGAAAAAAAAAAAGCTCTTTCACGATTTCCCCCCATTTTCCCCCTGCAAGAGAGAAAAAAGAAATGGGGGGGGGGGGATTGTCAGTGAATTAATAATATCAGTCTTTTAAAAGAAGAGGGCTGACCTTTGAGATGCACTGGGCTGAGGGAGAAAGAACGGGGGAGAGATTAATAAAGTTTGGACGGCGCTCTCTGCCTCGGCTGGGCGGTGGGCGCGGGCCCGGCACCCACACTGGGGGCGGGCGAGTTGCGGGAACTTCCCTCGCCCGCAGGGGGCGGCGGCGGGGCGCGCCCGCGCCGAGCCGCGCTCTGATTGGCTGGCGCGCCGGTCCCTATCTGCTCCGGGCAGACGGTCGCATCTTCTCTCCAGCTCCTGCGCCCCTCGCCGAGGCCGCCCGGAGTCGGGGGGTGAGAGGGGGACCCGCGCTGTTTTGTTCTCTTTTCTTGCGGGGGGTGGGGGTGGGGAGGGGGCGAAGAGGGGAGGAAATTGTCCAGAGTAGTGACAATACCGCTTCTCGGAAGCCACCTCTCGCGCGGCAGCGTCCCCCAGCTCCGGGGCTTACTGCTGAGACAGAGTAAATTCCACCTGTTTGCGCGAAGCCTGAAGGCGACACGCCTGGCCCTTCAGATGTGAGGCTTGTTTAAAGCCTTTGGGCAAGCGTGACTACCTAAAAAATGTCGTCGTGGCTTTTTTAAACCCTAAAAAGAAAGGAAAATGTAAGAAGGGAGGGAAGAAAGGGACGGAGGAGAGAAAAAAGATGGATAAGGACAGAGAGGTAGAGAGAGAGACCTCAAGCCCGCGTCAGCTTCTTTGCCTCGTCCCAGCTCTGTATTTCTGGGCCACTTTCGGACTTCTACACACACACCTAGCTCCTTCTCCACGCGCTTGCCCTGGAGTCGCTCCCACTTACTTCTGCACAGTCTAACTTGGAGGGAGGCTTTCTCCAGACGCAACTTGTTGGCAAGAACACTGGAGTCGAAGGGGTGATAAACTGGTCACCCCCGTGGGGCCGTGGACGTACTCAAACAACCAAACAGCTGCACGATCTGTTGGCGGTGTGACCCTGTGTGCGCACCCCCAGCAGCTTCCCTCCTCCCCTTACTCATCTTTCTCGTCCTCTTATTCATCAGCACTCCGGAGCGTAGCTCCCAGAAAGCGCTGATCTTTGGGAAAAAGGGAGGGGGTGGGAGGGGGCGGGGAATCTTCGAGCCGGTGGGACCGAGCTGGAAGGCTCGGGGAGGTAACTAAGATTTAGGGCTGCGGTGATTTCCAACAAGCCGCAGGAAGTTCCGTGTTGAGAAGTGATGGGCTGCTACAAAAGGGAAAGACGAAGCCTTGAAAGGATTTAATTAACCGTGTCAGGGATAATTACCCCTGGACAGTCCAAATTAGTTTTGCATAATCGCTCAGAACCATATGAATTAACTTATAATATTGCAAAGAGCTCAGGGAATAACAGGAGAGGGATCGTTTTAATTAGGGAATCAGGGTCAAACCAGCAGAGCCTATTTCTCACATTTCCAAAACTTTTCATGGTTTTTAAAATATTATTCCGTTGGGGGAAAACAATGACTTTAAAGAGTTGGGTGGCTTATAAAGACGTGCAGCTCCCAGAGATGGTCTCTGTCAATGGGGAAACTAGTTTAGGACTAGTTGAGTCCTGTATCTTGAGAATTTCTATCTCGGCCGGTGGAAAATCAAGATCTTCCTACAGTTAATTTTTCTTTTCTCTGATAGTCCTCCTGGTGCCCTGTCATTTCCTTTCTAAAATGAAGATCTTGTATGTGAAAACTTGTCTAGCCCTGGAAATTCAACCCTGTCTTGCAGAATTTGTAATACTTATATTTTAATGCCATTTAGTATGACAGAATAAAGCCCTTAAGAGGCCAAAAATTGTACATGGTCGTTAGCAGTGATTAGCCTTCCAAATAAAATCTTAAGGTGTAAACAAGGAATATGCCAAAGATACATGAACACATTACACTGACTTAAGTGGTGGGGCTCTCCCACTAACAAGATAAAGTGGTCAGGCAACTTTCTTCTCTTAAAATGTTACTGGAAACTCGTGAAATGCTTTGAACGGTCTGGATGTTTTCAATGGGCTCTGTTCTAATGGCTCATGAATGCCCTTTTTTTCCCCCCAAGATAATACAACTACTTGGGTCTTTTTTTTTTTTTATCTTCTTTCCTATTCACGATTAAAAATGTGATAAATCAGGTTTTTGGCTCTGAATAACAATGGCTTGATTTAGATTTCCTAGTAAATCTATTCAAAAGTGAAACAAAGGCTGCCTTTGGAGGATACCTTACACTTCACCTGGACCAGGCACGTAAGGGCAATTCAGATAAAAATCTTGTTAGGAACTCAACAAGAAATAGAGGATTTTCTCTTTTCCCTGGTTCAGGCTTTATTTAAACTCTTTGTTCAAAAAAAATGAACAGAGTGATAGTCGGATTCTAATTTACAGATATAGTTTAGACGTCTAATATTAAATTAGAAGATCACACAAGAAAACCATTTACACATAAAGGTTAAAACCAATACTTAAACTTTTTAAAACTTTATATTACATAAAGTCAAAATGAAACTAAATACATGTTAGCCAACTTCATTCACAAACATTAATCAAAAATATATACATTTAAAAAGAAACAAAAAGCTATAATTGAGGTTCTTTTCTCTAAAATGTGTTTTATCATAATTTGCAAATGAATTGCAGGTAATCTAAAAAATAAGCTAATTAGGGAGGGAACTCCAAAACACATTTAAGCGGTTCAAGTTGGTGAAGAAATGCTAGCTGAAAATCGGAGACATCTGTCAAACGATTCTGGTTTTTTTTTTGTTTTGCTAAATAATAAATATATCATTACCACTCAGACGAAAAAGTCTGATTTAATCTTAGATAAAACTGCGAATCTGAAATAGTCCCGCAATTTTTAAAAGTTAACTTTGACATTTGCTCAAAATGCTTTAGAGTCTAAAACCGACTCAAATTTAGGGCAACGCAAATAACACATTTTCAGACTCCCATGTTTTCACGGACATACACACATTTACAATCTTAAGGTGAACTCAGCCATAAGGGGAAAATAGGAACAGTGCCTTTTATCTTTCTGTAAACTGTCAGAAATCCAAGCAAGTGAACTCAGGGAGACTTATCAGTTTTTTGTTTTTTTTTTTTAAGGTATAAAATCCAATTGACAACTTCTCATCTCGCACATATTTCTTGTTTGCATTCCTTGCTCTCAAGAGCTCTTGCTCTCATTTGCATATGACGTGATAAACAAAAGAAAGCGTGATCATCTCACATACAAAAGGCCAGATTCGAGCCGGTCACTGGTCAAGAATGGATCCGGTCTGTGATTTCTGCTTGAGAGAACAGAGATTTGCAAAGTCAAATAGTACAAATAGGGAGCAAGGCCGCTCAGAGCCAAGTCGCTCTCAGAAACTAATGACACAGATCAGTTTTTCCCGTGTGCCAGCCATTTCAGACCTAACACTTGAACAGAGTGCATGCGACACAGACCAGGAGGGGGGAAAAAAAAAACTAAAAAACTAAAAATAACCCAAGATAATGAGAAACAAAAACAAAACCGACAATTAACTTCCAACGAACAAAACTGGAAAGCCCAACATGTCAAAAAGTTACTCCTCCACCTCTGCGGGCCCAAACGCAACAGGTTCCGAAGTGCAAAGCAAACATCAACTGCTGTCGGATACAACCGCCCTCCTTAAAGTGGGCTGCCGAAGTGCGGGTCTGAAATGATCCTGTGAATTCCCACGCACACTCGCCCGAGCACGCGCGCTCTCTGCCACTCGCGCCCCGACTGGCATCTCTGCCTCTGCCTGCACCTATACATCTTCTGTACATACAAACCAGGGCCCCCGTCGCGGGAGGGCGCACGGGGAGGCCGCGGAGCTCGTACCTATACATATGTACACGTGTGCACACCGGTCCTTGCGAGGCGGCCCCGCGGGGTCATAGCGCGGCGGCGTAGGCCGCGGGGTAGGGGTCCAGCTGAGGCTTGCCCATGCCCGGCAGCAGGATGTAGGCGAGCGGCGGCTGCAGCCCGGGGCTGGGCCACGCGCTGCAGTTGCACGGGATCATGTAGCCCGGGTTGCCCGGGCTGGGGTGCGAGTGCGTGTGCCCCCCGGCGGCCGCGGCCGCCGCTGCAGCCGCCGCCGCCGCGCCGTGGAAGGCGCCGGCGCCCGCGGTCGGGTAGCCCAGCGACGACGCGTACGGGAGGCCGGACGACGACGACGAGATCTCTGCCATCTTGGAGCCCAAGTCGAGCAGCGAGTAGGGACTGCCGGCGGCGGCGGCGGCCGCGGCGGCGGCGGCGGCGGCGGCCGACTGCGGGAAGAAGACGCGCGCGGCGGCGGCGGCTGCGGCGGCGGCCGCCTTCTCGGGGTTGGCGAGCAGCGATTCCGGCACCAGGCCGCCGCCGGCGCCCGCGTGCAGCCCGGCGCCCGCCTTGAGCGCCGGGTGCTCGGCGTCCGCCACGCCACCCAGGCCGTAGGGCACCGGGAAGGCGAACTTGTCCTTCTTGAGCAGCGTCTTGGGCTTGCGGCGCGGCCGGTACTTGTAGTCGGGGTGCTCCTTCATGTGCATGGCGCGCAGGCGCTTCGCCTCGTCGATGAACGGCCGCTTCTCCGACTCGGTGAGCAGCTTCCACTCGGCGCCCAGGCGCTTGCTGATCTCCGAGTTGTGCATCTTGGGGTTTTCCTGGGCCATCTTGCGCCGCTGAGCCCGCGACCACACCATGAAGGCGTTCATGGGCCGCTTGACGTGGTCCACGGGCTTGGACATGTTCTCGCCGTGCCGCGGCTGCAGCCCGCCGCCGCCCGGGCCGTCGCCCTCCGCCCGGAGGAAATCAATGTTGGCTGTCTGCGGGGACCCGTTCGGCCTGCCCGCGCTCGCCGCGCCCTGCTTCGCGCCCCGGCGTCGCTCCCGCCGGGGAAGAGGGGGCTGGGGGCTGAGCCCAGGGCCGCGCCGCGCCCCGGGCCTCCCTGGTCTCTCCCGCCGAGCGCCCGGGAAAATCCTCTCGGGGGCACAGGAACTTCTCGGCGCTGCCCCCACCCCACGGTGGCAGTGGGCCCTTTGCTTTCTTTTTGTCCTTCCTCTCCGGCTGCCTTTGCTCGCGAACTCCCCGCAGGTAGTCGCTGCCCCGCAGAACTCTCCTCCTCCTCTGTCTTTTCGCTCTTAAATGCAGAGCAGCTCGGAAAGTTGCGTCGCGAAGACCCCACCAAGTTGAGCCGAGGAGTCCGCCGCCGCGTGCTGCCAAGTGCCAAAGGGGGCCCTCGGCGGCTGGAGTGTTTGGGTTCTCCTGGGTGACTTTCTCATTTGACAGTAGCAGATGGGGGTGGGGAAGGAGGGGAGGTGTCCCCGGAGGAGGAAGAGGAGGGGGAAGCGGAGGAGGGTCCGGGCGCAGCAAGGGAACGCAGAGCGCAGCAATGGATATAAATACAAATACAGCAGCACCAGCCGGTCTTCCTGACTCGCGGCAGGGCTCGCCGGTGGGAATCCCCCCCACCCCCAATCGGCTGGGGGTTCCGGGGGGGGAGACGTCTGCAGCCCCAGCACCTGCCTCGCGGGTCTTCCTCTCCGGCTGCCGGTCCGGGAAGGAGGCTGTAGGCTTGAGTAAGCCTGAGGTCGCTGGGCCTCAGGGGAAATCCTTCCGGCTCGCCGAGGCGCCGCGTCCCGTAGTCCCCCGGGCCATGCCGGCTCCGCTCGCTCTGAGCTCCTCCAGGGGCACCGGCCGACTCCAGCTCCCGAAGCGCGCCGGGCGTGGAAGGCGGCGCTGGTGCGGCGCGGCGGGCCGGGTACCGGCCGCCTCCCCTCCTGGCTCCTCCCGGCCGCCGCCCGGCACTTGCAACTAACTTCGCCCAAGTTTCCTGCGCCGGCGCCGCCGCGCCCCTCTCGGCGCGCTCGCCCCGGTTCCGTGCGACCGCGTGTGCGCCGCTGCCGGGGCCCCTCTCTCCCGGCTTCTCCGGCCAGAGCCGAGCGGGCGCCGGGCGGAGGTACTGGAGGAGGGGATTTAAGGAAAACGCGCCATCACCTCTATTCGCAGGTCCGCGCTGGGGCTGCTCGCGCTTTCCCCGCTCGCGTAGCACAGCGGGCCCCTTCCTGGCCCAGGCTGCCACTCCGCCGCTCCCGAGGCGGCAGCAGCCCTGTGCACGGGCTCAGGTGAGTGTGGCTACCTGCGTGTGCACGCGCCCGGAGCCGGCGCGGGGTGTGCATGTCCAGCCGCGACTGAGTGTGTGTATATCTGGGGGCATGCGGAGGAGGTGGAGCCCAAGACTCCAGGAGGGAGGAGGGACCAGCGGAGCCTCCTCCCGCTCCCACACCCCCAGGACCGCGAATTAAACTGGATCCCCTCCGCCCCCTCCGTACTCCTCCTCCCACCCCTTTTCACTTGAGAGCAGGTTGAGGCGAGCGGAGAGCTAGGAGCGCGCCGCGGAGTCTGCGCACTGTTTGGTGTTGGCAACCCCTGGTGTCATCCCGGCTACCCCCGCACTGGTCGCGGCTCTGGGGTCCTCTGCCCGGAGGAAGGAGGCGCGCAGGAGGAGGAGAGCCTCTCCAACTACGGCAGAAGAGGGGACGCACTCTAGAAAATGTTGGAGACTTTTCCTAGGAAGAATGCTCATTTTCCTTGGAGGTCCAGATGTTACTGGCAACAGATGCTGCCCGCATTTTCTTGCGCTGGTGACGCACCCAGTCAGAGGTAGTGAAGTGAAAAATAAGTGAGGAGGAACTCAGCGTGCTCTTGGCAACCCTTTCGGAAAGGAGCTCGCCCAGGCTGAGAATAGGCATCCTTGGCCGGCTGTTGAGCTCTTTGCAAAATCTGAGTGTTTTGTTTTGTTTCTGTTCTGGTCGACAGAGCCATCTTTACGCTGATCTCTTTAAGGTACAGTTAACTTAACACTATCTCACTTAAATGCACAGACAGGGGGAAGGTGTTCAGAATCCCTAAGTGTCCAACGTCGTTCCGAAAGAACAAAGTAAAACATACCAATCACTCTGTACTGAAATAGCTTTATGCTGTTAAGCTCAATTTCCTTTAGAAAGAGCAGTTTATTTCCTCATAATCGACATGATTCAAAAATAGCATGATTTTGTTTGCATATTTTTATTACTTCTTGGTAGGCTGCAGCACACTTGTAGCACGATCGGTCTGGAGGTTTTATTCACAAGTTGGCCTGTCCTTCAGGGAGAACTTGCCTTTCTTTGGCGGTTAGGATTGGACCTAGCCATGTGGTGTGTGCAAGCAGGAAGTTCTATAAGCGGTTAACTCTTTAAGACTTCCTTACTATATATGTTCATCCCATACACAGACACAGGGCACTGATTGTAGCTGTGAACCTAAATAAAAACTGTTTGGGGCCATCAGATCTATTTAAAAGTTAGGCTTGTGTTAGTGCTCATTTTAAGAATAGCGATTATTGCTTTCATTTTAGTTGCTGTGACATTCAGAAATGTGAGCCGACAGTGAAATGTATGGGAGTCTGTATTTTTCTTATAGTATCATATCTACAAATGTTTACTTTGTATTAGTTATGTCCTTGTATTGCTGCAACAATTGGACTGATTTCTGTAGAACCATATTCCTTTACAGGCTCTATAAAGCCACCCTGTCATTCACAGACTCTGGGTGGAGTAACGTTAAAACACTAGCAGGTGTAATTACATAGACTAGAATATTAAATATACTGTTTTGTGATGATAAACTACAAAATTATCGTCCCTGAGCTTTCAACCCAACTTGTATAGTAGGTTTAAGACAAAAATATTATACACTGTCATATGAAGAACATATGTGCGGGGATGCAAGATGCAAAAAACTGTTATTCTCTAAACATTGTGAATGAAGTTGAATCTAATCATGAAAATTATCTTGACATATACAGATAAGGATTGAGAAAAGAGATTTATATTGGTGAGTTAAATTATAATCTGCTCTTTTCAAATTTATATTTAAAAATCTATTGTAATAAATTATTACCACGGGAAAAAATGTTCATACGTGCGATTGAAATGTGTGCTTATATGTTCGAACGTCTTATAGAAAGTAAAATACGTAAGCTTCCTTGGATATACTTTTATAAATTGCGCAGTATTGCCTGTTTAGTGATATTAAATGACCTAAATTTGAAAGTTCTTAAGTCTAAGAAGGTTGAACTGTAGAAAACAAAGGTGCTTTCCATACCTAAAAAGAAAGTGGTTTCTTGTGCGTGTGTTTGCCTCGTCACCAAATTAAATTTCACACATGTCAAAATAGGAGAGATTTGGTTTTCAATTTCGGTTTTCAGGGGATCAGTAGTCTTGGCCTACGCCCTTCCCAGCCAACGCAGGGCCCTCACAGTAAGCTGGGAGTGAAGGCTGGCGAGGCGGCACTGGTGCTATGAACCAGGCTTCATACCTCTCCTCTGAATCCGGCTGAGCTTTTCACAGAGTTTTTACGCCATCCTTTTTCTTATGTGCCAAAATGTAATTTCGGTTTTTAAGTCCACAGATCTTATGCTTGAATTGATATGAGGTTGTATTTTTGTTCTTTTTTTTTTTTTTTTTTTTTTTTTACCTAAAGATGAAAAATACCAAGATATAGGAAAGAGAATAGTCTGTGTGGGTGAAAAGTGAAGGCAAAATAAACTGAACGAGAATTATAACTTCAACGGGCTTTATATAGTCGGCTCTCGAGTAGGAGCAACCAGAGAAGTCTGGACCTTGATCAGTAGAGTGTGCGTGGGCTCTGTATTTTCCTTGTGGCCGCGTCATACCCGTGATCACAAATCTGTCTCGTCAGAAACTGAGAGGCAGACAGTCTCTCTGAAAAAGTTTGTGAGTCTGTGTAAATTTAGTTTCTTCTTTTCCCCCTGAAGTCCTCCCCAGTAGGTCTTTTTTCAGTTCTAAAGCTTTCACTAGGAGGCAGCAATGAGGTTGTTGGGGAATTAAAAACAAAAAAAACAAAAACCAAACTTGGCAATGCCAGACAGACTGGCTTTCTTTCTCTTTCTCTTCCACAAAAGAGGGGAGAATATCCGGGTCCCAAAGGAAGACAAGAGATCAGAATGAACTAAATCATTTTCCTCCATCCTTTTCTTTCCCCACTCCCGTACTGGATTTTCACAGAGCTGGCTCACCAACACATTTTCCTAGAACCACAGAGTTGGTGAACCACAGCAAAGAAAGCCCACTAGTTGGGGACCAAGAGGTGAGCAGTAGAAAGTGGCTGGGCAGTAAAAGTGCCGCCTTCAGAGTGCAGGGCTAAGTCTTTGCACCTGGGAACACTACTGGCGACAGTGAAAGAACTTTGGGGTTCTGGTCTGAAGCAAGTGTAATGAAAGAATTCATAAGCTTTCAGACCTGCATAGAAAGGTAATACAGCCTGTTTATCCGGTTAAGGAGGAAATGAGCAAACTATGACAAAAGCTACCTTACTTGGGCTGTTGTCACAGTCCTCGAGCTCCCTAGCTCTTCTCCCATCAGCCCCCCACAGGGGGCAAACCCCAAACCTGCGATCCACAGAAAGCCAAGGAGATGAAAGAGGCCTGGGATCAGGAAGGCAGGAGCCAACAGCTGCACAAATGGCCTTTCACTCGTTCCAGCCAAATTTTCATCTTTTTGAGATGTCTCTTTCTTCTCACTGCTCCTGCCATACCCGGAAACTGGGACTAGACAAATCAAGTATGGACACACCTTTCCTCATCCCTCCTTAGCAGTGCTCAGGCAGGCTAGCATTTTCCAAAAGGAGCTTTAGGTAGTTGACAGAGCAAGAAAAACAAAACCAAAAACAGCACACCCTCCCACTTCCCTCCTCCCTGCCTAAAAACACCTAAGGGGAAAACAAAAGACAATGCAAATAATCCAAGACAGACAACTTCACAAAGGACTGATTTCAGATCCCAAGACTTTCTTCAGAGCAATGGAGAGATTTACCCCTCTAAGGACTAGAGGTTCTTGAAGTGTGAGGGAGCCAGCCCAGAACAAACCCAGAAATGAATGAGGCCATTCCTGCGTGCCCTGCGGCCCGCGTAATGAAAAATCATCCCAGCCCATTTGCAAATGAGACTGTGAACAGGTGTGGTGGGGTTACTTGTAAATTTCATCGCAGGGAGGGCTCTGGTTGATTTCCAGAAGGAACAAAGGTGAGGGAGGGAGTACCCCTTAAGTGTTCCAGCGGGGTGGTGAGGAAGCCATGCTTTGGACTTTCCAAATTCTCCGTCTTCCAACGTGCTTCAAACGTACCCCCTTCCAACGTGCTCCCTGAGTGTTCCTGCCCCTCAGATTCAGTCTCCTGTCTAAGGATGGGTCTGCTTTCAAGCTCAATTGCTGAGCAGATTGGATCACTTTATAGCTATCATATATTCAGTTCTTAAGATACCATACCTTTGACATACATTATCTCATTTACTATTTTAGGAGAGCTCTATAACGTAAGAGATACCGACCACCATTTGCAATTGGGGAACTGAGCCTCTGAGCAGATGAATTACCTGCCCAAAGTCCCACAACCCAAAATGGAGGAACGGCCTTTGAATTAAGCTGCTGTTCCTCACCACCACCACCACCACCACTCTGAGACCCGGCACAGGACTCAGCCCCCTCCTGGTGCAGAATCTTAATTCCACCTACTTCCTCAGGCCTTTTGTGACTCCCTCCATGCTCCCCTGGTTGCTCTCTCAACTGTCTGTCTGTTTAATAAGGTAACAATGAATCTACCACTCAAAATAAAATCTGCCCGTAAACCTATATCAAACCAAATGACCTCCCCAGTGAACTATGTACTTGCCTCCCCTAACCCAATGTTACAATTTTCATTCCTTTGATTTTTTTTTTAATTTAGCTATATAGTTTTTTCATTTATATGTATCCTTTAAAAGCAATGACATGGTTGGAACTAGAGGGTATTATGCTAAGCAAAATAAGTCAATCAGAGAAAGACAATTATCATATGATCTCTCTGATATGAGGAATTTGAGAGGCAGGGCGGGGGGATCGTAGAGGGTAGGGAGGGAAAAAATGAAACAAGATGGGATCAGGAGGGAGGCAAACCATAAGAGACTCTTAATCTCAGGAAACAAACCAATGGTTGCTGGGGGTTGGGGGAGGAGGGATAGGATGGCTGGGTGATGGACATTAGGAAGGGTACGTGCTATGGTGAGCGCTGTGAATTGTGTAAGACTGATGATTCACAGACCTGTACCCCTGAAGCAAATAATACATTATATGTTAATTAAAAAAACATTTTTATTTTAATTTTTTATGTAATTATTTATTAATGAACTGTTTTCATTTAATTATATTCTTTGGATTCAATAGTACTGCATATCGCTGAGTTTATTCATCCTGGATGCTGTGTAATATTCAATGATATAAATATACCACAGTGTATTTACTTATACTCTCCTGTTGATGAGCATGTGGGTTGTTTCCAGTTTTTAACCATGGGTTCTGGCTGCCAGAGGCATTCTTGTTCGTGTATATTGTACACATGCAAGAAATGTTACAGGTACAAAGCTGTGAAAATGGGAAATACCTTGTGCTGTACCCCTTTTCCAAGTGTGTCCCTTTGAGTTTGTTTGCCTTTGATTTTTTCCTGCGCACTCAGAGAAGTTGTCTTTTATATTTTGTCTAAAGTTTATGGTTATTATCTATGGGCAGATAGGTCTTATAGGAGTTCTTTCTCCATTTCCAGAATCCACTTGAAATTGAGATGAGGCTTGATTTTTTTTCCCATTAGGATACTCAATTTTCTAGAACCATTAATTGAAAAGACTGCTTTTTTATACTGCTCATTAGTGCTACATTTGCCATCTGATGTGAGTCGGTTTCTGAGCTCTTTATTTTGGTTCATATTATTCATTTTTTTCTATTTTTTCACAATATTGCACTATCCTAATTCTGGCAGAACAAGTCTTCTCATCTTGTTCTTACTCAAAAGTATCTTGGCTACTCTTGGCCTTTGCATTTCCATATACATTTTAGAACAGATTGTTAGGTTCCAAATATTCTTTCAAAACTCCAAATTTTAAAATTATTTTTACTTTTAACTTGAGGTATAATTGGCATATAACATTATATTAGTTTTAGGTGTACAATATAATGGTTTAGTATTTGTATACATTATGAAATGATCACCACAATAAGTCATCTGTCATCATAAGTAATTACAAAATTTTTTTTCTTGTGATGAGAACTTTTAAGATCTACTAAAACCCAAACATTCAAAAAAATATTTTATTTATTTATTTGAGAGAGACAGAGAGAAAGAGACCACTCGTGGGGGAAGGGGCAAAGGGAGAGGGACAAGCAAACTCCCCACTGAGTAGGGAGCCCAACATGAGGCTTAATCCCAGAACCCTGGGATCATGACCTGAGCCAAAGACAGATGCTTAACCAACTAAGCCACCAACCCAACCCAAACCAATCAAAACATTTTTAAAAAGCCTTTTAGTTAAGATTGCTATGATTCTTGGGGTTGATTTAGCGAGAATTGACATCTTTACAACTTTGGCACTTGGAATCCATGAGTCTAGTTTCCTTCCCTTAATTTTGTTGTTCTTTAATAGTCTGATATCTTTGTTTTCTAGTAGAATTCTTATTCATCTATTATTCCTATGTTTTTAAAACTATTTTTGATGCTATTATAAATAGCATATTTTAAAGATTTTTAAAAATAATTTTATATTCTATTGTTGGTATACAGAAACAATAGATTTTTGTATATTGACTCTAACTGGCAACCTTGTAAAACCATTTTTTTTTTATTCTCATCTTTTTTTTTTTTTTTAATTAACACGTAATGTATTATTTGCCCCAGGGTACATGTCTGTGGATCCTCAGGCTTACACATTTCACAGCACTTACCATAGCACATACCCTCCTCAATGTCCATAACTCAGCCGCCCTATCCCTA
>CM052883.1:13349660-13385032 GCA_028534135.1 Potos flavus | reverse complement strand
CACTGTTCGGCTCTGTCTCTGCCGTTGGCTTCCCCGTTCTGATACCTGGCAGCTCTGCCACCCTGAGACACCCCCGGTCTTTCTGTGACCCCACGGGTCCTGACACCACGCTGTCCCCTCGAGGGCTCCACCCCCCACTTAGCCTCTGGAGCGATGTCCCTCAGTGGAGCAGACTTCTAAAAGTTCCGATTTTGTGCTCCGCTGCTCTGCAGCTTGCCTGGAGCCGGCCCCTTCCCCCCTACCCCCAATGGTCTATCTTCCCGTCGCTTTGGATTCAGTTTTCCACACGTCCTACCTTCTGGAAAGTGGTCGATTTTCTGTTCCTAGAGGTGCTGTTCGTCTTCTCTTCTACTTCCTGCTAAGTTTGTAGTTGTTTAGAGTGGTTTGATAACTATCTAGCTGAACTTCTGGAATCAGACACTATCTCTGCCTCTTTCTCCGCCATCTTGCTCCTCTGCCCCATTTTTTTTTTTTAAACCATTTTTAATTCAAGTAATTTATTTGTGGGTTCTTTTGGATTTTCTACATACAAAATCATCTGTGAATAATGAGATTTCTTTCTTCCTTTCCAATCTTGTACATTTTATTTCCTTTTTCTTGTTTTATTGCACTGTCTAGACTCCGCAGTTCATTGTTGAACAGAAGTTGGGATAGTGGGCATCTCTGTGTTTTTCCTGACCTCTGCATGGCATCGTGGGGGGATGAGTCACGGTACTCTTTTTAGAGCTTTTGGCTGTCAATAATCTAGTTCAGTTCTGGTCCCACTGTCACCCAATCATACACCCAGCCCCATTTTCCTGGGATTCTGCTTGGTTATGCTTTTCTTACTTTGGGCAGTTTGTTTAACCATACAGTCTTTATCTCTAGAACAACAACAAGCCCACCTGGTTGGGTCCATGCACTCTGCACACTGGAAGAATAACTTCACTGGTATAAATTCCTGCATCTTCCATTCCTCCATCAGCCTGGCAGAGGTATTTGCCAAATATCGTTGCTCATCCCCTGCCTGGTTTTCATGTTAGACTGTTTGCCCTGACCTGTCTTAATGTCACTTTGCTATCTGCATCTTGCATTAGGAGCTGTAGCCTCTATGCCTGCACCCTTAGGGGCTACGTGGTGGGGCTGGTTTTCTCTAGTTTCTTGTACCACCTATGGAGAAGGTCACTGCTTGTTCCAGCCTCAGTGCTCAGTGTATTGAGGACAAGACAAGTCCTCCATTCACTCCACATGGTCCATGCCTAAATCGGGATGTTTGTTTCCCCAGCAGCATAATGTTCCCTTTCCTTCTTCTAGAAGCACAGCAAAATAATCCACAAGCAAGCAAATGACCTAAATCCTTCTAATTTTTGTGACTGCAGTGTACTAGGGAGGATACAAGGCAGCAATCCAGAAGCATTAGGGAATGATGGTTAGTCTGAGAGCAGTCCGCTCCTAATCATTCCAGCTGCCTGAAGAGTTGACTCATGACCTCAGTGCACTTATCGCCCCCCTGGTATTTGGAGAGCCGCATTGTATTGTAACGCTTTGTTTGTGCACTAAAGTGTTTCTCTACACTAACTTCCTAGTTGACGTGTCCTTTTGTTCATAATCAGCCTCCAATTTCACATTCCAATCAGTTGTCAGGAGGGGCCAGACTGCGATCATAGGCATGCCTGCAGCGTGGATTTCAAGGCACTTTTAAAACAGTATTTGACATTTATGCGTGTACATTGTCTCCTAGCAAATACATCATTGCTGTCAAACAAAGCCTGGTATTTGATAAAATTTGTCTTTCTTTATTTACTTGAGGCAAAGGGCCCTTTCATTGTGTCCCAGGGCTTGCTTTTTAAGAAGATACTGCCTTTACTATTAGGACTCAGGTGAGTGAGTTAAGAGCTGGCAACAACCTGACAAGAAAATAGGATCGGATTGATTTATTAATAATAATTTGGAGTTACTTCTTTTATAAACATAACGTCAAGAGGCTGGGTTGACTGCTCACTGCTTTAGGTCTCTCCATGCCCGGCCCAACTGTTATTTCAGTACCAACACCTCTCGATTTCAACTATTAACTTATTATGTGTTCCCTGACTTCACTTTAAACATCCTAAGGGCAGAGACCGTATCTTATTGATCTTTATATCTCAGCGCCTAGTGAGGCCCCGGGCATCAAAGAGGCGTGAAATAAATTGCTGAATGAACGAATTCATTCATTGGTAGGTCAGTGCACGCACTGCCAAGGAGGGTTTGAGGACCGAACCTCATGATTCAGGCACAGGATGACAAAGCTAATCTTGATCAGTTATTTAATTAATTAGTCTTAATGACATCTAGGGGTGTGCTGGAAATGAGGCGACTTCGGTAACGTCTCTGATCCCCCTAGTAGAACTCCCACATTCTTGCCTTCTGTAGCCGGGGGACTTGGTCATTATTGAAGTTCATCTTACATTGCAACTGAGGGCACGTCTGTAGCAAGGACACCAGCTTTTAGCTTTCAACTGGAGAAGCTGTTTCACCTCTGAGTTTTTGAAGTTTCTGGAAAATTTACAATTGGATCACATCAACATGTAACTCTTTTTTTTTTTTCTATAAAATGAAGGAAATACTTAAAACACTTAAAGGTGATTGTACATCTCACTGGCTACATTCTGAACACCACAAGCTTCTGGGCTTTTGCCATGAATGATGGAGTTCTTACCCTGAAAGCCTGAGGCAGTGAACCCTCAGCCCAGGCTATCAGACTCACAGCTGTGCCAAGATTAGCCTTTTTCCAAAAGCTGCGTTTGAATCACCAACGCTGCCTGTGAATCTTGGGAAGAGGGCAGGTCAAGGGAGACTTAAAGATTTTGTTCAGAACTTCTGCTGTGCGCTGAGTTTGTGTCCCCCACCCTGAAATTCATATGTTGAAGACCTAACCCCCAGTGTGACTGTATTTGGAGGTGGGGCCTCTACAGAAGTAATTAAGGTTAAAAAAAGGTCAGAAGGGTGGGGCCCTGATCCAATAGGGTTAGTGTCCTTGGAGGAAGAGACACCAGTGACCGAGCTCACCCTGCGTGCACTCAGAAGAAAGGCCACGTGAGGACAAAACCATTGACTGCAAGCCAGGGAGAGAGAACCTGCTAGAATCTTGATCTTGGACTTTCTAGCCTCTAGAACTATGAAAAAAAAAAATTCTTTGTTTAAGACACTCAGTCTGAGGTATTTTGTTGTGGCAACCTGAGCTGACTCCTGTACATCAGAACTATAGTGTTTGATATTTTACATCAAAAATGTATTTTTGTGTTATTTTTGTCACCAAAAAAGCTAATAAATATAACCCTCATCCACTGACAACTTCACCCCACTTCACCCCAGAAATGAAATAAATCATTCTGAGATAGTAACATCCTTCATTATTTTCAAAGCGTGATGGTTCCATTTATAAGTACAGAACAGTTCAATGGCATGAACTGTGAAAAATTGGTAATATTATCTTTGCTCTTAGAGCAGCGGAGGTCTGGGATTCCAAGCTGGGACTGAGGAGCTCTATCCACGAGTCTGAGGCAGGGGTCTTTGAGACAGGACTGGGCGACTCCGCGCTGCTGGGGGTGATGATCCCAGAGGCAGAACTCGTGAGGGTGGGTGAAGAAAGTCACTATGAGCATTCACACTGCACAACTTTTACAGAATTACTGCAGTGAAGTCTACATGGGGTTGGGATGGCAGACTGAAGGTTAAGTGTGTGAATCTTTCATTTCGTGTTGCCATAGAAATGTATTGGGCTGCTTCCACCAACCCGAGCTCAATGCCTATAGACTTTATGGTAGATGATGGATTGAGGCAAATTCTCTGTTACTTCTTCGTGGAGAGAGAGGTGAAGTGGTAATAACACACCCAGTGAATCCGGGCTTGTCTTAGTGTTTGGCTTGACCAAACAGGACACAACGAAAGTGGTATAGTGGGACTTCTAAGAAGCCTTGCAGCTTTCACCTGGGTCTCTTGCTCTCTGGGAGCCCTGAGCTTCCATGTGAAAATTCCAACTACTCTGAGACCCTCTATTTAGAGATATGCTTTCATAGATAGGACTGTTTGGTTCAAGCCTTCACGGCTGAGGTGATGAGAGTAATGTTGTCTTGGGTCGTCCAGAGTGGCTCATTCGCCTACAGAATCCCGCCACGTGACTTTTGTCGTGCCATGTGCGACAGAAGAATTGCCCAGCTGAGCCCTACCCCTGTGCGTGACCTACAAAATCATGAGATATAACACAATGCCGGTATCACACCCCTTAGCTTAGGAACAGCTTGTCATGCAGCAATAGAAAACCAGAACAGCCTTCATCCGGACATCAAGGTCAAGGGTATAATAATGAACTAACCAAATCAATCTACTACTTTACAAGTTGATTCTGTTGAGGATTCCTTAGTTCCCTTTGACCTGGAGAAGTCCAATGTAATCTATCAAGTAAAGGAGGAAAACAGAGATGGTAAAGCCTGTAGGGGGAGACTTTCTCTCAGGGCAAAGGGAATGGCTTAACAGCTGGAGAAATTCTGTATCTGACAGCCTCCTCCCCACCAACCCTACGACATTAAATATGGTTTTGCAGGGAGGATGGAGAAGTTAGGAGGCCCTATGCAGAGCCAAGACTACTCTGTTGTAATATCTTGGTCGCAGTAACGGGCCTTAATTTTCAATCCTGAAAACAAGTTAGTCTTTTTTTTTTCAGTCACTGCCTAGAAGATTAAGTTTTCTCTTCCAGATTTTCTGGGAGTAGCCAGTCAACCATATACCCTTTACTCTCCACAGGAGAGGGACAAACTTTATATGATCATATATGCCACTTTTCATCTGTACAATTATGGTTTAAAGGAAATTCTTTGAAAAAAACCAGTGCTTCAAATCTAGAGTATTAGAAGATCTCAGTTTAAAAGACAAATACACAGACTCTGAATATTTTATATTCCTTGTTAATATTTGTCTAGTGTCCGGAAGGTTCTAGAGTCCCTAAACATAGTCCTTGTTTTAGAGATTATATTCAGGATTACATTTCTTTTTCCTTTTAGACTCTAAATTTGGGGTTTTATTATTTTGAAATATATGTGAATAAATGATCTTCATTGGTCTGAGAAAGTGCTCTGTTATTTAATGAGAGCCAATTGCACATCTAACAATGATACCGTTAAAACAAAACAAAACTGAGTAGTAGCAGAAGACATCCCTAGGAGACACAAAAGCTTTGCTGAAAAATTAACATGTAACGAAGGACTTTGATGACATTTATTTGGGGGTGGTTCTAGCTCCTTTGCTTTAGCGATGAGCCTTTCACTTTCATCTCTTTGGGGGGGTGTGTTGCTTAAGGAGAATATTAGTAACGTCTGCAAAGACGGATTAATAAATTCCATAGCCGACTGGACTCCTACTCAACTTGATGAATCAGTGGTTTTGTGGTTTCTGACATCAGCAGAGCCCATCAATTAAAATACATACTGCAATGAATGAGTTTTTAATTATAAACATGCTGAATAGGGCACTATCATAGATAATAAACAATATGTATTAAAAAGGCAGGTAGGAGCAGCACAACATAAGGAACACTAAACCGGGAATCACACGCTCCGTGTTTGAGTTCCCTCTCTGCTTGGTTTCCAGCTTAATTTTTGGAGCCTCGATCTTATCATCTGCAAAATGGTCATAGTGTCCCCCCTCTTAACTCACTTGTGAAGTTGCTGTGAAGCTTAGAATGAAATGAGGCCATGCAAATGAGTGGTAAAGTGTTATTTTTCAGAAAAATATCTGTTAACTGGGCAAACCAAGGGTAGAGACAGAGCTGTGTCTGGTTCCCCTGGAGAGTGTGGGCAAGATGGCTGCCCATTGGGTCTCATGCAGAGAAACCTCCAGAGCCCCTCAGAGGTTGAATTGTCTGGAACTGCTCATGATATCTTCCCCCACAGGATGTTTTCCATGTGAAGGCACATCGTAAGGCTTGCTTACTCTGCCTCCTCTGTAATCACTTTGATGCTCAACACCCTTCTTCATCCCTCCCAGGACTCCGTCATCAGAGTAAGCGTCCGTGTCATATTGTACTTCTTTAAAGCTTCTTTATTAGGATATATTCTACACACCATACAATTCATCCATTAAAAGTGTACAAGTCAACATTTTTAGAGTTGTGCAACCATTACAACAATCAATTTTAGGCCATTTTTATCACTAAAAGAAATGTCATGAAAGAAAGAAGAAAGAAAGAAAGAAAGAAAGAAAGAAAGAAAGAAAGGGAAAGAAAGAGAGAGAAAGAAAAAGGAAGGAAGGAAGGAAGAAAAAGAAAGAAAGAAAGAAAAAGAAAGAAAGAAAGAAAGAAAGAAAGAAAGAAAGAAAGAAAGAAAGAAAAAAAGAAAGAAAAGAAAAAGAAAGAAAGAAAGAAAAGAAAAAGAAAGAAAGAAAGAAAGAAAGAAAGAAAGAAGAAGAAAGGAAGGAGGGAGGAAGTAAGGGAGGGAGGAAAGAAAGAAAGAAAAGAAAGAAGAAAGGAAGGAAGGAAGGAAGAAGAAAGGAAGGAAGGAAAGAAGAAAGGAAGGAAGGAAGGAAGAAGAAAGGAAGGAAGGAAGGAAGGAAGAGAAAGAAAGAGAAAGAAAGAAAGAAACGTTATATTCATTAGCAGCCAGGCCACGTTATACCTCAACTGCCTCACCTCCCCTCAGCCCCGAGCAACCACTAACCTACTTTCTGTCTCTATAGATTTGCCCATTATGGACATTTCACATAATCATGTAGTATGTGGTCTTTTGCAAGGGACTCCTTTCACTAAGCACCATGTTTTCAAGGTTCATCTATGTTGTAGCATACATCAATGGTTTTTTCAGTTTTACTGTCGAATAATAGTCCATTGTATGGCTAGACTCCATTTTATTTATCCATTGATCAGTTGATGGACATCGAGGTTGTTTCTATAATGTAGCTATTATGAATACTATTGTCATGAACATTTATGTAGAAGTTTTTGTGTGAACATAGGCTTTTACTTTTCTTGTACATGCCCAGGAGTGGCATTGTTAGTGATACGGCAACTCTGTTTAACCTTCTGATGAACTCCTCCTCTTGAGAATGAAAATGTAGTAAGGGTCTTAGCTAACTGTTTAGCTATTTTCCAAAGCAACTGTAGCATTTGTAAATCCCTATTAGCAGCGAACGAGGGTGCCAATTTTTCCACATCCTGGCCAACCCTTGTTATTATCTGTCTTTTTGGTTCCAGCCATTGTAATTGGTATGAAATGGCATTTCACTGTTGTTTGATTTGCATTTAGTTGCTAGCTAATAGTTTTGAGTTTCTTTTTAATGGGTTTTTGATCAATCAATTGTGTATCATCTTTGGAAAAATATTCAGATTCTTTGTTCACTTTTAATTGGGCTGTCTTCTTAATTATTGAGTTGTAAGAGTTCTTTTTGAAATAGCGGAGTGTGAGTCCTCCAGTCTCATTCTTTTTCGAGATTGTTTGGTTGTTTAGGGTTCCTTGTATTTAAATATTAATTTTAGGATCAGTTTGTTGATATCTACAAAAAAATGCAGCTGGGATTTCTGTGTGTATTGTGTTGAATCTATAGATCGAGTTACAGAGTTTTGCCACCTTACCAATATTAAGCCTTTGGAAATATGAGCATGGGATGCCTTTTCATTTATTAAGATCTTTGTTTCAACAGCTTTTGTAGTTTTTAGTGCACAAGTTTAACTTGTTAAATTTATTCCTACATACTTTTTGCTTTTTGATACTATTGTAAATTGAGTTGCTTAATTTTCAGATTGTGTGATAATAGTGTATTGAAATATGATTGATTTTTGTATACTGATCTTATATCCTGCAATCTTTCTAAGCTCAATTTTTAGGTCTGATATTTTTTTGTGGATTCCTTAGAAGTATCAATATACAAGGTCATATCATCTTCAAATAGAGAAGGTTTTAATTCTTTTCTAATTTGGATGCCTCTAATTTTTTTTTTTTTTTTAATGACTATGTGTCCTGGCTAGAACCTCCAGTACAAGGTTGAACAAATGTAGAGTGTTTTTAGTCTTTCACTGTTAAGTATGATCTTAGCTCTGAGGCATTTTATCGGGTTGAGGAAGTTTCTTTCTCTTTGTAGTTTATTGAGGCTTTTATTTTTTAAACATGAGGAGGTGTTGAATATTGTCAAATGCTTTTCCTGCCTCTATTGAGATGATCGGATGGCTTTGTCCTTTCTTCTATTGACATAGTGTATAACATTGATGGTGGAAACTTTGCTTTCCTGGGATACATACCACTTTGTCATCATGGATAATCTTTTATATATGTTGCTGGATTCAGTTTCTTTGTATTTTATTGAGGATTTTTGTGTTTATATTCATAAGAGATATTGACCTATAGTTTTCTTTTCTGGTGATACCTCTGTCTGGTTTTAGTATTAAAGTAATATGGGCCTCACAGAATGAGTTGGGAAGTGTTTCTTCCTCTTCTATTTTTTGAAAGGGTTTGTGAAAAATTGGTATTAATTCTTTAAATGTTTGGTAAAAATCTGCTGTGAAGTCATCTAGGCCAAGGGCTTTTCTTTGGGGGAGTTTTAAGATTATTAATTCACTCATTTTTGTTAAAGGTTCGACACAGATTTTCTGTTTCTTCCTAGGTTTTGTCTTTCTTAGACGTCTTGTGTCTTTCTAAATTTTTTCCATTTTGTCTAATATGTTGGCATACAATTGTTTATAGTATTCCCTTACAATCCTTTTAGCCTTTATAATCCATTACTGCTATTACGTTGGAAGTCATGTTCCTCTTTTATTCTTCATTTTAGTAATTTTAGTCTTCTCCCTCTTTTTCTTGGTCAGTTTAGATAAAGATTTGATAATTTTGTTGATCTTTTTAAAGAAACAACTTTTGATTTTGTTGATATTATCTGTCAATTTCTATTCTGTATTTCACTAATTTCCATTCTAATCTTTATTCTTTTCTTCCTTGTTGTTGCTTTAGGATTAGGTTGCTCTTGCTTTCTCCAGTATCTTAAGGTGGAAAGTTAGGTTACTGATTTGAGATCTTCCTTCTCTCTTAATATATGGTTTATTGCTATCCATTTCCCTCTAAGCACCGCTTTAGCTGTAAACCATGCTTAGTTACATTGTTTTTATATTTTTGTGCCTTTTAAATATACTGAATTGGTGGTTTCTTACATAGGAATATATTATTCAGTTTACATTATTCAGTTTATATTATTCAGTTTATATTTGTGAATTCTCCAATTTTCTTTCTGTTAGAGATTTCCAATTTTATTCCATTGCAGTCTGAGAATATACTTTGTATGATTTCAATTCTTTTAAATCTGTTGTAGAATGCGTTTTGACCTAACATATGGTATGCTGGAGAATATTCTATATGCGCTTGAAAAGCATATGCATTCTGGGGGCCTGGGAGCTCAGTCAGTTGAGCATCTGACTCTTGGTTTCAGCTCAGGTCATGATCTCAGGGTCCTGAGATAGAGCCCTACCTCAGGGTCCATGCTCAGTGGAGGGGGCGTCTGCTCGAGATTCTCTAGCTGTCCCTCTCCATCTGTCTTTCCCCCCCAATCTCTTTCTCTCTTTCTCTAAAATAAATAAATAAATCTTAAAAAGAAAAAAAAAAAGGAAAGGAAAGCATATGCATTCTGCTGTTATTGAGTGGAGTGTTCCATAGATGTCTGTTTGGTTTAGTTAATTTATAGTCTTTTTCAAGTCTTCTGTTTCCTTGTTGATTTTCTAGTTGTACTATCCATTATTGAGAGTGGGATATTACAGTTTCCAAATATTATTATTGAATTGTCTATCTTTTCCTTTAATTCTGTCAGTTTTTGCTTTACATATTTGGGCTTTGTGGTTTAGGTACATATATATTCATAATTGTTTTATTTTCCTGATTGATTCTTATCGCTACCTATTGTCTATATTCATTTCTATTAACATTTTTTCCTTTAAAAAATATTTTGCCTGATATTACTATAGCCACTCCAGCTTTCTTATGGTTGCCATTTGCATAATGTATCTTTTTCATTGCTTTTACTTTCTGCCTATTTGAATTTTCAGATTTGAAATGTCTCCTATTACAAGATACACCTGGGTCTTGTTTTGTTTTAATCCATTCTGACATTCTTCCTCTTTTGATTGTATTGTTTAACCAATTCAAATTCAATGTTATTAGTGATATACTTGGATTTATGTCCGTCAATTTGCTTTTTATCTTTTATGTCTCAAGTCTTTTTGTTCCTCTCTCCCTTCTTAAATATTTTCTTTTGCGCTAAGTGAATATTTTCTAGTCTAGTATTTTAATTTCTTAAATTAATTGCCAGCTGGAATGGGGCTCAGAAAGGGTGGTGTATATGTATAAACCTTTCACCACTATTGGGTGAATATTTAAGGATTTATTATCAATGGGGAGGGAGATATTATTAGATAAAAGATAAATAAGAGTAAAAACGCTGTTCCCATGGCATGAAAGAATGTGGAGAGGAAATACAGACCTTATTATATGAGACAGGATATTCTGCTTAAAGATTAAAAATATTATGATTGAATATATTGAGAATTAACTTAAGAAGGAATATTTGTCTGTGAAAAGCTGACATATAATTTATAAAAGCTACAAGAACCCAAATTATTAGTTGATGCAATTATTTTCTTAGAGCTAGTGTAATTTATCAATGTCCATGGAATTTTATGGAATCTCCAAGGATAATATTTCAAATTTAGGGGTAGATTCTAGATCTACTTCTGCCGTTATTCCTTTGCTCATTTATTTATTCATTATGCTTAAAACATTTTTTAACTGTGAGAAACTATGTGACTTTTCTTAGACAAACTATTTAACTCCTTTATTCATACGATAAAAGGATTGGATTCTGTAATCTCTAAGGATATTTCTCCTGCTCTAAAATACCATGATACTAAATGGCATAGTTGAAATGATCACTCCTTCATTAATTCAGCAAATACGTATTGATGATCTAGGGGTGAAGCATTGTTTTAGGAACGATGAACATAGTAGACATAACTGTTGCCTTCATGAAACCCTCAGGCATTGAAACAAGTGATAACAAGAGTGATGGCTTTCATGAAAGAGAAAGTATAGGATACTGTTGGGCTCTTAGTCACAATTTTTCTAACTAACCCTAGTGGGACAGAGGATCTTTCAAAGGTTTTCCTGAGGAAATAGATTTGATGCTGACATTTGAAGGATGAGTAAGAGTTAACAGAAAAGCAACAGTTGAAAAGGGCATGATATGGGAAGAAAGTTCTAGAAAGTGGTAAAAATATGTTCAAAGCTCAGGGACAAGAGATAGCTAGGGGGTTTGAGGAACTCATAAAAGTCAAGTATGTCAGAATTCAAGACAGAAAATGAATAGAAATGGGGCTGGAGGGAGAGGAAAAGAGATCACAGAGCCTTAAGTCAGCCACTTAAAGAGGTTGGTCCTTCACCTGTGGACAGTAACAGACTATCCAAACTAAATCAGATGCATCTTTAAAAAGATGACTCTGTCTGTGGAGTAGACAGGAAACTGGAGGTCTATGAGGTATCCAGATGGTCTGTTCTAGGGTGCCTGTGAGGATGGAATGAAGTGAATGCTTTGAAATATATATAGAAAATTAAATGTTTAATATTTGCTAATAGACTGGATGGGGAAGCTAATTAAATGGTTAATAAATTAAAACTTTACTCTGTGCCTAAAATGATTTAATACAGTTTACAAAGATGCTTACCACTTAGCTGGGCAAAATATACTTACATGCTTTCTACAATGAAGACAAAGGAAAATAAGAATAAAAAAGTTAACAGCCTGGAGGAAGATCAGTTCTTGAAATGAAAGCCCTAAATTCCTATTCTATTAGAAATGGAGATCCAAAATAGATAAATATGTGGGCATATTTATGATTATCTTGAGAACTGAGAGGCAAGAAAACGTGTTTGTCTGAGGAGATGGGTTTTGATAATGGTATATTGGTGCTAATCTCAATTTGTATTCTTGGGTGTGTAAGAAATACTGCTCCTTTCCGTTTTCTATAAATGAACTTGTTCTAGGTTTTCAGGGCAGCCAGCATGATAGAACAGTTAATGTTGGTTGTTATGGGCATCTCCTCAAATTCCTGGGCTTTATGCAGCGCCATTTGACCCTTCAGATCCACTAGCCCTCATGGTTTCCATGCTGTAGCCAGGACTCAGGAATCTGAGTGACCTCCGGGACCTGAATGACAGTGAGGTCTCATCAGGAAAACAGAAACCACACTAGGTTTCTTCAAATACAAAGCACTCGATCTGGAATCTGTTACACAGGAGATGAAAAACTGAAAGAGCAAACAGGGATCACTCAGTAACCAGAGATACTGATGCAGGAAGCCATCGCCACCCCTAACACTAGACAAATGAAAGGAAATTGGGGATTACCAGAATCTAGGAGCGCAGGAGGGGTGCCGTGGGGTTGGTTCTCGGACCTCTGAGTAGGGGGTACCAACTGTCTGCTGCTGGTATCTCTGGAATGGTGGGGCTTGTTCTGATTGCATAGAAAGAAGATGGAAGCTGAAGCCAACTGCTGTTGCTGGGGTCATGCTGGCGAGACGCCCCCCCCACAAAAAATAGGGAGTATTTTTTTTCCCTCCTTCCATCTTCCAATCTGCCTGGCAAGGATGCCAGATGACAAAGGAGTCTGGGAAAGGAAATTTTCAGGGCTCTAGTTTCAGCATCACAGGTAGAATACCGAAGGGTAGATCGGAGCTGAGATGTGCCAGGTAGAGAACGGGCTCACTAGGGGACCATGTTCCTAGAAGCCTTGCCACTCCAGACTCACAGATCTCTCTCCTTCCTGTAGCTCACTCTCTCCCCCTAACCTGTGGGCATTCCTCTCTGCGTCTGCCTTTTCAGAGTCTCTCAAATCCTGCTCTGTCCTCCCCAGAAGAGTTCACAATAAATGTTGGCGTCCCTTAGAATCAGAGCCCCAAATGATTAACAATCAAAAGACTAGTTCTTCTTTTCTTGAGGACAGATCTCCCAGGAGGCGAGGGTAAGTGTTTCCATTCTCTCCTTATAGAGAAAAGAAAAACAAAGAGGTTACCTTCCATAATAAAGCAGAAGAGCCAACAGCGGCCACAGTCACCACGCGGAGTGACATGGACTGAATCATGGCCCACGGTGACGTCCAAAACCTAATCTCTGGGACCTGTGGAGATGTGATTAAGGGGCTTTGCAGATGTGATTAAGTTAAGGACTCTGAGATGGGGAGGTTATCCTGGCTTCTCAAGGTGGGCCCGATGTCGTCACAGCAGAAGGAAGCAGGAGGGTGGGAGTCAGAGAAGGACACGTGACCGCAGGAGCAGAAGCCGGAGTGACGTGGGGCCCCGAGTCAAGGAACGCAGGCGACCTCAGGAAGCTGGAAAAACCCAGGAAACAGACACTTGCTTAGAGCCACGAAGAAATGCAGCCTTGCTTGTCCCACAGAGGAGAACCCTGTAAGAAAGACCCACTTCAGACTTCTGCCCCCCAGAACGGTAGGATGATAAAGTTGGGTGGTTTGTGGCAATTTGTCACAGCAGAAATAGGAAACTCATGTGCCAACCATCTACTGTGGGCCTACAACTGAGCCTCAGGCTGGAATTTGTGCAAACACCGATTACATTTAATTCACTCACTCAGCCACTTGATGAAGCGGAAGATTATTATTCTCGTTTCACAGAGGAGAAAAATGATTTAGAGAGAGAAAATGGATAGACCGCCTATTCCACATGATAGATGCAGTCGGCGTGTGGAGGCTGTGGGTCTGCCCCCAAAGCCTGTAGGTCTGACCACGAGAGAACTGCTTTCTGCCCAAAGCCTGTGACTAGAACATCAGGCAGAAGTCCTCTCTTACACCCTTTAAGGGCTATGAGAGGCAAACAGTTCTGAGTGTATGTAGACATTTTTACATATTAGCAATTAAAGCGGCAAAATGCTAAACGTCTTGGTTGAAATGGCACCGTGAAGTTTTATTGACCATATTCATTTTTGAAAATCTCTTTTTTTCATTTCAATTCAATTAATTAACATATAACATATTATTTGTTTCAGGGGTACAGTTCTGCGATTCATCAGTCTTACACAATTCACAGCACTCACCATAGCACATACCCTCCCCACTGTCCATCACCCAGTTACCCCAACCCTCCCACCCTCTGCCCCTCCAGCAACCCTCAGTTTGTTTCCTATGATTAAGAGTCTCCTGGGGTTTGTCTCCCTCTCTGGTTTCATCTTGTTTCATTTTTCCCTCCCTTACCCTATGATCCTCTGTCTTGTTTCTCAAATTCTACATATCACTGAGATCATGTGATAGTTGTTTTTCTCTGATTGACTTGTTTCATTTAGCATAATACCCTCTAGTTCCATCCACATCATTGCAAATGGAAGATCTCTTTGTTAAAAAAAAGGTGACTGCAGGGGTAAACTTTAAGCAGTATGGATTGATCTATAAATGCAGGGCCCATGAACTCTAATAAAGCAACTCCATTTTTATGAACTGACATCATACTTCTTTGGAATACAAGTCTATGTGGAATATTATTTCTTTAAAACTGATCAGAAATTGAAAGATTGCTATAAATCAGGAGATTGATAAAGATTTTTTGAGGATTATAGACCTAAAAAAAAACCCCAACTCTTCTTTTTAAGCCAAAAGTGTGTGGGTATTTAGAAAACATAGACAAAAGCCAAGAAGAAAACAAGTATTAACTACTTATAAGCCTATGTTCCAATATTAATACAAGATAGAATATTTTGAGATTTGTGACAGGAACGTGAATTTGCTTACCCCACAACATAGATGTACATAAAAAATATAGTTTCTTTATTTTGTTTAAAAATCTATCTAGTTTTCCTAATGAGCTCTCACCTCCTGAGATGCCTCATACCATTTAGACATTTGCCTAAACTAATAATTGAAACAATGTCTTTAAATAATGCTTGGTTTTCGAGATAACTACATAATGTTCTCACTTCCTCTGCTTGTCTCTAGAAAAGCATCTCGTTATATTGGGAAGCAGGGATCATATGATCTTATAAATGCCAAATGAAAGGCTTCTCAGATCTGGATAGTGTTTTTCCGTCTTCGCCTGACCAAAAACAAGAGAGACACTTCAGAAAGGAGGAAACCCAAAAGGCCAATATACATATGAAAAAGTGCTCAAAGTTAGCAAGGAAACTTTTGGGACCACACCATAATAAAATCTTTATAGAGTGAAGGAAACCATCAACAAAACAGAAAGACAATCAACTGAATGGGAAAAGATATTTGCAAATGATATATCTAATAAAGGGTTAATATCAAAAATATATAAAGAGCTTATACAACTCAACACCAAAAAAAAAAAACCAAATAATCTGATCACAAAATGGGCACAGGACTTGAATAGATATTTTTCCAAAGAAGACACACAGATGCTCAACATCACTCATCATCAGAGAAATGCAAATCCGAATTACAATGAGATATCACCTTACACGTGTCAGAATGGCTAAATTAAAAAAGACAAAAATTAACAAGCGTTAGAGAGGATGTGGTGAAAAAGGAACTCTTGACTGTTGGTAGGAATGCAAATTAGTGCAGCCACTGTGGAAAATGGTATGGATGTTCCTCAAAAAATTAAGGAAAGTACCAAATTATCCAATAATTCCACTACCGGATATTTACCCAAAGAATATGAAAGCACTAATTTGATTCGATATGTTTATTGCAGCATTATTTAAACCCACCAAGATAAGAAAGCCATCTAAGCGTTCTGAGGAAGATGTGGTACACACGCGCACACACACACAGGAATATTACACAGCCATAAAAAGAATGAAATTGTGCCATTTGTGACAACATGGATGGACCTAGGGGGTTTCATGTTAAGTGAAATAAGTCGGACAGAGAAAGACAAATACCATATGATTTCACTCATGGGTGGAACTTAAAAAACAAAACAAATGAATAAGCCAACAAAAAGCAGAATCAGGCCTATAAACACAGAGAAAAAAGCTGATGGTCTCCGGAGGGAGGAGGATTGGGCGATGGCAAAATGGGGGAAGAGGAATGGGAGATACAGGCTCCCAATTATGGAATGAATAAGTCCCAGGGATAAAAGGCACAGCATAGGGAATGTAGTCAATGATATTGGATAGTGTTGTATGATGACAGACAGTAGCTACCTTGTGGTGAGCATAGCGCAATGTATAGAGAAGTTGAATCACTATGTTGGACACCTGAAACTAATGTAACATTTTGTGTCAACTATACTCAAATGAAAACATTAAAAAAAATCCCCAAAATGCTCAAAGTCGTTAGCACCCAGGGAACTACAAATTAAAAATGACACTGCACACCTATGACAAATGCTGAAATTTAAAAGGGTAATAGTTATCAAGTATTGGAGAAGATAGGAAATTCTGGAACTCTCATTCATCCTGGTGGGAGAGTAAATGAATTCAACTACTTGCAAAATTTTTGAAAGAATCCACTAAAATTAAACATATAAGATTTTTTTGCTTTTGGATCTCTTGGACTTTTGATTCTCAGCTATGCTTACAACGATAATATTACCTACTCATTAGGGGCTGAATATTCGCGTCCCCTCAGCCCCCCCAGATTCATATTTTGAAGTCCCAAGCTGCAATGCAGTGACATCTGGAGGTGGGGCTTTTTGTGGGTAGTTAGGTTTAGATAAAGTCATGAGGGTGAAGGTCACATAATGGGATTAGTGCCCTTATAAAAACAGGAACCCGTAAGAGCTGACTCTCTCTGCCTTGTGTGAATACGGCAAGAAGGTGGCCAACTACAAACCACACACAGAATCTGCTGGCACTTTGATCCTCAATTTCCCAACCTCTGGAACTATGAGAAACTATGTCTGTTAAGCCATCCAGTTTATGGTATTTTTCTTTTATAGCAGCCCAAGCAGACTAATACACTATAATATTATATACTGATCTGTAAGGGGAATTCGTCATAAATTCAACTAAGCCATACACACAAAAGGCTACGCAAATCAAGGGTGAGGAGAGAGAATTTCTTTAAATGCTCAGTCAAGGCTTCCCAAAAAACTTCTTAGGATTGTCCCACTTCAGTTTTTATGCAGATTTTTGTGATTCTCAATAACTTTTCTCATGGATCAAAACTCAACATCTTCCCCGGTACTGCTATTTTGACTCAGATAAGGACTATTTTCTGTAATACGAAGATAATTTCACTTATTAATCATCAACCAGACATTATAATGTATTTCTATTTATTTTAGGACATGGATATTCTCCCCATCCTCCTCTTACTCTTCTTTTTCCTTCTTTATTGAGAGCTACGTATTGAGATCTGTGCTAAAAGTTGTACTTGAACGAGCTCTTTTAATACTCATCACTCCTCTAGGAAATATGTGCTCTTTCATTTCACAGGGACCCCAGACTCTGAGGGTTGAGTAAAAAGTCTAAAAGCTGGGAAGAAAAGCCTGGTTCCTACTGTTTACATATGACATCTCTCTGTTCACCCACCTACCAAAGTCTCCGTAGCTGGATGGTCAGCCTCCGCCTTTGCTCTTTTTTGACTTTTTTGGCAGAACCGCTGACCAGGGTGCGGCCAGACAGGCAAACTGTCTTGGCGCAACGAACCAGTCCCTGGGGATATCGTCCTCTCTGCAAAAAACAAAACAAAACAAAAAATCATAAGCCGGGTGGCCTAAACAACAGACATTCATTTGTCCCAGTTCCAGAGGCCGGGCAACTGAAGATAAAGTGCCAGAGATGTCTCAGGGAAGGTGGAACTAGGTATTCGATAGGAAACCCCATGATGCTTTATTCAGAGCAAGCGTAGGATCTCAGACAGAGAAGGTATGTGGTCCATATTCAGCATCACGTGGCGACCCTGAGAGCTTTCTTGGTTCAGCCCGTGGCTTACACCCTTGAGAGACTGGCAGCCAGAACTTTATCTTCAAAGAGACAGTGATACACTCTAAATGCTGCGATGCCCATAAAGGGAGAAGTTTAAAAACAGAAAGACCATACACATGGGCTCTAAGGGGGGTATGGACCCCGAGAGTGAGGGTTAGTAGGCATGGGACAGGGTAATCTCACAGTCTGTTCACAAGGATTCCAGGTGGTTCGCAGATGTCCCTAGATGTAGCGAGCAGCCGAGGGAGAGTGGCACGTGTGAACTCTTAATTCAGAGATGTTAACCTTTCACCTCATGGTGAGCGCATGTTCTCCGTGCTCATTCAACTGCTGACTCCAGGGCGTGTGGGTGGCTCGGTGGGTTAAGCATCTGCCTTCGGCTCAGGTCGTGATCCTGGGGTCCTGGGATTGAGCCCTGCATGGGGCTCCCTGCTCAGTGGGGAGTCTGCTTCTCCCTCTCCCTCTGCCTGCTGCTCTGCCTACTTGTGTGCTCTCTGTCTGTGTGTCAAATAAATAAAATCCTAAAAAAACAAAAAACTATTGACTCCATTACCAAGAGCTTACCTGGGGAGAGTTTTGATTGTTTGCAAACTAGGCAGCATGGTCCTGGAGCTGGAGGAACACTGGGGACGTATCCCAGTATACATAGTGTACGTATCCCTGTATCCCAGACGTATCCAGACACCAGCAGACAAAGACGCTGAGCACTGGCATTAAGGAACGGCAGCCCCTCAGCCTTTGTGTTTCTGTCCCCCAGTAGCTGACCTGGAAATAATGCCCACCCTACCTTCCCTGATGGCAGCACTGGATTCCACTTCTGACCTAGAGGACCCTCAAGTGTTTGGGCTATTGTTTATCTCTCATTTGTAATATAAAAGTCTTCCTGGAGCGCCTGGGTGGCAAAGTCGATTAAGCATCTGCCTTTGGCTCAGGTCATGATCCCAGTATCCTGGGATCAACCCAGAGCAGGACTCCTGTTCAGTGGGGGGTTTGCTTCTCCCCCTCCCCCTCCGCTCGTGCTCTGTCTCTCGCTTTCTCTCTCTCTCTCTCAAATAAATAAAACCTTAAAACAAAAAGTCTTCCAACAGAAACCAAAATAGAGAGAATAGCATGATGAGCCCATTGCCTGGTTTCCGTAATTCCCAACTTCCTACCAACTTTTTCATCTTAGTTATTTCACATCTCTTTTCTTCCACAGTATTTTCAAGCAAACCCAAGAGATCACGTAAGCTCACACGCAGAGCTCCAGGGTATCTCTCCAACAAATCTGGACTTCCTTTTTCTTCTAGCAGAACTACACTATCTTAGCACACTCAACAAAATTAGCAAGTACTATTCAAATACCCAGTCAATATTCATTTTTTTGGAACGGTCAATTTGCTCAAATCAGAATCCAAACAAGACCCGTGCGTTGCATATGATTGCTACCCCTCTCCAGTGTCTTTTTTTCTCCTAAACAGCATCCCTCCTTCTTGATTTCATGCTGCTTATTTCTTGGGTGGTTTGAGGAAGTGGGATGGGAGGTGATAACCAAGCAACACACTGAACTAACCGAGTTCTTTTCCCATTTTTAATTTTACATTTCATATCCTTAAATATCTGGTAAATAAAGTTACTTTGCCTACTTATAATGCTAATATATCACAATATATTAGTAATATATTAATAATAATATATTATTATATAATATATGTTATATTATATATAATTATATATATAAATCATACATAAATACTAATATAATATAATTATAATATATTATTATGTATAATATTATGTACTTTGACACCAGGTAGCTATTTCAATGGGGCTTTGACTAGTATTGCTTTATTATTTTTGAGGCCCAATAACAGCTACTTGAAAGGGGTTTTTTTTTCACATTGTACAACTAAGTGTTGATAAGGTGATTTCGGTACACTACCACATCTTGAGCTTATAACCTTTTTTTTCAATCTTCACACAGGTATTCAGATATTTCCTTAAAACATAAATTATACAGTTTAATCATGTTATTCTTTATAGATCCAAGTTCAGTCCAAAATGATTTGATGTGTCAGTTATCACTGTTTCATATATTTTTTTAAATTTGATGCCATTGGATTCTCTCTTTAGATTGCTCAGAATGGGTGGTCTCAAAAATACACACACCTAAAGATAGCCAACAGAGCTCCCACTAAACGATGGCATGTCTGATATAAAGAGACTGAGACATGTCAGGAGTCCCTTGTGTACTGACATAGAACGTGACCGTGTTCTGCAGAGACCAAAATCCTTACCCATTGCCTCCAGCGCCGCCATAAACACGTGACCTCTTCATTCCGAAGTGGACCGGATATGTCTACTCCCACTTTTAAAGCCAGAATCGATTTCTGATGCCACTAGCATGTACGATTTTATTTTATTTGAGAATTTTTTAGACCGTGAACTTTTCCTTCTGTGAGAGACAGTCACATTATCCAGTGGAGAAAATAAACCAATATAACAACTGGAATGTTTGACTTTCACACAATTAATTGGCTTTCATGGTACAACATTATGAACCAAGTAACTACAGCAGATACACTATGTATATGCTACCAGGAAAACACATCTAAAACATACCAGAGCTTCCTTATTTGAGAAGGGGATCACAGCAAAGCAAGGAAGTGCTGTTCTGAAGCTTATTTCTCTCTGGGGCTCTCCTCTACCCTCTCTCTGCACGTGTGGGTACAGAGGCTTAACCCACAGTGCTGCTGAAAGCTGATGGAACCTCATTCAGTTATGGGGTGGGATGAGGGTTGAAGGAAGAAAGAGAAAATGGGAAGTATATAAAGAAAAGACGAGGAGGACCAACAGAGACTATAGATCATGAGAAAACCAGCGGGGACAAGGAACAGGAGGCGTATCAAGTCCTATTAGCTTAGAACTGAATTTCAGGAAGAGTCACTCAAAAGCTTACTAACAAAAGTTGGTGAATTGCAAATGTTGGGTTTAATTAAAAGATAATCCTTGCTAAAATCATAGCAGACTTTTCTCTTTATCTTATTCTCCTGTTTTAAAGTCCCACTGTATTCGTGAGCTCAGCTTTTCTTTATTCTTAAAAAGAAAAAAGTCAGAGTATTTTCATTGGTTACAAGGTTATTTTGTTTTGTAGATATCATTTTATAAATGTAACCTTGGCTACCTTTTGTTGCTGTTATTCATATCAAATAATAAAAAAAAATTAAATGGCGGCTTTTTGCTATTTCACATTGCATTCATTCATCTCTACCCTTTATTGGACAGACATACATAGGTGCACAGACTCAAGCACGCACAAATTCACCTTGCTTACTCTAAGCACCGGGCCCGGCACTATTTTTAAATATTTAGCTTATTATTTATACATAATCTCTTCTTGAGGTATAATCCATGACTTCTTCTTTATGCAAAAATTAGATAATAATTTCTATAAACTATAAGTTAAAATTAAACATTTTTAACTGAGCCAAGACTGTAAAGTTCAGTTTATGCATTCGTGAGCTATGCATAAGCCAGTTTTCAATACTCTTGTGTTATAGAAGGATTAAATTATAGCTTTGCAGTAGATTAAGTTTCTTTGTATAATTGTATTTATACATCTGGTTGGTCTATTATGCATTTTCCCCATACTATCTTATAAACTGATTAGGACATAACTCCTTTTCTATTGTATTCATAAGAGCCCACCATAGCACGGATTTAAAAAGCAAAATTAAATACCCAATATCTCTAGCTTAGAAAATCATTGGTTCTCAATTGCTGTATTGTAATTCTGTCTATAGATCTACCTACCTACATTGAGCTTTAAAAAGAAAATGCAATTAAAGACACAGATTGCTGTGAATGAGGAATTTTATTCCACCAAAAGTAATGAGTAAACTTTCCCCATTCCTGACCCTGGATAGGACATCTGCGAGCTTTGCTATAGAAAGACTTGGTGATGCTCTTATGTCTTAACACAATACATAATATATAAGAATGTTCACAGATCAGTTGGCATTTCTTTTGGCTTTGAGAAGCTGAGCCTTTGTGTCCTAAAATTATAGGCACATAATCCTTGAATCTGCTGTGTAGCCAAAAAAAGAAAAAAAAAAAGTCAAGCATGCTCTTTCTGTTTGCTGAACACTCAATATCCAATACGAAAGCAAAATGCTTAGTATTTTACTAAAAAATAAAATGTCATTCAAGTGATAATACCCTTCACAACTTAGCAGTTTCTGGCTTTGGTGTTTTAAGAAAACAGACTCAATGGACTGGTTAAATCTAGCCAAAGGTCAAGGGCTTTGAAAGTTCTTCCTTATGATGTAGAGGATCTGGCTATAGTCTGCTGACCCTGGTATGCCCGTTGAGAGCAGCAGGTTGGGCGGAAAGGGGCGCTGGTGAAGGCGTGGGTGTATCGGCATATACGTGTAGGAGTGTCCTGGTGTATGAAATCTGGTGTCATTTTCATCTGAAAACAATGAGCAGTGTTAGCTAACGATGTCTCTGGTGTCTCTGCCCTGGGCTTCCCGTAGTAGCCAGAGCTTCTCACTCCTTTGTAATTGGTTCCTTCCTTGCCTCTCTGCCCGGGTCTCTGTGATCTCCTTTGGGGCAAGGACCCAATCTACGCAGCCCAGTTTGTACAAGTGGCTGGCCCAGGGCCAGGCACTTAGTAGGCGCTCGTGCAATGTTTGCTGAAGCGAACGAGTGACTACATAAGCTTTTTTTTTTTTAATTTTAATTCCATTAGCCGACATATAGTATAGCATTAGCTTTTGATGTAGTGTTCGATGATTCATTAGTTGCATTTAATGCCCAATGCTCCTCACATCAGGTGCCCTCCTTAATACCCATCACCCAGCTACCCCATCCCCGACCCACGATCTTCTTTGGAGACACTCTTTCAGTCCTGTCTGAGAGCTCCACGGACCAAGCCTTTCACTGCGTCTAGCACATCATAAATACTCGTAAGTTTGTTGCCTGATGGACTGAGACAAGCATTCAGAAGCATTCCAATTTGTAGACTGGAAACTAAAAGTGACTGATAACTTACATTAAACATGCTTTTGCTTTCTATGACTTCGGCTATTTAAATAATAATTGTCCCCAAGGCCTTTTAGAGCATGCACTTACTTTCTTCAGAAGAAAACGTAGGGGCCAAAATGTGGCCTCTATTAGCTCATATTGCTTTCCTTAGCTGCATAGAAAAGTCTAGAAAAAGTATAATTATTGTCGAGAGATATAAAACGAGGCTTGCAGGTTTAGTAAGAAATCACCCACAGTATTTCATTTCATCTCATCCTCTTCCTTCCTCCTTTGTCTCTCATTTCCTTTTCCGTAACCTCCCTTCCCACCCTCTCTCTTGTCTGCCTTTGACTATAGGATCTTCTCTCCCTGTGAAAATGTGCATTGGACCATGACCTGTATAGTCCGTGGAATTGTTCTCAGGGTGAAAAACCTTCATGACTATTAGAAACAATTACCATTTCCATTTACAACCAGACCCAAAGCTTTATGAGCGGCGGAGATGTAAATTTATTTTAACCTTAAATCTAAAGTATAATTTTTGTGTATGGGAAACCAGTAGTAGGAGACCAGTGTGATTGGGAGATACATTTCAATTAATTCTTCCACCAACACCTTATCTCTTCTGCATCAGAACCTTTTATAGTGTTAAAATTAACAATTATGCAGCTGATGGTTGGCTAAACCCACCAGGGGACCTGGAGAGAGCCTCAGATAACACGACACATATAAATCATTCAGGAGAACAATTCATGAAAGAAAAGTTATCTGTGTTTGGGATGACATTGGAAGAACTAAATAGGAGTCAATTTGAAGAAGGGACATTTCGTCCCATTGTCCAGCTTGCCTTTTTCTTTTTTTTTTTCTACTTGTGTCATAATATACATTTTTAAAATTAATTATCCATTTGGTGGCAAGATAAAGGTCTCTTCTTGCGCTCAGGAAATAGTGGCCTCTGTGGTGAAAGATGATTTCACATGAGTAGCACTCGTCGAGAAAGCTGTTACCAGATAAGGTGCAACTCTTCTTCGAAGAAACACTATGAAGGGTGACAGGCAAGCCCATGTTTACCAAACTGAATAGAGAGGCCTGGAGATTTCAGCCCCCTGATCAGTTACATGAGCAGAGAGGACCAGGTCTGAAAGGATGTTGCACCAAACCACAGAGAGCACCAAGCAGTAAGCACTTCACAATAGAACGACCTATGAAACCGGGTCCTAGAGAGCACCGAGCACTGATTTCAGGATCTCTCCCTGCAAATATTTGGCAAGTACCTCTAGAATTGGCTTCATGCTTAGCCCTGCATCATCCTAAAAGAGGTCTATTGCAGGGTATTTTATAATGTTTATAATTAAAACATTATTATATTTTTTAAGTAGCCCAGCATGGAGCCCAACACGGGGCTTGAACTCATGATCCCAAGATCAAGACCTGAACTGAGATCAAGAGTCGGATGCTTAACCAACTGAGCCACCCAGAAGCCCCTAAAACACTTGATGATGCTTATGTATTGTTCTCGATGCAGGGAAAATAAATATACACATATTCTGGGATAAACTGGAATTTCATAGGACCAATTGCCAGATACTACAATCTTGCAAGCGATCTGTTTTATGTATTTAAATTTTATCTTTTTATATCATTTATCCCACTGATACTTTACAAAAATCATATCTGCATGGTCTTGATTCATCCTTCTTGGCTCCTGGTTTGGATTTTAACTTTTACTCATCGTCAACAGAAATATTCAACCTGCAGTTTGCACATATGGAATAGTAATGAGCTTCGAAGCTTTAATAAGCACAGGGGTGACAAAATTGTCCTATAATTTTCATTTCCTTAAAGTAATTTATTCTTTTCCCCTCACTCCACACCTTGCTACTAACATGCCGAAGAAATAAAAGTCACGAGAGGAGAAAAAAAAGATATGGGCTTTTGACAAGGTTCAATAACTATGTCACAGTTTGGTGAACATTTTACTATTCATTATTCTTTAGTGAAGTATGAATCATGGTTGCCTTAATATTTATTTGCATCCAAAATACCTGGATAAAATTTATTGTTTTGTTTTGGTAGTCCATTATATTATGCTAAAAGTATTTATGATGACACACGATGTTTTTAATTATTTGCTCTGATGAGCATATCAATTATAATTTCATTCTGGTATTTAGTTCTTTGGGAAGACATAAATGTTTGTGATCAAATGTTAACAATCAATAATGGTGCAAAGATGTCATTGATTTGTTTAACACCCTCATTAAAGTGTGGAAAATAATGGTGAGGATACAGACATAATCATTCCAGAGCAAATGTCATGAAGACACGAAGAATGTCACACAGGAGAGGACTGACAGAAACAGAAGACAAATCCAGAATATTCTATACCAGAAACTGTTCCTTCATCAGGCCTTGTGCTCCCCAACCCCCCTCAGGCTTTTCATGGAGAGAAACTAAAGGTAAACATCAGAATCCACTCTATACATTTTAGACACCATGACATTTTCAGGTACTAAGAGTACAGGCAGATATGACAATATTTTGTAGGTAATAAAATATACTTGGCCCTCGTTACACACATTACATTTTGAGTCATTTGCTGTTGATGAATCCTTTTGTCGTTCCTAAATTTCAAGGCTAAAAAACTCTTCCAGGTTTTGTCACCGAAAGTTGGTTGGACTGGGTAGAGCCTGCCTGAGTACGTCTCCCCTCTGTCCCAGGAGATCTCTAGCACACGGGTCTTGTTCCTCCGTACTCTATTCAAAGACGATAATTAAAATAAAAAAAAAAAAACTAGACGTAATTCACATATCATAAAATTCACCCATTGGAAGGGTGCAATTCTGTGGCTTTTGCATATCCACAGAGTTGCATGGCCGCCATTACTATCTCATTCTTCTGCCCAAAAAAACCCCTACCCGTTAACAGTCACTCCACATTTCCCCCAACTCCCAACCCTGGCGACCCTTCATCTCCATCCTGTCTTGATAGATTTGCCTATTCTGGACATTTCACATACGTAGAATTCTACGATATGTGGCTTTTTGCATCTGGCTTCCTTCATGCTGCACTATTCCCTGACATAGAGAAAAAGATTTTCTGCCCTCATGGAGGTCATAGTATTGTAGGACAATCCGGCTAGATAAATATATGCTATACACAGAATGGGCAATGCATTTTCCTCTTGATCCTGTCTCAGTTTCTTTGGTGTACTATGTATAAATACAAAACAATGACCCCCCCCATTACGTTGTTGCCAGGGTGGCAAGGCCTGCAGAATTGGGGTCCACTTTACCTTCAACTCTACCTTCAACTTTATGCTCAGTTTTTACACTCCACTGTCTTTATTTCTTAGCCAAGGATAGAGAGAATATGAAGACACAGGGTGGATTCATGGGTTACTTTCAAGTTGCCTTTCATACAAGGGGCAGACTTGCCTTGCTTTTGCTTCCCTGTTCACAGTTTCGTTCTCCATCCACTCATTACACTTAAAGATGCTGCCATATTGAGTGCAGGACTAACCCACAGAATAACGCAGACCCCGGAGTGCCGGTCTTTTATGTAATGTGAAAGATGAGATTCTGATTTGTCTAACCTGAAGCTGTCTTTTAAAACTCCACACAGCTGCCCCAAAGCCTCTCTTACTGCCTTTAAAATGTTCTGTAAACATCTTTAACTCAAGTCAATAAACCACTTTTTTACTCACACGCGTTCTAAAAATTCTCTGTAGGAGATTTGAAAGATAAATTAAACAGAAGACAATAAGAATCACCCATAACCTTGACAGGCAGGATAAACTAATGTTGACATCTTAAGTTTACTTTTCTCTGTTTGGGGGCACATATATGCTTTCAAACTCAATAAAAATGACTGAATACCTTTTATGGACAACTGGGAAATTGGTGGTAGATAAGAACAAATCTCTTGGAGTTCACCAGTGTTTGAAAATTAGCATCACCAGGGTGCCTAGGTGGCTCAGTTCATTAAGCTGCTGACTCTTGATTTCGGCTCAGGTCATGATCTCAGGGTCCTGGGATCAAGCTCCCCGCTGGGCTCCAAACTGGGTGTGGAAACTGCTTGGGATTCTCTCTCTCCCTCTGTCCCTCCCCCAAGATGCTCTCTCTTTCTCCCTCTCTAAAAAAAAAAAAAAAATGAAAAAGAAAAAAAATTAGGATCACCCCTCCCTCTGCCCAACAATAAACATTAGGGCAAGTATATTTTCCCATACCTAGAAATATTCTTCAAAAAACATATTCACACCTACATGTGAATGGGCCATAAATTTCCAGACTCATTCATTTATGTTGTTTTCTATTTTTTAACCATTAAAAATAATGGTATGTTAAAATTGTGTTGAATAATCTTTTACATAAAAAAAGCATTCATAATTAAATTCTGAGAACAGATCGTTGATGGGATTGCTAAGTCAAAGGGTATTTTTGTTTATCTTTCAGCATATTTATGGATATTGTTAAATTACCTCTAACCTATTATGCCAATTTATACTCATACTGGCTTTGACTAATAGTGTTCTTTTTCCAATTTCCTGGACAAAACTGACATTATAATTGTAAACACCCTTACCTAATTACATAGGCAAAATGTTATCTTTAATTATTGGTAAAGTTGAATATCTTATATGCTTATTGGCTATTTTTGTGTGTATATTATGTATGATTTGAGTATTCTTGTCTTTGCCTCTTTTTTCAGGTTGCAGTATTTGTTTTTATTTGTTAATAAATGCTCTCTATATAGCAAATAATCTGTCAGATATTATGTAATATATCCTTTGCTGGTTGACTCAGTCAGTAGAGAGTGTGTGACTCTTGATCTTGAGATCATGAGTTCAAGCCCCCATTGGATGTAGAGCTTACTAAAAACAAAATTTAAAATTAAAAAAAGAAAAGATATAAAAGTTTTAAATGTTTTCATGAATTACATTTATTAATATTTTCCTTCATAATTTTCTGCCTTTGATTTCATTCTGAACATCCTTTTCCAATGTAAAGTTAAAAAAAATCCATATTTTTTCTTCCAGTTGCTATGTTTTTAATATTTAAATCTTTAATCTATCTGAAATTTATTTTATCATATGGAGATGTAGGTATTCAACTTTACTTTTTCTTCAATAGCTCTCCAATTGCACATTTATTGAATGAATCTTCTTTTTGCAAGTGACTTACGACATCTTCATAAACACTAAGTTCCTACATAAACTAGAACACATCAGTTACTTTCTTTCCTGGGTACACGGAAATCACATGCATTGTGCTATTCTTGTCAACTATTCCAAGAAGAGCCAGGCACAAATCTCACTGTGAAAAAAGAGTAAAATCTGCCTCTCCAGATTCTAAATTTCTCTGTTCCTATCTTTGAAAAGAAAAAAATGTGACCACTTTTTAGCTTCTTCTGTGTAATGTCTGATACAGAGCCATGCTTAAACTGTGTCTGTTGAGGGACACCTGGGTGGCTCAGTCGGTTAGACATCTGCTTTCGGTTCAGGTCATGATCCCAGGGTCCTGGGATTGAGTCCCACATCTGGCTCTCTGCTCAGTGGGGAGCCTGCTTCTCCCTCTGCCTGCTGTTCCCCCTGCTTGTTCTCTCTCTCTCTCTCTCTGAGAAATAAATAAATAAAATCTTAAAAAAAAATCCCAAAAAACTGTGTCTGTTGAGTACTCGAATGAACAGACTCCCAGAAAGCGTCTGTGGACGTGACATCACGGCAGTCAGAGGTGTGCACTGGGCAATCTTCAGAAGTCACACAGAGCCCAGCAGTGAGGTCATCAGACCCGAGCCCATGATCTGCCTCCCACAAGGCAATCATACAGCTCGCTCTTAAGTTGTATTGTCTTCAGCGAAACAATTTCCTTCATTCTTTGATTCCAACCTTCACAACTTTCCAGAACTTTTTTTATCTTCAAGGAAAGTCCTAGCAAGATTGTCTCCATTGCATGGCTTCAGACATCATCTTATACAACTCCTTACTCTTTCTCTCTCGAATCCAGCCCAACCTCGTTCCTCTTTCCTGTCCTTTTTCTTCTATATGCCAAGGGACTGGATCCCTTGAAAACTTTCTTTGTCATTAAAAATGAAGTCCTATGACAAATTTTTAATATGCTAAGTTTTAAATTTTTGTCTAGTTATTATATTGAAAATGAACAATTTTCTGGGCCCCTGACAAATTTTCCAACTTTTGAGAAATTGGCTTCAGCTGCTACGGTGTGTGAAATAATATAGGCAGTCCTTAGCACAAAGGTACCCCAAAAATGTGTCTCCTGACCTTTCCTACATGAAAACACATCTATTTCTCCCCATGAGACCATATTCTCATTGGCAGACGTGATTTATTACTCGACTTTTAAAATCCAGTATCTAGCCTGGGGCTTGGTGCAAAATCAAACTTACATAAGTATATGATGATTGAATAACTGAAAGAATGAATAAACAATAAATGCATGATATAATTAGAAAAGGTAGTATCACTCCCATTTTCTCAATCTTCATTACTATTTGTCAACAAAATCTGCTAATTCTACTAATTCCGCTGGCCCACATTTCTGTAGTTACGTTCCAAACTATTCATATCTATATCGAACTACATATCCTTTAATTCCATTCTCTTTCAGAGAAGTTACTTTTACTTTACTTCCAATTCCATCACCATTTTCCGAGATGCAGATGCAATTCCTTTCCATCAATGTGTTGCGTGTCTGCGTGTCTGTGTCAGTGTGTGTGTTTCTGTGTGTGTTTGTGACTGTG
Source organism: Potos flavus (assembly GCA_028534135.1). Lineage (NCBI taxonomy): Eukaryota > Metazoa > Chordata > Mammalia > Carnivora > Procyonidae > Potos > Potos flavus. The sequence continues at coordinate 13,355,393 of CM052883.1, read as the reverse complement.
TGTGCCTGTGTGTGTGACTATGTGTCCTAAGCAAGATCTGACCTAGGGTAGGTGCTCGAGTAAGAGCTGTTGAATTTGAAATCTGACTCTTTTCTCTTCCTCAATGTCTTCTGCACTTGAACTTACGTGTTAACAACTACATTTAAATAGCTTCATTACCTTCATTTCTTATACTAGAGCTTACGTTCTTTCCCTTCTGGTACTTAGACTTATCTCTAGTTTTTTAGACATAATTTTTACATAATAGTAACATTAAGATGGAGCATGCATTTAAATTATTCTTTTACCGTATTTTGTGATTCCAAAGAGCTCTCAAAATTTTTCTGGCTTCTTAGAATAACTTGGGTGTCGCACCCTCTCCTGACCACAGGTGTGCTGTTTCCTGTATTCTTCCTTCTTCTGGGCCTCAGATGATGCTAGACTTGCTTTTTATCTTCACTGGTCATTCCATTTATTGATGTCCTCCTCCCTTCTTCTCCCCTTCCCACCCTTCTCCTCCATTTGGCTTTGCTCTCTTTTTTTTTTTCTTCCCTTTCTTTTTTGGGACACTTCAAATAAAGCTCTCTCTCCTAAGGAAGTATTTTGGGGTTTTTCGTTTTGTTTTTTAAAAGATTTTATTTATTTATTAGAGAGAGAGAGTGAGAGCATGAGCACTGAGTACGGAGAGGGGCAGAGGGAGAAGCAGACTCCTTGCTGAGCAGGGAGCCCCGTGCAGGACTCAGTCCAGAAACTCCAGAATCATGACCTGAGCAGAAGGCAGATGCTTAACCGACTGAGCCATCCAGGCGCCCCTAAGGAAGTGTTTTGTATCTTGTTCTCGATAACACTCAGGTAACTTCTATCTGCTGTTTTTTCGACTGGTTTCCAAAGGATCACTGTTTCACTTTCTCCAGTGTTCCTTCATGAAATCTGTTTTATTAACCTTTCCCCACTATGCTATGCCATCCGCATTCCCTTCTCCCTGTTTCCTTCTCTCACACCCAGGAAAGTTGGGCTTATGTTACCTGTTTGGGTTTTTCGTTGTGGGCCCTTAGAGCTGGTCCAGCAAACCTGCCTGGGCTTAGCAGCAAACCTGTGTCTGTTTTTATTACAAAGAGCAGACATAGCCCCATAGCAAAGACTTTCTGGGGGAGGAATTTTGTGTATGTGGTTTTCTGTACCAACTTTAATCTTTTGCTGACTCTTCAGACCGAACTGAATCAAACAAAACCACAAGACAACAACAACAGCAAAAGAAACTGACAATCTTTTTAACAGTAATATTCTTGCTCCCCTCAATTCTATTTTGTATCTGTATTCCCTTGCTCCAAAGGTTTATTGTTCTTTTTACTGAAATCATTAATACAACCAAAATATCTTTCTATTGTGGTCACAGTGCTTCCCATACCCAGAGTTTTATTCTCCAGCAGACTGAATTGCATTCTGAATTACCAGGACTGCCTTCCCAAAATACTTACCCTTTCCTCCTAATGCTGTATCCAAAGTAAATGCTTGTATTTTTTTCCTGGTAATGTGAGTGACCCATCAAACTGGTTGTTTCCTGGGATTTGAACCAAAAAGTTTCTTGCATCAAGAAAAAGCTCAGTAAATTTTTGTTGGATGAATGGACGAACCTTGATTTATGTCATGCCAGTGGTAATAATAATTAATATCTTCATCTCCACCAAATTACAACATCTTCACTGCAACATCTAGCATCTACTTGCTTTGGGCTGAGGACACAAAACACATTTAGAGGTGTTATCTAGTCAGAGTAGCTGTGTGTAACTTGGTTTTTCTTCAGAATAATTTAGATTTCAGGACTCCCTTCTACCAGGATTGCAGATGCTTTCTTTCAGATACTTCAGGGTTCCCCTTTTCACTGAGGTCGTTTCTAAAAATTAAGGTTGTAATGGACACTGTCCTTAACCGATAGAACTCCCCCACCCTCCTTGTTAACAAAATGCTGATCGTCTGGCTGCAAAGTGCCCAGCTTCGTCTCCGTTTCTTTGAGTCCTCTGCAGCTGGGGTAACTAATTCTGGCCAATGAACATAAGAGGAAGCCAGCTGGAACTTTCTAGGAAAGCTTTTGCTTCCACGTGACCTGATGCTGGCTCCTCCTCTCTCCTCCTTCCTGCTTTGATCTCAGATGTGATGCCTGGAGCTGCGGCAACAATCTTGTGACCATGCCAGCCAGGCCCTAAATTGCAAATACATTATCGAACTGTAGAACCAATTTGAGTATTCTTCTGTTTTTGGACTTCCTATTCTGTAAGAAAAATACATGCCTCTTTTAAAAGTCCCTGAGGTTGTCTTTTATGCTACTTGCAGCTGAATATATCCTTAAATGACACAGGAGGATTCCACAGTGCTATGGATGTGAGGATGCTACCGTTTTTAGTCACTAGCATCCCATCTAGACCTCCATTGTCATTTCACACAGGCCATCATTGAGATCCCTTTTATCCAGCTAATGGCTATTTCAAACCCTGCTGTTTTCTATTCTAGTTTTTGCCGTGATGGTATTGGTGGTGGTGGCAAGGGTATCATGTGTTTTGGTATCATTCTGGGGTATGAGGATATTTGCAAAACCAGTCATAGCTCTGCTGGGCTATTGTAATGGTGGCTCCTATTTAGCCCCCGTAGGCATTCTTGCTCTGTGTAGACCCTTTCCGCATTGACTCTAGGCTTGATCTCACGACTTGCATCAGCCAATGGGACATTAGCAAGCATAGTGCAAGTAGAGGGTCAATATGCCATGTGCGCTGGGGCTTGTCTGCTTGGAATGTTCCCAGCCATGATGGTCTGAGAATCCCGGCCCCATAGAGAGGCCAGTGGAAAAGAGGGGAGGCACTCAGTCGACCCTCAGCCAAGCAACCAGCCAACAGCTGGCACAAGTTGGCAGCCATTCGATGGAACCAACTTGGGTGTTCCAGCCCAACTGAGCCTCGAGCTGAACCGTGTAGAGCAGAAGACTTGCCTAACTGAGCCCAGGCAACCCACAGACTCATGAGAGATAGTAAAATGCCCGTTAATTTAAGCACTAAGGTTTGGGATGGTTGGTTACATAGAATAGATAACGGGAAAAGTTTCTTTCTTCCTAGATATGCCATGAGTTAAAGAATTGCAGTATTATAATGACTAGGACAGCTGTCAAATTAGGAAAAAAGAGAAGTATTTGCTTTTGCATTTTTGCTGCAAGTCCCAGATACAATTTTTGTGTGTATGGGACGCAAGAAGCCCAATACATTATAAGCCAACTCAAAACACTACATTTTCTATTTAATTCTACTTAGCATTTATATAGTGCTCATTATCACAGAATATAGGTGCTTTACAATGTTATTATTTAGCATTTATATAACACTTTTTGCTTTTAGCGTATGTTATAAATTATTTTAATTTTTCTATTTGCAAAGTACGTTAGAGTCATTTAAATTTTAGAATTATTTCATAACCCTCTTTGTGAAAGAGAAAATGTATAACCAATATTGAGCGCACTTTATATCTTCCCTGAGAATGTGCATATGTTGGCTATATAGAAAGCTGGATGTAGGGACGCCTGGGTGGCTCAGTCGATTAAGCATCTGCCTTCGGCTCAGGTCATGATCCCAGGGTCCTGGGATCGAGCCCCACATCAGGCTCCCTGCTCAGCGGAGAGCCTGCCTCTCCTTCTCCCTCTGCCTGCCTCTCTGCCTGCTTGTGCTCTCTCTCTCTTTGTCAAATAAATAAATAAAAATCTTTAAAAAAGAAAAAAGAAAGCTGGGTGCAAGGCAAGGAATAGAAATGTAGCATCAATACAATTGCAACAAAGGCCACACCAGAAAAATCGGCATTGAAAAAATGAGTCCCAGCCAATTGCTCCCTTCAAGCAATATTTGATACAAATATCCCAGAAGCCATAAATATCTTTGTACAGCAATTCAAGCGGGAGGCATTGCACTGTGGTAGATCAGAGCAAGGCTTTGGAATGCCACAAAGAAGTCTTCAAACTTTCTGACGATTAGCTTTTCATCCGTAAAATGGATATCCGTTTCATAGGGTGACTGTGTGCATTAATTGCGCTAACATGAGTAAAAATACTTTATGTAGGCCTGATCTGCTGAAAGGGATCAGACCTTTAGAGCTAGACCACTAAGACTGTATTAAGATTATTATTAAGATCTTATTACTTAGATCTTATTACTTATTATTAGATCTTATTAGTAAGATCTAATTACTCCTAGGATTATGTACTAATTGAGAATTAATTTCTTTTTTCTTTTTTTTTTTTAAGATTTTATTTATTTATTTGACAGAGAGAGAGAGAGATCACAAGTAGGCAGAGAGGAAGGCAGAGAGAGAGGGGGAAGCAGGCTCCCCGCTGAGCAGAGAGCCCGATGCGGGGCTCGATCCCAGGACCCTGAGATCATGACCTGAGCGGAAGGCAGAGGCTTTAACCCACTGAACCACCCAGGCGCCCCGAGAATTAATTTCTTTAGTGTCACAAAGTTGTCTTGGCTTGAACTATGAAGAAATGCCTTAGCCCTTTCAGCTCATGAAGGTGCCATTCAGGAACTTACCACTTTTCTTATAGTCTCCACAAATGATCACAAAGAGCGAATCCATGGCAGAGTTTACTATTCCTGTGATCTTCCTTGTCAGCCGGAAAGAGTCTCTGTCACTCCTGCTAAAGCGCATTCTTCCTAGCGGAGGAGGGTGGGGGGATGGGCTAGATGGGTGACGGGCATCAAGGAGGGCACATGATGTGATGAGCGCCGGGTGTTATAGTCAACTGATGAATTATTGAACTCTACATCTGAAATGAATGATGTACTCTATGTCGAATATTGAATTTAAATTTAAAAAAAATAAAGTGCACTCTTCTTTATTGTTATGAAAGGACATGTGGTTTAGGAATTCTCCACAGAGGGAAGCAGGGGGCGTCGGGTGGGCATTCTGGTGAACTGGGACCACCATGCTATTCCCTGGGAAGTATGGAGTTTTCTTACTTAACAGCAGGGTCACCTACACAATACTTCCCTCTTCCTAACAATGCCTGCAGTGGCCTTGGCCATTAAGATTTCCTACTGCCATCGTTCTTTTGTTTCCCGCAAAAAGGAAGTTGAGGAATGTCTGCTAGACAGCTGGTTACATCTTCTTAGTGGCAGAGTTATAATCCGAACTCAATCTTATATTCTGGAAATGTATGTTCTTTACAGAGCTTCAGAAAGAGTTTTCCCATACATTCATATATTTTGAAATTATACAATTATCTATATACATGCATTGCCAAATGATCAGTCTGATTTCTCAACCGTTCACTCAATTTGCTTGGACCATAGAATTTAGGGGCTTGGTTTCCTAAGAGAAATTCATATTTTCAGCTTGTTTGCAGATAAAGCAAGGCAGATACCTGGGTTTTAAAAATGGTTTGCGCTCCTGAATGCTTTCACACTTAAAAAAAAAAATCTTCAAAACCAGAAGTTAAATAGAATGACAAGGTAGAAACTATCACGTTATCTCTTTTTTTTTCTTTTCTTTTTGAGATTGTTGACCAAAGGTGGACAATTTTCTAAAATTCATGTACACTTTCAAAATGAAATGTAAAATACTGGGTCCATGCATCTGTTTCAGAAAGACTGGCTATCTTTAGAAGGAACATTTTTTTTTTTATTACTTTCATAGTTCTGTCTCTGTTTTGAAATGTGTTGGCCCTGAAAAGCTGTGGAAACACTTAATTTGAATAGTTTGTCGATTCTTTTTTTTTTTTTT
>CM052883.1:13311968-13349160 GCA_028534135.1 Potos flavus | reverse complement strand
AACTGGGCAGTTCTAGGCTTCCTCCCATTGGCAGGGGCTGCTTTTCCCTGTCTTACTATGAGTTCTCCCCGGATGCTAGTAGTTCACTATTACTCAGTAACTAGTGATATGTGTTTATTTATTCAACTGACTTTTATTGAGGAACTGCTATGTGCTAGGAATATAATCGTGGTCAAAGCAGACATGGAATCTTTTGGAAATTAGAGCCACAGTGGGTAGAAGAGAGTTGGCAACACATTAATTAAAGAAAAAAAACGAATTTAATTACAAGCTGTGATAGCTATTATGAAAGAAAAGTGCAGAGTTGTCAGAAGGTATAACCACAGAGCTAACCTAGCCTATACAGTCAGAAATTGACGTCTGAGCAAAAATCGAAAGCATACATGGGAATTAGCTGGGTGAAGAAGGTGGAGATGGATGGTGGGAAGGGTGTTCTGGGTAGACTGAATATCATCTGCAAAGGCCCTGGGGCAGAGAGACTTTGGAGAAACTACAAGAAGGTCCATCTCAAAGCTCTTTCCAAGTCTATTCTTGGACCAAACAATATTTTTCACAATATTCAGCATTCCAAATAATGAATTTTAAAACCCAATGGGCTGTTTAGAAGCCAGTTGGCTTTAGCAGAAGAAAGCTGCCATATAGTTTGTAAGAGTTGATGCCGTAATGGTTTATTGATGACCCAGTATTCGAGAATTAGCGGTCTGGTGTTTGACTTCGGAAAGGGGGCGCATTCTTACAGGTGATTGCTGGATCGAAATAACGTTCATAGTTTGTAAGAGTTGATGCCATAATGGTTTATAAGAAGCAATGGTCTCATTATCTGGGAATTCATCAAAATTTCAATGTTTCCATTTGAACCCAGAACCTTGGTGTTTTCACACAGAATGCTTAGCCCGTTCCATCCTCTCGCCCCTCATTTTTTAATTACTTTTTTGTATTGTGTCTCTCATTAAATCCCTAGACCATCTGAGGATAAGGTTCTCTCCTATCCATCGTCACAAGTCCCCTAGTACCTTGGCGTTTAGTGGATTTCACTGGTGTAATTAACATTTCTTGAGCCATGTGCCCAGTAGTGTTCCACACAAGGATATGAAATCTAAAACGATGGATCTCCACCCTCAGGGAGTTTAGAGTTATTGAAAGAATCTGAGCCACCATGTTAAAAAATAACACATTTTTGGGCTACTTTAACAAATTAACACGACATAAATTTTGACGGTTGCTTCTCCTATGATAAAATAATCTTTATACTTCAGAGTCTAAGAAGCTACTTTTAATACTATTTTGGTTTTTTAAAATAAAGTTTGAAGATTACAAGATGGTATTACGGTTGTTAAAATCAAATGACTTAATTGTGATCCCATTTATAATTGATGCTTTCACCTTGGGGTATTTGAAAATGAGGTGCAATTCCTTTTATCTCTCCAATGGCAGCCCCCTTGTAATGCTTGTGTGAGCCCAAGACTGAGAATTAGGAGCTCTTCATTCGGCCCCTGACTCACCAGGTTACCCAACTTAACCTCGCCGTTTCCTCATCTGTAAAATGGGGATAATAGTACTTACCTCTCTCGCTGGGGTGTCATGAGTATTAATTAGTGTTTGTCGAGGGCTTTGAGATCTTCAGATGAAAGGCCCCGTGGAAACCCAATCTGAAGTCTTATTATTTAAAAGCCTCCTCACCTCCCACTTTCACTGAGCAGTGATTACCAATTATAGCCAACTCTAAATGGCAGTAATGGTGCATTCAGACACGACAAGGCAAGTTTTATTGGTCCATTAGGACATGCCTATTTGAGTGAATTAGTTTTGTGAAAATGGTTACTATGCCAAGGACTTTTATTTTAGGCAGTCGTTGGTCTTAATAGTTAAGAGTTAAATATTAAGCCATTTGGAAAGGCTGGTTTCGTGTTTCGATTGGGAAGATAGGCCTTCAGGACTGTTCCATTTACATCTAAAGAAGCTTAGGTATGTGGTTGGGTAGAACTTACCTCTCATAAAATGAAGTTATGTTTATATGGAAGGCTGACTTCGGTTTCTGAGAAACCGGCTGAATAGCGAAGACAATACTATCCACTTAATTAGGAAAGAAAGAGGCTTCTCCCACATGTAATTTTCTGGATTCCAATTTCAAAGGATTCATAACTTGTGAAAAAAATTAATTCTCTCATTAGAACCATATTTAATACATGGCAGCAAGTTAAATCAATTCTTGGTACCTTTTTTTTTTTTAAACTCTGTTGCGGATCTGTATTGATGACCCAGTATTCGCGAATTAGCGGTCTCGTGTTTGACTTCAGAAAGGGGGCGCGTTCTTACAGGTGATTGCTGGATCGAAATAATGTATGTTCTTTGAAGAACTAAAGCACCATTAATTTATCTTGTTTGAGGTTTATTTGTTTCTTGATCTGAAAATGCTTAGTATTTTCCTGGTTCAATAAAACAGCTAATTTCTTCTTCTGGAAGCACAGTATTAGCTAGATAAGTCAAAAAGCTATCTGAGTTGTGAACACGATGATCTTATCTAAACCTGAGATGACGCGCGCATATTTTCATGACCACAAGTTTCTTTTTAAACACACACACACACACACACACACACACACACACACACAAATTCCATAAAAGCCAGGATTCCTCAATCAGGGCAGAATCGTGTGTTTTTAATTTGTCTAAAAGGCAAGACAGAAAAGGATGAGGTGAAAGGATTTTACCAAGTTTTTTTTTTTCATGTAGAAAATAATAAACTATTTTCCTATCGTGTAGATCACAAGGTAACGTTTCATCATGAATTCATATCGTGTTTGTAAACACTATATGAGCTCATTTAGATTCATTCCTAATTTGTGATAATTTGAGTGTGAAGAGATGTAAAAACACCATTGTTCTGCCCGTGAAAACAGAGTTCCTTAAATAAATTCATTGTGTAAACAAGGGAAACACTTTCTTTACTTAAGAGTGAGGCCTAACGTTGTCTAGGGCCTGAGAAACCAGTTAGTGGCATTGTTGGCATACAAAGAACATGCCAATTATGAACGATTCTTATCTAGCTATTAACAGACTTAGCAGTCACTCCTTAGCACTTAGAGCCCATTATCCTGACCATAATTTTGCTGTTTGCTTACTAAAACACACAGACACACAGACACACACACACACACACACACACACACACACACACACACGTATCTTTTAAAAAAATCACAGATTTAAGTGATCTAATGAGTTTTCGTCTACGTCTATTTCATTATTTAAAAAAAGCTTTCCTTTAAAAATCATGAAATTCCTGAAAATCATGTATTCACTCATTCAACAAATACCACACCACTGAGAATGCCATTGCCCCTGCTGGAAGGGGGAGGGGATAAAAGACTACCACAAAAAAATTGTTGTGTAGTGTGACATAGGAGAAGAATCTTATTTATTCCGGTGAATTCTGGGGAGGACAGGCAGTAGAAACGGTGGTACCAGACTGCGTTTTTTCTGGAAAAAATAGTGTGAAGTTGTGGGAAGGAACTGAAAGGGGACAGGAAGGAGGAGAGTGCAAACAAATGCAGGGGTGACTGAAATGCCAAGAGAGCTCGGGTCAAAAATAGTCCGGGTCATGCCAACCAGGTTTCATCCCCAAGGTGACTGGATGTGGTTGGAGGGCTTTAGCAGGGTGGTGTGTTCAGACGCAAGTTTAGAAAGTTCTCTCAGGTGGCCCTGCCCTGGGCCTTCCAGACCTGGCTCGTCAGCGGAAGGACTAAATGACACAAAATGAAGGCAAACACCATTTATTTTATTTGCTTTTGTAAAGTTAAACATTAAACATTAAAATCAAAAGCATTTGAAAAGACGAACTAGCCCCATTTTCCTTCACACCCTCACTAAAAAAAACTTTACTTCCGCTTCTTTTTATGTTTCCCTTCTAGTCTTTCATTAAATCCAAGCAAATATGAATATGAGTTCCTTTATTCCCTTTCTGAGCCCAAGGGCAAAAGATTATAGTCACTATTCTGCACCTTGCTTTTTGTTGTTGTTGTTTTGGGGGGTTTTGTTTTTAGGTTTTGTTTTTGTTTTTTGTTTTTTTTTTAGATTTCATTTAGAAGGAGCAAGCTTGGGAATCTATATTTTATAAGGCTCCTCACTGATGCTGATAATCAGTTAGAAACCACCCCCCTATGGGATGGTTTGAAAGCATACAGGTTTGGAAGCAGGAAGCTGGGTTGGAGGCAGTGGGAATGGAAAGGAAGGTACACTTTCAGAGGTATTCAGGATCCCTAGTATGGGAAATTCATCCTGCATCAGGATAATATTTCAAAAATATTCATCCCAGGTGTGTTCTATTCCTGGCAAGTCGGGTTTCACAATTACAGCCTCAAACATGGGTAAAGGGTCGGTATTGCCAAGGGAAGGAATTGGACATGGGGCAGGGGAACGTTGGCTAGGTAGAGAAAGTTCAGGCAGAGGGGGGCCTTGGCTCCACTCCCTCCAGGGTGGCAGAAGAGGGCCTGGGTTTGGTCCCCAGGGTGTCTCTTAGTCAACTATTGTGTGGGGGCAAAGAAGGCACCCCAGAGTCTCCAGGAGCCCGTGGAGGGGTGCATATGTCGGCTATTGGACTGCCTGCAAGCTTCATATATAATTACTGCACTGGGGAGATAGGTCCCTGATCTTGAGGTCTCCCAAGTGGACCACCCACAACAGAGACCAAAGGGGGTCACAGCCATATCTTGAGACTGTCACAGTACCCAGAGGTCTGAGATGGGTTCCTCGACAGGAAAGGAGGGCTTTCCTGCCAATGGAATGGACATGGGGTTAGGAAAGGACGAGCACTGATAGACCCAAGCCCCCAGTTTTTCCTGTCACCTTGATGTACACACAGAGCTGCCATCTTGGATGGGAGGAGAGGGAAGGATAGGAAATCTGGAAAAGTGAGCATCTATCCACAGGAGACCAAGTTACCTTAAACAGATGCTTAAGTTAGTGGGTCCGGCTGAGTTTACTCATATTGTCAACAATGAAGAGCAGATCAATTATAAAGGGGGAAAAAAGAAGTGATTTTTTTCCCCTTGTGCATCTAGCTAATATAAGTGTACTTCCAATGCCCCTATAACACCATTCACATTTTTTATAGTACATGGGATTTCATACTTTCCCCAAGACCAGAGCATTCAAAGATGGCTAAGAGAGTTTTTGCCCAAGGCTGAGAAAAGTGCTAGGAAAATATGCAGGTCAAACAATAATTGAGTTGATTACAGGTACTTTTATTAGCCCTATTTTTTCTGAAGGTGGGAATTAAGGCTCTCACAGAGTTACAAGGGCAATTACGTGGGACTAGTTCTGGAGCTCTGCTCATGAACTTGGGCTTTCATTCCTTAAGACCATTCTCTTCCTATTGATGATTTTGGTGGTGTCTTTAGTCTACTTTAGTATTTTACTATGAAAGCTCAGAGGATATAAGTTATTTGATATAAGTTATTTGATCACAAGGTTCACGTGGTTCTGAGGTAAATGGCTTAATTGTACAGTATTTTTTATTAGGTATAATTGTTAGATTTTGCATTACATAATTTGGTTGCTGTTGCTCTTCAATAAGGACCTTTAACAGTAATATAAGCCATGAGTATATGGTGATGCTGACCTTGAACCATCAGATGTAAAGATTATTGAACCAATAAAACATGCCCTAAGTTCTCCTGTTACAGACGTTACTTTTTTTTTTTTAGGAAAAATAATTTTAAGAAAAAGTGGAAAAATAAAAACTATTTAAAGTAATATTCTTATTAGAGGACCAATAATTCAGAGAAAAAATAAGAGACAATTATGAAATAAAACACGACAAGTCGAGAATTTGCTACAGAGAAAAAAGATGGACTGGATATTATTACATACAATTGTTGAATTTTGATGTCGCTCTTTCCATACAGGCACTTTTCAGTTTTCAGTTCTCCTTTGGAAAAATACGTTTTGTTTCTGAATTTCTCTCAGCCTGGGATCTCCTCCTACCTTCGCTTCAACCTTTCCTCGCGTTTCTCAAAAGCAAAGCTCTCGCAGAGGCTAAGTCTGCATTTTCAATTTGTTTCTGGTAAAGGAAAAACAAACAAAATTTTAGCTGTTTAAAATGAGTGAACGTTGCCGAGATGCCCAGAAAGTTCTCTGGACATGGATTAGGGGAAATTTTACACAGGTAGCATTTCAGAGACTTCTCTTAGCCTGTGGGTTTTCACGATGGATTTTTCCTTTTCAATCCACTTTCGGAACCTTGGGGTGGAGATGGGGAGAAGCTGAGCTCCTCGTCAAAACAATTCCCTGGGAGAGAAAATGGTGTTTGGGGAATCTCTGCTCCTGGGCCAGTTTCTACAAGTTGGGCAGAGGCCCCCCACCACACAAGGAAATGAACGAAGTATTTGCCCGCCATCTTTGTGGGAGCTGATTCATATTATAACTAATATTTATTGTCTGTTATTTGCCAGACCTTTCGTGAGCGCCGAGGACACGGTGGTGAGCACAGAACGGTGTGTGTTAAGTTCACGTTTGATGAATCGAAAATCAGATTTTAAGCCGGAAGCATCGACTCTCCCCTAATTTGGGAGGAAAGAAAATGTGGCTTCTTTTTTAAAACATAATTTCTAAGACGTCCAAATTTCCATCTTCTTTGCTAGCTCACACGTTCCACCTGGTGATCGTGGGAGAACCATTTATTTCCTTTGGGCCTTAGTTTCCTCATCTAAAATTAGGGAATTCGTTGGAACAGAAGATCTCCAAGGGGGTCTCAAACTCGTATGAAATAGAGTCACTGGAAAGCTTGATAAAGCACATCAGGCTGGCCCCCACCGACAGAGTTCTGATTCTGATTCCAAGAACGTATGAAAGTCATCTTGATTTCGGGGTCCAGGCCTTATTTAATTTACTATGAAGTGATAACCCAGCTCCCCTCAGCTGAAACTTTCAGTTCTTCCTCCTCCCCCATCTCTTCCTGTCTTCCTGGCAGATCTTACCCATCTTTGAGGAGAGGAGGGCAAGACTATCTCCCCTGCGCAAATCGGGCAGGGATGTTGGTGAGTGGCTGGGCTCGTGAAATTCTGGCCAGGTCGTTGAGTTTGTATATAAACACACAGGTTGTCAAAGTCTATCTGGGGGCTCCCTATATAGATATTTTGATGTCTTTGTGGAGGAGGCCAACTCTGGAATGAACCCTTACCCATGCCACATGTGATAAGAATTTAGTGAAATCATTGTGACCAAGGCAATGTCCTCTGGCTTCTTGTTTTGGTCTGTGATTTCCATCCTTGTGTAGCATTTCCCGTACCCAGTCATCATCGCCTTGGTCAGCACCTGACACGAAAAACCTTGGCTCTCCCCATGGGAAGGCCAGGGGAATCTTGAACCCTGAACAAGTGGTGGTGGCTTGTTCTTGGTCTCCTGGATCAGGTCCTATCGGGCTGTCTTAGACTCTGGGTGAGGCGATAGCAGCGGGGTCTCCTCGTGGCCCCCCCGTACACCCAAAGCTGCCATAAGTCCTCAGTCAGCCCACGTCTGGCTGCACCTGTCACCCTCAATTTTATACTATTCCTTCCTAAATCTTCATCAGGCCATGTATCTATCAATCGCAATATACATGATACTGATTATAGTATCTCATCTCACTATTCTGCTTTTAAACAGGGAGGAGCCGTGGGATCCTGAGTTTAGAAATCATATATTTGGGGGATTTTTAACTATATCTGAGAGCACTACAGTGAAGAGGGTATCTTTGGGGCTGCCAAGGATGGTAAAATGGAGCAGATTGGACAGACCCCTCACTGAGCTTATCTTTGTCTGTCTTGGATATTAAAGTTCTACATAGGATTTTGTCTTTAAAAAGTTAAGTAGCTTTAAAAAAAAAAAGTTAAGTAGCTTTAAAAATAGCAGTTTAGAAACCACTACCACTAATTTGGTGTAAGATCTCATCGCACAATTGGGAAATCAGACTCAAGAAATTAGCCCAAGGTGACACAATTACAGTTAGCTCAGCAGAAGATGTGGCCTCTACAAGTTCGGGTAATTTGCATTTTTGTAAGTCTGGCCTCCAGACCCGGGTGGTGTGACTAGCATTTATTTGCAGATTCCTTATTATTTCTTTATTCACCTCAGATTCACATAAAAAGAACCATTTTCGAGTGTATGATCCAGGGGCATTTACTACACTTGCAATGTTGTATAACCATCACTTCTGTCTTGTTCCAGCAAATTCTAGTCGCCCCAAAAGGAAACCCCAAGCCCGTTAATCACTTTGTTCCCATTCTCCTGCCACCCCTAGCAGATCACAGATCTGCTTGCCATCTCTGTCATCTTCCCTGTTCTGGACATTTTATAGGAGTGAAATCATACAACATGTGGCTTCATTCACTAAACATCATGGTTTCAGGCTCACGGCAACATAGCACTTTATGGGTCAGCACTTATGACTGTTGATGGTTGAGTAATAGCTCACAGTGTGGCTCGCTCACATTTTTGTTTGTTGTAGTTTCCTTATTGTTATTTTCTCTTCTAAGTTACCCTCTTCTCATTCCTGGGAGTATGTTGTTGATAGCCCTGCTCCCCTGGGAAGGGAACGAATAAAGGTAGCAGCTAAATTACTGCACTCAAGGCCTTGTCCTTGGTTGTCCAGTGGCGACTACTGGTCCCTGTAGCATCCAGCTGGCACTGACCTTGAATCAGCCCTTAATCGCCCTGTGCAATTCCCTCCGCTGTAAATGAGATGACTCCTCCCTACACTCTCCACAGGTAATAATGAGTTAACGCTCATTAAAAGCTTTGAGGTTCTCAGATGTGAGACGCCATATGTCATATGTAAATATGATGTAGCAATATAATAAGCATCCACCAGGAGCTCGGGTGGCTTTTTCTAGTTACCTTTTTACAAAATGACAAGCATCAGTGAACTTTCCCAGGCATGCTGTATGTGCTCTTCCTCTTTGCTAGGCAGCGTGGGGTACCTGCAAGGGCTCCTGTCCCAGCTCCTCCAGCCCATCAGATGCTCATCAATTCTTGAAAGAACTGTAGGGTATCAAAAGCTACCGAGCACCATCATTTGCTAAATGTAAGACATTCAGTTGCATAATCTCCTTTGAGCCTCACCGCGGCTCTAAGGATATAGATGTTATACAATTTGAATGGGAGGCATGAGAGGCTCAGTGAAATTATGTGACTTGTGCAGAGTCCCAAATTTCAAAGCCAGGAGCCAGCAGAGGTAAGACCCATTTCAGTCATGTGAAGACTTTACACTCTACTTCATCCCCTGAGTTGACAGGTTCCTGTCCTGAGAAGGTCTGAACAGCCACGCTGGATGTGGGGTATCTGCAAAACCTTGGGCGAAAATTGTAGAACAGAATGGAAGAAGCAAACTGTATTGGGTTGAAGAGTGTCCTCCCTCCCCCAAATTCACATCCAACCAGGACCTCAGAATGTGACTTTATTTGGAAAAAAGGTCTTGGTGGATGTAGTTAAGACGGGGCATACTGGTTTAGGTTGAGCCCTAAACCAAATGGTTGGTACTTGATGAGAGAAAGGAGAGGGCGATTTGGACACAGAGGCCCACAGAGGGAAGATAGCGAGTGATGACGGGCAGAGTGGAGTGGCGCAGCTACAAGCCAAGTAACACCGAAAGTTGCTGGCAATCACTAGATGTTAGGAAGAGGCAAGCAATGATTCTTCTCTAGAGCCTTCTAGAGTCTTCTGCTGAAAACTTCATTTCAGACTCCCAACGTCCAGAATGTGAGCCAGTAAGTTTCTAGTGTTTTAAGTCAAGTTTGTGGTAATGTTATAGCAGCTCTTGGAACCCAATGCACAAGCCTTTCTCCATAAGTTTGTGCATGGATTCTTTCAACGGACTATTAATCTCATGGAGTTACAACTGAATGAAAAGGTTTTGAATGAAACTGCTCAGATGGCCAAATTAATGGAAAACTGAAACTTTCTGGAAAAAAATTCATTGCACCTGCATATCCTTTAGCTACATGGTTATGATGTTTGTTAAGAAATGTTGGTGTACGGGTGCCTGGGTGACTCAGTCAGAGAAGTATCTGCCTTCTGCCCAGGTCATGATCTCGGGGTCCTGGGATGGAGACCCACATCGGGCTCCCTGCTTGGTGGAGAATCTGCTTCTTCCTCTCCTTCAGCTGTTCTCTCTCTCTGTGCCAAATAAGCAAATAAAATCTTTAAAAGAGAGAGAGAGAAATGTTGATGTAAGTGGGAAAAAAATAAAGGACTAAAATGACATATATTCATAACTAATGGGATTAAAGGGATAGGCTAGAGACAATAGATTTGTTCGAAGGGAAGTGAAAACTACTAGTGTTTGAAACAGTCTATACAATTAAGGAGGAGAATGAGCTGAAAACAAAATACTCAAGGCATATATTAAAGAACAAGAAAATGTAAAAACTCGTCTGAACTTAATATCTTGATTACCGCATATTTATCAAGACTAGTTGCCTGGTTAATGAGCCTGGAAATAGAAGGTAAACTGGATTTTTCCTCTTTGAGACAACTCTATATAGATTAATTAAAGGCAAATACAATTCCTCGTAGTAACATAGATTAGCTATGGGGACTTTTTGGCTGATCCGTGCTTGTGTTGCTTTTTATTAATGTCTTCATCCTACTCTTTACTGCTGAAGCCTATGGCTGAAAAAAGTCTAATTTCCAAGCTAAGGGTTGAGTAGCTGACCATGATTTTCATTCAGCAGAGCAGAAAAGAGTAGAGGATGGTGACCTGAAGGTCTGATTTCTGTTTCAAATTCTCATCAACTAGTCTGTAGCCTCAGGTAAGACCCCAATCTCCCCAAGTCCTAATTTTCTCTTCTGTTCTATGAAAGTGCCGAGCCTCAGGATGTGTAAAGTATGTGCATATGCTAAAATGCCCCTTCCAGGCAAATGAAGAAGCCAAGAATGATAAAGTTGCTACAGAACACACAGGGGTTGGGGTAAGGGCCAGACCGAAGGGTATGGGTGAATGTATTCTTCATTCTAAGTGGAATTAAGGATTTAAGATGAAGTTTCACAAAAGTCTAAGAATATTCAGCAAATGAATTCTAGCCATTAACTTGATGATACTCCATTCACTGTTGTACATACAAGTCCAAAAGATGTATCACATACCTGTGATAGCTATCCTGCATTAGAAGAAACTGACATGAGTAAAAATGACACTCTCAAGGAAACAGATTAATGCATTGATATGTTTTACCAAAACATCTGACCTAAACAAAAACTGCAGTCCAAAAACAGTGAGAAGAGAGCAAGACCTATGCACTTAGTAAAAGGAAAGGAGGTTATTTTTATAATCTTCCGTGCATAGATACATGCATATAGAACTTCCAAAATGCCTTGCTTTTGGTAGATGCTCAAAAAAGATTGTTTGGATGAATAAATGCTTGCCTTTTCATGACACCATTTTCCCCTCCTCTTCCATTTTTGGTTTGTTTTCATTTTTATTTCATTGGGTTTTGCTTTGTGTTGTGTTTTAGACTTAGGAGAAGCATCTTAAGAAATGGATTGCCCAGACACCTTCCTACTCCTTCCTTCACAGTTCCAAAGCCACCCAGTCAGCTAAGCTTTCAATGAACCACATGGAACTCTTCCATTAACAATTCACAAGACTTCATTTTTAAAATAAAAGCATGTCTGTTCATCCCAAATGCAAACTAAGAAAAAAACACCAATTCAATTTTTCCTTTAGGTCAAACCAACACTGAAAATCATTTGTCAGGGTTACATTTTGGTAACATTAAAAGCTGCGGGGTGCCTGGGTGGCTCGGTTGGTGGAGTGTCCGACTCTTGGATTTTAGCTTAGGTGGTGATCTTGAGGTCCTGGGATCAAGCCCTGCATCAGAATCCCTGCTGAGTGGGGAGTCTGCTTGCCTCCCTCTCTCTCTGCCCCTTCCCCTGTTCACATGCTCTCTCTCGCTCTCAAATAAATAAATAAATCTTAAAAAAAAGAAGTTGAGGTTAAGTATAGGTTGCATTTGGGTGAGAAAGGACAAAGTTTCATTTTCTCAGTAGAACTGTTTTTATGGGAAACTCTTGTAGCTGAGATTTCTTCAGCAATCACATCTAACATAATTCCTGAATTACATAGAATTTCTATCCTTTGACGTTATCAATTTATAGTATCTTGGCAATCACAGGCCATTCAGTGTAATGGAAAAGAGCTTAGAGTTAGAATTTGGTAGGAGAGCTTGTCATTTACCCCTTTTGTGCCATTCTATCTTACACCTGTTTGATTATTGTCATCATTGACAGTGGTTCTGTCCCTTTCCTGGACACTGTAACTATTCAGTCCATGAGAATGATCATCATAATAATTATAAAAAGAGCTTTCAGATCCGTGGATGAAAGGCATGGGATAAATACATAGGCATTATGATTATCAATCATGATTGTTATTATTATGATTGCTGGCCATTATTATAGTTTTATTGAAACCTCTCAGGAGTAATGGCCATGCTGGTGATCTTGAAGTTTTTTAAGAACAGGATTCTTTGCTCTTTTATCAGTTTTAGTTGATCTAGAGCTTCGTTTAAGCTATTAAGGATTTAAGTCAATTGAATTATTGGAGCTTAGTGAAAATAGCTCCAGCACAGCTGGAGGGTAAATCATATCCGTTTTTATGAACCAGATGAAAGATAACTCTCAAAAAAGAAGTGAAAAGCTCTATTTATGCTTCTCCTATCACTATGCTGGGACAGAACATTTTCACTCTGTGGAAATCAACCATATTATAAAGAGCATAATTCGGCGAAAATACATTCTGTTGATGGTTTATAGATGTTGACTCTAGGTTAACTATATTATATATATCTAATTCAATGAGCCAGTTTTAATGGAAATTATCCATTTTTCCATGTTTCTATATTTCTAGGTTATTTATCAGTCAGTCTACAGAATGATGGATAGTTAATGTACAAGTACTTTCTACCCTCAGTGATTCGTAGTCTAGAAGGAGAGAAGACAAATAAGTCAATAATTCCAATACCTTATGCTATGTACTGTGATAGAAATACACTAGCACACTAATGGAATTCAGAGACAAATCACCTAAACTATGGGGTGGGGTGCCCGGTGCAAGGAGATGGTGGGAAGGGAAGAGGGAGAGGAAGAAGTTCACAGAGTAGGCAGACCACCTAATGAAAGATGAGCTAGAGTTAGCTAGGGAAAGAAGAATGATAAATTTTATGATGTATTTGAAGAGATTTGGTGTGTCTGGAGAATAATGAGACTTTGAGGAAATGAAAGGGAGACTGGTCAGGCGATATGGACCAGAACACAAGAGCTTTGTATGCCATGCCAAGGAGCTTGGATTTTGTCTTAGAGGTAGTAACGATCCTTACATTAGTTTAAGTGGAGGCTTAGAGAACATTGTTTGAGAAAGACCATCTCAATGGTAAAGGATGGACCAAAGAGGGTGGGAATGGAGAGAGATTGAGAGATACATATAGAAATATTTGGGGGAGTAAAATCAAATAGAGCTTGGTGATTAATTGGAGATGGAAGTCAAGGGAAAGGGAGGACCTAAGATGACTAACAGATTTCTGGCTTGCATGACCCCAGGCATGATGGTGCCCCTCACCGAAATGGAGAATACATGTGGAGGTGCAGGATTTAGGGAAGATGATAAATCTTATTTTTTAAACGTTGAGGTGGTAGTGTGGTAACTGACTTCTTGGTTCATTTCCTCCACTCACTGCAGTGAGGATGGTGGGAGAGAGGAAGGAAAGACAACTGTAGGCAACTTTACCAAGAAACAAAGACAGTTTGACTCTTTTTTTCACTAAAAAGATTATTATTTAATGCTGAGTAGATACTGTTCTCATGTCTTTAAGATTTATCTTGACAACTAAGAGATATGCCAACAAACTTGAATTGAGAAAAGGAAAGAATAAGAATCAAAACAAAAATTAAATTATATTGAGTTTCAATATACAAATGCAAGTGCTGTAAACACTTAGACACCCATGGTGGGTGGCAGTTTCTGCACTAAGATGTCTGTCCTATGTGGCAATATCACGGCAGGCTGTGAAAAGAACAATGGGAAACACAAGCTGCAAGTTTCAGTTCTGTCATTGACCATTTGCATGATTTAAAATAAGGAAAGCTGTGGGCACTTGGTTGGCTCAGTCAGTTAAGTATCTGCCTTTAGCTCAGGTCATGATCTTGGGATCCTGGGATGGAGGCTGAGTGGGAATCCCTGCTTAGCAGGAAGTCTGCTTCTCTTTTTCCCGCTGCCTCCCCCTCCCCTACTCTGCTCTCTCTCTCAAATGAATAAATAAATAATATCTTTTTAAAAAAATTTAAAAGTAAAGCAAACTGTCTGAGGTGACAAGGGATCTTAATAACCTTCTTCCATATCTATACTTAATAATTTTATAGTCTTTCCAAAATACAAGCTTCCGTAAAAGTTAACAAGCACCTATAGCCCAAGTTCAAATCCTGGCTTTACTACTTTTCAGCTATACGACTTGGACAAGTCATTTAACTTCTTGTATCATGGTTTCCTCATCTGAGAAATAGACATCAAAAAAGTAATTACCTCATCGGATCATTGTGAGGATTGAATGATTTAAATGTATACAAAGTTCTGAGCACAGCACCTGGCATATTATAAGTTTATATACGTGCTAACTTTGATTGTTACCATCATAAACCATTATCTCTCCTGAGGAGCCCACATTAATTGGCTGAGTATTTAAAAACTTAAGAAGGTAAAACAGTTTTTTTTTTTTTCAGTCAAATATAGTTGTAGCTTTTAACTGATTAGAAAAACATAATAAAATTTCATAAAAGGCCATGACTTAATTATTTGTGCTCTGAAGTCTGTGCCTTCTCCTAAAATCAAATAGGGTTGCCTACAAATATCTTGAGGGAAGAACGCAGACTTGAGGGGAAAATCTGTTACTGTCTAAATGTATTTAAAAGAGAAAACTTTGGCAAAGTACCAGTGAAAAAGTGGTGAGGGACTGTGACACGTATGAAGGTCTACTTCCTTAGAAGAATATTACAAAACATGGGTAAGGAAGAGAAATGGGAGTTTTGAAAGAGAAAATAAAGCCAAGGGAGAGATTGTCATTGGAGTTTTGGAGGCAAGGATTCCTTTTCTTAGATATCTAAGGGATTTAGGAGATGACACAAGCTTTAGGAAGGCAAAAATGAAGAATAAGTGGAAGGATCACTAATTTCTGTCCTAGACCTCTAACATTGCTTTATAATTCTTTGTATTAATTGCTAACAATCATGTGAGGTAGAGTCATGTTTATTTAATACACAAGAAAACTGAAATTGTATAGATATGCAGAATTGGTTTAAATGTTTAATGGTAATAACTTAGGCTTGACTTAATAAAAATGGTAGAAGTAACTATGGGAGATAGAGAAGTATTTTTTTTAAGACTTTATCTAATTATTTGAGAGAGAGAGCATGAGCAGGGGGAGAGGGAGAGGGACAAGCAGACTTGGTGCTGAGCATGGAACCAAACGTGGGACTTGATCCAAGGACCCTGAGATCATGAACTGAGCTTAACTGACTGAGGCTTAACTGACTGAGCCACCCAGGTGCCCTGAGAAGTAGAGTATTAATGAACAATTTTGTGTAGTATTTTCATAGTATAGTTAAGAATGATATGTATCTTTAAAATGCAGGCCCAGAAAATTCCTAAAATATCTAGTGACCAGCTAGAATGTTTCGGAGTTGGAAGTCATTGTTTTTATCCTTCCCCGGTACCTTGAGTGCCCTCTCCACCCCCATGTTTAAGTCCATACAGTCATGCTCTAGGACAGTTAAATCTTAAACTTCAAAATCAGATATCTAAAAGAACTAAACAAAGCAGAGATGGTTATTGGTGTACCAAAATTCATGTTTTCCATCCAGTAGGATAGAGTCTCCACTGGAAAATGGCTGCCCTGCTGGGAACTACATTTCTCAGATACCCTTGCAGGTAGACAGAGTCATATGACTATTTCTCACTAATGGTATATGAATGGAAGTGATGGGTATCTCTTTTAGGTCAAGAATTTTAAGATGTTATACTTCATCCACGTGCTCGTTCCTTTCACTGGACAGATGCCATGACAAGGCCCTAGGGTATGGTGGAGTCACAGATTGGAATAAGACTGGGTCCCTGAATTACTGCTTGGAGCAAAGTCATCAGAAACACTCACCTAGGTCTATGTATGAACAGCAAGTAAATTTGCGTGGTGTTAAGACACTGACATTTTGGGGTTTATTTGTTTCAGCAGTTAGAGTTCCTCCAACAATAACAGTAAATATGATTTTCTTTTTAGTAATCATTTATTTTGTGAAAATATTTTTTTAAAGAGCCCGTCACCAAATTTGTATTCTTAGCTGCTTTCTGTGTATACTTGGGAAGTCGCTTAGCCTGGCAAGCTTAATTTGCTCATCTTCCAAAGATGAATGAAAATAAAATAAAATTGTGTCTATTGAAATGCTTTCAAACTGTGAAGGACAGAAAATGTGAAATATTACTAAGATTACAATAGTGTTTCATAGCCCTGTGACATCACACATGCTTTCATTTGGGAATGCCTTCATCCCATTTCTCTTTTTAGGGCTCACACGACTTTATTCTTTGATTTCAAATGTTCAAGTTGTCTTCTCACTGAAGACTTTTTCAACACCACGTGTCCTCCCTTTTACTCCCTTTCTCTCTCTCTCTGCCCCACCAGCGGCTAATTGTGCCCTTCTCCTAAGCATTGTACACATTATGATTAATGAACTCAACAAATATTTACTGATCATCCACTATGTGCCAGAAAGTATTCTAGGGTGGGACAGCAATGGATAAGGGAAACAAGGTCCTTGCTTTTGTAGTTTATAATCTAGTAAGAGAAGGTAGAGAATCAACCAGTAAATAAATTAAAAAAAATTTTTTTTAGGATAGGGACAAGTGCTGTGAAAAAGATATAGGAACAGTATGAGAGAATCACAGGGAGGAAGGGAGCGGCTTTCCACTATGTGGTCTGAAATGGCCTCACTGAGAAGGGGATGTTTGAGTTGAGCTAAATTACCAGAAGGAAGGAGCTGTGTGAAGAGCTCGGGGGAAGTGTTTCAGGCAAAAGGGGCCATAACTGCAAAGAGAACCCATACCTCCTGGGCAAGGAACATGGAGATTAGTGTGTTCTAAGTAGAGAGCATGGGGCGAGTGGTCCAAAGCTGGGGTCAGAGAAGTAAGCAGAAGCTGGTTCCTATGAGGGCTTGTAAGCCACGGGAAGGGTATAGGTTTTATCCCGGTTCCAATGGGAAGTCATCGTAGATTTTCAAGCAGCGGGAAGAGTAAGCCCATATACATTTGGGAATGATTACTCCAGCTAGTGAGAGGAAAACGGATGGTAATGGACAAGAGTGGAGAAAGTTAAGGGGCAAGTGCAAAGGTGTGAGAAAGAGACAATACGGCCTTAGATCAGGATGATACAGAGGGGAAAGAGAACACTGAGTGTCAATGCCATCAATTAAACGAGCAGATCTTGACTCAATCTCATCAAGCTGTGTGCCTCTGGAGAAAGGGCTCCGTGTCAGAGACTGTCCGCATCCGTAACACCTATCTCAACAAGATGGTAAGTCTTAGAGAAGACAATACACATGTGACCATTATATTGTTGTTACAGACTGAATTGGGTCCCCCACCACCACCACCTCCGGTTCATGTATTGAAGCCCTAATCCGCCGTGTGACTGTATTTGGAGATAGGGCTTTTGGGGAGGTCATCAGGGTGGCACCCTAACACAAGAGGAATGGTGTCCTTATAAGAAGGAGCTGAGACACCAGCGTGTACTTGCTTTCGTTCTCCTTGTGCGAGAACACAGAGAAAAGATGACACAGGGCAAAGATCCCATCTGCAAGCCGAGGGGAGGTCTCACCAGAAACCAATCTCACAGGCACCTTGACCTTGGACTTCCGGCCTCCACAACTCTGGGAAAATAAATTTCCATGTGTAAGCCACTCCGTCTGTGGTATTTTGTTACTGTTCCCTGAATAGACTAATACGGTTATAATGATTTGTTCAGACACCTTCTCCCATATAACCTTATGAGCTTCTTCAAGGCTATAATGGTGTCTTAGTCTCCTCTGCACCCCAAAGAGCCCAGTTCACAGCTGCCACTATGGCAGAGTGATTAACTCCGTGTATCTGTTTGCTATGGAAATTTCTGTCTATGTGGATTTCAATGTGGAATCCAAGCTTTAGATATTGTCATTTAGGCCCCAGTTCAAAAATGTTTAAATTGCATTCTTTTAAAAATGAATTTAAAGAATTATAAAACTTTTAGAAGAAAACTTAGGTCTAAATCTTTGTGGACTTGGATTAGCTATAACACCTAAAACACACATAACTAGTATATATATTTTTTATACTTCATTAAAATTGAAAACTTTTCTATATGAAAGGAGACTTTCAAGAAAGGGAAACAGCAATCCACAGAATGGAAGAAAATATTTATAAATCATATATCTGATAAGGGTTTAGTATCAAGGATACCTAAGGAACTCTTTCAACTCAACAAGAAAAAGACAAATAATCCAGCTTAAAAATGGTCAAAGGATTTGAACGACATGAATAGACATGTCTCCAAAGAAGAATGGCCAATAAGCACATAAAAAAAAACGTATCATTAGTCATTAAGGAAATACAAACCACAATTAGATACTACTTCATACCCACTAGAATGGCTATTTTAAAAAAGGTGAGGGGCACCTGGGTGGCTCAGTCAGTTAAGCGTCTGCCTTCTGCTCAGGTCGTGATCCCTGGGCTTGAGCGCCACATTGGGCTCCCTGCTCAGCCAGGAGCTGCTTCTCCCTCTGCCTCTGGTGTTCCTCCTGCTTCTGCTTTCTCTTGTGCTCTGACTCTCTCTCTCCCTCTCTCTCTCTCTGTCAAATAAACAACTAAAGAAATTCTTTAAAAAAATTAAAATTCAAAAAATTTTTAAAAAAGGACAATGATCAGTGTTGGCAAGCATGTGGTGATATTAGAACTCTAGAACATTCCTAGTGGGAATATAAAGGGTGCAGCTGCTGTAGAAAATAGCTTGGTGTTTCCTCAACAACAACAACAAAAAATTGAAAATAGAATTGCCAAATCATCCAGGGATACTACTTTTGGAGATATACCCAAAAGAGTTGAAAGCAGGGTCTCAAGGAGCTATTTGTACGTTCATGTTCATGGTAGCATTATTCGTAATACTCAAGAAGTAGAAGTAATCCAAGTGTCCACGGACAGACAAATGGATAAACAAAACATGTATATACATACAATGGAATATTCTTCCATCTTACAAAGGAAGGAAATTCGGACAGATGTTATAACATGGATGAACCTTGAGGTCATTATGTTGAGTGAATGAGTCAATCACAAATACTGTATGATTCCGTGTACATGAGGTACCTGGAATGATCAAATTCACAGAAACTGAAAGCAGAGTGAGGATTACAAGGGTGGGGCGAGAAGGGGAACAGGGAGTTTTTCCAAGTATAGAGTTCAATTTTGCAAGAGGAAGGAGTTCTTGAGATTGATTGCAACAACGTGAATGTATTTAACGATACCGAACTATACGCTTGACTGGGTACATTTTATTGTGTGTGTATTTTATCACCATTTAAAACAATTTAAAAGGGCCGTCTACACACACACTTTCTCTCCCTTGAGTTCATTCATCCTCATTGTGAGGCTCAGGGTGGCTCCAGCTGAAACAGAAATGTACACACAAAATTAATCCAAATTCAGTCTCAGGAGAAAGGCCACACTTACCCTGCTTTAGATGACAGAAGGACCAAGGTTAAAACTCTTCAACTTTTGCACAGGCTATTTTGTCTTAAAACCCTGGAGCGAAACTATCCTCCAGAAGCTGGTTTTTCCTTCCCCGTAATGGATTGTCTTCGGCCCGTCTTTTGCTGTAATCAAAGTTCGACTCAATAGTAACAAATGGCTCGAGTGTTCTGAGGCTCTACTTGACAGGCTATAATTAGAAACACTTTACTTGACCTTTTATAAGCCATGATCCCCCAACAAAATGCTGCCGAATCACATTTAAAAAATGCTCTCGCATCTTTTGTGAGTGCGGGCAAGATTACAGGATACTTTTATTTTAGAATAATTACACAGTGACCTTCAGAGTTATTTGCAAAGGTCATATTCTCTTCACATACCCTTGATTTCCTTTCAGTGTTTCCTTTTGTCCCACCAGACATAAATTTAGCAAAGGAAGAAGAAAGAGAGAGAGTATTTTTTTTCTGTGGATGAAAACTGAAGAAGATAGTTCAAAGTCCCCATAGGCGCACGGAGGGCTGTGGGCTATGATAGGCTATTTTCTACCATTTAGCTCCTGCATTATCGCTGCTCCTTTTTCTTCATTATTCCCCACTTATCACATGCAGCATCGCTGCAGAGCCCAAATAGAGAGTTGTAATTACCCAGCTGCCACCTGATAGCGCCCCTTCTATCATCTTTATCTCACGAGGCCTTGCTGTTTCATCATTGGATAAGACTTGCCCATGGCAATGCCTGCGATAGTGCATCTCACAGATACATTGAACGTTTACTCATTTATCGCAGAAAAACCCTGAACCCGGGCCATTGTGAGACGCACTCGCCAGTATATTTGTTCCGGGAGGTTACTGTTACTCCCTTCCGCAGCAGCCATTTTTCCCTTTTCTTCCTGGAAACACCCAGGCCGCAACGGGCTACGGAGATGAAATTTGAATGAAATCGTGCGGTGGACGGGAGCCGCGAGCCGGCCCGTGGGTGCGGGTGGGGGCGCTGCACGCGTGCGCACGCGGACACCCACACGCCGGGCGGGAGCTCGGCAGCCGCCCAGCAGGTGCACCTGGCGAGGGCAGCCTGCTGCTGGGAAGCGGGCGCTGGGGGCGCGGGAGACGTTGCTGTGTACACACACCTGCGGAAACATCGCCTTTTGTAAGGGGTTGGTCTGCTATTGATCGTAAAATTCGGAGCCACAGTTGATTTCTAAAGAAAAATATAGGTACATATGATGGGTACCTCTTTGACAAATTCCTTGACTTTTTTGCCTTGGGGAAATGTCCTTGGGGAATAGAGTCCAAGGGCAGGTTTCAAGAATAAGTGATGGGTATGGGTGTGCGTGTGTGTGTGTGTGTGTGTGTGTGCGCGCCCGCATGCAGGCAAGCCACACATGTACTCCTATTCTGGTTAGTGCAGTTAGAGGGATATGCTTATATACACATATCTATTTAAAGGGATAATTTGCTCACCTGATGGCCCACTGCCCTTAAAGTATGTTGGAAATTCACAAGGGTATTTTTAAAAATGTTTTATTTCAATTCAATTTACTTAGCACATACTGTATTGGTAGTTTCGGGGTAGAATTTAGTGATTCGTCAGTCCCGTAGAACACCCAGTGTTCATTACATCGAGTGCCCTTCTTAATGCCCATCACCCAATGATGGGGTCCCCTCACCCACCTCCTCTCCAGCAACCCTTAGTTTCCTAGAGTTAAGTGTCTCATAGGATTTGCCTCCCTCTCTGTTTTCATCTTATTTTATTTTTCCTTCCCCTCCTCTATGTTCATCTGTTTTGTTTCAAAAGGGCATTTTTTTCAAAGATTTTATTTATTTATATTTGTCAGAGAGAGAGAGAGGGTGAGAGAGCACAAGCAGGGGGAGCGGCAGGCAGAGGGAGAAGCAGGCCCCCCCCACCCCCCACCCCCACTGAGCAAGGAGCCCTATGTGGGAGTATATCCCAGGACCCTGGGATCATGACCTGAGCCAAAGGCAGACGCTTAACTGAGCCACCCAGGTCTCCCCAAAAGGGCATTTTTAACAGCTTTGTTGAAGTATGATATGATGAAGTATGATGTACAAAAAAAAAACCCCTGTACATATTTAATGTACACAATTTGATGAGTTTAGACACGCACATGCCTGATAATACCACTAAAATCGAGTTAATGAACACAGCTATCACCTCCCAAAGTTTCCTTGTGTCCCCCTTTTGTGTTGTTTGTGGGAAGAAAGCTTAACATGAGGCCTATCCTCTTAACAAATTTGTAAGTGCACAATACGTCTGGTTAACTACAAGCACTACTATCCAGCAACTCTCCAGAACTCAACTACTCAACTAGTATCCAGCAACTCTCCAGAACTCACTCATCTTGCATAACAGACTTTCTATCCATTGAAAAACAAAAGGTTCTTTTTCACTCTGACAGAAAGGCATATTAGGAAGAAAAAGAAATTCTAGGGTTAATTTTCATAACACTTTTATAAATACTGAGAGTGGTAGTAGCGAATCTAGTTAATATTAATTGACCTTAAATTAACAAGTGAGAAATGAAATGAGCAAAAATTAGTTACATTCATTTTAACAATGGCAGTTTCATTTAAGTGGACTTTAAAAAACACTCAGTGAAAGTTCATCTTAATAAATAACAGCTTGAAAAATCCTCCTTTTGCTTGTCAGACAACGTTGCAGACAACCCTGCCCATTATGGGAAAGGCAGATTTGTGTGTGTGGTTGGACATCGGTGAGAGAGAAAATGTGTTGCTCTCGATACTAACAAAAGGTGCACATTTTCCAAGTGTCGGATTTAAAATGTGGTTTTACAGATGTGGTTTTTAAAATTACATCCTTCATGAATATTTAATCTGGCTTGATTAATTTACTTTATGGGATGATCTATTTAAAACAACAAACAGTAATTCCTCATAATAAGCACTCCCTGTCAGCTCCCTGTGAATGCCTTTGCACACACGCTGATAACAAGGTACCTGGACACAATTTCCCTGCTTGTTGAAAAGCTCTTCTGTGCTGGTGTTTGATTTCTTTGTGATTTCGAGATAAATTAGAATTGTGCCTTGCACTTCTATTAAACCATTCTTTCACAGATTAGCTCTGAGGGGAATAGGCGCGAGACAAGTTTTGGCAGTCCTTGAGAAATAAAACCTACCACAGAATACATACGGTTTTATTATTTATTTAAAAAAATTTTACTATGTTTTGTGGACATAAGAGTTAGCTACAAATAAACTTAAGGACACGATCAGAGTTGGCACTCTATGAAAAGGAGGGGCCCCAGGTTTTTAAAAAGGAAGAAAAATAATTGGAGTCTGAGGCTCATCAAGAATAAGGATGAATTTTATTGAATCCCATTTTCCTGATATTTTAACCTTTATTTTTTATTTCTGTTTGAGGAACTTACTCTGTGGGTTTTTGAATTGCCTTACAATTGTTCCAGGAAAAAAAAAAGTCTTGAGATTATACGTTCTCAGTTCAAATATAGTTTAATCAATGAGAAGACCATTTATTTATTTACTATGACTTCAAATGTATCCCCTGCAAAGAGTAAAATAGCACATTAAAGACTTCCAGAGGGCATCCAAAACATGCCTGTAAGTTGCAAATTCTATCTTTCACCAAGTGGACTTAGAAATTGACACCAGGTCCCAGAGGATGGCCCCGCCCCCATGTCTGTGGTTCTCCAGTGGCTCAAGGGGAGGACTGACTCAGTGCCTCCACCAATCTCCTGCGTGAGCCCTGGAAGTTGTTCATGTCCTTTGACTAAAAGCCTTGGCAATGGTGGCTAAGCACAGTTCACATCACATAACCTCACTTACCGATGTGGGCCCTTGAGGAAGTTACTTCCCCTCTCTAATGCCTGCTCTCTCATCTGTACAATAGGCAGAATCATCCCACCTACCTTATAGGGAAGGTGATAGACTGAGTATATGCATTGAAGTAAGCACACAGTGAGTACTGGGCCACTGATCACTCTTAGCTATTTTCATCGGGTATTACAACAGTGCCCCGAGATAAAGGAGGAATAAGACATGGGCCAGTGGAGCCAATGGGTAAGACATTGCTCTGCACTTAATCACCGTGTGGTCTCCGTGGGCGAGGCAGGTTTTCCCGTAGCATACGGTATTTACTGAATGGCCAGGGTTGTTTGGCTCACGTTGAGTCACAGAAGCAAAGTCATCTTATAAGGAGATTAAGTCACACGTGGTTGTGCTTCTGACAGGTAAGAAGAACCTCCGGGAGGCCCGTTGGTCCTGGGAAGCAGAGTTTTGTTGCATATTGTATATTTATACAGAGAAGGGAACATAGGCTTTTAGGTACCGAGAAGCCAGACCAACACCAGACGAGAGCATCAGGAACCTGGATTGCATGTTGGCTTTAAGATTCAACCAAAAAAGGTTACATTAAAATTAAAAGAGTTTTTTTTTTTTAATCTAAAACTTCCTCTAAAAAGCTGTTTTCAGTGAGTAAACAGAATCCTATTTAGAAACATATGCTCTTTCTTATTTTACAACCCAGTATGGCTATTGGACTCGGGACAATAGAATGCAGGCCTCAGGATGAAGTTTGTTATGGCCGTCGCCCAAAGATGAGGTAGGAGAGAAATTTCCCAAATACACGGGACTTCCTCCCAATAAAATTTAGGTGAAGCAATACTTGGCATACTGACCAGCCAGATAGTTATGAACTCACTACTCTGTTTAACCTATAGCTTACAAATGAAATGCCTTTCAGATTTAATATATTTCTAGAGTAACATAAAAGGCCTGCCCTTTTCCTCATTCAATGCCATGCGAGAACGCTTGGATGGGATCTTAATTGGAGATCTATATGGGTTTCGGAGGATTTGTGGATCAGAGAATTTCTGTCCTGTTTTGAGTCTTATGCTCATTTTTCTGTGAGACAGTACGTGCTTTGGATCAGATTTTTCAAGAGCGTTTGTGTCCCAGGAAGAGGTGAGAACCAATCTTTTGCAACAAACTTTCCAGAAAAGGGAAGAACAGAAAATCCAATAGGAGAAAGAAATCTGATAAAAGTATACACAAAAGGAAAGAAAGAATGGGATACAGGTTTTCAGAGAGTAGAAAAGCCCGTGAAATCTCATCTCCCTTTTTGTGCTACCTTGTCATACCTCTTCACTGGCCTTGGCCAAACCCTTTGGCCAAGATTCAGGAAACCTAACACTCTGGTGTTACCCTATTCTGGAGCGGCATGAAGAGGTTTCATGTAAACCCCCACCCACTTGAGAAAGAAGAGCCAGGTCATTAGTTTGGATTGGCTCAGATTTTTCTTTCTGTTTCAGAGAGCTATGATTTGTGTTACGTGCATCCTGGCACAAAATGGCGTGTTGGGTCATGCTCCTCTTAACTCCGGCTTCATGGAGCTCCTATGCGTCATCCTTCCTGACTACCTCTTACTACTTTGAATAAAAGTATGGGTGTTATTATGGCAGCTCCTAAAAGCAAGTCTATTGATCTATTAAAAGAAGCACTTTTAATTAAGCAATAATATGTGGTTGATTCAAGATGCCAAGTAGTAAATTTCTGTGAATGACTGCCAGGGGAGGGCATTGCAGAAACTTATTTGAGTGATTTGCCAGATTTGAAAGCTCTTCTTCCAAGAAAACCTCTCTCCCTCATTGGAAAGCCAATATATCTGTAATTTTTATATTGCTATGTCTTAAGGACATCAAGGCTGAAATCATCCATTTCTAAATGGATGATCTTATTTACCTTCTCCTGGGACCTCACCTTACAGGTAAGAGTTCATGCATCATTTTGAGAGGTATTTCTCCCTAGGGGAGCATTTGTCCCTATTCCCATCCTGAACAGAGAAAAGGCTAATAAAAGAACAATTATCATAATCTTATGTTGTTGCTATTTTAAAATTTCAAAATCCTGTACGGTTTGAAGGTCAGAGGTAGAGGTGGGTATCAAATAAAGCTTAGGGGACGTCTCAGAATCATTGGTTCTTTCCTTGTTGCTGATCTTTTACTTGCCTGAGCATCCCTGTCTATAAAAATCAGTTTATTTAATGCCTTCATGACAAGGTTTTTCTCAGTCTTAGCTCCCTGACTCATCTTGTCACCACCTCCCCAGCTGGTAGGTTCTTTCAGTCTCTCCATCTATCCAGATTTCAGCCACCCTGAAGGACCAGCTCAAACCCGCCTCCTTCACCAGGCTTCCCCTGAGACCTTCAGCCCACAACCATTTTCTTCTCTTGCTGAACTGACTTATGGCACAGATCTGTCTCTGTTATGTACAGTTTTATGTCACCATTGTCCCACAAATGTTCCCTTTATATTTTGAAGCAGACTGAAAATCCCTGTGGGATCCCATCTTGAATGTCTCCCAGCACAGTACTGGGCATATAGTAGATGCTCACTAAATAATAATGATAAGAGGAATAGCCACTTTATTTTCTTGATGTGATGATCTGGCCTTGTGAGTTGGAGAAAATTGGTAAGGCAGGTTTCAGCCTGTGCTTGGGAATTTCCCTCTATATTTGGTTTCCTGTCATGGTTTTTTTTAAAAAGGAGAAAAAGGAAAAAAAAAAAAAAGAAACCAAGGGTATACTAAGGTTTAAACATTTAAATAATTTAGTGGAATCATAACAGTAGGATTAAAAAGAACTGAAAAGATTGCAAATAATTCAAGTAAGCTCACAGGAGTCATACTGGGACACTGACATCTATTAAAAACTAAGCCTGTGTTGGGCACAGGGGTAATCGGCTTCATACATACCTCTTGCCTTTCATCGTCTCCCCGCCCATGAGGTCTATTATTATTTACATGTTACATATTAAAAAATGGACTGGAAAATACCTGACCTGCCCATGATCACCTAGCTAATATGTCTTGATGCTGGGATTTTAAACCAGGTATCTGACTTCAAGGTCCGTGATTTTTTTTTACATTGTTTCCTTCCTAACTTTTCCTGGGAAGTAATTGATGAATATAACTAATATAATATATGTTTAAAGTATACACTGTGATGATTTAATATATATCATGGAATGATTGCCAAGGTCAAGATAATTAACACATGCATCACTTCATGTGGTTAACTCTTTTTAAAATTGTGTATGTGTGTGTATGCGCACGAGGTAAGCTTAAGATCTACTCTCAGTGACTTTCAAGTATACAATACTGAACTAGTTACTATAGTCATCATGCTGTATATCAGATTCTCAGAATTATTCTCCTTATAACTGAAAGTCTGTAACTTTTGACCTGTATTGCCATGAACCCCTCCCCCACAACCCTGGGCAACCACCACTCTTTCTCTGTTTCTATGAAACTGGCTTCTTAAAGAATTATTATTATTCCACACATAAGTGATACTGTGCAGTACTTGTCTTTCTCTGTCTGGCTTACTTCATTTAGTATAATGCCCTGCAGTTTCACCTATGTCATCACAAATGGCAGGATGGCAGGATTTCCTTCTTTTTTATGACTGAATAATATTCCTGTGTGTGTGTGTGTATCACCTTTCTTTGTCCATTTGCCTGTGGAAATGATTCCTTGACCTGCTACTTCTTACAAAATACTCAATTATTTTTAATTGATATGAGAGTCGTATATATACATAAACATTTTTCCTAATGGTCAACACAAAATTAAGCACTCCTGCCTTTATTCATTTATTCAGCAAATATTATCTGAGTACATTCTAAATACCAGGTCCCATCTTGGCTTTCAGGATGTGGTGTCGAACAAGACCTTCCTTCATAAGGTGTATATGTTTTAGAAATCGGAGAGACAGACACACAAAACAATAAGCTAAAATGTAATAAATGCTGTGAGTGAATGATGGAATTAGAACCTAATGATGAAAATGATTACTATCCTCTGGGAGAGTATGCGAAGAAGTGGTATAGATGGTGAACCAAATATGTAGATCAAAACTAGAACCAAATATATGTATTTGATACATGAACCAAAATATAGATCAAATGAACCAAAATATAGATCAAAACTAGATTGTGACAGAAGTTATATGCCACATAAAATTTTAGGATTATGTTCATAGGAAGATACATAGGTAATTAAGCAGAGGAATGACATGGTTACATCTATAATTGGGACAAATGGCTGGAGGCAGTGAAGAAGATGAACTGGAAGTGGAAGGTTTGGAGGCAGACGCTAATTAAGAGGTTATTGGAGTGGTCGAGCACAGAGATCACCAGTGGTGTCTGAGTATATCTGAGTATCTGAGTATATCACTGACGATGGGGTTGGGAGATGGATTCAGAGCCATGTCAGTAAATTTAGAGGATTTCTGCATAGGGCTGGAGTTGAGGCTAGGTACAAAGGACCTTGGTTACTTCAGAGGTTTACTGGCTTCTGTGACTTTGTGGATGGTAGTGCCTTTCAGTAAGATAAGAAAGAAAATGTGTTTTGCTTTAGTCTGAGTTGGAAATGTGAATCAGGGGCCTGTAAGAGAGGCAATTGCTGGAGAAGTGGGTTGAAAATCATTTCTAAAGAGATGGTATTCAAAAGTGTGGAAGTGGACAAAAGCATCTACCCTGGCTTTGATCGGTGAACATTCCAATATGGCAGCCTAATTGGCCAAAGGTGGCCCTGGTTTGGGCAGAACGCATGAGCCTGCCATGTTATTCCTGATTCCTTAAGGGACTAACTTCCAGTGGAGAAAGCCAGGTGTATTTTGCCACCGCCCCTCGTGGTTGACATTTCTTACAAGCCATATGTGCAGCCCAAGCAGCCTCAGACGAGTGGGCCAGTTCCAATTCTGAGCTACTGCAAAATGAGGCTCTAGACTTCAACAAAGGCAGGGAGAGGCAAGAGCTGATCCAGAAGTTTGCATTCCATCCAAGTTGGACCTAAAGCTCTGAGCTCGACTTCTAAGAATTAACTAGCTTACTACAAAGTACGTCTCAAGTTGTGAATACAGTTTAAGAGCAGTCCTTCCAAGCAGTGTTGTTGAATCAGGGACCCACCAGTAGGCTCTGGGGCTTTAGGATACTTTCCTTTGGGTCTTCACCAGACAGAAAAGCCTGTGGCCACTTCAGGTACCTTGAAACCCATTGTATATGCTTAGTAGAGCCTGAAACTATGGCATCTCCTTGGCCTGTAGGTCATGCCTTCAAAGGTGCTCTTTTCAAATATTAAATATGGGTGAAGGTTGACTCACATTAGCCCCCATACCAGAGGTGGCTTAGCAGAGGCATTAGGAGACTAGACTTTCTAAATCCTGGCACCAGTAATTACTGTCTCTGGGTTTCAGGCAAATTACTTACCTGCTCTGTGCCCACATTTCCCACATATGAAATCGGGGCACCAAATGCACTTGACCCAGGATTAAATCAGATAATCTATGTGAAGTGCTTAGAATAATACCTATCACATTGTACGCACTGGGTAAATATTAGCTACCATTATTTTTTATACCAAGTTTGGATTGATTCACTGAGTAAAATAGCCAGGCCTGCCGCGTTTTCAGAGTATTCTTTCTGAGGATTGCAAGAT
This sequence comes from Potos flavus, assembly GCA_028534135.1. NCBI lineage: Eukaryota > Metazoa > Chordata > Mammalia > Carnivora > Procyonidae > Potos > Potos flavus. The sequence goes on along the minus strand of CM052883.1, from coordinate 13,319,877 downwards.
TTCTGTGACTCTGGGGACCCTGTCCACTGCCTTCACATTTTCAGTACAGTTGTGCCCATAGGGCAAGTAGGACTTTGGTTATGTGAGGACTTTGAAATGACAGGTCATTGTGCTCATTTTTCCAAAGTACTTTAGTTTGGCGATTCCTCTATCACTAAAAAAAGATTAACACTTGACATGATAAGAAAGTTAGATCAACAAAAACCTTTGATCCAGGAGATAGGATAAGATAGAAAGTCACAGACTTCTATGGGCTGGACATATAACAAGGCTGACTTCTAGGAAAATGCCTGCTGATGACTCAGTTTATCTGTAAAAGACAAATCTAGCAGAGACTAATCATGAAAGAAATGGATTAATAGTGTTAAAGATTAGATAGGAAGGAAAGGCATTAAAGGGAGAGATTGTCATGGTCAATAAGAATGAGGAATAGAATGACCCCAGCCTGAATAATCTCATCCGATCATTTGGTTGATGTGCTGCTGCTGATGGAAAAACATTGAAAAGCAAAGAAAAAGAAGTAAAGGACAGACAAGTCTCCCTCTGTCTGGCTTTCAGTCTTTCCTTGGCAAAATGTGGGGGTTGAACAAAATGACCTCTATGACTTCTTTCCCCGTTGTCATTGTATGATTGTACAATTCCACTGTGGAGAAAAAGAGACGCGCAGGGCTGAAGTTACTATACATGTACACACACACACACACACACACACACACACACACTGCTACCTAATCATGCGCAAACATCACAGCTACTTAATATTTTCTCAATTATTAAATTTTAATTTCATATCCTTTGTGGGTTGGGGACTATTTAACCTTGCTCCTTCTCAGCAGTTGTGATTTTAATCAGCTCAGAGCCATAAACTAGAAGACCTTTCCCACGTTTGCTCTTTTTGTCATTCTGTCTTTGTTTCAGAGGGGAAATAAATGAAACGAGGCCGTGTGCTTGTCTTTCTCCTGGCTAAGAAGTGGGAAGCATGGGAAGATTGGTTACACAGCCGTCGGCTTGGGGGACTCCATGCTATGGGAAGGCAGGGCGGGGTTGTCAGTAAGAGGAGAAGAAAGCAAGCTCTGTCCAAGGATTTAAGGGTTAAAAAAGGAACGAAAAGAGCACAGGGCATGGACAGCTGGTCTGATCTACAGCAGGGCCCCGGAGCCAAGACCTGTGTGTAACGCCACATTATAAGAGAGTCCATTGCAAGCTTTAAAAATCTCTGAGGAAAAATTGCCTTGGACAGTTTTGAGAAGCAACCACGTACTAGAGACCGATGTCCTCGGACTTGTTTTTGCTTTGTTTCATGTCAGACACATCCAGAAGTTTTGGCTCCACTTGGTCACAGATTAATCGGTTAAACTACTGGATGTTGGAAATGGTCCATTTCTAGTTTTCTACTATTTTGAACTCGTTTTTTGTGTAAAACTTTCCATTTCTTCAAAAAAGCCTAGACAGATATGAGATAAAGTGCTCGTACACAGTAAGTCGCTCAAAAACTACAAGTCAGAGTATTAGTTTCCTACTGTTGCTGCAACAAATTGCTGCAAAGGAGTGACTCAAGTAATGGAAATCTATGATCTGAAAAGTCTGGAGGTTAGAAGTTGAACTCCGCTCTCACTCAGGCTGACGTCAATGTCAGCAAGGCTGCCTTCCTTTCTGGAGACTTCAGGGGAGAATTGGTTTTCATGCCTTTTCCAGTTTCTTTTTTTTCTTTTTCTTTTTCTTTTTTTTCCTTTTCCAGTTTCTGATGGCTACCTGGATTCCTTGGCTTGTTCTTCCATCTCCCCATCCTTAAAGTCAGAAGCATCGCTTCTCTGAGACCACATCACTCTCTGCCCACAGCCAGGCAATGCTCTCCAGTTTTAAGGTCTCGTGTAATATGATTGTGTCTCATGAATAATCCAGGGCGATCTCCCTATCTCAAGGCCTTTAAATGAATCACATCCGCGATGGATATTTTTGGGGAAGGTAGGACATTGTGGTGCGTATTCTAACCACTCTATTTTAAAATAATGCATAGTCGGGGATTTTTTCTTTTTGTTCAATAAGGCCCGTGGGATGTTAGATAGGCTATACTAAGTTTCTACCTGGAATCCAAAATTTTGCTTCTTACAGTCATTCTCAATGTGTAATACACCTATGTCATTATTCCTCCCTAAGTAATTATTTATCCTTGGGTTATACAGTTGGACAATTCTCATTTTCCTTGTGCACACATATATACACACGATATCACAATACAGGCTTCCCCAACTGAAGAGCACATTTCTTTTTTTTTTAATATATATTTTTTATTAACATATAATGTATTACTTGCTTGAGGGGTGCAGATCTGTGAATCATCAGGCTTACACATTTCACAGCATTCACCATAGCACATACCCTCCCCAATGTCCATCACCCAGCCACCCCATCCTTCCCCCCCAACCCCCCAGCAACCCTCAGTTTGTTTCCTGAGATTAAGAGTCTCTTACGGGTGCACCTGGGTGGCTCAGTGGGTTAAAGCCTCTGCCTTCAGCTCAGGTCATGATCTCAGGGTCCTGGGATCGAGTCCCACATCGGGCTCTCTGCTCAGCAGGGAGCCTGCTTCCCCCTCTCTCTCTGCCTGCCTCTCTGCCTACTTGTGATCTCTCTCTCTCTGTCAAATAAATAAACAAAATCTTTCTAAAAAAAAAAAAAAAGAGTCTCTTATGGTTTGTGAAGAGCACTTTTCTTATAATCCAACACAGTGTCCAAAAGTCTTTCTGCAAGAATTGTAAGCAACTGCTAGGATTATTTGTTTTGTTTCTTAAATTCCACATGTGAGTGAAATCATATGGCATTTGTCTTTCTTTGACTGACTTATTTCACTTAGCATTGTACTCTTTAGCTCCATCCATGTCGTTGCAAATGGCAAAATTTCATTCTTTTTTATGGCTGAATAATATTCCAATGGTGCACACATGCACGTGCGTTTTATCCATTTATCAGTCGATGGACATTTGGGTTCTTTCCATAATTTAGCTATTGTTGATAAGGATAGCACTTGCTTTGGAGAGTACCAGGGGTTGTATAGAAGTATTGCATCACTATATGGTACACTTGAAACTAATATTACACTGTTCACTAACTAACTGAAATTTAAATAAAAACTTTAAAAATACCCAATAAGAAATATAAACAATGGAAGTTAACAGCACTCTGATTTATTTTTTACTGTTCGGTGTTCCATGATCTTGAACATAGTATGTACTTTAAAGAATTTACTTGAACAGTTCAGTGGTTACCTTAGAGAAATTTGGTACATAAAGATATCTCAAAATCTGGAAGATCTGGAAGGTAAAACAATTGATTATCTCATACATAACATCTGGGGAAAGGGCTTGGAATATGTCAATCCCAAAGAGCTTCACTGTATAATCCATATTTTTCTCTTAAAAATGTGTTAATAAAAAAAGTTTGGCAAGATATTTACAATCTTTCTATTTTCGAAATGAAAAAAATGCATTTTTCTGTTGATAAAAATAATATCCCCAAAGAAAATGTGCAATCATAAACTATTCCATACTTATATTCTAATAAATGTTCTTTATATTTCTCTATGCATATAGACTCAATTCTATGTACGTAACACAATGCAGATTTTCCTTCTATTGTTGACTTCAAACAAAATGTTTTGGAGTTTTTTCCATGTCAGTGAATATAAATATACAGGATGGTTCGACTTACAAGTTTTTGACTTTATGAAGGTATAAGAGCACTCGCTATACATTCAGTAGAAACCACACTTTGAATTTTGATTTTAATCTTTTCCTAAACTAGTGATATATGATCTGATGCTCTCTCATGATACTGTTTATTGGTACTCTTTATTGCATTTTTACAAAGGTGGGATTGATCTGTATTTTCCCTTTTTAAAGCTAATTTTATCATTAGTGGCTTCACAAAGAGAACTTAGAAACTGTCTTTTTTCATTGTCTGAAAAGCTTAAATAATAAGGGCTCCATGAAGATTTGAAATTATTCAACTCTGAAACAAGCTAGACCTAGCACATGTTTGTGTGTAGGGAGGAGGAGATAATTCTTTGACATCTTCTATTTCTCCCATGTTTATTGATCTGTTTATTAGGGTTTGGGTCTCATTTTTGTCCATTTACATTTTCATAGAAATCAATGTGTTGAATACAAATTCAATAAATTTGTATGACTTTGTTTATAAAATATTTTAAATAAATAAATAAATTTAAAATAATTCTCTCATTTTCTCAGCATCCGAAGTGATTCACCCATTCTTATTCCTAATTTGGTTATTGGTGCCTTTTCTCTATTATTTATCAGACTAGCTAGTGAATTCTTTATTTATTCCCAGCTGTATGGAGATATTATTGACATATAGCACATAAAAGTTTAAGGCGTACAATGTGATGATTAAATATATGTATATATTACAAAAAGACGACCACAATGTTAGGTAACATAGCTAGCAATTTATTAACCTTCTCTTTTTTTTTCTAATATAAGTAATTATTTGACTTCTTGTACAAAAGATACAGCATGATGGAATCCAGTCAAATTTACACTGATGATTAGAAAGAGTCTTAGCAACAAGTTAGATTAGGAAACTGAACAATGCAAGACACTGGTTGGGCTCAAATGGCCCCACTAGGAAAGCAGGCACCAGAGTTGAGCTACTTTCTCCAAAAGACAAGTGTGTAAGGAGATAAGAATGTCTGGTTTGGAATTAAGTATGGAAATATTATAGCTGTTCATGGAATGTACATAAAAGATTCATTTTGAAATCTAATTTTTCAAACATTTTTTCCCTGTTTCTCTTCCTTGCCTCATCTCTCCATCTTCTCTGGCCATGCCATTCATCTTTTTCATGTATCAGTTGGAGCTACCAGAAAAGTTTGTCATTAGCTACTTTCTAGAACGCTTAGGTCCTGCTAAAACACATTGAACCTGAAGATTCTGTTTAACTGGGGATGAAAGGAAGCATTTTTAACAAAATGCACAGTGGGTGGGTGTAAGGAACAGAGAAACTGTTTCTGCTGGGGGTTTTCGGCATCCGTACTGGGGTCAGAAGGCAACCATCTACTTTTCATCTGGCCTCCGGGAGGCAGTGAGCCTCACTCTCAGGGCTAGTGTTAACCGTAAAGGGGATGACAAATGGGAGTGGGGGATCCCTGTGAGTGAGAAACCAATAGTTACCATGTCAAAATATTGTCCTGTCACAAATACAGTATCTCATTTAGTTCTTATACCAACCAAGCCACGTAGATATTACCATGTTTGTGGATAAGAAAATGGGAATAACCTGTGTGATTAAGAGAGTCAAATAGACAGGTGGCAGAACCAGAAGATGATCCCAAGACCTACTGATTTTAAAGTTTCTCCTTTTTTTGTTGTGCTTTGTAGTCTTTCTACCTGAGCCCCAGAAAGGATTGGTACTATCATTAGAGTCTTGTAGACGAGGGCCACCAGCAGAGTCTCTGCAAATCCCATTGACTATTATCAATACACTGTGGTTTGTTATCGCTCAGATAGACTCGACCTTATAAACATGACCTATGTTTGTATGATTCAGGAATCTACAGACACAGGGAAATTGCTCCTGATGTTACTCTCCATTTACCACCAGTTTGCCTCACCACAACCCAGATGGAAGGCCCTCTTCTCTCACACAGAACTGTCACATTTTATCATATAATCTTTGCTGCCATTGACTTTAATTCTCCCTAGAGTACTAGCAACTAGTACTTCCTGTGCTGGATCTCCAGCATTTTGCATAATTTCTGGCCCATTTGAAACTTAGATATATTTGGATAGATCAAATATTTCTTTTACAAGTTCCAACCACTCTTTGAAATAAAATGGGAAAGACTTAAATTTAACTTTCTATTTCATGTATTCTATAAAAAAATAACCGAAAGTAATCCTTTCACACTGGAGGCATTTATGATCATTTATAAACAATAAACGGATTAAGAAGAAATGCAATAATCACTTTTAATTTGGTAAATCCATTCTGCAGAGGAAGACTAACTCAATATGACATAAACTCAAGTCTTTGCCAGCTTGGGACTATTTTCCATCCAAATTGTTAGAGCAGATAAGAGCTTACTAATCCAAAAGCATCTACCAATTTAGTAAGACCATGGGAAGCCTCAGGCAGTGCAAGGGCTGGTGTGAGCTTTGTACTACATTTGCCTATCTGCCAGATCTGTGAATGATACCAAATTGATCATCTTTTCCCCACTGTTTTGAAATGCCATCTTATCATATACTAACGTGTCCCATGTTTTTGAGTCTCTTTCTGGACTTTCTTCTGGTCCATTGCTTTGTTTATTCCTACTGATTACAGCAGGTTGAGAGTAGATGTTAAAATCTGGTAGGACTTTTCCCTCTCCCTTATTCTTCTTTTAAACATTTTCTTGAGTATTTTTAAATGTTTACTTTCTATATGATATTTGGAAATGGCTTAATTAGTTTAAAAAATCCTGTTTTTCCTTTAAGTGGAATTATGATACTTTTATAGGTGGATTAAGGAGAATGATTTATTTAGAATAGTGAATCTTTCAGTACCCGGAGAAGGTGTGTCTCTCCATGTATTCAAAACTTCTTCAGGACTCTCCTGAGGCATCCAAAGGATATATAGTTTACACACACACACACACACACTCACACACACACACTCACACACACATCCTTGAATTTACCACATTTTATTGTAATTTTTCTCTTTATTCATCATTTTCCTTCTAAAGATTGTCAGTTCTTGAAGGGCAGCTCTTAGTAATTGTAACCCAGAACCATGGACAGTGCTAACATATAGGGAATGTTCGAGAACTAAGTGGGGGAAGTAACTAAATTAATCGGGAAATGTCTTTGACTGTTTAAGTGACTGACAGTGAATGTGAGGAGATAGAGGATAGAGGCTCCTGGTCTCAAAATCAGATTAAGACAAGTGACACTCGTTTCTCTACGTAAATAAAAAATGCAAAAGTACCAGAAAGGACTCTCCTTAATATTCCCTTTCCTGTAAGGGACAGAAGCAAATCGAAGGCCAGAGAAAGGCTCTTTAGGATACAAATTCTTTATAGCAAAGGCACAGATTCTTAACAACGTGCTCAGCTCTCTTCTCTTTTGTCTGTGGTGATAGAATGGGGATTCTGTGCTCAAACAGCTCTTTCAGGGGAAACATAAACACTCCAAAATTTAAACTTCACAGAGCTGCGTTCAAATTAATGAAAGCGGGAGTTGTCGCTGTTCTCAGGAGGCGGTGGCTATTGTGGGCAATGCCTTCTGAAGCACTTTTGGCAGCCAGTCTCCTCACAGAGCAGTCCAGAGAGTACCTCTGCCTTCTTGGCCATGGAGTCCATATCCTGGGGGGCCAGCGGGGTCAGTAGCAAGGGGGGCGATAAGTGCCCTCAAGGGTTCTCCACCAAGGCAAACCTCTTGAGTCTCTGCCTTTGGAAGTGCTCGCTGCAGTAGAAGAGTAAACATTGACCCTTGGTCCTGCTGAGAAAAAAACCAGAATGGATGAGCACTTATTCCTACGCGAGCAAAGTGGGGACGGGTCCTTCCAGAGGTGTTGGGCTGACCACACATGCATAACGAGATTTTGCGGCATACTTTGAGTATTTGAAACAAGGTGTTGATAAGCATATATACACTTGTTCAGTCTCTTTAGTTTGTATATCAAGAAGCTGGGACCCAGAGAATCTGAATGACTCATTAGTAGTTACCTAGCTAGTTAAAGACAGAGCTAGAATGAGAGCAAATAGCCCAATGTTCTTTCCACTCTGTTGCTCTGCCACGATATAATGCCCATCCACCTTATATTTGAATACATTTTTAATTCACAATTATTTGCTGTTAGACTAGGTGGAAACAAATCTGGGCTTCCAAGTTTTTGTTTTTGTTTTTGTTGG
>CM052883.1:13271496-13311468 GCA_028534135.1 Potos flavus | reverse complement strand
GCCTCTCGAATTCTTCATATCAGAGAGATCATATGATAATTATCTTTCTCTGATTGACTTATTTCACTTATGGGCTTCCAAGTTTTTACCATAAATCTACTTTTAGAAAAATTAACACTTCCCGGGGCACCTGGGTGGCTCAGTGGGTTAAGCCTCTGCCTTCGGCTCAGGTCATGATCTCAGGGTCCTGGGATCGAGCCCCACATCGGGCTCTCTGCTCAGCGGGGAGCCTGCTTCCCCCTCTCTCTCTCTCTCTGCCTCTCTGCCTACTTGTGATCTCTCTCCTCTCTGTCAAATAAATTAAAAAAAAAAAAAAGAAAAGAAAAATTAACACTTCCCTGGAATGTTTTCCAAAATGTACTTTAACATACTTCTTCAGCTTAAAGTATTTTACGCCAGGGTCAAGAGAGGTAGCAACTGTTGGCCAACGTTATCACCATCTCAGAGAAATTCAGGCTATTAACTCTCACTTCGTGCCTAGCAAGGCATACAGTTATAAAAACCACAACTGTGAACTTTCTTAAAAATCACAAAACGTGTGAAAAAGTCTCTTTTTGGCACTTTGGATAGTTACAAGACATCTTTCCTCTCAACCACAGGCATGAAGATTTTGACAAATTTAAGATAGTTTGGCAGTTCATTTCGAAGCTATTTGTGCATGGACCATGGAAGATTTGATCGTGGAATCTAAAATCATATCGTAAAATGTTATGTAATGATCTTGGTTGCAACAATTCGGCTTCAGTTTGCCTTTCCCAAGTTGGAAATACTGAACTTAATAATGGATACAAATATAAAGGGCCGGTTATATATCACTTTCATTTACACATTCAAGAACGGTGTATTTGTGATTTAATTATGCAATTATTTACTTCAATGTGTCCAATTCTGTATTAAGGATAAGGATGAATAAAATAGACATGATCTCTACCTTCAGGAAGTTTTGAGTATGTAACCTTCAGAACTGTTACAAGAGATGGATTGTAATGCATGTTGGGAAAGTATGACAGGGACTGAGAAGAGAGAGCCCTTTAAGACATACAGGATGATAAGAAAGCACAGGAGGAGACAGAAGAGAGGGTGAAGCAGGGGGAAGAGTGAAAACTGTGTTTCCTCTCTCTGTTTGAAGGGCTTTCCATTTCCTCCCACTCTGAACTATGGCCCAATTGTCTCTGCTGGAGGCAAACACGGACTGCTGCCTCCTTTCTGCTGCCTCTGGAAGGTGATGCTCACCCCATCATGCCCTTCGCCCTCCCAGCTCAGTACATTTCATCTCATGGACCTCTTAGAGGCGCCATGTTCTTTCTTCTCCCCTCTTCCTCCTCTTCCTGCTCCCTCTTCTTTCCTTCCTTCCTACTACAAATACAGGTAATAATTCACACAACAGGGTGAAGTGTTAACATGATTTTTGAAAATAAAATTATGTAAAATTAGATTAAAAAGTATAAATGATATAAAAAAGAGTCTTTTTTTCCATCCATCACCTCTCACCCTTTTTCTGAAGTAATCTTTTCCCTTTCAGCATAATATGCAATATGTATGAAAGAATATGCATAACGCAAATCCGTGCTATGAAGGACATCAATAAAACAAAATAAACACCTGTGAAATCCATCACCCGACACAAGAAATGGAATTCTGACCATATTCCTCTTCCCTGTCCAGAGGCAATCATAGTTCTGAGTTTTGTACACATCATTCTCTTGCTTGTCTATATTGGTATGGGTCCATAAAGAATACGTTTTGAAATTTCGGTGGTATTTGAGATTTAGGAAGTAGTATCAAACTGTGTTACCTTCTCTACTTGGTTTTATCCTCACCATTATATTTCTAAGATTTCATTCATGTCGGAATTCATAGTTATTCAACCTTACTGTGGTATAGTATCCCACCATGGGAATATATCACAATTTATTTGTTTTCTCTTCAATGAACATTTGTATGTTCTCTCTCTTTCCATCCACTCACCTGTCTTGTCTGTTTTTTTATCCATTCCTCCATCCATCCTTTTTTTTTTTTAATTTCCTTCAGCTTTATTGAGATGCAATTGACACACAGCACTGTACAAGTTTAAGGTCTACAGCATAATGACTTGATGTAGATATATTGTGAAATCGTTATCACAACAAGTCTAGTTAACATCGCTCACCTCATTTAGTTACAAAAATATGGTTTTTTCCATGTAATGAGAACATTTAGGATTTGCTTTCTTACCAACTTTGAAGTATACAATACAGAAAAAGAGATCAGATTTGTGATTATCAGAGGTGTGGGGAAGAGGGTGGGGGAAGTGGATGAAGGTGGTCGAAGGGACAAACTTCTAGCCATAAATAAGTACAGGAGATGTAAAGTAAACATGATGACTACAGTTAATACTGCTGTACTGTATACTCCTCCATCCATCTTTACAAACAAGGCTGTTATGAACATTCTTGAACATTTTTCTGGAAGCATGTATTTTGTCCAGGGTATATACACATTTTCCTTAGAACATACACCTAAGATTAGAACTGCATCAGAAAGCGCATACCTGGTCAACTTTACAAAAACAATACTAACTTATTTTCCAAAATGTTTTTTGAATCTTTACACTCTTTCACATCACTCCACTTCCTCACCAATGTTAGGCATTGTCCACTTACTTATTTTTGCCAACACAACAGGTATAAAATAATATTTCATTAGGTCCTTAATTTGTATTTCCCTTATTACAAGTAAGGATGAGTAGTTTTTAGTACTTATGCACCCTTTTAAAATTTCTTCATATATTCTAGATATTAATTCATTTTTTTTATAAATATGCTGCAAACAGCTGTCCTCCCCCTACTCCCTAGTTAGTGGCTTCTGTTTTCACTTCCTTTGTAATTAAATAACCAGAACTTAATTTTAATGTAACCCAATTTATAAATCTTTTTCTATTCTTTATGCTTTTCCTTGCTTTCAAAACAAATTCTTCTGCTCCTTGAGGTCATAAAGGTATTTTACATTTTATTCTGAGAACATTAAAGTTTTGTATTTTACGTTTAATCCATATAAAGTTGATTTTTGTGCATGGCATAAAGTAGAGATCCAATTTCCTAATAGCCTGTTAATTGATTATTGATTATGTCCTCATTCTTCTACTGATCTGTGAGACCACATCTACTTTTCATATAGATGTGAGGCTGTATCTGGACTCTATGCAGTTGCATTGGTAATTTTTTCTACCTCTGTTCTATTCCATTATGGACTTAATTGCTGTAATTTTATGATAAGTCTTGATAAGTCTGGTAGGGAAATCCTCCCCCACTCTTCTGTAGAAGTGTCTTGGCTGTTCTTGGCTCTTTGTTACTCTGTATAGGTTTTAGAATCAGTATCCCAAATTCCTCTGGTAATTCTTTTGGAGTTTCGGTGGAGATTGCTTTGAATTTATAGATTAACTTAAAGAGAATTGGTATCTTTATAATCTCAAACTCTTCCTATCCATGAGTATAATATATCTTACCATTTATTTAGGTTTTATACATCTTTTAATAGATTTTCTCTATGTCTTATTATTGTAAATGATGTGGCATTTTTAAAAATTAGACTTTCTAATTAGAACTACTAAGTTATTAAAAGGCATTTAAAAATGTTTGATCTTATTTACAGCCCCTCTGTAAATGCTCTTATTAGTTCTAGCAACTTGTAGACTCTTTTGAGGTTTCTATGTATACAATCATATCATTAGTGAATGAGAGTTTTATTTCTTCTCTTCCAATCTTTTTTAACTTTTATTTATGTTGTCTTACAGCTCTGGTTAGGACCTAGTAAATGTTGAATGTTGAGTTGAAATAGTGATAATTACTTTCTTTGTCTTATTTCTAATTTTAAAGCTGATTTAAATATTTTGCCACTGTGAAAAATATTCACAGTAGATTTTTGGTAGAGACCTTTTATAGGAGTCTCTTTGTAAGATATAGGAAGTTTTCTCATATTTATATTTGACTAAGATTTTTTTCCCCACCCTTTAGTAAAGCATGAATAAACATTTGGTTATATTCAAAGCTATAATGGGAATAATTTCAATAATGAGATTTCTATGTTAAATCAATTCTACACTTAGGGGATAAATTTAGTTTGTTCATGATGTATTTGCACTGTGTAGGATTTTCATCTGTGTGTATAAGTGAGACAAGTTAGTGATTTTCATTTTTTATTCTAATCTCACCTAGTTTTTAATTTAAAGTCTACTAGCCTAATCAGATAAATTGGGCAATAGTTCCTCTTTCCTTTTCCCTGGAAAAATTAAAAGTGGAATGACCTATTACTTGAAAGTCTGGTGAAACTCAATTCAAAAAAATTATCTGGACTTGATGTTTTCTATGTGGGGAAAAAAATCTTAAGTTACTACTCACATTCTTTAGTAATTACAGGACAATTTGCACTTTCTATTCTTCTTGAGTCAGATATTCTGAGTTACATTTTTGGAAGATGTATACAATTACATCCAAGTTTTCAAATATGTTGATGAAATTATTCTTAGTGTTCTCTTATTTTCTTCAAAATGTCTTCTTATATCTATACTTATGCCCCCCTTTTCAGTCCTAACATTTTTTATTTGTAACCTCTTTCTGCTTTTCTTGGATAAGTTTATCAGAGGTCTGTCAATTTTATTAGTCTTTTCAAAGAACCAAATTTTTGCTTTGTTGGTCGTGTTTTCATTAATTTTTGCTATTACTTTTACTATATACTTTCTTCTACTTTGGGAGGGGGAGGATAATTTTACTGTTATTTTTCTAACTAAAATTGGATTCTTATGCCTTTAATTCTCAACCTTTGGTTCTTTCTAATACAAGCATTTAAAACTATAGCTGATAGAAAATATATCTTTTCACTAGTACGACTTTTCTAAGGACCAAATTTTGTGTGTGTGTGTCTTCTATGGCTGCTGTTTTATTCCTTAAGAAAAACCTTGTTTATGGAAGATTTTAAACTTATTAAAGAGTAGATAATGAAGGTAGTAATGAAAAGTAGGTCATGAATTACTTTGTCAGTAATTTGCTGACCCCTACTCTAGACTAGAGGCTGCCAATAGCTTCAGGGAATATTTCACACGTGCCCAAGTATATAGAGAAGAAGAAATTAGGAGCCAGATGGAAATAATTAATGCAAAGTCTGGAAGGGAGATGGTCCATCCATTACCCTCCAACAAGAAAGCCCAGGAGGAGTTGACAACTACTGATGACCACCATTCCCTCTTAAGGCTATAGTTATACTCAGTAACAGAAAACTTGGGATGCCCCCCCCCCCTTGCAAACCATTACAGTTGCTAAGGTTGTAAACTGAAGCTCTTTCTTCTGAGAATGATGATGATGATGACAATGGCAAAAAATCAGAGGGACAGAACTGAGGAATCTCTTAATGAGAATCCAAAGCATGAACAGAATCCCATTCCCCACTCCTTATTCCCCCACCTCTGCCCATTTTTGTATTGTCTGCCATCGCTTAAAAACTGTATTAATATACACACAAAATTCAAGTCCCCACTTCTCTGATGAATGACATCCTTCTTATACTTTCTCTCTACTGTGCTTTTTTTTTTTTAACCTCAACAGTAGATCCTACCAATCACTCCACAGTGGCATATAGAAATGTCATTTATTCCATTTTAATATCCAACTATTATGGCATGGTTTAATTAAACAGTCCATCATCGATGGACATTGGCCATCACAAATAGCCCGCTAATAACAGCATAGCCATTCTTGGTCCATGCTTGCACACGTTACATGTATCATCCCATTTAATTCTTCTAGCTATCTTATAAGAAGGGGTTATGATCTCCCCTTGACAGGTAAAGAAACAGGTCTGTAGAGGTTAAATAACATGCCAAGGGTCAAGTAGCTATAAGAAGCAGAGCAGGAATGCCTAACAGCATGGCTGTGCTCCTGAGCCTGCCTCCTCCTCCTGATTCAGGCCCATGTTGGGGAGCAGAGGAGACCAGGATCCTCTTTCTCTGATCCCCACAAGCTTCATGGCACCAACTCACATTTTTTGGCAAATGGATCAAAACCCAGCTTTCTACCTCTTCCAGCTTCCAGCCCTCAGGTGGGAGTGGATCGTTAAGCAGCTGCACAGGGTTTGGAAAGTTGCCCAGGATGCAACCCCCAACACACGCGCGCGCGCGCACACACACACACACACACACACACACACACACACGAAGAGCAGCTTTCCTGCCTCACCTGCATTCTCCCCGGGTCTCCAAGAATAGCCCTCTCTCTGCCTGAGGCTGTGTTTCCCCTGGTCACCCTCTGGGGAGAGCAGAGGGGTGTACAGCTGAGCCAGCCTCTCCCCTTTGAAGTCAGCGACCCACATGATTTTTAAGGCTAGGCTGCCTCTCCCTTCTTGTGTCTATCCTGAAGTGACCTTATGCCCCGCTAGCTAATCAGGGACAAAAAGGTGAGTTTAGGGAACCTGAGAAGCACCGGAAGCTTTTCCTTGGCCCCATAGGCTGGCCTGAGTGTGGGGAGAGTCAACACATCGGAGAATATCCGCCCAGGGGTGCCCCCGAAGTCCTGGCAGGTGTAAGGGGTTAAGCGACAGCAGAATCTGGGTCCAGATTACAGAGGCCAACCAGAAACTGTCCAGGACCTCAGCATGGGGTCGGGGGAGGCTGCCGAGGCTCCTCTCTGCGCTCAAAGCAGCACTATGCCTTATGCTGTCAGGGAAGGAAGCCGTACGTCTGTCCTAGATGGTAACTCTTTGCAGTAAAAGAGGCAACGAGGGGGACGGGGAAGCTACATGTTTCAGAAGTACGTGATTGGCCTTCAACACTGGGTCCAACTAACATTCTATTTTTGAAGCAAATAAAGCAAAACAAGTAATAGCTTATATTCACTAAGTGCTTAGGCACTGTGATAAAGAATCTACCTGCATTCGTTCAGTTAAGTATTACGATAATCTTATAAGATACAATTTCCGTTTTACAGATGTGAAAATCGAGGCTTAAAGAGCTTCGGTGATTTACCCAAGTTTGCGAAGTTAGTAAGGTGGGGGGGGGGGGGAGTCCTGATTCAAACTCGGTTCCGCCAACTGCGAAGTCTAAGTACTTGGCCGTGTTCCTATGCTGGAGCCTCTTTCTTCATTCAGTCACTCAAGAAATGTTTCTTCAATACCTACTGTTTACTAAACACATGTTATCAAGGGAATACGATAATCAATGAGACAGACGTGGTCCTCGCTTCTGTGGTATTTCTCTTCTAGTAGGGGAAAAAATAAACAAATGGATAAGTAAACAGATCACAGGTTACAGATTGTGATAAATGCCATGGCTCCCGGCTAATATTTGAGATCGTTTTAAAATGAAGTCTTTTTAAATTATCTTCTAATCAAAGAAAGGGAAGAGTCTATGTAAACTCTCCTTCCATTGCATTTGTCGATGTAATGTATAGTATTTTACCACTTAGCCAATTCTTCTAATCTGAGCTCCTCCCAGGTTGAACCCAAATCAGTTTCATTATTATGTACATTTTTTTAATATTCTGAATTCAATGTTTTGAAGGATCTGAGTTTATATCATCTAACTGTGTGAAATGGTTAGAGGCATGTCCTCAAGAAAGTTAAAATTATGCCCCAGGAGGAATGGTGGGAGGAACTATGGGAGGTTTTTCAGCAAGAGGGGATGGCTCTCTCCCACGGAACATAAGCATCTTATCTTGAATGCGGAGGAACTGTGTGAAAATCTCTGACGAACAAAGACAGGATATGAATTCAACCCATAATTTGAAAGACAAGTATATCAGATGAAAAGTGATCTAAACAGTATTATTATATTCTACTATTATCATTGTTCTTCCATGTAGCTAGAAGATTTACATCAAGGCTATCTTTTGCTCTTTATGTTCACAAATACCTAGGGGGGAGGGAGGGAGGTGATAGGTGTTAGTATTCCCATCATTTCCTAAACAGCATTTGAATTAAAAATATCTGCCCCCTCCTTGTCTGACAGGGACCTGGAGTTTAATTAGGTTAACATCTCTAAATTGCCTTAGGTTTCCCAGAGATAGGCATTAGATAAACATAAGGTATTATTATTATTATTAGCATAGTGTCATTATCTTATTGTAATTGTGCGGGTTCTCCCATAAATCTTCACAGGATGGGATCCCGGCCTGGACCATTATTCGTCTAGGGCTTTGAGCCTCGGTGAAGGCACGCCCATGCTGCCTCGTGTTAGCATCGTCGTTGGGATTACAGTTGTATGTATGATTATTGAACAACAAACCGATATTCGAGTTTGTCGCAACAATTGTCCAGTTGTTTTTGATGTTTCCTGCGTGATTGCAATCGTGTGCTCTTCATCCGTTTGATGGCTCGGGGTAAGACATCACTTGGGGCAAAGGAGAGACAGGCAGCGTCTCTGGGATGCTGGAGTGTATCCCTGTTGGGTCAGAGCCCCGGCGGGGGGCAGGCGTCTCCACAGCCACTCTCACCTAAGCCATTCTGGCCAAAACCAACTTTGAAGGACTCCTCTGTCACATTTGCCACCTTTAGGAGCCACAGATGGCTGTTCTGGAAAAGACGAAGGCGGGATCCATTTGGAAAAGAGGAAGGAAGGAGAGATGAAAAGCCAAACGGCACACGGGAGAATCACTTTCTAAGATTAAAGTAGTTGATCCATCACTAAATGGACCAGTGGGTAAAGTTGTACGGTCTATTTGAGGAGGGTATTAATAAATCTAAAGATTTATGTTATCAGCGATGAAAATTGTAGTTTGAAGTTTGTGAGTTTGGGCCCTGCCTTATTTTATCTTGCTGTATTCTGATAGTGTCACACGCGAAGGTCATTTTCATCCCGCTGCATTGTCTTCCCCCCAGTGACTTCTACTGTTATTCATCCCCTCGCAACCCTGCTTACGGGTGGGGCCACAATTACGTGAAATCCCCGCCCTTAAGGTTTGCCTTTTTTTCCCAGTCTCCTCCACCGAAGGTCCAATGTTTTAGACTACCAGAAAACCTGAAAAACTGCAACTTACAAATGTAAGGTGATGGATCCCTTTATCTACTTCCCATCCCATAGTTCTTTGCAGGGCTGAATAGCATCACTTTTCAATGAAGGGAAAACTTCCCAACTGATGCATCAGCTGTTCGTCGAAATTCTTGTGTCGATTCGGACCTGAGACTAACATCGCTCTGCGGGATTTATTAAGCACGTTTGTAATGACAGCGTGACCCTTACTCTCTCTTACTATTTAATGACGGTGTCTCGGGAGGCTGCTTCATGAGGTGCTGAGACTGTCCTGGAGGGGAAGGCGTTCTGTTCTTGCGCGAGGAGCAGTCCCCACCTGGCTCTGCCTGGGGAAGGGCAAGGCTACCCCAGGGTGCCGAGGAGAGGGGAGGCAGGGTTGCCCACAGACCTTGGCTTCGAAGGCAAACAGTTGAATAAATCAGCCACTGGGAGTTGAACTGCTATTTCTCACAGACTCTGTGGGAGCATTTCATGTGCAACTACAGGTTGCAGCTGGCCTGGCCACGGTTTTGTGCGGCTGAGTGCTTAGCCCGACACTTTACTATCAGAACGCAACAAATCTCGCTGATGCGCGTGGTATAAAGAATCCCGGGGAGTCTTAGCGCCTCATTCTCCCGCCATTCTTTCCAGTTTTTCTGCTGTTGCACTCCGGATAATTGCAGTTTAATTGGGTGACATGAAATGAAAACTGTGTCCACATTATCCAGGATTATCTCTTTTTCCTGAAGCCTGCCACCGGTTGAAAGGAACCCATTTATCAGACCCAAGAGCTGCGCTCGGCTGCTTTTATGAGCAGGGAAGAGTGTGGGAACAGGCTGGGAGAGGGAGAAAGGGAGCTGACAGCTAAGAAAAATTATTTCAGTTGTTTATCACAAGGAAAGTTTATCTGATTCTTTACAAAATGATATGGAGGCCGGCGTGTCGAGCCATGAGTAATGAACATTGACCAAGTTTGCTTCCTCAACTGGTCAGACCCAGCACTGCCTCTCTTTTGTGTGGGCACAGATCAACTTTAAAAGCCTCTTTCAAGCGGCATGAATGCACTTCATTTTACCAAAAAGAACTTTGTATTGATAGCTAGAAAAAAGGAAGGTTGTTTAAAAAGGAAGGGTAGACAATCGGGACAAAATGAGGAGCTTTTAGGTTCTATTATGAGCATGCCGTCCATTCTTCTCATTTGTTTATACACCCCCTCCCCCCGCCACCGTGCAATAATGTCTCTTTGCAGTTATATGCTTCTTCTTTTATACCATTCATATTGAAAAAGCCCTCACATCATGACCACGGTAATAAATACCATAGAAATGTGGGTATAATGTCAATTTGCATTCTGTGAGAAGATCAAGGTAAACCTAAGGGCCAGAAGAATATTCTGCTAATGCTCATTCATCATTCTCCAGATCCAGGTAAAAGAAGGACTTTGTCACTACACCGCAAACCCCTTCTGTTGCTATTGCGTTTGTGTGAACATTTTACCCTAATGCACCAATTGTTAAGTAGAAAGAGCAGTCTTTGAAATTGTCTATTGCACTCAAATCCCTAGCTGTACAAGGTCTGGGCAGGAGGCGTTTCTATTCAGAAGGAAATAGAAGGCTTTAGTTCAGTAAGCACAGTGTGGTTGAAGGTTACGGAGGATATTGTACATTTTTTAAATGAAAGTATTCCAAAGGGGGGAAACTCATTATCTATAATGGCAACAGTGAACATGAAGTCAGCATCTGGCGAAACAGTATGATATGCAGCTCAGGTCCTTGTGTTTGCAGTTAGTCCTCAATGGCTGGTGGACATCTGGATGCCCTAAGTGTGTAAGGTGGAGAGTCTTTTATGTTATAGAAATAAACACTTCGTCACACAGCTGAGTGATTTGCGAGATGTATGTTGTGTCATCGCGCACATGGATTGGGTATTCTCTGTAATGTCTGATGTTCGATTTGGTATTGACCTTCAAAAATAAGGAGGGGACAGGCTGGAAGTTAACGTGAAAGACCAAAAGTAGAGATTCTATACATAGTATGAATAGACAATTAATTCTATATTTACTGATTATTGAGATCCTATATGTACTGAGGTCATATAACTCAGCGACCTCCAGAACTCTGGGCTTCCTCTTCTCTCAAAACGGATATCAAAGTGTCAGTAATAATCCCAAAGCAATGACTTTCTGCAGGATTTAGATGCTCTCTTTGTGTTTTCCATGCTGATCAGAGAGTATATAAGTTTAGAGAAGTGGGCAGTTGGAGGACAGCCATAATTCCCCTAAGGCTATCTTTTTCTACTATCTTTTAAAAAATTATTAGATAAAGCTACCTTTTTGCCCAATAATTTGCAACATTTTTGAATGAGAGGTGTGATTTATAAAATTCCTATGACAATCCTTTATTCTCATTCTAGCCCACCCCCTTAAAGAACTTTAAACACAGATCTTTTTTTCTTGTGATTTGTTTCCCTTCCTCCTGCATCTATGCTGTCTGTAATTAAATATATTCCCAGGGGCCTCTGTCTCCTTTCACTCATTTTTCTTTCCATTTGAATTATCATCTTTTTAATGTTTATTTTATATAATGTGTGATTTATTCAGAAAGCAAAAAGTCATATGTCAATTATATCTCATCAAAACTGGGAAAAGGAAAAAAAATCACATTTAATTTTTGCCAAAAAGCATGAGCACAGACTAACTCCACTGAAATCTCTAAATTGTACCGTATGGAGAAAAACTCGAATAAAATGAGAATTTGACACAGCTTCTCCCCATGCTAAGAGAACAGACCCACCACATATTATCATCATCTTAATTTAAAATTCTAATTTATCCCCTGGCTCTTAAAAAGGATCTACTGGTCCATACTCCATGTTTATAACCATAACCCAAAGCAAGAAAATTTGACAAGAGGTTATTTTAAAAGGGTTCCTTCACTTCTTTCCAAATACCAAAGAAATCACGTCCCTTGACTTATTTTTCCTCCTCTGGCAGAAATGACAAATACACACACAAGCAGACAGAACTCCACGTCAGACTGATTTATAAAAGCCTGGAGATGAGTGTTGCGTGATTGGAAACCTATTTGTCAAGTAGCCTCGCCTACTTCCCCTGCCTTCCTCCCGGTCAGCACGGAAGACATCTCGGATTAGGCTTATAACAAACACTGGAATGTTTTTCTTTATGTTAGAGATCAGAACTCTGGACATATGCTCAAATATACTCATCCTCTGAAAAAGAGGCAGGTACGGAAATCGCAAAAAGGGAGGGAAGTCACACAAAGATTGACCACATATGTACCATTACTGCCCATCAAGGCAGCAAAAAAAAAAAAAAAAAAAAAATCACATACATTGGGAGCACCGACCTGGATTACATACTTCTGTATGCTACCACATGGGAAGGATACAGAAAAAGAAAAAAGCGACTCATAACAAAACAAGATATAACAGAGCAAACCAGACAATCGAACAAACCCAGAAATTCTAGAAAACTCAAAAGGCTGAGTGAGACAGACTTGTAGCTAGCCTACCCACTTGCTCGTGTGTAGGTTTTGGCCAAATACCAAGTGGGTTTTTTTACTGACTATTTTCAGGCAGTTCCCCGTTCAAAGCTCAATTAGGAGTAGAATACAAAGACCATCATCTGAATCTGGATAAGGAGACCAAAAAAAAAAAAAAAAAAAAAAAAGGTATGTTTTCATGCAACTGCAAGGTAATGATTATCAAAGAAATCATTTGAGGGTCTAGGAGGTCACTCCAGATGGTCCCCTAGGGACGTGGACCCCATTTATTATTGCAATAAAACAAATCCAAGTGGGACCCTTTAGAAGTACTGAAAATGAAACAAAAACCATGTTCACGATGACAGCTAACATGTACTGAATGCTTGCTACATTAAGAAAGCACTTTACCTGCCTTATCTCACAACAAACCCAAGTCATAGGTATTAAAAATTCAGGCATAAGGAGATAAAATAATTTGTCTAAGGTACCAGAATGTGATGTGCTAGATTGTCTCTTCCCCACCCCCATCCCAGCCCTGCTGATTTGTATGTTGACTGTCTAACCCCCAGTACCATAGAATGTAACCTTACTTGGAAGTTGAGTCTTTGCTGATGTAGTTAATGAAGATGATGTCATAACTGGAGTGGCGTAGGCCCTCACTCCAGTATGACCATGTCCTTATAAAATGGGGAAATTTGGACACACACACACACACACACACACACACACACACTCAAGAAAAACAGCATAGGAACATGAAGGCAGGGATGGGACAACACCTCTACAAAGCAAGGGATGCCGAAAATTACAAACCACCAGAAGCTAGAGGAGAGACATGGACAGATCGCTCCTTACAGCCCTCTGGAGGAACCAACTCTACAGACACCTTGATCTCGACTTCCAGTCTCCAGAAATGTGAGACAATATATTTCTGCTTAAGCCACTCCGTTGTGGTACTTGGTTATAGCAAACGAATGCACGGAATTGATAGGTGGTTAAGTTACAACTTAAACTCAGGTCTTCTGGCTCAAGTTGTAGACTGGGATCACTACACCATGCCTGCAATTCCAAGCACCCTAGCTAAGTAAGTTCTAAATAAGTTCTAAGAAGCTAAGTAAGTTCTAGTAAAAGCCCGGGGCATTTCTACATGAAATCCCACGTGACACTTGTTCTCCAGAGCAAAGAAAGATTTCCCTACTATTATTTGAGATCATAGGATGTTAGAGCCAGAAGGGACCTCAAAAAATATTCTAGGCCATGCCTGGGGGTGCCTTCGGGTCCCCCACAATGTCAAAGGAGGAGGGGAAGCAGGCAACCTCCAGGACCCCCGCTCTTATTTCACTGCAGTCTTGTGCTTTTATATGCTTTGTCCTTGGGGCTTCCACATATGATTTTGTTTGAAGAAAGGGTTTGTAGCTTAAGAGATGAAAACCACTGATCTAGTTCAAGTCCATGATTTTATTGTTGAAGACCTTGGGGTCCAAAAAGACTGCATGAAACTCTCAAGGATGTGAGTGAGCTTGGCAGAACTAATGTTGGAAGTCACTTCTATTCTGATAAAACTTACTGCTCATTATAATAGGGAAAAGAGTGGGTGTTCCCTAAAAATGGAGGATCCCAGGGGGCGTGACTGACCTTGGATCCTGCCTGTTTATTGGGATGGTCTTCAGCTACTTTAATAGATAAAAGAAGAGCCTAGGTATGTACCTGGTTCCCAGGAGAGGGCACCTGACACCATCCCTCATATGACATAGAGAAAATAGCGGCCCCAATATGGAAATTCATGCACAGGCTTAGATTCTAGATGTTTCCCTGTTCATAGCCCAGGTGGGAGCACTTTCTAATAAAGCTCTTACTGTCTGGCTACTAGTGGGCTCTCCTGGTATCTGAGAGTTGCTTTATGATTCAACTATCCCACAGAGTCAGGGAAAATTGGTAATACACAAATGATAACAAGAGGAAGAATAAATGATGTCTGGAAAAAGAGAACTTCCTTTCAAGCCTAAGGAACCCGTATGTGGCCCCACCTTCTCTCAGAATCTGTTTCCATTTACTGGCTTACACGGGGCTAAGGAAGTAGCTTTGGGAGTGGGGGACACGTGAATCCCACATGTAGTTAGTGGTTAGACATATCAACACTGATGGTTTGGGAGAAGGAATTTTGACAGAAGCTAGTTTCTGTGCAAGAGGACGGAGAGGCACAGAATGAGCCAAACTGAGCAACAGGCCCTGAGAACTGATGAGGGGTTGGAATTCCCGGATGTGTGGCTGCTGTGAATTAACCGTTGTTCCTACAAATTGGAAGAATTGCTCCACTAAAGCCTTCAGTACCTTGGGTCCAAGTTTCCACCCTGCGGTCCCAACCCCCCATCTGACCCTCCCTCTCTGCCCTCTCCCCTCATAGGAGACTGTTCAGCCATCCCAGCACCATGAGGGTCAAGAACGTCATCAGCCAAATGTGGAATCTTAAAGCAAATCAGCACCAAGATGGCGACCTGTGCTAATGAAGTTCCTCTGTTGGCTTATGTTAGAGAAAATAGCTGTTCTCGAAAAGGCTCTTAAAATTCTAAGGCTAAAGCAGCCCTGCTGTGAGAGAGAACCCTTTTAATTGAGAATAACAGAGAAGGAAGGAATGTTCGCTTTCCGACTTCACAAGATCCTTGCTGGCCAACGTGAATTGGCAGGTGTCCCCTCTAAGGAGGTGGTAGAATGCCAGCTCCACTGGCCCTGGGACAGGAGTGGCTCAGCCAGGAGGGTCTGAATTCCAGCTGTAAGAGCCCTGAGGTAGCAGGGGTGTTACTTGGTCAAGGCCAGCAGAAGCCGAGCCCTGGCTTGGCACAAAATGACTACACTGATTCAAGAAAACATGTAAAATGCCTCTTGCAAATTAGTGGAAATGTTTGGAGGAGGGTGAACGCCAAGGAATTGGGTTTCCCCACATGTGCAGGTCAGGGTTTCCAGCTTCCTGAACCTGGATATTCATGCTGAGATGGCCGTATTTGGATGCAGAGGCCAGCAAAGCCTGGGCCACTTGGGGTACCTGTTGCTACAACTGCCCAGTGGGTACGATCACAGAACAATTTGCTCCTTAAATACTAGTTTTCAAGACCTCAGTGAGAAAAGTGAAATCCTAATTCCTTCTCCGCATAAAGTCTCTGCATTGCTAAAAATGAGTTCTGGCTTTGGCACACCAGCCGGCCGACTAAATATAAATGTTTACTCTCCTTTCTCCCCAGATACCATTGTGATGACAACAAAAAAGAACACGAGTGAACAACGGAACCCGAGAGAAACGGGAAAAGAAACATCAGACCAGAAAGAGTGATGAGTTTCTGGAAAACAGGAAGCAGAAGTGACACAGTGAGGAGCCACAGGAACAGGCCCCAAGCGAAAAAAAAAGCATCGCGCGCTTGGGGCACCTTCTGTCCCTGCTGTTGTTGAACTAAGTTCCTCGCGCAGCAGAAGCAGAATGCGGCCCGGATGCGGCCCCAGGTACCAGCCAGACTTAAAACAGAGGACCCAGGCTCCGAAAAGCACCAATGAGCTGCCTGAGTTGCCTTCCAGCCAATCAGGACAAGGGAATTTTCTCCACATAAGCAGGGCCCCGCCCCTCTGTTCTGGGAGGGCTTTGTAGGCATCATGTTCTGGTATTGGAGTTGTTTTCAACTGGAGCTCTGTCTCCAGTAAAGCCCTCTCTGTGCCTTTGAGGTTTAGGTTCCAGGTGGTTTTTATCATTGTCGGGGCCCAAGAACCCGACTAGGGTAACAGAAAGAGTCACAACGAGCGAAATTCTGGAGCTGGGCAGCTGAGCTCATTCCTGAAAGAGCGGGGGGACTTGTGAAGCATTCCTGGGGGCTGAGCCAGAAAGAGCCTCCAAGAACAGGGTGGCAACAGACGGCAGGAGTGAGTGAAAAATGGCGAGTCACAGAAGTGGTTTGCAGAAGGAATGATTCTGGAACGTTCGCACAAATGCACCCTTCCTCCTCCATCTCCACTCCCCACGAATGTTACTGAGAACATCTCGGATTAAAATCAGATGGTTGCTCTCTAAAGAAAACAATGCTTGGGGAGGTCTAGGGAACAGAGAGGGGCTGTGGGTACCCAGAGTTAAGACGTCTTTGTTTTGGCATAATAGAGAGATTTCGCTCCCTCCCTGCCAAGACGTCCTAAAGACAGCCTGCCAGGCCACATGCCCTAAAGGCACACACATTTCTTACAGTCAATCCTTTCTTCTAGGGGGAAGGGCTGGAGGGAAAACAGGAGTACTCACACCCAGAAGCTACCCAATTCAGATGGGTAACATTCGTTGGCTGGAGAAACATCAAAGTTCATTTCACTATCCAGCAGCCATCCAGTGAGTGGATGGCTCTTCTCTTGAGTCATTCTGGGAGGGCAGCTCAGCCATCATCAACCCATGGTGTCTAAGTTCTCTCCAGCCTGCAGAAAGAGGGAAGGAGGTCTTGGAGGAGTCCTGCTCATGATCTTAAAGCACCCACCCAAGATGGGCTCATGACCTTGGACTGAACACGTAGCTGCAAGCACACCTGGGAAATAAAGTCTAGCCATGAACCAGGGAGAAGCAGACCAGATTTTGGTAGACACACTCCCACAACAAAGGACCACCAGATGATGAATAATAAAGGCTCGATGTTATGGCACCAGACAGAAGGAACAAGACAGAAAAAGACAACCAGTTAACCTCAGAACTTATCCAGCAAACGTAAGAGACATGTTGGAAATTCTACGTAGAGTTTTGAAAAGATATTGCATCCATTTAACTAAAAGATTAGGCTGCTTGGGGAAAAGAAGAAGAAGAAGAAGAAGAAGAAGAAGAAGAAGAAGAAGAAGAAGAAGAAGAAGAAGAAGAAGAAGAAGAAGAAGAAGAAGAAGAAGGAGAAGAAGAAGAAGAAGAAGAAGAAGAAGAAGAAGAAGAAGAAGAAGAAGAAGAAGAAGAAGAAGAAGAAGAAGAGAAAAGAATCGATAAAGTGTGATGACTAAAATTTTAAAATTCAGTAGATGGGTAGATGATAAATGTGGTTGTTGGTTTTTTTTAATTTAAATTTAAGTAGCCAACATATATATAGTACATCATTAGTTTCAGATGTAGTGTTCTATAATTTATCAGTTGCGTGTAACACCCAGTGCTCATCACATCGCGTGCCCTCCTTAATGCCCATCACCCATCGCCCCAACCCCCCACCCACCTCCCCTCCAACAACCCTCAGTTTGTTTCCTAGAGTTAAGAGTCTCTCATGGTTTTCCTCCCTCTCTGATGACTTCCCATTCAGTTTTCCCTCCCTTCCCCTATGTAGGTTTTGAATTTTTCGAATAAATGAAAGGAAAAACCAGGCTTGATTATGATTAAAGAACAAAATATGAAAGTCATGGAAGTTGTAGATACAGAGGCAGAAAGGTGGAGGGGACAGAAAAGTGCTCGAATTTCCTCAAATCATATGATAGGAGGTCAAGAAATACAGACTAAAGCTAGTGGGTCAAACAAATAGAGGAATAAATAGATTATTTTCATCGATAAAATTAACCAATACAACTAAAAATAAACGTGACATTGAGAGGGAAGAGAGAAAGAGCAGGAAAGTAGTTCAGGTGAGTTCTAAGTTCTCACTTAGTACACCTTCGAGTTGACAAGTCGAGTAAGAGGGGAGGGCACAAAATATCTGGATATCTGGATATGTGGAGGTAACCACTGGGAGACATATAAAAGAGAAGTGGCTTAAAGTGGTTGCCTTTAGCAGAGGGAACTAAAATACAAAGGGGATAGAAGGGTTTGCTTTTCTCATGAATCCTCTGATATTTTAAATTTCATTATCCTATTTTTCTTATATTAAATAAGTTTGGGAAGGACACAAGCAGCTAGGAGTGGTTATGGTGGGTGAGGGTAGGAAATTTTATCTTCTTTTCCTTCTTTATTTGACTATATTGCATTTTTACAATAACAACCATTACTTTGTACTTAAACCCCTTATTAAAATGTTAAATATCACCGTCCCCCATACTTCAGGTGCTTATGAGAGGAACAGGCCCCTCCCTACTATAAAGGGCACCAGGCACAAATCACAGGGCTGGGAGAGGTCTGACCAAAATTCTGTAGTGGGGGCTCTGAAGTTCACCACCAACTGCATCCATTTTTGTAACAGATTCTCAAAGGATGCTGGATCTAGCTTCCTATGGGCATGCTTTAAGACTTTAATTGATTCGTTTTGCCAATAGACCTCATTGCGGTGTTACCCCCTTTAAAAGCTCTCTAGAGGGGCACACTCTTCTTTTTGAGTGCTATCACCCAAGGACATTCGGTACAAGATTTTTAAAAATTTATATTTAAAGCACAACATTCCTAATTTTTCAATATTGTTAACTTTTAACAATTTATTTCGAGCTGCGATGTGTATGAGCAAAATTGAATGCCGGAGGGCTAGCTTTTATGGTTCTTGTTTTAATAATCGCATGGTAATGTTTTTTATTAATACAGCTTCGTAACTCAAGCCGTGACTTTGACTGATTTAGTTTAATGACCATATAACTTCCACAGATATCAGGACCTACCTTAGGCCAGAAAAGACTGGAAGGTTCAGACAGGAGACGCTGCAGGAAGCAAAAACACATTTTGTTCATTTAAAAGTATTTCTTGCTTGATAGCAAATAAATATTATTTCTGTGTTATAGATGTCCAAAGTTGATGAGATTGCATGACTCTTTACTTCACTACCCGGGGAGTCCTTGGAGGGCAATCGGGGGGTCAGGCTGGGGGGTCTGCTGATCTCCCGTGCTGGCACTGCGAACATTCAAGAAATATGTGTTGAATGAATACACATATATATGAGTTAGTGGATGGATGAATGCGTCATCAGATAGATTTCAGTTTGCAGAGTCTCTCTCTGGTTCTTGCACAGAAACCCACACCACCCCTCCTGTCATGGCCACAAGGTTACCAAAGTGAAATCTGAAAAGTTTAAGGCCTCCAAAGGCAAAGACTGACCCCTGAAGACTTCTTTTCCAGTTTTGATCAAACGGAGCCAGAGGGACTGGCTCACTTCCTCTGTGAGTGGCATTTATGCCAAATAGAGTTCCTATGCTAGACAGCCCATTCTTAAGTGGGTGAATTTATTTCAAAGTTTAGACTGTAAATAGGGCACCATGGAAACCATAAAAGTGAAGATGCGGTGATTTACAGGAAGATGTGTGTTTAAATCAGAATATCTCCTTAGGTGAAAACATATCACCACCCAAACAGATTTTATCAAGGGGCAGATTCAGAGGTAATGATGGGCTGACGTGTGAGAGATAAACCTGAATAATGGCTGGCCGATCTATTGAATTTGGACATTCATGAGGATTTCCTTCCAGCAATTCCTTCTAGAACATGCCCCAAAGGGAAAACTGCTCTACCGGCATGATATCTGTGAACCCGTGCAGCTTTGCAATGAAGTTTTTAAGAGAGCAGTACTGAAATAAACTCAACTTCTCTCCAGCCTGCATTTCCCCCAACAGCATCACAGACCTCTCCTGCCAAGGACGGAAATGGGAATTATTTATCCCAGGGCTTGGGAAAGCCATGACGAAACTGGAGACCCCTTTCCCACGGCTTGAAGGCGGAGAGGACACCCTGTCGTTTCTTCATTTGTGGGAGCCTCACGCTTCCCACTGGGCTCCTTCTTTAGGTCTCCCATGAGATCATGGCAACACGGGCCTTGCCAAGGACCCCTTCCTTGGCTTGCCTACCGTAACCCGGGAGCCCCTTGGGGATGTATCTCAGAAGTACTAGATCTGCGATAAGTGTTTTCGGTTGTATTACAAGGTTACGCCCCTTCCTCACCCTCCCATCCCTCCATTAATCTGTTGGGGGGCGGGGGTGGGGGGGATCTGACAAGTTTACCTGGACGCGAAGGCTCCTTGGCATGGCTCCAATAGATGCAGGAGGCCACACCCTTAAATATAATGTAGTCAAAGTGTTATTAAGCTAATTATAGCATTCATTATGAAACTATTTACAAGGTAAAGTCATGCAACGTAAAACATTAAAGAAACATAATTACACAGCGATGGAGGGGAGAAGGTAGGCTATCACCTATGAGGCCCTTGATTAATCAGCTGGCTCTGAGAATGGGTTAGTGAGTCCTATCCACGGGACCCCAGAGCTGGAGACGACCTCCTGGGGAAAAAGCAGGTGTCGGGCTCTGGGGTCTTGCTAGTTCTTTACTTTCTCTACATTTCAATGATAAGAGAAAATACATATTATTTTTTCCTCAAAGATCGAGAGCCTTCACGGAGAAGCACTGCAGGTATCAGTCAAGTGTATCTCTCCAAATCAAGATGAAGGAAATCACTAAGTGTTCACAAGTGTGATGGGATCTCCGTGCATAGAGTAGATACCAATCTTGTCCTTCAGCCTAAAGGAAACGCCACCGGCTACATCGTGGTGTTTTCTGAACGCCGCTTCCAAGGACTCGCAGGGTTTGTTTAGAAGGACGTGGGCTTTGGTTGCACCTTCCCTCCTCTTCATATTCCATGCGACTTAGGACACGGCGTTTAGACTTCATTAATTCAGTCCACTCACAGAGGGACTATTGTCTCTCTCAGTTTTTAAAGCTTTTCCGGCGTGTCTCCAATTCAGGATCTTTCTTCCTATTTTGATGCCCTTCAGTCATTCATCCAAAGGACAGAACTCCATTCTTCCAGTAGCTCGACCCAAAAATCGGAAGTCATCCCGACTGCCCCCTTTTTTCACATCCCACATCCGATCCTTCTAGAAGGCCTGTTGGGTCTACCTTCAGAATATATCCAAAAATGGGTGGGTAAGTCACTTAATTTCTCAGAGCCTCAGTTTTCCCATCTGCAGTATGGGGATGCCCACTCCTAAAGATCTGTTGGGAAGATTAAATGACATTGAAATAAGGCAAAGTGTCAGGTAGCTGAGAAATGTTTCTTAAGCGTTAACACCACCGTTCTAGGCATACATGGCAACTCAAATTATATTACATGTGTCCTATGGAATGATGAAAGATTCAGAGGATAGCAAGAAAGGGGCACCAATAAAGCATCGGGTAATGACAGAAATGTTACTTTGGTAAAGGACCTGAAAATATATGCAATGCTATTAAAAGTTTGGAAAATAAATTAGTCAAGGGAAGTACGTAGATACTCTTAAAAAGACAAATGAACAGAACATTTAAAAAATAATTGGCAACCAGGTATTTGCAGGTTGAAGCCAGGGGCTTTCATGGAAGAGAAAAAAAAAAAAAACTTAGAAATTGAACAAACTATTATATATATTTATTTTTTTAATCCCAAATCTGAGTACCTCTCATCATGTCCGTTTATGAGTTATTCTTAGAAAATTCGACTTCTTCACATTTTCTGGATTTTCTATAAAGTATACATGTAACTTTTATAATCAGAAAAACATTATTTAAAAAACACTTGCTTTGATGGAAACATAATGGCAGCTGCCTATTTTGTAGTTAACAGATTCTAAAAAAGAATAAAAAACTCCAGGTTTCACCTGGTTTGCATTATTATATTAAGGTATGAAGTTTTCAAAGGTTAAAGGCTGAGCCAGTTTCCACTCAAGAAAATTAAACCTTGATTTACTCATAATTGGAAAGTAAGTGAAAAATGCCAACTTTTAGGGGTTTGTAATTTGCATTTTAAAAAAGTGAAACTTATCCAAGCACATACACGGTGTTCTATCAGTTTCCGGGGACAGAGCGCTGTTTTTATAGTGTGTTTAGTTGTTTGGTTTCGGCTTGTTAACTTATAATATTAAATGTGTTTATAAAAGTTTGGGGTATATAAAACTAATAAAAATGATTCTCAGTGTAGCTTTTCCCATAGGCTTGCCTTTGAAGTACAGTGCTGTGGTTTAGGTAGTTTCAAGGCTATATTTATTCTATAATTTTAAAATATAAAAGTTAATAACTTAATAGTAGCAACTTGAACTATAATTTTAATTGTGAAACTGTTCTTCCTCTTGACCTCACAATTCAATAAGTTAGGTTTTAAAAATTAGGCCGCCAAAAAGGGGGAGTCCACCCAGATTCTATTCTCAGATACGACTTTATGGCACATGATTTTCATACGTTTTGCTCTTTGCCCTGAGAACTCTCGTCAGGTATATTGGCAGCCTGAAATTGCCGGCAAATATCCCAGTGAACCAGCCTCAGTCCTGCATATACACTATGTTGGGTGCTTGCAACTGTGTTGGGATGAGAGAAGAAATACGCATTCTCGAAGTTTTTCTTTAAAAAAGAAAATACTCCTTAGGTGCCTGGGTGGCTCAGTGGGTTAAGCCTCTGCCTTCGGCTCAGGTCATGATCCCAGGGTCCTGGGATGGAGCCCCACATCGGGCTCTCTGCTCAGCAGGGAGCCTGCTTCCCCCCCCTCTCTCTGCCTCTCTGCCTACTTGTGATCTCTCTCTCTGTCAAATGAATGAATAAAATCTTAAAAAAAAAAAAAAAAATACTCCTTGAACTCCTGTTCTGTGCCTGGAGCTGTGCTGGCTGTTTCTACTCATGTTACATCATTTAATGCCTGTGAATGTAAAATCCAGAAGTGAGGAGTGAAGGCCGCCATGTTCCACGGAGCCACAAAGGAAGTGGCAAGACCAGGATGAGAACCCCAATCATCTAATTCTAAGCCTCCTGCACACCTTTCGAGCTTGAGTGAAAATGAATTTGGGAAAAGGGGACGGTGTGGCCAAAATATAAGCCACATTCCAACAGAACACAGCAGAGTAGGAGAGCCAATCATTCTGAAGATAGCAAAGCAAAATAAATGGAGGTCTTGCAGACTCAACTGTAGGGACGCTGTGCCTTATGCCATGAGGCTGTGTGAGTCTCAGCTCTCTCGGTTATCAGCAGGGCAACGAGATGACAGTATCAGGGAATGGAGTCCTCCTCTGTGGACAACGACTCACCCCCACTACGAGACCCACCACCAAGAAGGGAAGGGGCACATTTCAGGCCCAAGAGCCTTGTGCAGCCCCCGGGGGTGGCAGGGAGGGGTACGCCCACAGCCGCGGTGGCCCAGGCGTCCTTGTGAGGTCCTGAGCAGGATCAGGCTGGAGGGAGCAGAAATGGGAGGCCTGTTGTTTATTTTCAGGGTGTTAGAACCCATTACGTTCCTGTCTTTCTAACAGGAATCCTGGTGCTCCCAGAAGGCATTTTCTTGGCAGAACTGTGAACAGTAGAAAATGGTCTTTTAGTCAATTACCAAATAAAAGATCGTGATGAGGCTGTTTCTATTGTGAGGATATCGGTGAGGATATTGTCCGTTACACCGCACAGGAAACAACTTCCCTAAGTAGAATTGTTTCCCCCTGGTCTTAGTATGGGAAATAGTTGGTTAGTTTTTACTATGGACCCTGTGAATCATGTCACAGGTCAGGATTAGAGCCAAATTTAGGGCCCACATTAGAGAGTACACAGAATTTTAAAATAAGCCTTATTCCTAGCTCCAATTTTATTTTTAATTTTTAAAAATTTTTTTTAATTTCTCACCTGTATTTTGTTACATTTTTTGAACAATCCCCCTTAAATTGCCTAGGACGCCTCTGGAAACAAGGAAAGATACGAGGGCCCACGTAGGCATCCATGCGACCATGCCGCTGGTCAGAGAGGGGCGGTGGGTGCGGGAGGCGGCCAATGTCTGACCCCAGGGTCTTGCCTTCCCTCACGGGTGTCCCTCCTAAAGTGCCCTCTACAGGCGGGCTAAGCATCGGCATGTGGCTTTGTGAGACCCTCGTGGGAAGTGGAGGGTGCTGGGGGAACTTGAGAAATGACAGAGAGGCTGTAGAGAAAAGCTCCCACCTCGCCGTGACTGACCCCGTGTGAATCTCGGCTCTGCCCGTGCAGGAGCATGACCTTGGGGAAATGCCTTCACCTCTCCTAGTCTCCACAGCTCGAAAATAAGAACACGGGGCACCTAGGTGGCTCAGCGGGTTGAGCACCGTGGGACTCTTGATTTCAGCTCGGGTCGTGATCTCAGGGTCCTGAGATCCAGCCCTAAGTGGGGCTCTGCGCTCATCAGGGAGTCTGGTTCTTCCTTCTCCCTCTCCCTCTACTCCTCCCTCCACTTGCATACTCTTGCTTCCTCTCAAATAAAAAAATCTAAAAATAAACAAATAAATAAAAATAAGATAAGCAGTTGAGATAAATGAGATATTTATAAAGTACTCACCCAGTGCCTAGTTCATAGAAAGTAATAAGTATACATTAACATTATTATTTATATCATCATCGTCATCATCCCAGACAAGAAAAATTGCTTGCAGAGTCCTAATGACTTCATTTGATATATGTGCATGCACACACAGATCTCCTAAACTGTTACAATAGAAAGACCATCTCTGGCCTCAAGGGTCTCACAGCGACGTGGGGAAACAAATGTGCAAACAGGTGCGCTCCCGTAGAACAGTTATGAATGCGCATCCTGGGAAAATTGTTAGGGACAAAAGCCTGGGGGACCAGGGCTGGGAGTAATTGGCGGAGGCAGAAACAGAGGAGTCACTTTTAAAAGTGTGGCCATTTGCATATCTTTGGGGCCTGCCCCAAAAGAGAGACCGGGTGAAGTGGACCCTCCCACTCCCCAATTCTCCGCAAGGTATGGCCCAGGTGAAAGAGGACCCCACTTCTTCCAGCAGCCTGCCACCTCATTCTCATTCCCAACAAACCCCAAAGATAGGAGAAGCTTGGCAGCCAGACAGAGCACCCCAGGCCAGCTGGCCTGGTTATCTACTCCCAGAATACTGGGGGAGGTCTCCGCGTAGGCACCCCTGAAGTTCCTTGAGGATGGAAGGCAACCAATATGTATCTCTTGGCATCAGGTGCACACCCTCCAGAACCTTCTTCCCATGCATCTTGTCATGGGAAGTAGGACCCTCCCCTACTCCTCCCCCCCATGTCCTCCAATCCTTCCCTCAAGCACATACATAAAGTCATAACAAAATTACTGTCCAGTGTCTCATCCCTGTTGCTCTCTCCATTGCATTAAAATAAGCAGACATTAGTTAACTCATTCCTGACATGTTGGAGAAATTCTTTATCTATCGCTTAAAATCTAAATCCCAAATGCATTTCTTCCTGTTTTATGGGGCTCAGAAATAGAGAACAGTTCTCCACTTTCTTTCGCTGAAGAGCTCTTAGAATGTGGCCATGCTGATTTTAACAAGTCTGTTGGGACCTGGAGTTCTTTGAAGAAAAAATTACTACTTGGCACAAGATATTCTAAGTTTACCTACAAGTGGAGCAGTTTGAGATGTCTGATGAGTCTGTGTTTTACACACGCTTTCAAACATGTAAGGCAGATATACACTTGTAACTGGATAGATGCTTTTAGCGATATCATTGGATTAGGGAATTCGAATGGGAATTTAGAGAAAATGGCTATAAGAATCCATCTCACCTAGGTGATTTAAAAAATGTAAACTTTTGCTTTTTATATTTCCTGGATAAATTTTACAATCTATGAGAATTTAAAAAGTTGAGACCAAAATGGGCTAGAAAATACTGGAGGGAAACCAGCAATTTAAAAGTCATTGGTAGGAAGATAATTAAGAGTGTTATTACGCAGCTATTGCAGTAAAAGAATATTTGCTTTGGTGACTCATAATGGCGTTAGGCATTTGAAATGAAACCAGTGAAATGTTATGTGACGAGAAAACAATTGATCTCAGTTTTTATGTGCACATTCTCATTGCCTGGAGTTTCTTCTTGTTAAATAAAGTTCTTTACACCTTTTAAATAGTTTGTGTTCCATCTTGGCAAAGTCATCGTTTAAAATAATTATTCCCATCACAAACGTAACATGGTTCCACAGAATAGTTCTATGCAATTTTATAATAATAATTAATACTGAATTTGTATTTATAGTAACACAAATGTGATGATATATTTACAAATATATAAGAATCATAAATCAATTTTTTGTAATTGTTGGGCTATGTTAAACTTCTTAAATTGATTTATAGCAAACATGATTTTCTTCTTTTTTTCCTATGGCTTTGGAGAGCTCTCTCAGATTTTATTCTGTGTAACTCAACTTCATTTTTAGCAGGTCGCCATGTATTAAAGATAATAGAATTTTGTGGTTATAAAGGGACTTGGTCTTTGTAATGTGGAGACTGAGGTTGAGTTTGCTTAAAGACTAGAAGCTAGATCTTTTTCTTTTAATAACTAAATTGCACATATCCAAAACTCTTACGCATGGCTTTTTAAATGCTTATGGAAATCTGTATCATCAAACTGCTACAGAAGGCTAGGTGATATTCTAAAGGAGCAAAATAATATATCAGTGACAATTTGAGAAAAGACATGTTGCTTCTGCATTCTTGTGTGTGTGTGTAAAAATGCTACTGTAACAAAATTTGGAGTGATTTCCTGCAACTAGTGGCTAACAATTTATGAGAACTAACTTTTATAGACTAATACTTATTTTCCATATTTTAAAAAAAACAGCATAATTAAAGTTTGATTACGAATCTCCACCCAGAGTTTAGTTGCCCCCAACACTGATGTATGACATAGAATAGGGGAGCCTGATTAGCCAGCACTTGTTGACTGAACAGACAAAAGAAATTATTCTAGAAACTGGTTAAGTCTGATGGACCACACTTCTGTAGTCAAAGGAAATGGAAAAGTTAGGTCATTTTTCTAAGCAATTTAAGCAAAAGTGATTGTGGATCAGGAGAAAAGAGGGCACGAGAGAGAAGAGCGGAGTGCTGAGAGAAGGTAAAGTAATCTGAATGATTTATTCGACCATTCCTGGTGCTTTAGCTTTGGAAACCTGGCTCTAATATGGCAAATGGGCAGCATGTTAAATATCCTTTTGGACTCTCGGTCCATTTCAGTTTCCATCAAATTCCACAGCCTTCGGGGAAGGCCCATTCATTCAGGGGGTTCAACCAATCTATTCAGTGGGTGCCATTATCCACGCCCATTCATTCTCAATTCATGACTGGGAGATACTCTGTCAATATTTACTCAGTATCCTTTCAGTTACACAGTGTGAGCTACATATCAGAAAATCTTTAAGCCAGGCACAGTTCATCTTAGGCAATTTTCATAGCACTTCTTACTGTCTGCCTATTTATTAACAGTAGAAGAGACATTGTCTGGCCTGATTAGTGTATTGATTGCAAGTGAATACCCATTGTCTAACTCAGTGCCAAATGCAGGAAAGGAACCTGATACGTATTTGTTGAAGGAATGAAAGAATAACTATCATACGCACACACACACCCTTTTCCTCATTCTCCTTCCTCTCAGTGCCTGACAGGCAGCAGCAAGGGACAGTGTCCATTTTGGGACACATCTTTTGGGGTGAAGTTTAGACATGGCGTTAGGCTAGACACCCATCTTGGGCCCCGAGTCTATGATGGCAGCTCTTTGCTCAAATGACTGAATCCATGTTCACTTACTAATGGGTGATAACGTTCTACTATATTTCCCCCTCAGTCATGCCCACCATAATGACAGTGACTTAATTCAAGGTGGCACTGAGAAGCCACTCAGAGCTCGTTGCTTTCTCTACTGAGTTCATGGAATCGTCATTATTCTTCTGCACAATCGTCTTTGCCACCTCCGTTGGAAACCCCTGAAGAAGACACTGGTTTTTTTTACAGTTATGCTATATAAGCTCCTAACACAGCTCATGGTCTACCAGGAAGTAATCTTAAGGAACCATTTCCTGAAAGGTTTTGACGCACCTGGAATATCACATCCACTCTCCAGTACAGACAATGGTACTCCCAGGAAGATGTTAGGACCTTCATTGCCAGATAGGACAATTACGACTCCAAGGGTTTAAGTAACTTCCCCAGGGTCAAATAAATGTAAGAGCCAGGACTAGTATCCAGATATCTAACTCCAAAGCCCCCGCTCTTCCCACTGCAAGGCACAGCCATTCCCATAGCACGGATGCCTCCTTGCTGACTATTTTTACGACACGGTCCATCCTAGGTACTTAGGGAGCAAAACAGCATTACAATGTAGTCGTTCTCAAAGAGCCTGTATCTTGGCCATCCTTGACATGCTCTGTGATTGGACACTTAAGATCTAGGCCAATGCTTGTGACAATATAAGGACTCAATAAACATTATACCGTTACATGAAATCCTAATTAATTACTGGACACAGCAGCTGTGTCCGGAAACTGAGCATTCAGATCTATCTGGATAGAATTATAATTTGGTAAGGAAGCTGTGGGCTGTGGTTCCAACAGACCTCTAACTCAGGATGACTGTGGGGAGAAGCCAGCTCTGTGTTACTGTTATCAGCCCCACAGGGCTTCTTAATCGCAGCTGCTGAATGGAGATCACGATGGTGATTATGCAATGCAGCGGGAACATTGCCCCAAACCAATGATCCCACGAGGCTTTAATTCCATACCCCATCTTAAGATTTGATCCTCACTTCCTGAATGGGGGAGTCAAACACTTGCTCTTTGCTTGCGGCTTCTGTAAATGAGCATCCTTCATTGGGGAAGAAAACAAACCATAGAAATAGATGACTATCCGACTTTAACTTCAAGGCTTTTAACTGAGGAACAAGCACAAAAAACACGGACAAACTTGTACCCAGATGGTGGCTCAATTCTCGTGACCTCTTTTTTTTTTTTTAAGGATTTTATTTATTTATTTGACACAGAGAGAGAGAGTACAAGCAGGGGGAGCAGCAGCCAGAAGGAGAAGGAGAAAAAGACTCCCTGATGAGCAAGGAGCCAGACACAGGACTCGATCCCAGGACCCCGGGATCACGACCCGAGGTGAAGGCAGACACCCAACTGACTGAGCCGCTCAGGTGCCCCTCTCGTGACCTCTTCTAGAGGCAGAAGTTTTGAACCAATCTCTAGTTTTAAAATAGTCCTAGATTTACAGAAAAGTTGCAGAAAGAATACAAAGAATTCCCACCCACTCCTCACCCAGCTTCCTCAGATGTTAACCTCTTACATTACTATGGTTCGTTTGTGACAGCCATGGAAGCATTTTCCATCTGGTAACAAAAATCTGTGCAAATGATGGGTTTAACACAGGGACAGTGACAGGCAGAGCCTCTTACAGGGAGTTTAAAAGAAAGGCAGAAAGGAAAGCGTTCAAAATAGGAGTGACTGGGAAGTGGAACAGGTGGGAAGGAAAACCACAAAGCAAAGAAGCCAAGGGTAAGCAGAATTCAAGTTGACTGAAGAGCTACATGGAAAAATGGAATCTTGACAGCTACCTCACACCATATACATGAAGTCCATTCCAGTTGACTTTAGATACAAATGAAGAAAAAAAATAAAACAATAAAACTAAAAAACTGCTAGAAACCACCCTCAAAGAGTTTCTTGGTTTTGGAGAGGTACAGATTATTTATGTACATATGTATGCATGTATGTACGTATTTTAGAGAGAGCACACAAGTGGGGGTTAGGGAGAGAGGGAGAGAGAGAGAATCCCAAGCGGGCTCCACACCCAGTGCCGAGCCCTATGTAGGGCTCCGTCTCAAACCCTAGACTATGACCTAAGCCAAAATCAAGAATCTCAGATACTCAACCAACTGAGCCACCCAGGCGCCCCGAGGTATAAATTTCTTAAATGAAGCATAACAAATATTAATTGTTTGGACCTCGTTGAAATTAAGAAATATTGTTTATCTGAAGACACCCATTCTAAGAATGGAGAGGAAACATTCCCAGTTTATATATTTGACAGAAGACTTATATTCAGAATATATAGAGAGCTCTTGCAAATCTATAAGTAAAAGGCAAGTCAAGTTTCTACGAAATGGACAAAAGACTTCTATAAGCACTTCACAAAATAAAGAGAGCCATGTGGCTAACATAAACATCTCAACTGCTCAATCTCATTATTTATCAGGGAAATAAAAATGAAAAACACAACATGATACTCTATATATCTCCCCAGAATGACAAATTGTTTCGA
Organism: Potos flavus; assembly: GCA_028534135.1. Lineage (NCBI taxonomy): Eukaryota > Metazoa > Chordata > Mammalia > Carnivora > Procyonidae > Potos > Potos flavus. Next base: position 13,281,059 of record CM052883.1, on the reverse strand, counting down.
AACTGAGAATTCGGAATATGGAGCAACTGGAACTCCCATGCACTTCTGGAGAAAGTGTAAATTGGTTTAGTACTTCGGGAAATTGTTAGACCATAACTCCTAAAGCTGGTTGGACACACAACCTATAATCCAGTAATTCCACACCTAGGGATATACCCAACAGAAATGTGCCCATGTGTGTACAGAAAGAAAGCTTTGTAAGGGGCGTGCAACATGATTTCCAAAGTCAAAAATAAACTCAAGTTGGAAATAAGCCAAGCATTCATCAATAAAATGCATGAATAAGTTGTAGTTTATTAGCACAATTAGTGAAAATAAACCACAGCTACATAGCATGATATGAATGAATCTCACAAAATTAGGGCTGAGTGAACAAAGCCAAACAAAAAAAGTACATCTTGTATGATTCCATTTACATTAAGTTCAAAAATGTGCAAAACCAATGTATTTTGGTGGTAGTAGTCAGAACAGTGGGTGCATTGGGCAAGTAATGACTGAGAAGACATGAGATTCTAGTAATATTCTATTTTTTGATGTAATGGTTACTTGGATGTCTTCACTTTGCAAAAATCCATCAAGCTGGACACTCACGATCTGTGTGCTTTTCTGTGTGTATTTGTAGAACCTGAATGCTAGGGTCAGAATATGATGGTAATTTTAAACTTTTTTGATGTTTTTTAAAGAAACGATTGAAGCATTATTGTACAACGTTCTCATCAGGGATATTTCAGCCAGAATTAACAACCCCGCAAGGATAAAATGGAAGGAGGGGCTCATATTTGCATGAAAGCTGTAATTCCAGGGAGAAGATTATTTTAATTATTAATTAAACTTATTCTTTATGCCTGGACAATGACCTCCAGCATCTTTTTGATGGACTACAGTGAGTCTTTTAAACTGCACTAGAGGTTTTCACCTGGCTTGCTTAGATTGTGATGGATATTTTAAAATTCACCTTACAGGGTAAAGTTGATTCATGCAATTTTCTGTTTCCCCATAATTTCAGGGTTCTGCAATTTATCTGAGAACGCAGAGAATTCGCAGAAATACAAGAAAACATTGCCCCAAATTGCAGTGTGCAATTTACTTGCCCATAGAAGTCTCTCTTCCTAAGACCATTTGCTTTTGCATTTCGGTCGGAGAGAATAGGGACAGCTGTTTCTTCTCAGAAATTTATAAAACAAGCCTAAAGAGGAGTTGGCAGTTTCCTAAGTAACTTACCTGTAGAATGCACTCCTAATGGAAAAGCGCGCAAACCCACTTTTTAGAGTCATTTCCCCTGGGACTGGCTAGCCAAGGTACTGAGCTTTATGGAAAAGGGTACAGGGCAATCAAGGCCCTGACAGCCTACTTGACAGTGAGAAGTGGGCTCTGGTATGCTTGTGGTCGGAGAGGAAGGGCTGCTGCTTCCCTAACCACCCACTCCACAGCTCTGTGATAAATGTGTCATCTGGTCTCATCCCATGTGAAGCCCCCAAAATGCCTTGACCACGGGGGATTAAATGGAAGAACAGACGGGCAGGGAGCAAGTCCCAGAAAACAGGGATTGGTGCTTCTTCTTCTGCCCCATTTTCCTGGAGGAAATGGCTCCTTATGTCTAAAGCTCTTCTCTTCCAACCACCATGCCTATAGAAGGGCCATGACATTGAAGGCTTGAACGTTGCATAGGTACGTGGAGGGAGGCCCACAAAGTTCCACAAGCAGCAGCGATCCCACCAAAGCCTTGGTGAATAGGATTACTTCACAAGCCAAATTTTAAACATAAAGACTTGTCAGTCGTTATCTTCTCAAGAAACACATGCATGTATACACACGCGTGTTATCTACCATCGTTGGAGTGATTCATTTGCTATATATAGGGTTACCCCCATGCACTGAAGAGTCTGCAGCTATCTGTGGGATGTGATTTGAAGACTGAGAAGGACATCTGGTCACGGTTCCAGAAATAACCCCCATTAATGTCTTCTAGTGAGAGGGTTGGCTCCAGAGAGCCTTCTCCAAGGGTAAGCGTGCTAGCCAGAGGGAGGAGGAAGCACTTACTCATCAGCACTACCTTCCCAGTTAACACAACGGATTGCCCCAGCTCAGCTAGCTGTCACTTGGCCTGAGAAAGGACAGGCAACTCCTGCGGGAGCTGGGGCAGACCCTGTAGGGACACCGGGACCTGGAACACCCTTGGGAAAGCTTTGTAGGACAGAAGTCTCCTTAATGATTTTCTGTGGGCCGATTCCAGATATCCATTTTAAGTCCATCGAGTAAATAAGAAATAATCCTGAAATACACTCTTAAATGCTTAGTATGAAAAGCTAGAATCCATCATCTTTGTATTTAATGCAAGTGAATTAGCCAGAAGCCTTTGGAATCTGTTCCAGCACGGCGGGGCTAGGTCCCTGGCTAGTTTAGAGGATTGTAGGGTGTCTCTGCTCTTCTGTTTTATGTTCCCAAGCCCATCCAGTAGAGATACACGTCTCGTGTGCGAAGCCCGTAGGCACCTTTATCCTATCACTCGAACACACAAATACGGTCCACTCCCTGTTCCGCATTTCCAACCACAGCCAATCCCACCGGGTTCCTGCCAGTCCCATCTCTACTCTTGGTGGAGGAGATAGGCTGCACGAAGGAAAATCAAGGGACTCGGGGCCTGCCGCTACGGACCCACTTGGGCACCTCATTGCCCCGGACATAGCCGTTAGCGGGTGGAAACTCCTGAACGAAATTCAGGACCATTACTGAATGCTGCTAAGGACAGCCAGCTCTCCAGCCCACCCACATTTCATGATTTTTAACCTTAATCTTAGGCTGCCTTTGTCCTCCAGCCAGCAAGCTTCTGAGTTACCACTGCTCTCCCTTCTGGGCCAACATCATGGCAGAGGGATGCCAGAGTAGATGAGAAACAATGTAATTCTTAAAAAAAAAAAAATGAGGGTCAATAATACTTTAAAAACCAGCTATAGCAGTCTTCTGTTAGCCTAGCTTGCAGCCCATTAACATTAGTTTCTAAATATAATGAAGGACAGGCTGGATTAAACCAATGGATTTAGGTGTGCCTGGGTGGCTCCGTGGGTTAAAGCCTCTGCCTTCGGCTCAGGTCATGATCTCAGGGTCCTGGGATCGAGCCCCACATTGGGCTCTCTGCTCACCAGGGAGCCTGCTTCCCCCTCTCTCTCTCTGCCTACCTGTGATCTCTCTTTCTCTCTGTCAAATAAATAAATAAAATCTTAAAAAAAAAAACACACAACCATGGATTTAAATATTTTCTAAGTTTTGTTTTGTTCTTATTTTGCCCATGGATCAGCTGATACCGAAATAGGGTAGTTTGCCCATATTGCGAGCACGTAAAAAAAAAGGTACTCTGTATTCATGGGTTCAGAAAAGGTTTCTCGACTCGCTCTTCCAGGGCGCGGGCCCCGGGAGGGCCTGCCTGGGTCAGAGCTGCGGGTTCAGCCTCCGGTACAGTCTCCAGCATTTGGGGAGGTATTAAAATCCCTCCTGAAAAATGAGTGCTGTGCTAGGTGCCAAAGAAGTAGATGTCCTCACGACGTTGAGTCTAGAGGCAGAGAAATATTCTGAGCTGAATATCCAAGCTTTTCCTCGGGGGGGGGGGGGGGGGGAATAAATAACTAAATACACAAATCACCAGGCTCGGGAGACCTGCAGGCCAAACCCGCTTCGGCCCCAAAGCAGTGCCGCGCCTTCTGAGCCCGTTAGTGAGAAGGGTCCGGTTTCCCTTCTGAGAAGTAAGCGCGCGCTGGCTCCGGTGAACCCAGGGAGCCCGCTCAGCCCTTCCGACGGCACGGAGGAACTGCGCCCCAGTGTACTCAGTGGCTCTTCTGCTCTCGTAGCATTTGGACCGCTTCGCAGGGTGTGGGCCGGCAGATGTGCGGCCCGCGCGTCGCCTGGCCAGGCCGTCCAGGGGCCGGGGGCTGCTGTCGCCGCGGCCGAGGAAGCCTCTGGCAGGAGGGAGTTACGTAAGCGCTCTGCAGAAATGTTGGTGGGGCGAGATGTCTTCTGTCGTCCCGCGGCTCCGCGTTGCTGGGCAGCCGTTGGCTGGCTCTCCTGGCAGTTAACGCGCAGGACAAGTCCCAGACTGTCCACCCCCAGCCGCAGCTGCGACTGGGAGGACTGTTCGCAGCCCCTGGGCCGCTGGAGCCAGCCCAGGGCTGTTCCGAAGGTGGGGGGGGGGATGCATTTTCCCACCTGCCTTGTCTTCTCCCAGCTTCCCTTTGCCGCTGCCCCTGGAGAGGAGACCCCTGCAGAGAACCCAAAACACCAGCGGAAGAGGGTGGCAGGGCCCCTGCTGTCCCCCAAAGGCAGGCTAGGACCGGATAAGACCCGTGCCTTCCCTCCCATTAGCATCAGATCACTCCGACCTAATTGAAAATAAAAGAGTTTGCCATTCTTGTACCTCTGCCCGACAAATGCCCCATAAAGCTGCATATGCGAGGCAGATTCCAAAAGCGGTGGCACTGTGCTTATTAGGAATTCAGCTCGTTATTTTTCAGGGGAATGCTGTGTGTGCCCCATCGTCTGATGCCTAGCACCTCACTTCCAAAACGGAATTTTGTCCCCGCTTGGCAAACGAGCCCATTAGCGACAGCATCAGGAAGTCCTGAAATCTCCCGGTTACTGCAGAGGGTACATTAAACAATCAGAACAAATCAGGATGATGTCTGGATTTGATTCCTGGCAGGGATTTTTTACAGCTCAGTTTCCCCATTGGTGAAATTATGACCAACGTCCCTCCAAGCCAGAATCTGTCACAGATGCAGCAAGGACGGACGTGGTGTCTTTCCAGCCGTCGTGAAACCCAAGAAGGGACACAGAATTTTCATCTGGACAAATGTTAGGTCTAGCCGAGCCATCACTCAGAGCCATCACTTTGGTTCCCCTGCACGGTTCATGGGTGACGGTTGCAGAAATATCGAAAAGAGCCCCAGATTTAGAGCTAAACACAAAGATGCACCCCTCACGTTGGCACACGTACCACGGAGCGCTAAACCTAAAGCAGAACGTACAAAAAAACTGGAGATGTGGCAAAGCAAGAGCCAAGTGGAAAAATCTCCAGTTCAAACTAAGCGTCGCACACCCAGGTCAGACGTGGAAGAAAGGGAGGGGCAACTCACTTTCGTCCTAGAAAAAACGAGTGTGATTTTAGTTATTTCGTGTCACCTACATTTAGTGATATGTGATACAGATTACCAGGTGACACAGCCTCTGTTTTGTTGTTGCTGTTGTAGGCTCCACACCCAGCGTGGAGCCCAGTGAGGGGCTTGAACTCACGACCCTGAGATCAAGACCCCAGTAGAGATCAAGAGAGGATGCTTAACCGACTGAGCCACCCAGGTACCCCCAGCCTCTGTTGCTTTTAAGAAAAGACGCCCACGGCGCTAGTTTGGATAGCCATCGTCACAAATAAGGGGCAGGGAAGTCAGAAAATGTGGGCTTAAATTTATGGGCCAGTTCTGTGGTTCATCCACACTGCTGACTTTGGCCAGAGGGCTCCATGGCGTGTGTGGGAATAGCTCTGCCGAAACTACACAATGGACCTCACCTTTACTTTGAACTTCTGAAGACTTGCCTGGATCTTCCTATTCTTTGTGCCTGTCATCTGCTGTTTTTACCAAGTTTTGTTTAATGTATAGCCACTTAACACACATCCGGATAGGCCCAGATGGAGGGAAGAACAGAAAAAGAAGAAAAGGAGGAGGGAAAGAGAGAGAGACAGAGAGAACAAATCTTCTCTGTTTCTCCATTTTTGTTTTGATTTTTCTGGAAAACCGCCTTCCTTTTTTATAACAAGTCTGCCTACTTTTATTCAGGGATGATTGGCACTAGCGATAAAAAATTAAATGTCTTGCATCATTGGAGACGACCTCAAAAAATAATTTATACTTGTTCTAATGTCAACGGCCACCAGAGAGAAGGGAGGATCATTTGCAAAAAGTTACAGGTCTAAAGCATCTAACAGCGTTGAGCAGAGTGTACGTTCTGTGTGCTTTTCCGAGCTGGCGAGGACCCTTGTGATTGGTTGTGGTCAGAGTATGCTATTGCACTGTCAAGTTCAGGGGCAGGCAGACGGGAGTGGTGTTTGTCACTTTCACTTTTTTGTCATTTTCGAGCAGTCACTCGAAAATGATCTTGATGATTATATCAGAGTACCGCTGGAAGGCAAAGAACAGTAGGGTCTAAGACTAATTTTATAATACATATAAGATGGCTCCCAACTTCGTGTGTTTTCAAAATAATTCCTCTTTTTTGCTCCGTAATTCTTTTTAAAGGTTTAGTTATGAGAAGCCATCTTCCAATAGCAACGTCTACGTCACTTCGGTGGATCACACCCTCTGATCTGTTTTCTCAGTTTGGACGGTATGAAAAATCAGAAACTAAAGATGGTTAATGTGTATGTTTCCCAAATCAGTGATTTTTATGATATTTGAATACTGGATTTTATAGGTTGGAAATAATACATATGCTACTTATTTTATACATGGCACTACAAAATTAGCCAGTCAGGATGCTTTGTAAAAAATGCATAACATGAAACAGGAAGACCTCTGGGACGTGGGGCAGAAGTAGAAACAGACCCTGTCCTTTGTATTCAATGTGAAAATGTTTTATTTGTGCCAACAAAGCATTACTCACAAGATAGTTTCAGAGCTGTCACATTTGAGAGAAATTTCACGTTTTGTCCCCACCTTGCATTTTTCCCTCGAGGTGCAATAATTTAAGAATGAATGTCCAGAGGGGTGCCTGGGTGGCTCAGGGGGTTAAAGCCTCTGCCTTCGGCTCGGGTCATGATCTCAGGGTCCTGGGATCGAGCCCCGCATCGGGATCTCTGCTTAGCAGGAAGCCTGCTTCCCCCTCTCTCTCTACCTGCCTCTCTGCCTACTTGTGATCTCTCTCTCTCTCTCTCTCTCTCTGTCAAATAAATAAATAAAATCTTAAAAAAAAAAAAAGAATGAATGTCCAGAAAACATAGGTATTCAGGGTGGCCATGAAATGAGGCGTTAGGAACCACATCCCCTGGATTCTCCTTGATATGCATGACTTTCTTCCCCAGTTTATACAAATTATTATTCTGAAAATTTCACATTAGGAGAAGTTAACGGGCATGAAGAGGGTCACAAAAAGAGAACCTGGTCATTGAAAGAAAGCGATCGAGAAGGTTCCTGTTGAGACGAGAACAGGGGAAGAGAGGGTCTTCTAGCCCTCTGAGCGCATTTGTTGGTTCTCTGTACAGCTGCGAATCTCCATCCCAGGCTATCTAGGGACGAGGGCGCCTTGTCTCCGGGCAGGATGGCTGCCCCGAGCCCCATCCCTCCAAGCTGGGGTCAGGACCAACTTAGAGGCGAGCAAGCACCATGGACTCAGTGGGCACCGGCTCACCAGGCAGACTCAGCTTCCTTGTTTGTCCCCCAAAGACGACTTCTCTCGCAGCAGCACACGGAGAACTGCTCTAACCTCCCAGCTCTGCCGCTCTGCTGTATCTCTGGCCGTGCGACTAGGTTTGCATAGCGACCTGTGATCACAATCCGGGTTTATAGAAGCGACCGCTGGAGAAGACAGCTGGCCACTTTGTCCCCCTGCGGCGGCTGCAGTTTCGATGTGCAGCTGTATTTGCAGCAAGGGGTTGTGACAGTAGCCGCTCAGGTGTGTCCTGTCGTCTCTTCTGCATGTCCCGTGTGTCAGACCCCAAGGGCAAAAGGACAGAGAAGGGAGCTCAGAAGTTTGTTCGATGTTAGGGCTCTTTGTTTACGTGCTATTGCTGTTCTGTTTAAAATCCACGGGCAGAATTCATCTCATTAGTGGCAGGTGAATAGGTTCTTCAAGTGGGTTTTTAATTTTCAGGTGATTTCTCAGATTTTGTGTCAGATAAAATGAAGAATAGGCTTTAGAATACCTTTTAGTAGACCTAATTTCTGAATCATTAATGAATTCCTAATTCATTAATGAACTGTTGCTATAAAAGGAGATGGGAAATCAAGAAGGCGTTCCTTGTGTATTGATTTGCTGACTCTTGATGGTTAATATAAAGTATGCCTGTATGTACCCCCATGCACATACACACCATGTGGGAAAGGTCAAGTTCAGTCATATGGTATTGAACTTTCTGCCTTCAAAATGTTCGCTGATTCCTAGAAAGAGAAGAATGTACATCTAGCTTCTGAAGCTTTGGGTCCAGCAATCTGACATTATTTCCCACACAGTCTATGGATTGTAAATTACGAAGAAAATGAGCAACGCTGTTAAAAATTACAATGATTTTGTTACCCCAAAAATTCCTGACTTTGAGAAATAGGGTTTTTGGGGGCAGGGACAAAATACAAAAAAAAAAAAAAAAAAATCTCATCCAATCTGCACAGCCTTCGGAGGTAATTGATACACCACTTACATTTCACCCGAAAATGCTTTACAAAGAATTTATCTGAATGTGGCCCCTTCATTTAATGCCATCTGCATCTTTTTAAATCACTCAGAAATACTCCCCAAGATAGTTAACCTCTGCTGTCCTGGCATTTTTCAATTACCTAGCTGTAGCCCAAGAACATATTTATAGAGGGTACGGTTATTAAAGGGTTAAGGCCGAAAACGTCTGAAGAAAATCAGCTTAAATATGTTGTACAACAAAACATGTTATTGCGGGTATGGGAGTTAGGCTACGGTAATGAATTTCAGACTCAAGTATTTTCGTTGATTGTCACAGAAATATGTGAGGAGCCTAGGGTTTGCATTCAGGGTTCGGCACGGAGTTGGTTGCATTTCATTACCAGAGGCTAATTGTCTGAAAACTGTATTCACATCCAAAAATCCTGATCCGACAAAGGGGGGCTTGGGGGGGGGGTAGGGAGACTCCTGGGGACCCAGACACCCTACACGGATGATTATTTAAAAGAGGAAGGATTAGTAGTAGCCATTGGTGTTTAAATACTTTTTGAAGGGGGGCTCGGAGATTAATGTGGGTCCCCAAATCACACCCATCTGCAGTTAATTCCCTGCCCGTGGACCCCTTGCTTCCAAGTACCTCGACAGCCTTTTCCAGAAGGATATAGAGATCTCTCCGGAGGTCCATGAACGTTCTCCGTTAGATCATTAAGTATGTCAATAATGTTCAACAATCAAACCGGAAGAAAATATGCTATTAATCCGCTCCTTCCTGAGTGTTTGTTTATTGTAATCATTCATGACCATAAGCCTGAGCACGCACTTATAATTTTTTTTTTTAAATTGGCCGAGATGCTGTGCCTTGGTTAAATACCAGGCAGTACATGAATGCGACAAACCTAAGAGAAAGATGGGCATGTTGCCTGATAAAGAATTACAGTAGAAGTGAAAGGCTGACCTACAGTCAGGGAATGTTAATCATTTTTACACCAAAGTGAGTGTAACGTTTCTATAGGGAAATTACTTCAATCTGGTCAGTGCAAGGAGCAGTTTGTATAATCGGATTGCAAATAAGGTTTGATCACATTCCAGCTTAATCTACTCTCTGAGCACCATTTACGGCACTAAATCAAACCCAGGGAAGCTGCCGGCATGGTTTTCCAGTCATTACACCCAAGGGG
>CM052883.1:13088451-13271396 GCA_028534135.1 Potos flavus | reverse complement strand
GCCTCCCCCCCCCCCCCCCCGCTTCTCCCCCCCCTCCCCCGCCAACCCACCTCCCATCCCTGCTAACTTATGGTAGGCATTTAAGAAGACCTGAGCAAACAGTTTATTCTGCCTTCATCGGTCTCCCTCCTCTTTGAAGGAATAAAAAATGTAATGTAACAACAGCACGCCTCATTTATTTCAATTACGGTCCAGAGGAGCCACCAGAAAGGACAGCCCTAATAGAGATAACTTGCAAGTCGTCCCAAACGGGCTGGGAAAGTGACGATGGCTAGTTCCATCCCCGAGCTGCCGGGTTGCAAGTAGAGTTACCAATCTGTGGCCTCACGAGACAGAATCTGCTTGGGTCAGAAAAAGTAACTCGGCTAGCGCAGCCCCGTGGTGTAGACTCACCCCGCTGTCCTGGGAGCAGAATCAGTGAGGCTGCGGTCCCGATGATCTCAGCAACTTGAGCAAGCTGCTGGTTGGGTTTTGAGCACCCTAAGAAATTCTCACTTGGGGAAATGCTGTTGGGTCGTGAGCACCGGGAAGGGTTCGGATCCTACGATTCATTTGAAAAGTAAGGTATTGAAGCCGTGCTTTTTGCAAAATTACAAGAGATTTTGAGAATTTAAGATTTAAGAGAATCATTCCTCCTTTAAGTTCAAAGGCTATGACTCTAAAGTAATGCGCATTGAAATGCTGTTCTCGGTTTCCGGGCAAACTTAGTAGTGCCTAGGCAGTCTTCCCAAGTGGGCATGGACTTGTTATTCTCTCTGACTGAGCTTCTACAGCGAGATGAGAACAGAGAGTGTGACCTCACAGGGAAAACAGAAGGGAGTTCTGCTCCCAGCTTCCGCTCTCCCACCAACTTCTGCCTATCTGCCTACCGTGAAAGTGATTTTACTGGCTCCCCTGGGAATCTCAGGATCGCGGGTGAATAACATCCTATATTCAGAAAGCTCTCTGACTTCACTCCATATCAGGGAGCACAGCTCACCCCCTCCAGGGAGCAGAATACGGCCAGTTGTGTGGGGGTGCTGTGGGAGTGGGGGTGGGGGAGGCGGGGTCCTCTCTCTCCACTCAAACCAGCATAACATGGGAACAGGAGGAACTTCTCTACCACCAAGGCAGGGCTTTGCACAGCAGTCTCTGTGCAATCTAATATGGCCTTCCGCTGACGGATTTCAAAGAAGCTTTCGTCATGTTTGTATACTTTCCAGAATGTGGACATGCAAAGCATATAGGTATTTTATTATCTGATGCTTTTAACAACAAAGAATTTGTCCATGATGCATTCATTGCAGGTGGTAAGAAAGCAATGTGCCCTACAGCTTCTCTCCTTGGGGACTCGGAGGCGCGATCACCCACCTCCCAGCTCTCCCCCCCCCCCCGCCCCGCCCCTGCAGTGGGAGGTGAGTTGACGACTGGAGTGTTGTCCCGATGGGGCATCTGTTAGGAAGGAGTCCTTGGTATAAGTCCTTGTTCTTGAGGGCTGTCACGGAGGCCCTCGGCAATGCCGACAAAACTCCTGGTGACATGTGCGGGGGGAAATAGAATTCTTCGAGGGAAGCACAGCACTACCGTTATTTTAAGAAAAGCTGCAGAATTTGAAAGCCCACTGGTGGTGTTAGGCAAGGTGACCTCAATTTAAGCAAATTAGGACCATCTGGACCTAGAAAAAGATGAAAAAATCTGCTCCACAAAAAGGTTTTTCTCTATAGAAAGGTTATCCACAGAATCTCTTTAAACAGGCACTTTCGTCGGTAGATCAGCCTTACCTAGCCTGCTGCTGCCACACCGCAGCCCAAGTCCCCTCGAACACGTTTGTTGACTCGGTTTCCTCATCTCTAAAGTCCGGGGCTGATAAGGCTCACTTCATGGGGTTCCTGTGAGCAACAAAACTAAATAGATACAAATCAAAACCACAACGAGATACCACTTCACTCCCACCAGGGTGGCTATTAACGAAGGACGCGGAAAAACCAAAACCTCCAAGCATTGCGGGCGCTGTAGATTGCAGGTGCCGTGGACAACCGTTTGGTGGTTCTTCCGAAAACAAAACATAGAATTACCAGGTGATTCGGCAATTCCACTCCTCAGCATATCTCCAAAAGAACTGAAAGCAGAAACTCAGGGCTGATAGATACTTACACACCCATGTCCGTAGTAACATTATTCACAATAACCAAAAGGAGGATGCAACTCAAATGTCTATCAGAGAATGAATGAACAAACTAAACGTCTACACGTACGGGGGAATATTATTCTGCCCGAAAGAGGAATGCAGTGCTTACTCAAGCTACAACATGAATGAACCTTGAGGACGTTATGCTAAGTGAACAAAGCCAGACACAAAAGTACAAGTGTATGATTCCACTATGAGAGGTACCTAGAATGGTCAAATTCCTAGAGACAGAAAGTACGGTGGTGGTCGCCAGGGGCTGGGGGCAGGGAGGGTTGGGGAGTTCCTGTTTCATGGGTACAGAGTTTCTGAGTGGGATGCTGAAAAAGATCTGGAAATGGATAGTGGTGATGGTTGCAAAGCATCGAGAATATTCTTAATGCCACGAAATTGTACACTTAAAAGTGGTTATTAAAGGGACGAATCTTTCGTCTATTTTACCACAATAAAAAAGGCCGAAACGTACTAAATTGATTATAAAAATAACCTCCAGGACTGACGTTCCATATATGCTATTTGATTCTGAATCCTTTGACTTCTGCAAAATAACGGCTTGCCCAAAGTTTCAAGACCTCCCCTTAGGACACGGACCTTCAGTGGATGTCACTCCTGAGCACACATCAGAGCCTCCGGGGGCATATTTTAAAGATATTGCCGCCTGGGCCTCAGCCCGGAGGGTGGCCTGGGAGTGGTATCGCCTGTTTACCCCAGGGGACTGCGCCAGTATATTTCCGTCGTCTGTGTGTGCCATGATGTGCAAATGTCCGGAAGTACGGCCCGGGAGAAGTCCTCCTCTGTGACGAGCAGGGAGGGGCTTTCAGCTGCCCGGCTGCTGGTGACCCTCGGAGGGCTAACCTCGGAAACTAATACTTACGGAGGATTTATAATCTGCCTGGTACACATGTCAGCCCACTGAATGTTCTAGGACTCCCATTTTATGGAGGAAGAAACTGAGACTCAGAGAGACTAAGTCGCCGGCCCAGGTTTCCTATTACAGAATGGGTACGTGGATTCGCCTCAGTTCAGGTCCGGGTCTGACTGCAAAGCCTTCTTGGGTTTTCCCGCTCTAGTCGTCCTCAGCTCTCTTGTCCCCTGGCCCCAGCACTTGTCTCGTGGCGCCCGCCGAACTTCAAAGTGGGCTAGAACCAAATCCCAGATCCTCCGGGATCCAGCGCCCAGCCTCCCCACTTCTTCCTTCCGAGGCCTTTGTGCTATTTCTTGTGTCTGGGTCACGGGAGTAAGACTCCATCCCAAACCAGTGCCGCCCCACCCTGCTGCCCTTTCCTCACATAACTAGAACTGGATCACCCTGAAAAGGGAACCTCCATGTCCCCAAGATCCCATGAGCTCTAAACTCTTAGCTGCTTTGCCTAATACCTCCCATCCGGCTCCCTTTACCGCCAGCTGTCTAGAGAATATGTTTACTTAACTCCAGTTTAGTGATCACTTCTCCTTTGCTGCCCACATATACAATTGTCATTAATTTAATGACGTTTTAGTTGTATACGCTTCTGGAGAAGCCTGGACAAAGAAGGAGCATTGTAGTCTGGGAAGTTACTCCAACGTACTGCTTAGGGCAGGATGATAGGCCTACCTCGCCCAACTAACTCCACGCCCACCCCGATTTCGTGCCGTCCTTTCTTAGGTGTTGATTTTATCCGATTCAGCAGAAACCCAGGACGAAGTCTGCAAAAAGGTATGTCGTACCCCCAAACAGGAGAGAGCTAATAAATGCATCAAGGTGAAACTCGCCCACCCAGCTCTCCCCGGCACAGAAGCACCCATTGTGACGGCCATGCTCATTGGGCAATGGGCCCAAGACAGCCTTAGAAAGAGTCGCTTTGAGAGTTAACTTCCCAGGGCACTTTTGTCTCAAGTACTTGATTGAAGCTCTACAAACTCCGAGTCTGACCAGGTCATTGTCCCCTTGGACTGCTTCGAGCCACGGTATTTACTGGAAGATGCTCTCGTGGCGCTCCAGAGGTCTGTCTTCTCAAGAGCATAGACGGCAAAGACGGTCGCCTGGACTGAGTGGGGAATCATTCAGCATCAGCATGAGTAACAGCTTCACTTTTTACCTGGACATCCAGAGAATGCCTGTTGTGGGATCCATTGGGTCCCCACCAAAAGATGTGTTGAAGTCTCCACCCCAGGTGCCTGGGGATGTGACCCCATTGGGAAACAGGATCTGTGCAGAAGTCATCAAATTGAGATGAGGTCATTAGCGTGGGGGTCTTAAGCCAAAAGGCCACGTGAAGGGGGGGACACACGGGGACAAAGCCAGGTGACCATGGAGGCAGGGCCCCAGGGCTGCGAAGTCAAGCCAAGGAATGCCAAGGACCGGCGGCCCCACCAGAAGCCGGAGGAGGCGAGGAGGAACTCTTCCCCGAAGCGTGGCCCGGGCAGCACGGTGCTTTGGGATTCTGGCCTCCGGGGTCAGGAAGGAATCATCATCGGTGCGGTTTGAACCCCCCCAGGCTGGTGTGCTTGCTTGCAGCAGCCCTAGCAAAGCGCTACCCTACCCTTTTCTTGAGTCCATTTGGTTGTGTATCTGCATTTAAAGTGTCTACATGTTGTCGATACACTGTTCGATATTGTGCTCTTTCTTTTGGTTTTGAGGCAAATTAATTAACATGATACAGAAAGGGGAGAATACAGATGCTGAAGCCCTCACTTTAAGCCCTCATATTCCTTTGTGCTCCATTATTGCACCAAATTATTTAATTGGGTCTCTCTGATTGTGCTCAGACACAGAAAAGAACACAGTCTATTGTGAGACGCCCTACAACCATAATGCAATATCAAATTCAATTCCCATCCAAGTGCTCGCTGCTAAAAGCCTGTTCTGTGACTGCAGATTAATGAAGATCTGCATTGAGCAAAGTGGTGGTCGTAGAGACATTATTTTCCTCCAATAGAAGGCCTATTCTTGAAGAACAATAAAAGCATAGAGAAGCGTTAGTCTGCTTATGGATAGAAATAAATCAAAATGAATAAGAGGGTTGATGGAAATAGTCTGAAAGCAGCGGAGTGCAATTCTGAAAATACTGTTTTTGTTTTCTGAGGACATTTTCCTTCCTTCCCCCCCTCACTCTACCCCCCACCCCCAGACCCTCGTAAAATGCTGCTGGGTGCAGGATCAAAAGCTGTGGAGTGAAGGACAAATCTGAAAATTTAAAAGCCAGTTATAGATAATCAACATTTTATAAATGCAATCCAGGCCAGCTTTGCCGTTTCTACTCACAATGCGGAGGCAGGAGGGGGGCTTTGGTGTAAATTTGGGCGGGGGAGAAGCCACACCCAAAGAGGGGACCATTGCAAGGATGGCCAGCAGAAATGTGTGGATTTTAGCAATCACACACCTGGTGGATTCTTGGTCTTCTTTGCTCCCTTTCTCCTTAGACGGTTGGGTTTTCTACTCTTCCCTTCCTCCCTCTATCCCAATCCCCAAAGGCCTTTTGCCTTGAGATGGCTGATTCTCCCCTCCCTGCCCCCATCCTAGTTTTAAACCCCATCCTAAATTCCATAAAGAATTCCCCAACCTGACACCATCAGCCTTCATTCATCTCCGCCCGTTCCTAATTTCCTAAGACCCAGATTACCCATACTGCACCCGTGACACAGTTGTGTCTTACACCACATATATCCGAGCCATCCAATATGGCAGCCACCGGCCACATGTGGCTACCAAGCTCTTGAAATGTAGCTAGTCCAAGTTGAGATGTGCTGTGAGTATAAAACGCATACCGGATTTCTAAGAGATAGTACACAAAAAAGAACGAAATACCTCAATAATTTTTTAAAGTTGGATTACGTGTTGAAATGATATTTTGGTTATACTGCATTAAATAGAATACACTATCAAGATTAACATCCCCTGTTTCATTTTACTTTTTTAAATGTATCTCATAGAACATTTTAAATGGCGTAGGTGGTTCACATACGGGCCTTGAATTCTATTTCTATTGGAGAGCGCTACCATGTACAACTGAAGTTGTAGACCGTCTCTGGCCATCTGAAGTAGAGGCCATCTAAGCCAGGACTGCAAGTCCAAGCATTCCAATAAGATATCAAGCTCTCCAAAGTCAAGTCCCGGGCATCCTTGCACTCACCTCTCCTTAGCTCCTGCTCTTCCTCAGCCCAGCAAAGACTGCTTTTCCAGGCCAACCAGGTGGGCCCGACCTCACACTGCCTTGCACACCTGCCGCTTTGCTCCATCTCCAAGATTTTGAACTTGGTGCTTCCCCTTCGTCTCCATAATCTGGTTCCTCTATCTTATCTACCGAGTCCCTCCATTCCTCTCTATTTTGCCAGAATGCCCATTTTCCTTGGCTTTGCCCCCAATGCCTACTCTGTTTGACTGTTTGATTAGTCTCTGCAATAGACTCCTTTTCACCCCTTTGACCTTCTGTTGGGCAGGCCCGCCCTTATTTCTAGCCTGATCTCATCCAGGCTGCTGAGGTTTTGAGATAAGACAATGCAATCTGTATAATGTCGTCTACCACTAATACTGCTATTAATACTTCTACTCTTATTTTTTATGGTATATACTTAAAGTGTACAACTTGGTGGTTTGATACATGCATACATTGTGAAATAGTCATTACAGTTAAGCTAATTGCCGTCACCATCACCTCACACAGTTGCCACTTGTCTTTTTATGAGATGAGAACACTTGGGATTTACCCTCTGAGCAAATTTCAATATATAGTATGATGTTATGACCAATCATCACCACGCTCTCCATCAGATCTCCAGAATTTATTCCTCTGTGTAACTGAATTCCGTACCCCTTGACCATCTTTCCCCCTCTCCTCCTCCACACAGCCCCTGGCAGCCATTATTCTGCTCTCTGCTTCTGTGAGTTTGATATTTAGATTCCACCTGTAAATGGGATCATACAGTATTTGTCTTT
Source organism: Potos flavus (assembly GCA_028534135.1). Lineage (NCBI taxonomy): Eukaryota > Metazoa > Chordata > Mammalia > Carnivora > Procyonidae > Potos > Potos flavus. The sequence continues at coordinate 13,264,317 of CM052883.1, read as the reverse complement.
CTGTGTCTGATTTATCTCACTCACCGTGACGTCCTCCGGGTTCATCCACATTGTCACGAAGGGCAGGAACGCCTTCGTTTTCAAGGCCGGTGTTATTTATTGTATGTATACACCACACTTTCTATATCCACTCACCTCGGCTTGGTAGCCGACAACCCCTCGGAGCTCTCCTTTTAATTAGCTTCCAATTGCATTCCTATCCAAGCCGTTCCTCTCTGAACTTAAAATTCACCTCACGATTTTTCTGCATAAATTCAGTTCTTCTAGAGGAAATCAAGACCACTCAATTCCAAGGGCCTTAACTTCCCTCATCTCTACCTCCTTCTGTCTCCATTATCAGAAATGCTTCATTCACTCTCCTCTTTTCTGAGGAAGAAGTGCCCTTCCTCCCTTAGAACACGACACACCTCCTGCCACCTCCAGAAATTTTCTTTATCAACTTTGCTTTCTCTTTTGCTAGCATCTCCAATCTCTGCCCTTTCCCTGGCTCTGCCTACTCTAGTCCAAAAATCTTCTCTCCTGGCACTTCCATCCTACTTCAATTCTACTTCCACTGTTGGATGTCTTTAAAAGGCCTCTTACACTTGCATTTCATTGCTCCTTATTTCTCTTCAACTTGCAACTAGGCTTTATCCCCCGCGACCATCTCCTGAAGATTACCTCCTATTCAAATGACCAAGGCCTCATATTATCTATCTACCTTCATGTTACTCTACCCCGGGGCAGCCTTTGACACCACTGACCTCTTACTCTTTCCTGCCTTCTTTTCAGGTTTTACACTTTCCTGGATCTCCTCTTAAGTTTCTAAAGTTCCTCCTATAGATTTATATGAGTCTACTTTTTTTGCTCAACCCCTAAATCTGGGCCCCCCAAATTCTATCTGAAGCTCTCTACTCACACATTTACTCCTATTATTCAACTGTCAACTTAGTATGGATAACTTCTACACACATACACATGCACGTGTGTGCGTGCAAGCAAACACACACACACACACAAACCAACATGGACACACTCCCAATCTTTAGGCCTGATGGTGGTATGGCCCGTGGCATGTCTCTCAAATTTTTTATGAAGAATCTGCGTTCTCCAAATCATCTCATCCTTCTGACTTCCCCTGTCTCTCGTCCAGCCACCAGTACTTGGAATCACAGAGTCCTCTTCGACTCTTGCTTTCACATCTAATCATACCCTGTTGATTCTGTCCCAGCGGTGTTCTCTCTGTTGCTATGCCTTTCCATTTTCACAATGTCACCTTCATTAACCTTAATAATGTCTCCCTTGGATTGATAGCAAAGGCACCAGAATTGGGTTTATACATATCCTAATTGATCAATCACAATTAGGTATAAGTACAGCCAGTACTTATACCTAATTAAATTTATAGTATAAACTTACAGTATAAAATAGTATTAAATTTAGTATATAGTTTATATACTTTTAAATATATAGTTTGCTATATATTTAAACTATAGTATAAAATTAGTATTAAATTATAGTATTAAATTTATAGTATAAAAAAGTATGCAGGTACAAACTTATACCTGCATTAAATCTACTAATGCATCAGTAGAGAGGCTTCTGAAGTAAAGAGTCAATCAACAACAGCTTCACTCTAATAGACACATTTTTTTTTCAATTCACCAACAACAGTCTCACTGAAGTATCCATACTCCCTCAGCTAAAGGTCAAACAATTCCTAAACACCCCCATTTTGGGAAAAATCCACCAATCACTAAACATTGCCACTCTTCTCCCAAATCCTGTATAAGACCAGGTATCAGTTTCAAGTCATGAATGGATTTTCTCAAAAAATCCCATAATGAATATGAATTTGTCATGTTTCTCCTTGTATTTCTACCAGTTTTTTACTTACATGTTTGCATGTTATATCATTTGATAGAAAAAAAGATTTAAGTTAATTCCATCTTTTGGTTGATTGTACTTATACCATATGAAACATCCTACTTTGTTCCATTAATGCTGACTTCAGTTTGATCTGATATATTGTTACACTCTCTTATTTTTCTTTAGAAGGTGTACTTTTTATAAATAATGTAGAACAAGATCATGTTTTTTTAGTCTTAAATTCCCTTTCAAGTAACAGAGAAATTTAATTCCTCCATATTTATTGTGATTTCTGATATATTTGGGCTTCCTTGTGCCATCTTATTTTATGTATTCTACTAAATATGTTGTTGTTGTTTTAATTTAAGTTAATCTCTACCCCCAACATGGGGCTCTAACTCATGACCCTGAGGTCAAGAATCACATGCTCCTCTACTAAGTATGTTTTATTGCTATTTTTCCCCTTTTTCTGCTGCTCATTTGCTTATTGGATTGAGTTTTATTTTCTTATTGTTGTTTGTTTGTTTGTTTGTTTCTGGACCCCACAATGACTTGGGAGTTCTAAAGAGAGTAAGGGAGGGAGACTGACTTGGGGTTTTTATGATAGTTTGGGGATGGGGCAAGAGTTCCACATGTAATTTGAACTTCTTGCCAGCACCAAAGGGGAGTGCACCCACACTGTCATATCAGCTTTTCCAGATGTGGGAGAGAGAGAAAGAAGAAGGAGTGAGGTTTAAAAGCTGCCAGCACTCAGAGAAAACACAGAGTCAGATTCTATTACATTGGTGATGCTCACTTTCTGGGCATACTCCTTGGCATCAAAGCACCCAATGCTATCACCAAACTCTAGCAAGGCTTGACACTTACATTCTCTTTTTCTCATCTACTGACCAAACTGTGTCTGACCAGGGAGTTTTTAAGCCTCCTTAGCATTCTTGCAAACTCCATCCCAGACCAGTTCCCTGGAAGCCAGTTCTGCACCTCCGCAGCTCTCCGATTCTTCCTCACTGCAGTGTCATTGCTCAAGTGACTTGGCTCTAATTCTAGCATTTGTAATCAATCCTCGGTGCAGATGGTTACATACTGTACAAGGATCCTCCGCAATCCCAGATGAGCCCTGACATGTATCAGGATGACTCAGTCCACAAACTTAGGAATGCAGCACATTGAATTTTATTTCCTCTGTAAGCTCGATTTCTATTTTAAGTCCCCATTCCACGTGAGGGGTAGAAACTTAATTCCAGTCAATCAGGGTCTCACCCCCTTCTCAAGGGCTACCGCTAAGCTCTCAGAGGCTTACACTGTACCCAGCCATCGGGTTCTTATGAAGTATACTTCAATGTACTCAGCAAAGCCATTGTTGAAACATTATTTAACAACTTTTATGTAATAACTAATATTCACTCATGCTCTCATAGCATATGCATTCTTTCGCTTAATCTTCTTTTTCTAAAGATTTATTTATTTATTTTAGGGAGGGAGAGAATCTCAAGCAGGCTCCCTGCTGAGCGCAGAGCCCCACAAGGGGCTTGATGACCCTGAGATCATGACCTAAGTAAAAATCAAGAGGCAGACACTGAGCTGACTGAGCTACCCAGGTGTCCCTCACTTAATCTTCTTGATATACATGGCTAGGGGGAATAGAATCTTGCCCCGAACATTTTATCTCACTAAATGGAAATAATTTATTCCAAAGTGTTGTCCTTTTTCTTTGTATTTACCATTCAATTAGTGAAACAATTTTATTCCACTAGGATGTAATGTCCATGTGATCAGGCTCATAACAACTTTGTGTCCCTGATGCCCAGCACATTGCCTGGAAGTTAAGTGATCAATAAATATTTCTAGAATAAATGGATATATTTCCTGGTTATGGTATGATCGTCTTACTCATACACTTTCTGTTTTTCATTTATGGTTTATTGTGCATCACTTCAAATCCACTTTTGGAATGAGATGGGAAGTAGGAAGAAGGGAGAAGAGAAAACAATGGGGAGGCAGTAGGGAATGGAAAAGTAATGTGAAAATGTTGTCTAAGCAATTCCACTAGCTGACCACCTAACACTTCTCTTTTCTTCTCCCCCCTCACCCCTGCCACCGACCTTTTTAGCTAAATCTTTTTCTATTAGTGCATTTTTTAAAGAACCAATGCATTGAGTATTTGAGATACACAAAACAAATAAAAAACAGCTCCAGACAGAACAGGGGATTTATCTATCCAACCATAAATCATTAACTGGTCTACTGTCACCAAGTGATACCAAAATGATATACAAAGGGATACAAAAATATCATGAGGGGATCTGGAAATGAAGACCCTCCCAAGTGCTTACTTGGTGGGATAAATGTATAAACAACATGGTGACAGATGTATGACTAGGGTATAGTGAGCATGTGAAGGGATGATGACATTGAGAAGGTTAGGTGAGCTGAATCCTGAAATGCGAGTAGGTGCTTGCCAAGAAGTGAAGGTCAAAGAGCTGTTAGGAAGAGAATTCTGGGAAAAATTATGTTTCTTTCTTCTAAAGCAAAGAATATTTGCAAATTTTAAACTCACACTCAAGGCTGATTGCCTTAAAACAAGAACTGTTTAAATTTAAGTTTGTTTTGTGTTACCTAAAGGTATACTTAGATTTGGGGGAGACCAATTTGTTTGGTCAACAGATTTGCTTCTGAAACACTATGTACACAAGACCGAAACATCTAGAGAAATGGTTTCCTTTTGGAAAATCCCTAGATTGTACTCCAAGTGCCTTGAATTCAACTAACAATGAGAAATCTCCTTTTTAAAATAAAGTCATTAAAAGTTGGATAGTGCTACTATTGAAAAATATTCTTTATGAAAAAGTTGATTTCTTTGATATAATATTCATTTCCCTTGGGGAAACACCCTCAGTCAATGAAAATATTTTTATAGCAAATGATCTATTGTTTTAAGTTCATTTAAATTGATGTGATAATCTGTTTCAATTCCTGTGGCAAATTTCTATGTGGGAAGAATTTTAATTAAAATAAAAGTAATATATGCATATGACTAAAAAAAAAAAAACTAACAGTAGAAAGACCTTATAGGGGAAAAAAAGCTCCTTGTTCAACCCTCCCCAACCCCAGCTACCTCCCAGAGTGATGCGGGATCACATAATCCCTACTTTCCGTCCTTCTAGTGGTTACCTCCATACCTGTGAGTGATATACTTCACCCTCATTTCTTTACCTCTCAAGCAAATTTGGCTTCACTTAGACCCATCATCTCCATGTTTTACTATCACCATATTTTACTTCTTCTATCTGTTTATCTTTGTAAATTAACAAATATGCTTCAACCTATATTTCTCATTCTGCTAACTGGAGATAGTACATCTTAACACCCAAGTTTGTAAGGTGAGAATATTAACTCCTCTATCTTTCTCTCCAGCTTTCCTTCCCAACTCTCCCCTCCTCTCCAGTTTCTGCTGGCCATACTGTGTTTTTCAAAATAAAAATTCCAAAAACCAAGATCAATACGTGAATAGTGTTCACCGCAGATTCAAGTGCTGTGATATGATTGTATTTCCTTCTCTAGAGTTCTGAAATGATTACCCCAATTCCATTGTTAAAATGGACTCATCTTTATTAAATTCCATCACTTACTGAAAAGTTTACTACAATTTTGTTTGCTTTGGAACCACATCAGGCTTCGCACAACTTCTTGATTTTCTGTGAGATTCTGACTCGACTCTTCCAGTTGAGAGAAGAATCATATGCATTCATACAGTATCCTTAATATATTTCAAGCTTCTTATGCATTCTATTACTTGAAATCAATTTCATTCTTTTTTTTTTTTTTTTTTTTTAACAAAATCTACCGATTTTCTCTGCTAACCAGAACCAATTGCTTCAAATTTGGGCCATCACTTTCTTATAGGGCTTTTTTTTTTTCCTTCCATGAAGTTTTTAGTGTCATTTTATCTCTTGAATTCTGTACCTTTAGTAAATCCTCAAGTTCTTCTAACATCTCAATTTATTCACTGTCTAATGGAATCCCTTCATTCTTTAGACCTTCTTCAGGGAACCCTTCATCCACTTGCATGAGTCTGGATTGATTATTTTCTAGGCCCCTTGCATGACTGTCTTCCTGGCACTTCCCTTCTTTGCTTTTCCAGATTATTCTACAGTTCCCTGCACCTCCTCTTCCCTTTTTTGAGTTTGCTCTCTCATTTTACTGGAGTATATCCTCAAATGATTTCCCAAAGAAAAGTCTCTGAAAAATAAACTACACAAGTTTCCAAGGGTCTGAAAGTACATTTATTCTGCTCTCCTCCTTGATGACTACTCTGGCTGGATATAGAAATCTATTAAAATGCGTTCTTTCTTTGAAGGCACTGCCCATTGCCTCTTAGCACCCAGACTGCTGATAAGTCTGATGATAGTTTAATTGTTGGTTTTTTGTAAGTAGTCTATTTTTTTCCTCAGTAGAACTTTTAAATATATGCTATTATTCTTGCCATCTTGCAATTCTATGATTGTCTGAGTGGGGGAATTCTTTCAAGCAACCTATTTAGTACACAGTAGTCCCCTTTAATTTGAAGATTTGCACCCCTATTAGCTCCAGGAAAATTTCTGTTTTGTTGTTATTATCGTTTTTGCTAATTTCCTCATTTCCAATTTATCTGTACTTCCTTTTTTTTTGGAACTCTTATTAACTGTATATTGGCTCATCTAAATTAGTACTCTATGTCCTTATTCTTTCTCTCATATTTCTTGTTTCAGAATTTGTGTTTTACCTTTTTTGTTCAACTTTTCATTCTTCAAATGTCCTTCAAACATCCAATCAGTATTTTTATTTCGACAACCAAAAGTTTAATTTTCAAGAGTTCTCCATTTGTTTTTATGACATATCGTTTAATTTTCTGAATGTATTCTCTTCTGTTTTCTTCTGATCGGTTTTTCTGTTGATATTTTGCTTGTTAAACTTCTTTCAAATATCTAGTGATTCTTGACTGACTTCATTTTTTAAAACAAGGCCACAGGAAGGTGTGTGGAACTCAGTGTGGATGGATAGTGTTGGTCAGCTGGGAGACTTCTTGAGTAAAGCGAATATATACCAATAATTAATTCCTTGTAAGTCACTCCTCTCACAACAGCCCTAATGGAATTGCCTCATTCAGGTATGATGTCTCCCTAAAATTCTACCAGTTTGGTTCCTTCTCTCCCTGCTGCTATGCCCTCCACATTTATTACGGACAGCAGCCTTCTCCGTGTTATGTCTCCGCCAGTATTTTCCACTCACTCTCTTTCACCCAGAAATATGTTCACTCCTTCATTCACTTAGGAACCCCGTCAGTTTCTCTTCATTGCTTGGGATTACACTTTGAAAAAATTTCTTTACTTTCATTTTACTGGAATCTGGGAGTGGGAAGAGAAATATATGCGCTAAGTTCAAAATCTTCTACCAAAATTATTAAAAATTTGTACTGATGTGGGTCACCTGGGGGGCTCAGGCAGTTGGGTCTCTGATTCTTGGGTTTGGCTCAGGTTCTGATCTCGCGACTGTGGGATCGAGCCCAGCATCGGGCTCTGTGCAGAGTCGGCTTCAGATTCTCCCTCTCATTCACTTTCTCTCTCTCTCAAATAAGTAAATAAAATCTTTAAAAAATTTTTTTCATCGTTGCATATATTGGGTGTGAAATGATTTTAAAAAGGGATTTGGGGTTCTTTTCGTATTTGCTTCATTTGCTTCAGAGTATGTCAGTTAGAAATGTCTGAGTATAAGTAACAACAACAAAAAAAAACACTGTAAGTAACAGATAACAGTAGCTTAAACAAGTAAAGAGCTCTTTTTGTCCGTAAAATAGAAGTTTGGAGGTAGATAATTTAGGGTATTCACTCATCTTCGAAATGATGTTATGAGGAAAGGACGCAGTGCATTTTTATTTCACCCTCTCTAGGATGGTGGCTTTTGTCCTCACGCTTGTCCCTTTAGGCAATGGCTTCTGCTGCTCCAGACACCACATTAACATCTGAGGCAGGAAAAAGTTAGACTTCCTGCTCTTTCCCCATCAGATATACACTCATTTCTCATTGGACAAAACTGTGTCACATGGCCACTCTTATCTTCCTGGGACCTAGGAAATGGAATACTACCCTTAATTGGGCATGCGTGATCCCCCCAAAATTGGAATTAACAAGGAAGCAAAGATAGATATCCAATAGATATGGAATAAGCAGCCCATAGTGTCTATAACAGGAAGCAAAATATCATTTGTTTTTAAAGATTTTATTTATTTATTTGAAAGAGAGGGAGAGAGAGCAAGCATAAGTTGGGGGCAGAAGCAGAGGGAGAGGGAGAAGCAGACTCCTCCCTGAGCAGGGAGCCAGATGGGGGGCTTGATCCCAGGACCCCAAGATTATGACCTGAGCAAAGGCAGACCTTAACCAACTGAGCCACTGAGGCACCCTGTGATTTGTTTTTAAATAAAATTTTGGAAAAAAAATTGTACAGTCAAATTCAAAAATACAAGATATAAGTGATCACCATTAGAATTCCAAGAGTCCGCGTGCAAAAATATATTACATAATTTCAAGCATTTTTAAGTTTTTAAATCAAGTTTCTTATATTGTTGAAAACATCTGGAGATCCAAAATACAGTACGAATATTTGCGATTAACACGTATCAGGGTTATGATCAAATTGCATGATGGTCATTGGTGGACCATATTATTCTTCCACCTCTTTACACAATCAAAACCAATATTTTCTGCAAGAGAAATTGTCTCAGTTTTTCTTAATGCTTGCTTCCCCTTTCATCTCGGCACTCATTGTATAGGGTAGGACACCGCCCAGTGAATGCAGGGCTCATCACCATCAAATTTTTTTTTAAAAGGAAATGAAGGTTAAAATAAAACCCAGGACTTCTTGACTTACAAATGCCTGGGATGTTAAATATTTTTTACGTATTGATATATAAATGACCATCTTGGCCAAGGTCTTATCTTTTTGAAATATCTGCCACAATGGGTATGCATAGGACTCCAAGGCCCTCTCCAGCAAGCTCCTTTTCCACTTAAAGAATTTTAGAGGACATTTAATACCAAAGAGGTTTTACTGCATGTGACCTAAACCCAGAATAACAGTGGTTTAAAAAAAATAGAACTTTATTTCTCCAATATGAGAGAACCCCAGAGATAGGAAGTCCAGGGCTAGTAAAGCAGTTTTGTAAAGTTGTCATGGTCCCAGGCCCCTTTTACGTACTGCTTTGCTCAACCTGTTGCTTTCCCCCTGATGTCCAAAATGGCTGCTTGAGCTCCAGCCATTACAGCCACATTCTAGATCGCAGAAAGGAGTAAGAGACACTTTAAAAACACTTCTTGTAAGTGACACTTCTTTTTTTTTTTTTTTTAAAGATTTTATTTATTTATTTGACAGAGAGCGAGATCACAGTAGGCAGAGAGGCAGGCAGAGAGAGAGGGGGAAGCAGGCTCCCCGCTGAGCAGAGAGCCCGATGCGGGGCTCGATCCCAGGACCCTGAGATCATGACCCGAGCCGAAGGCAGAGGCTTTAACCCACTGAGCCACCCAGGCGCCCCTGTAAGTGACACTTCTTAAAAGCCATTGGCTCAACACATGGCCACACTTAGATGCAAAGGAGGTTGGGAAAAATTGTCCTAATTCCATGTGGCCCATTAAAAAACAGGTATTCCATTACCAAAGAAGAACACTGGGGGCAACTAGCCTTCTTTGTCACAGTAGGAAAGTGACCACTTAACAAGGCTTTCTGCTATTATTACACATAATGTGCCAGGCCCTGTCCTGAGTGCTCAGCATATATTCACTAATTTCTCATAACACCTCTGAGAAGTACGTGTTGCTATCTCCAGTTCACAGCTGACAAAATGAGATGTGCAGAGATTCTTTTATTTGTCTGATACCTTATACAGAGCTTCACACAGCACCTCTTACCCTGAAGTATTTAATGAAGGCTTTTTGGTGATCTTGACTGACAGTGAAAATGCACAGGTTTCTAAGAGGCTGACTTAAAACCCGTTACTTTGGGTAATTATGTTTGCAAAGGGTTCTAAATTATTGATGTTTATTTTCTAAGACTCTGTGCCGAGAAGCATACATTGCAAAGCTGAGTGCTGGAACGAAGAGCCCTCATGATTAGACTTGTTGGCTAAATATCCCAAAGGGACTGAAGTCTCCAGCTGATGATTTAAATTGCTGGACCCAGGGGGGACAGCAAGTCCCAACTTTGTGTGCTACTGAAATGGAGTGGTCTCCAAGACCTTGGACAGTGGCTCTAGAACCAGGAAAGAGCAGGATGTGGAGTAGGGGGCATCCCTAGGGACTGTACATGCCAAGGCCGGCTGGAGGAAGTCTGGCTTGCTGTCATTTTTTCACGTCAGTGTTTTCCTGTTATTTCCTAGGTGGGGTGCGGTCTTTTTAAGTCCTAGAAATATAATATGACAAATGGCCTTTCATCACGACAGCAGTCTGATCCAGAAACACAGAAGTAGAATCTCCATTTCCAAAAAGCACCGTGTAATTTCTATGTTCATTCATTTTCTAATTGCCGTTTCTAAGGTTTCTGCTTGTTACAGCTTTCACAGTACACAATGATGACAGGTCGCGAAGCTTTTCAGATTATTTTGCAGTGAGTTTTTTAATATTTCATGTAAACCGTAGACTGTAATGTTTAGGACCGTTCCCCTGTCCTGCAGGACGTTTGCTAAATAAAATAGCAGGAAGGAAAAGTCTGAAAGATTTTTATGCGTGGACCCTTTCTGTATCTTTCCTTAAAATATATTTCCTCTCTTAGCAACAAAGGAACTTTTGCTATAGGAAGCTCGGTACTGTTATAACTTTCATATTGCCCGGCCCACAGCCATATTTCTTGGGCTGCATGGTGTCTATCATTCATTGCAAGTTTACTTCATTCCCCTGGATTCGTAGCCGATGCTCTGTGGACCATAAAATTTCAGCTGCAAAACCAGAACATCTCATTATTTCTGAAATATCAAGCTTGTATCTTCTTGATAAATAATTCCTACTAGTATAATGTATCAGACTAAAACATATTTTCTGAGGCCAGTGAGGTTAAAGCGGCAATCTCACCTTTTTTAATTTTTTTGCCCTGAAGACAGTGATTTCCATATATAGAGTGACCCCGGTTTGTGTTGAACATGAGGAATGAGGATGAAGCATGAAACGACATATATTGCTGTCAGAGATTTGAAATGAGGCCTGCTAACCTGTAGGCAGCCTTCCAAACTAATCAGCCCCTCGCAGCGCCAATGTATTCAGACGGCTGCATACCTTAGCCAGCAGCCGGCTGGGAAGTTCCCCCTTGCTTCCTTCTTCTCCCCTTTTTTTTTTTTAATCACAGCCATTGACAAACATGACATTTTAATGCAATTCTTCCTTCCTTCTCAGTACTCTACAGGCAAAAGGAGAGAAAGTATCCCCCTGCCCCGACGGTCTCTGGGAGACACTGGTCTCATCTGGTTTCCCTGGTGCTTAAGAAGTGGGTGTGACTGTTGGGATTTGCTTCTGAATGCCCGTCAGTCATCGGGGTTTACCAGGTGATAACATTTTCACTCTTTGGGTTGACAACAGTCAACGCTCTGGAATTCAGCCACCGACTAAAGTTGGCTGCCCGGTCTAGCACAAGAAAGTTGTTTAAAGGAAATCACGTCACCCCTCTGGGTTTTGTTTGTTGTACACTGCACGGTAGTAACACTGGGAAGAGGAAGAGGGTTTTTTTTTTTAAGTGAATAATTTGTTTTCTGCTTCCTGAAGTCCTCTCTTTTAGTGTCCACTTCATAAATAAGGAAATCTGCTGGAGCCTTGCCAAAAAAACAAAATCTCTGTGTCCCAGGTCTGGCACTGAATATAATATATATAAATATATTATATATATAATATATATAAATATATTATATATATAATATATATAAATATATTATATATATAATATATAAAATGTATCTATTGATTTATTATATTTATCTATTTACATGTGTTGATTTAACGTATGTGTACATTTGATATATATACGATATATACGATATATATACATTCGATATATACACATACATATGTGTAGATATGTACAGGCTCAACTCAGGTGACTTAAAATCAGTCATTTCAGCTGTCGGTTATTCCGCTATCTCTCTGTTGGGGCTGCCCTTCTGGAAGCTGTTAACAATGCCCAGAAGCCCTTTGACTGTCTACTCTGGTGAGCCTTGGGTAGACCATGGATTACTTCAGGTGGTTTTTGCCTCCGTATGCTCACCAACCTTTTTCAGAAGACTGAATCGGCAAACTTCATCCACATAAGGGCTATTTCCACACCAGTGCGCTCCCTGCAGGAGGCAGAGCCTAGAACCTGAGGACAATTACAACCACCTGACAAAAACTTACTCTGACTTTTGACTCCTGGGGCCTCCATGGAGTGAAGGTCACATCACATGTATCCCCTAATAGAGCCAAAGTGTCACGTGACCAAACCAGCCAATAAACATTCCCTTCTTGTAGCTGGAACCTAGGCAGCCATGTCTTCTTGACTGACTTTGTCATTGTACCTGTCAACAAAAATACATCAGCTTGTTGAAGAGGAATTTAGATTAGTACTTTGAGAGGTACTAATGAAGGACTCCTTAGAAGTGCTAACGAAGAGACTTCTTTTAAGGGGAAAACTATATTTTCGATGGTTGACTTCTAATCTGGATTAATAATGTTACTTAAAAATATGCGAGCATAAAACTAGGTATAACTCCCCGATGCGCGTGGTCTTGTGATAAATCAAACATAATAAAAAACTTAAAATTCCAATTAGCAGCATGAAAGCACAATGTCATTTTGCTGAAATACTATCGCAAACTTGTAATATTGTCAGGTGGGCTGATAGTCAGAACACAGGCTCTTTTTTAAAGTTTGGCTTATAATGCCTATCATGTGGTATGTGATAATTCAATTCTTCTACCATTTTTCTCTTTCTAAGCTATTTGAGTTTTAGAGTACTTTTGGTTATCATTCAAAAGAAAACGTCAAACTTGGGGCACCTGGGTGGCTCAGTGGGTTAAAGCCTCTGCCTTCGGCTCAGGTCGTGATCTCAGGGTCCTGGGATCGAGCCCCGCATCGGGCTCTCTGCTTGGCAGGGAGCCTGCTTCTCCCTCTCTCTCTGCCTGCCTCTCTGCCTACTTGTGATCTCTCTCTCCGTCAAATAAATAAATAAAATCTTAAAAAAAAAAAAAATAAGTAAAATAAAAATAAATACACTTCACTTGGACATCCAGGTGAATATCCTGATCATCTCCTTTGCCCAATTTCTAATATTTCCATAGTCTGTTCCTTTAACATCAATCCATCCAAGTTCTTTATATATTCAGCATACTAATTATTTTGCCTTATACATATGTTGAAAATCATTTATCTCAATGTCTGACTTTTCTTGTGACTTTCCGTCAGTTAAGTTTTAACTTTTATATAGTCAGCTTTGTCGTATTTCTCTCATGATTTTTGTTTTTTGTATCTTATTTAATAAATCCTGTTCTTTCTTGAGGTCATAAAATTATCTTTCTACACTTTAATATGTAACTATTTTCAGAATCAGATTATTAACATATCTGAGGTTTATAATGGTTGGGGTAAAATAGGAATCAGAATTTTGTTGTTTTTTTTTTCATGTGAAAAACCAACTCTCTCAACACTCAGTTGTAAAGTCCTTCATTTACTTCTCTGCTTTCAGATTCTCCATCCTTTCCATGGATTCGTTTATCCAGGCTTACACTAATCTTTCCCCCTCTTAACTTCTATAACTTTATAATTATAATAACTTTATAATAAGACTTAATAATCGGTGGCATAAGTCTTGCCCGGTATCAGAATTGCCCTCGGTATGGTGGTCAGATGTGGGGGAGAGGAAAAGTATTCTATAAATTTAATGATTAATCTCGGTCTTTTAGGGAGACTGGGACTCTGAATTATGACCTTCACAAGTGTTTCTCAGCTTCCCCCTTCCCCTTAAGTTAGGAAGTCTAAAGGGTGGTGGAATGGAAGGAATGCCCTTCCTTGGCTGGGATAAGGCTCTGGGAGAGTCTTTTACTCTGAGGGTACAGTAGGCCCCCCTCGTCCACGGGAGACATGTCCCAGATTCCCTGTGCATGCCTGAAACGATAGATAGCACCAAACCCTAGATATACTGCGTTTTTTCCCTGTACATACATTTGTACTGTAAAGTTTAATTTATCAGTTAGGCACAGTGAGAGATGAACAACAATAACTAATAATAAAATAGAACCATTACAACAATATACTGAAATAAAAGTTATGTGAATGTGGTCTCTCTCAAAATATCTTACTGTACTATACTCATCTTTCTTCTTGTGTTGAGGTTAAATGATAAAAATGTCTCCTGGAGGAGACGACGTGAGGTGGCAAAGTAGAATTAGGCTGCCATTGACCTTCTGACTTAAGGTCTGAAGGAGGATGATGTGCTACTGAACCGAGGTTGGGTGTGGGTAACAGCGACCGTGAAAAGAGAAACCACAAAGAAAGGGGAACTATTGAATTTTGCCAGGATTACTCTTCCTCTCCCCACGAGAGCCATGAGACCTTTCTAGATCTTCGCTGTGAGATATCAATGGAGTTCCCGGAGAGAATGAAAATGTTTGCCACCCTCCACCCCCACTCATACCAGTCCACACTCAGCTTCCAGAAGTTTGTCAAAATTGTTGTTTCAAGTGAAGAAATCACCAAAAATAAGACATGAAGGGACAAGGAGATGAAAAATAAAAAAGAGAAACTAAAGGATGAGGAAGGTAGATTTAAAAGCTCCAACACACATCTAACCCAAGTTCCAGAGGGAAAAGAATTTTTAAAATTGAAGAAAGATATGAGTCTTTTCACTGGAGGAGCTCCCCATGGATTCCAAGGTAATTCCAATAACATAAGGGTTTAAACAGTTAAAAGACATAAGTAACTCTTTAAAGATATATGGGGGAAAAAGAATAGATAATACAAGCCAGAAAATTAGGAAACATCAATGATTAGTGGAGATTGTAAGAGGAAAATGGAACCAAGGAAAGTTTGAGTTAAGAGTACCAAGAAATTTAAGATCAAAGAAGTCTAATGTGCACAAAGTTTTAATATGAAGCAAACAAAGCATCAAGTGTTATAGAGCATGAGAAGAACCTTAGAACTGAGGAAAGACCATGAAGTTTGCCAAGAAGGAGGTCATTTGTGATTTTAAAGTCAGTCATTTCCATACAATGGTAATGGCAGCTGGCATACTGTAGCATATGAAGGAAATGAGTAGAAAAAAATCTAAGAATTCTAATCATATATTACTGAGATCCCGGTAGCGTAAGTATATCAACCTCTGCTCTGTTAATGTGAAATAAAGTTGTTTCATCTATGAATTTAGTTATATTTATGTATGTATATAGATCTCATCCTTTTCTGTACGTAACTACTGAATTTAATTGAAGCGGAAAAAGGCAGAAGTGATGCCAAGGACGTTGCCCTGGAAAGGAGGAGACTGGCCATCTAGTTTTGGTTTATCTGAGAGTGAGACCCCTGGCAACACCACATTGAGAAGAGGGGAGACGTGGGGAGTTGAGACTGAGAGGTTCACGGTTATCGGCAGAGGCACCTTGGCGTGCTGCCAAATTTCAACTGATGTTAAAATTGAACTTTGGTGACAATTTGTATTCCATACCGTCTGTCACATGGTGTGTTGTGCTGAATGGGTTATATGATGAAATAGAGAGTAGGGTGCCACTTGCTGCAAGTAACTGGTAAACGCGTGACATAACATCAAGCCACCATGAAAGAAAATCGCATGTTTCTTTAATTTGTGAGAACTCTGTCTCACACATTTCGAGGATATCTTGGTCAGGATGGGATCTGGCTCTTTTCAGTCACTAACCCAGGAATGAAGGGGGACCATACGTGTGGATCTCTTTACACACTCTCTAAGACACGGATATTCTGTAGCTGGAATTATGGTCGCAATTACAATTACTGCTGTCTTCTTTAGTATATTTAACTCACTCAATTCCCTTAAGTATAATAACCATAAGTCTGTATCTGAAAATGTGTTACGAACACAAAATCATGATTTAATCACCACTGAGATCCCTTCCAGCCAGAATATTCAATCATTTTAAGACAATTATATACTAGCTTGTGATGTCCATTAGAAATCAATCTATTTCAAAGGATGGAGATTGATTTTTAAAAACTTTTTTTTTATCTCGACGAATTTAGAGCATCAAAAAAGTTTACCCCAAGAATAATTTTTGGCTCAGGATCAATGACATTTTCATTTGATCAAAAGTGAACTGTTTCTTTCCCCCGCTTTTTACTCTTGCCTTGTGTTTTTGTTCCTTGGAGACATGCCAGCATATGTAAACAGCTATGTTAGGCTACTAATATTACCACCCTTTTTGAGAAAATGGTTCATTTATTTGAAGAACACCTCACCAAAGATGTAGGCAAATTTAAACCACAATGAGCTACCACTGCACCCCTTTCCGAACGACTAAAAATTTTAACGGATCATCCCAAGCTTCCCAATAATGTGGGGAGGTGGAACTCTCACACAGTGCTGGTGAGAATGTAAAATAGTGCAATCACTTAGGCAAACACTTAGAAAGTTTCTTAAAAAGTTAAACATACACCTATCATCTGTTGCAGTCATGCAACTCCCAGGAATTTATCCAAGAGAGACAGAGGCATATATCCTTAGAAAAAATCATACCCAAATATTCAAGGCAAATTTATTTATAATAATCAAGAACCAGAAATAATCCAAATGTCCATCAGCAGGCAGAGGAAATATTGTGGAATACCTAAAAACGGGCTAATCCTCAGCAACCAAAAGAATGACTTTTTATACACACTGCAACATGGATAGTTATAATTTAATTATCCCAAGCAAAAGAAGCTGGATAAAAGGAATGCAAAGGGCAAATTCAATTTATGTAAAATTCTAGAACATGCAAACTAATACATTGTGACACAAAGCAGAGCATTGGTTGAGGGTCAGAGAGGGACAAGAGGAGTAATCTTAATTTATTTATGTTCTCAAGTAGGAGGGAATAGTGTTGTTCATGATATTCCTTGACGATCCTTGATGCAGAGGGAGAATGTTTAAAAGGCACAAGAAAACTTTGGGGGGGGGCGGTGATGAATATGGTCACTATCTTGATGGCAACGATGGTTTCACAGGTATAGACAAAAGTCAAAATTCATCAGTTATATACACTTTATTTTATGCAATTTATTGTGTGTGAATTATACCTCCAAAGATCCATTTAAAAAAAGGAAGAATGACTACCTTGGCACGCTGTTAAGATTAAATGAGTTGATACCGACATGTAGTAAAACTCTGAGTAAATGTTAGCTATTATTATTATTATCATCAGCCAAATGGGGACCGGATCAGTTCCCACCTCACTGGATGGGGGGCAGAACAGAGTGGGTCAGCACAAGTAGAATGCCTGACCCCTGCGCTAAGTTCCTTCCCAGTCATTCTCAGGAGACGGGGGGCTGCGGGTAGAGAGTGCATGCTCTTACTATTATTATTTGCTTGTTCACAATACTTAAATAGCCCCTTTACCTTCCAAGCGCTTTGATGGATATTAGCTTGGTCTAGTTTCCCACTAGCCCAGCGAAGCAGGTCCAGACTGGCCAGACATGACTGCTAGGGGACCCTAGGGGTGCCGCTGACAATTCAGTTCGCAAGCCCCAGCTGCTCCCTGTAAGGAGAAGCGATGTCTCCTCCTGTTGGAAGTACTTACTGAGGAGATATACTGTATCTGGGTACCATGGCATACAGACGTGTACACTCTTGTTCCAGTCTTTAAGAAAATAGCCTCGGGGCACCTGGGTGGCTCAGTCGGTTAAGCGGTGTCTTCTGCTCGGGTCATAATCTCAGGGTCTTGGGATGGAGCCCCACATCAGGCTCTCCACTCAGTAGGGAATCTGCTTCTCCCTCTCCCCCCACCCCCCGTTGGCTCGCTTGTGCTCTCTCTTTCTCAAATAAATAAATAATCTGAAAAAGAAGAGAAAAAAAAGAAAATGTAGCCTCACTGAGAGGTGGCACGCACTTCAGTATCAGTGACATTTACCGGGGTTTACCCCCGGCCAGGTGCAAGGTCACCCCCTTCGTAAGCATTTCTCACTTAACTGACCCTACACGTAGGTATGATTAGTATTATCATTATGATTATTATTTTACAGGATGGGATTTTAAAATAAGCTCCAAGCCTTAATCCTAAAGTCCTTCTATTAGAAACCTGGTCCATTGGCCCTTACCAGTTTCTTCCCTGTAAAAAGTTACTAGTTTGGTTTCCAGCCAATCAGAGCGTTGGAGAGAACAGTTTCCATAGTCCGCAGTCCATTTCACCTCGTTGGGCTCCCAGCTCACCAGGGAATCTACTTTTCCCTCTCCCTCTGCCCCTCTCCCCCTCCTCTTCTCCCTGCCCCTGCTTGTACACACTCTCTCTCTCAAATAAATAAGCAAAATCTTAAAAAAACAAAAAAACGAAAAAAAAAACATGATATTGAGCACCTGGTCAGACTTAACTTTTTCGTAGCCGTTATATCTCTGCAAAGATGAAATGTGAAATGTGAAGGGGGCTTAACCATTCCGCTTTCCTTTCCAAACTCTGGGGAATCAGAGGAGTGGATGGCACAAAGCCCAGTGTCATCAGAATCTAGATTTTAATTTAGGTGACTTGACACATTGAGTAAAATCTTCAGAAAAACTCCTTATTCTTGTTAGGGCTCAGTTTTCTCTCTCAGTTACAGCAAGAGAGTGAGTGCGATGTTCCAAATTTCTAAAAATTCTAACCTGTCATCACAGTACTTTGCCAGGTAATAATCATGACACCTATCAAAGTAGGTTTTCTTCCCTCCATTTGCAAACAGGGAAGCAGGTAAGGAGAGCCCAGTGATTTGCCTGAAGTTCACGGAGAAATATCAGACGCCAAAGCCAAGTCTCCGTCTTTTGGTTTCTCTGGAGGGTGGAATGAGTCCACCATGTCCGTCCGGCTGTCTTAACCTACAGCGCGTCGATGGTCTCTCTCAAGCCCTGGCTCTCACTCATGTACAGTAGAATCCCCGCACTTTTTAAAAATACCAAACCATAGTGACATGCCACCCACACCCATTAAGATGGCTAAACAGACAAAGAAACAGGAAACGACAGGTGTTGGCGAAGACGTGGAGAAATTGGATGCCTTGTGCGCTGTGGGTGGGAATGCAAAATGGTGCCGCTTCTGTTGAAAACAGTATGGCGGCTCTTCCTCCACAAAATGAAACTGCGTGTTCCCGGAATTCCACTTTGAGGTGAATAAACAGAAGAACTGAAAGCCAGTTGTCAGAGAGAGAATCGCACACCCGCGTTCACTGCAGCATTAGTCACAGTGGCCAAAAGGTGGAAGTAACCTAACAGCCCATCACCAGACAAGTGGATAAACGAAATGTGCTCCATCCGTACCACTGAATGTTATTCAGCCTTCAAAGCAAAGGGAGTTCTGACACCTGCTACAACATGGACGGAACCTTGGGAACATTACGCGAAATGAAACAAGCTAGACACCAAAGGACGGATGCTGTACGATTCTACTTATGTGAGGCACCAGGGGAGCCAAATGCCTAGAGACAGCCCAGAGACTGGGAGGAGAGGTGAAAGAGAAATTACCGTTTAATGTGAAGACAGCCTCAGTTTTGCAAGGTGAGTTTTGGAAATGGATGGTGGCGATGACTGCCCAACCTTGTGAATGTACTTAAAGCCCCTGAACGAACACTTAAAAATGGCCAATGTGGTCGATTCTCTTTTATACGTATTTTATCACAATTCAAAGATAAAATTCAAAAAAAAATTTTTTTTTAAAGACTGATGCCAGGGCCGGACTCCCGGAATCAGACTGTCTGAGGGAGGGATCAGGGCTCTGGCCTTGTGCAAAAGCTTGCTTTCTGCTGCACAGTGAGTACTGAGAGGTTTCGCTCTAGAACCCCAGGCCCCCACCACAGCCGAATGCCTTGGAAACACTCATCTTTGAGACCAAAATGTCATTTGTTAGTTTAAGCCAAAATAAAAACGAAAATCACTGGCATCACCTCTTGTGAATATTCTCTTGAGCATGTTCTTCCTGGAGAAAAGAAAAAAGCTTCTGTCTTGGGTTTGCCGACAAGAAAGAGTCTTCTGTGTGCTTATTCTCTTCTGAAACAAACCTCACTCTGAATTCTCTGACCCGGAGAAACAAGCTCTGGTATCTGGAGAAAGCAAACGGATCCCGGGCTCCAATCAAGGGAAGAATGCCTGGGGAATCAGAAGAACATTACGGTGGTGTATAAATTTCTGGTGAGGTTTCAGCCTGCAGCATTGTCCTGAATTCTATGCAAAACACCAGGGATGCTGGTGAATTGGGAGGTGACTCGGATAATCACGGGCCTCAGGCCTTACTGCGATGATGAAGTTAGAAAAAAAAAAAAAAAGGTTTACAGTCAGAGGAAGAGAGGAAATGGAGGAAGAGGGGGTTTACAGAGTGTGCCAGAGGATGGAGGAGAGAGCGTGTTGCAAAGCTTCTGAGAGAATGATGCTACACTCTAAAGCAATTAAGTGTGCGTTCCCTTCTGCAAAGATGTGGCAAGGAATTTGGTTTAGGTCTGAGGGAGGGAAGGGCTGGTGGGAAGATGTCAACCCTTAAAGGCTTTTATCTCTCTTACCAGTGTGGGGGTGGAGTGTCTTATTCTCATTCTGGTTACGGCTATCTTCACGCCAGTGAGCTCATGCCTTGTTTGGGGCATTACCATCCAAAAGAATTTTCTGCTATGATGGGAATGTTCCAGGTGTGTGCGGGAGCCGGTTTTTATTGGATTGGCGGAGTTGCTTGTTTTATTTTCAGGAATTTTATGAGCTGGTTGTTAAGCATCATCATGATTGAAAAATTAAATTCCATAGACATATTAAATAGTATTTGAAAAATAAAGGTAATAAATACCCTAAACTCATTACCCCTTATTTCACTCTTACGTATACACTGAGGTTTGCGCCGTCCAATATGGCGGCCATGAGCCATACAGGCCCATGGAGTACTTGAAACTGACTAGTGTGACCGAAGGAGGGAGTTTAAAGTCTTATACAAATTAAATTAATTCGTATTTAAATAGCCACATGTGGCTAGTGGCTACTAGCAGTAATGGAGTGTGTGGGTCTGGAGGTTTTGCCCAAAGCTATCTATCCCATTGATGACTGTTAGAAGAGCATTCATTTCAGCTGCTAAATGAGTATCTTTCTCTTTCATGTCAATGAATTTGGTTTTTATTATCATTGGGATCTGACCTCAAGTTATTTGGGAGGGCAGTGGTGGAGGGAGTGGCAGACTGTGAGGGAGACAGAAAATTCCGTCTCTATTGAATTCTTGTGCTTTGTGAGTTTGCATGCTAATACCAGCAGGAAATGTTTTAGCCTGCTGTCTGCGCCATCCGTCGCTTGAGCCCAAGGAAGCCAACACACGCACGGCATGGCTGCCCGGTCCAGAGCTGACGTGAGACACTGGGTGACACGGGCAGGCATTTCTGGGGTTTCCTTAGAGTTTAGGAACGACGGCACACTCCTCAGATGTAGAGGGGACTCCATCCGGGGTTCCCTATTCCAAAACCACCAGAGTTTGACTCCGTTTGCAAGGCAGTGAGCTGGGCTCTGGCCGTCTAAGGTCAGCCCTGGTCAAGGTCAGCCAGCTGGGAAGTGCGGGACAATTAGCACCTAAAGCTACTGCTTCAGATGGTCTCAGCCCCTGTCCCCAGCCCATTCCCCCCCAGGTAGCTCCCTGCTTTAATTTCCCTGCAGGTTGCAGAAAGGATGCATTAAATTATCATCACTAGCTGTTTTGCGAGCTGCCTTTGGTGGCCAAAAATGAGTGTAATGAGAGAAAAGAAAAAGGAAAAATGGGGTGATTGAAGCTCACCAGGCTGCTTTTGCTGAGCTGTTTGTAAAGTAACACAGACAATTGAGGTCCTTTTTTTGCCCGCTAATTTGTATCTGTGTTTTCATTTGTCGGTGAAAGGTGAGCCTGTTTATTAGGCATCTGCTAGACAACAGAGACCCTTTTACTGAACCTAAGGTGGGATCGCAGGGCCCGTGAGTCACGTGACTCTGCCTTCTGCAGCATTGCCTTTGCAATCTTGTTTCCAAATGAGTCAGCTCCGTGCGCCCTGCTCTGTGATTAAAGGAAAACTACAGCTGGGACTCTTGCCATTAAACCTTTGACCTCCTAATAAACCCGCCCCTCCTTCCTAGCCCCAGAGCTTCCGGCTCTTTGTGCTCATCTGCACCACGGAAATAGCCCCTAATGTCTTCCTAAAAAGGCAGTGATCTAATCATAATACCCCTATGGTCTAAAATCTTTAGTGGTCTCCCACTATCTGTGAGCAGCTAAAAATGACCTTCAAGGACCTTCGTGGGACTGATGTCACATAACTGTGTCATTAGATGGTAAGTTCTCTGAGAGCAGGGACTCTGTATCTTGCTCAGCTTTTTTTTTTTTTAAAGATTTTATTTATTTATGAGAGAGAGAGGGGTGGGGTGAAGAGCAGAGGGAGAGGGACAGCGGACTCCATGCTGAGCCCCATGGGGACCTTGATCATGTCCCAGCTCTGCCACTAACCAGCTGTGCCACCTCGGACAAGCTACTTAACCTCTCTGTGCATCCGCTTCACCATCTGTTAAAAAGGAATAATTTGAGGTCTCTACTTAATGAGATCATTGTGAGGATGAAATTAGTCGGTAAGCCATATATGTTAGGATATGAACATGTTTGCTATCATTTTTTGATAGCAAAAAATGGGGTTTGAACTCCCAGTGACTGCTCCATAATAAACAACATAATAAACAAAATATTGACTGACCGAATGTATTACAGTGTTTGGGTTTTGTCGTTATTTGACCAAGCAAACCTAGTACCTTTGTGATGTCCGGAAGCTTTGCATTATTAGCCCCAGGTAATCAGTGGGGAAGGGGCCTGGAAAGGTTCCCTTGCCTAAAACCACACAACAAATTCAAAGCAAGGGTGGGACCTCGAACTCAAGCTCTTTCTGGCTGATCACTTGTGCAGGAATAATACTGCTGCTCTTAAATCTATCTAATGGGAACACCGTGAATTTTAAAAGGGGGCTTCTAGGGGCGCCTGGGTGGCTCAGTCAATTAAGCATCTGCCTTCCACTCAGGTCCTGATCTCAGGGTCCTGGGATCGAACCCCGGGTTGGGCTCCCCACTCAGGAGGAAGTCTGCTCGTCCCTCTCCCTTTCCCCTCCCCTGCCTGTGTGTGAGCTCTCTCTCTCCAAGAAATGAATAAAATCTTCAAAAATACAAAAATGAAACTGGGTTTCTGGTCCTGAAAACTTTTTTTTTTTTTTTTTAAGTAGGCTCCATGCCCAAAGTGAGGCTTGAGCTCACAACCCTGAGATCAAGAATCACATGCTCTACCCAACTGAGCCAGCCAGGCACCCCAAGTCGTGAAAACTTGTATCTTACATTTCTTGTTGCCAAAGACCAGTGACCATACCTGTGCTCACCCCATCCTATCACCCAGAAGACTTTCTGCCAATTTCCATCCCAATTTTATGGCGTTTGATAGACAAAAATCCTTCAGATACACAAGCTAACTTGACGATTATTTATTAAAATACTGGGAATTAAAAAAAAATACACCGTAGACTGATAAAAACTGCCTTTCTAAATATTCATAGGATGTATCTTCAATATTGCAAAGAAAATTCTCATAAGCACGATGACCAAAGTAACCCAGACCTCCTTATGAATTTATTTGCCTTAAAATCATTTTCTTTCTGAGTATGAGAATGAGCACTCATATAGTACAACAGCAGTAAATACTTTGTTTTGTTTTTAACTGAAAGGGGAAAAAAAAATCAACTTTAATTTGAAAACGAAACCATCCAGAATATCTAGCTGAAAACATGTTTTTATTATTTGCATTCTTAGGTCTGGCTTGTTATGCTTTTAGCATATCTACTGATATCGCTCACAATATTTTTTCATTTCATATATTAATATTTAATATTCTTCCAACATTGTTCAACCTTAATGGTTGTCTAATTTCTGTTTTTCATCCACAGAGAAGCCATTAATTTATGAGCATATAGGGCAGTAAGTAATAATTTGCATGAATGCCCTGAGCAGATATGCTTCCATAGGCCGCCCATAGCATAGACTCTGGAAGGAATGATACCATCTATTGGCTAAGCTCCAATGAACATTGCTTTACAAGAAGACGAAAAAAAAAGTTTTTTAATCCATAAAGAAGTCTGCTAAGTGAAAAATCAACAGAGATGACAGGAGCCGGTTTGTTTCTATTCCCATTTTTTCTTTTGTGTGCGCTCTGCAGTTTTCCCTCGGGAGAGATTTCTGAAAGTGGCAAAGCTGGAAGGAGCCAGAAAGCTCTGAAGAGCTAGAGACCAAGCTCTTCTTTGTCTGCATCCAGAACCTCGTCTTCCCCCAGTAGCTCTGTCGGCAGAGCTCCGTGTCCACACGCCACCAGCCAAGCTAACCCAAAATAAGGTCGGTTGGGTCAAAAAATTCTCTGAGGAGTCAGTCAAACCAGGGCTTTAACTCTATCTAAAATCTACTCGATGCCCCATCCCACTGGTGACGATATTTTGCCTTGCGTAGATTTGAAAAATGGTTTGGGACAGCACAATAGTGCCTGTGTGAAATGTTAATCTTGCACTTGGAGGTACAATTGCACATTCAGAGGTGAGAGAACACTTTATATTTGAAAAGGAATTAGGTTAATTGCCCTCAAAGCAATTTCAATACTTTCCTCCTCCAAAAAGGTGTGGGGTTCTTTCCCCTTGGGCGAGGAAGTCAACGATGAAGTCAATCACTGTTCCCATAAATCCTGGCCACGGAATTACCCTCCCTAGTGCTAATGCATTCTAGAGTTACCTTTCCTAAAATCTGGGATTTACAGCCACCTGGGGACAGGCACCACACTGGCACCCTGAGGTAGATAATTAAGGTAGTTACCCAGACAATTTAGAACAGACAAAATAATTTTTCCACAATTATGTGCATGTTACAGTTCGTCTTTCCTTTTCAAGTAGCTATGTGATTGTTATAATTCTCTTTTTTCATTTTTTTCCCCCATGTTGAACGAGCCTTATAGGTAACAGTAGAAGTTTAATACGATTTAAAATGAGTGCCCATGCTAATAAAATCTCATCTCATAATCCAGAATTTTGACATTCCAAAAGCATATTTAACAGAAACAACAATTTTCGCAACCGTTCAAGGAAGTTAAACTACTTTTCCCGGTGCCGGGAAACCCAAGATTCACAGTTTTATTTCTCTTGTGCTGAATTTATATCATGGCCAGACTTTCCGGGTATGTTTCTCCCTATCAAAATACTGAAACAAAATTAGGACAAATTAGCACACAAAATTAGTGCTTAAATTCGGAGCATACATTTTTAGGGCCTCATTATTTTGGACAGGGGGAGATGATTTTTGTTGGTTAGTTGTTTTCGACGAGAATTTTTATGCACCAAGAAAGCATATTTGGATATAAATTTACCCGTGGATGAATCGTATTCTGCTGAATATACAGTAAACTGTAATATTATTTCCTCTACCCATTGTCCGTTTATTAATAGAAGAGTTCTACCATTTGCCATTATGTAACAGAAATAGCTTAGTTTAAGACTTATTAAAGATTTAGGGCTCTATTATTGAAACCATTATTATTAGCACATGATAATTCAGCATAATTTATACAAACCGAGCGTATTTCCTTTCCTATAAATTATAAACATTTAAAATAGCTTCTCTTACATCATGAGCTTCTAATGCAACGTGAGCTGCCATTATGATGCTTAGCCAGCCAGAGAGAGAAGCCACAAGACTAAAGGGACTGCCTTTGAAATAAGCTCATTTGTCGCTGTTTCAACTCAGGATGGTAGCGTCTTAGGCTTTGCTTCTTAAGGGTAGGGGTTATCAGGCAGAGTCCTGACACACCGCGGTGTCAAGGTCCGTGTTGTTGTTAAATAATCACAGACAGTTGTAAAATTATTTTTTCTGGGTTTTTGGGGGGAAAGCGGTGGGGGGGGGGACAGAGGGAGGGTGCTGGTCATCAAAGCAGAAGCCAGACCAGTCCATAATAGCTTCGCTGTTTCTCTCCAACAGCCTGAAAGGGCTGCCTTGAGCGGCATCCCTTCTACGTGCCCAGGGACTTGCAAGGGGCACAAGGAATGACACAGAGCCTGCAGCCCAGGTCACCCTGTCACAGGTCAGCGAGCCAGCCCTTGGGGGGGCGTGCGG
The DNA here is from genome assembly GCA_028534135.1 of Potos flavus. Classification (NCBI taxonomy): domain Eukaryota; kingdom Metazoa; phylum Chordata; class Mammalia; order Carnivora; family Procyonidae; genus Potos; species Potos flavus. Next base: position 13,238,142 of record CM052883.1, on the reverse strand, counting down.
TCCGTGGTCAGGCCTCCGCATATGGCTGTGTTGGCTGTGTGGCCTGATTTCAAAGTATCTACACTGTGCTATGATCAAGAAAGAGGCCATGGACATTTCTCTTGGTCCTAAAGGCAACACAATAATATAAATTGAGTTTTTAACTATTCTGAATATTAATAAAAACCCATGAGAACAATAAACTCTGTGTGCTATTTTAGCAACTAAATATAAATGATCTGTGCTTATTTTCCGATAGTATTTGCCACATGCCTTATTAACATTACCTGGAGAGGGAAGGTCTAAGAGAAAGAAACAATTAAGACACCTTTTACAGGGACACCTGGGTGGCTCAGCCGGTTGGGCATCTGCCTTCAGCTCAGGTCATGATCCCAGGGTCCTGGGATCAAGCCCCACGTGGGGCTCTCTGCTCATTGGGGAGCCTGCTTCTCCCTCTCCCCCCCACTCGTGTGCTCTCTCTTGCTATCTCTGCCTCTCTCGCAAATAAATAGAAATCTTTAAAAAAAAGCAAAGAAGATTCCTTTTATAAAATAAGGATCAACATTTAAAACTTTTGACTAGTGTATGTATTTTAGTATTTCTTCCTCATCAAGTGACAGGATTTTTTTTTTTTTGAGATATTAAAAGTGGTTAAGTATGAAAAATGTTTTTATAAAAACTAGGTCAGGGAAAATGCTGTGGCTCTATTTGGCAATTTCAGGTTCTGGATGCTCGTCTAGAAGCATGATCGAGAATCTCAATCTAGGGCAAGTGGGTGAAATTAGAATCAATAGTTCTGATTCCATGGGGTCAGCCTGGTTCTTCTGCATGTTTCCAAATAAACCAGAATTGCCAGCTGCGGTAGGTAACAAAGTAACAAGTCAGAACAGCTGACTCAGTATACGGTATTTGCTGGGTGTCCAGCAGGTTTTCTACGTTAATGCATTTGCTCCTCAGAGCGGTGTTATTAATATTTCCATTCTTTTACATAAAGAAACTTGCCCAAGATCATACAGATGGGAAAAGGCGGAGCTGAAATTCAAACTTGGCCTCTGTGTCGTCGGCATGTGTGCTTTTAATGGAGGCATCCCGTTCTGTTTGGTTCAGCAACCAAGTTAACTAACCTAAGGTCAGCGGCTGACAAATCGTGGTCATGGGCCAAGTCCCACCCATCACTCATTTTTGTACGGCCCACGAGCTAAGAACAGTTTTTACATTTTTAAATTTTTTTTTAATCTAAGGGAGTATAAGACTCTGTAACATGTAAATATTACCTACTATGTAAATTTCAGAGTCCATAAAGTTTTATTGGAACACAAGCCTCATTCATTCCTTTACACATTATCGAAAGGTGCTTTTGCACTGAAATGGCAGAGTTGAGTAGTTGCGAGAGAAACCATATGGCCCACAAAGCCAAAAATATTTACTGTTTGGTTCTTTTAAGACAAAATTTGCCTGAAGTCATCAGTTGAGCCACTAAGGGAAAGGAAGAAGCAGAAATAACATGGGGGTTTGTCAGAATGGGTCAGATCAGAAATTAGGACGCCAAGTTCATCCATCTACCTCAAGTACAGGTGTAGAAGTTGCCAGTTAAAGCTTTGTCGAATGCTGGTCTGTTGGAATGTTCCAGGACATTCTGGAATTCCAGAATCCTCCACAGCAGTTTCTTTCTTACAAGAGGGATAAGAAATGACAAGTTGAGGACGGGACAGAATGGTGAGAAGGTGACTTCATGTAATGTTTTTAAATACTTAATAAAATTCATTTTTATAATAAACCTATTCCAGATGGGGGAAAAATAACCCACCAAGATCACTGCAATAACATTCCTACCTGATGATGGTTCAAGGCAAGATAGTGTTTTCTGGAAAACTTAAGATTTCCAAATTAAATTCTTTTAAAAACAAAATAAAACTCTCTCAAAATGAGTAAGAGTGTTCCATGATTAAATGCTTTTTTAGCAGTAATAAAACTTCACTAAGTTGTACTTACTGAGAATAAAATCAGGCTAGTTTACTTTTTTGATCACCTTTTTGAATGAAGCTAATTATTTTCAGATATAAGCTATATTTTAATATTTAGAATTAACTAAATATTGGCTCAAAGGCACCAAATGTTAAAAAAATAGATATCCACGCCTCTTTTGGAACTAAGAATGAATAAAACCATTTGTTCTCTAATATATTTTAAATACTTGCTCTGGAATAATGGTTGCAATGTTATTTCACATAATCTCTATATAATGGATTTGTTCAGTAGAGAGGAACTGAAAGCTAACTTATACCCAATCTGAATTAGTGATTTTTAAACATTTCAACAACCAATGGTTCAGCCACCACCCAAAGGAAATGACATGTTTCAGGAAATGTCTATGCGGACCCGGATTTTATAGACCAGAACTGAGACGTGCTGAAGGAGGAGAGGAAATGTTCCACGCTGCTCCGCTGACATTTATCGATTCCTTCCCTCTGAGCGCCACGCTCTCCGTTAGATTCTGGAGCTACAAAGATGACAGGGACGCATTTGCCCCCCTTACCTGGATCCTCAACTCCAATTTTCACACCTTTTCTACCTTTTTGCTTCCAGAGAGGTTTTTCTCCACCTTTCTGATTATTCTGTTCCACCAGTTATGTCAGTGTCTCCCACTGATGGTCTTACCTTCACAGGAAGACTTTTAGGGCATCATTCTAGACATCCTACCTGGTCTCCTGAATAGAACCGTGCGTCCTGTCAACGTAGCAGCCTGCCAGTCAGTTACCAGTTGCCACAATAATGCTACACGACAAGCAATCATAACACTTCACTAGATTATAACAATACGTATTTATCCAGCTCCTGACTCTGAGGTTAAGTTGCTCTGACCACACTCGACTGCGGCTGGACTGCCCGACGGTGCGTAAATTTGCCGGTTTGGGCTGGGCGCGCTTACACGTGCAGAGGTCAGCTGGCTGTTGGCCAATCCAGGGAGGCCAAGTTCATCAACCTGCAGGCTAGCCCACAGGTAGGTCCTTCTCATGAACATGACATAGGGCAAGGGTGAGCAAGCCAAATCATGCAAGATGTCTTTCACGTACACATGCCATATGTTAGCCCTCCACTCAAGATAGACTACGTAATTTGCAAGCCTAGCGCAAGAAGAAAATGCATAGGCCCTTGCTCGAAAATGATTAAGAATTTCAAGACAGCAACTGTAGAGCATTAAACCAAGTGCCAGCACCTTCTAACTAAAGGGTAAGTCACATGCGCATGAAACCAGCCCAGCCTCCATGGTAAAAAGAAAAGAGGATCTTTTTTGGGCACCTGTCATATGTCAGAAAAACACGTACAACCAGCCCTGCTCTCCAAAAGTGGCAATAGAAGTTAAGACCCTTAAAAACTAACAGGGGAAGGAGGCCCACAAATGCTGCTTATTGCTGTCAATTTTATTTTTCTAGAGCATTCCAAGAATCACTTAATTTCAACACCCAGATGTTCACTTCGAGACTGGAATTCTGCAGTCGGCCAGGGCCAGGCCACAAAGCAGTAGTACTTCCCGGCTTGTCGTAATTAATTTCTTGGTAGTCATTGCCAGGGGAGAGAAAAGTTACTGAGAATGAGAGAGGCACACAGTCTCCCCAGTTAGCAGGAACACAGTTCAGAGGAAACTTCGGGAAGCCTGAATCGAGCCCGGCTTTACCACACTCCATGTAACTTACTAACCTTAAGCAAATGAGACCGCCATGAGAATGAGAAAGGAATTTAAATGAACAATGGGAAGTCATCTTTCCTAAGTACTTGCAATTAGCGGCGACCCTAAGAATTTCACGATATGAAAATGGACATTTTGAGAAACCCAGCTTTACAGCACTCAGCACTTAAGTAATCAGAGGAAGTTTCCTTAAGCTTGTGGTGATTTATGAAGTGAGCAGTTGGCCTTTTCACCTCTTATTACTGTCATCAGATTTCTTCCCTTTAAAAAGTTCTCATTTATTAAAAAAAAAAAAAAAACATAACCAGCAGCACAATCAGAACCTGAGTGATTTCTTCTTGATTCTGCAAATTACATTAATGACATAATAACTTTAATATAAAAAGCATGGCTGTCAGATGCACCCATCATCCAATCAATGGAAACAAATCATTTTCTCTTATGTTTAATGATTCTCTCAAGGAGTAAATCTAAGAAAACAGAACAATCAATGAGGAGGTCTCACACATTGTCTCTCATCAGTAGAACTGAAAACAAAGGTTTCCTTTATTGTGTGAATTTCAACTAGCGGAAATCAATTTTTGCACACAGAGGGAGGGGGACGTATGATGTGGACATCAAGTCTGATTTTGGTATTGTAAGGTCCCAGCAGAACAATTATTGCGGACCATGGCTTTTGTGACTGTCCTAATACGCTGCAAATCAAGGCTCACTTACCTCTTTCGGGAAAACTCTGATTCTGTAAACCATGCCGTGTACAATAGGGAGCTTAGAGAGTCTACGGTTCTGCCCTAACTTTGTCATGTGTCGGGTTCTTGAAACCAAAGATGCCTTTCCAGAGAAGGGCAAGCAGTGCCGTTGAAGACATGATGTTTGCAAAACGTAGAGCCACGTGTCCGGCTTGAACCCCTCTGCAGAGCTGTGCAGAGCTTCTTTGAACTTGGCTCTGACCAAGAAGAACATGAAATGGGACCACTGAGTGAGCTCGGGCTGCTCCTTTTAGACGCAGCTGGGGCATAAATGTTGTAATGCCACCTTCTGTGTTGCCACCAACTTAGGGGAGGTCAGAAGGGCAATGCAGGAAAAGACAGAAGCAGGAGCGTCTCAAATATGAGGTCACATCCCATGTTAACTCCTTAAAGACATGGGCTTTCTTCCTAACTTCCTCTTCTCTTTAAGCTCGGTTCCAGCTTTTAAAATGCCCTTATGGCTACTTAGGATGTGAGGACCATGCCCGAAATTCTGTCCTAACTTTTTCCACTTGCAGTATCATTCGATTTTGCCATTCCTTCAATCCCCTGTCACCCCGAGATAAGGCTTTCGTTGCCTCCGTGCTGGTTTCTGGGTCCCCGCCCTACCTACACCACACACCACCGACCACAGCCAGGTCGGTCATCCTGAAGCACAGTCACCTACATGCCCTTTCTCCTTCAAGCACCCTACAATGGCTCCCATGGTCAACTGTTCAATTCTCGGCATCTCCGCTGCCCTTTTCCTCATTCCAGTCCCCAGGGGAGCACGGATTCCGGGTCAGGAGCTCAGCTTTGCATTTTTAGGGATTTGATTTTATCAGCTCACCCAGGGGTTATTCACACCAACCAAGCTCCCGAGGCTGAGTTGTAGCCAGAATAAGTTTCAAGGAACATGTGATCGCTTGGTAACTAGAATATTTCACCAGCTGCTCAGTGTTTTCTTTCAAAAGAACGCGAAGGACTCTCGGTGGTCAGAGAGGAGAGCAAGAGGAGCTGATTGATCTTCCTGAACAACGTACTCACGTGATGATAGCTAACATCCGTCAGGAAGTATTTATCGCATGTCTACCAGTTGTCAAGTTCTAGGCCCTTGGGGGTTCGTCAGTGAACCACAATGACAAAAATCAAATTCTTTGTAGAGCTTATATTTTATGGGAAGTGGTAGACTCTAAAAACAGTAGATTATAAAATAAGTAAATGATAGCAGTAAAAAAGCAAACACGTATAGAGCACACCACCTTACTATGTGGTTGGCACTGTTTTAAAGGACTCATTCATTTCTCTCAATGTTCCAAATAGCAGATACTATTATTATCCCAAGTTCCCAGAGGAGGGCACTGACGTGCTCAAGGTCACACATCTGACAAGGAGTTAAATCCTATCCATCCTCTACAACTTTTCTATTTACTTGTACCTTATGGGAATATGTTTGTAGGATAAAATCCTAAAAGGAAAGCCATTGGATCAAAGAGTAAGTGTATTTGAAATCTTGATTGATAATTTCAAATTGCTTTCCACAGAGGTGGTACCAGTTTACAATTTATAATATGAGAGCGCTGTTCTCCACATGCCTTTAACAACATTGCAAACAACCAGATTTTTTCATCTTTATCAAGCCGATGGATGAAGAATGGCATCTCATTTAGTGTTTTAACTTCCAACTCTTTAATTGTGAGACTGACCATTTCTTTCTGTGTTAATTGGCTATATGTGTTAATTGGCTACATGCGCTTATGTGAGTGAACTGCCTGTTCTTTTTCTTTGCCCATTTTCTTTCGGGTTATTCTTTTTTTATTAACGTATATGAGCTCTTTGTACATTAATGAAATTAATCCTTTGTCATTTATGTTCCAGATAATTTCCCCAGTTTTCTACTTGTCTTTTGCCTTTAAGATTTTTTTTTCTATGTGAACATCTAACATGTTGCTCATTGTTTCATTTTACAGTTTCTGTTTTTACTGATTTGCTTACAGAGAATTCCAAAGACCTTTTCTCTGTATCAGGGTGCACTGAACTAAAATGAACTAAAATCTCAATTTACATTTCCAAAAGAATTTTATTCCAACTGAATTGCATATTTCGATTTCCAAAATAATACTATTTCAAAAATATCATTCATGATATATCTATGGTCAAGTGGGATGGATGACATGGTTTGGTAGATTTGCAATTGATTAAAATATTTTGTTCTATTAACATTAATCAGGATCAATACAACCTAAAAGAAGATGGTATCCAGTGGCATATCACTAGTTTCTGTGTTTAGTTCCATCCTGTTTGGTATTTTGATCAAGTATTTGAATTAAAATAAAATGGATATCCTTGCTAGATTTAGTAATGGCACAAAGTTGGATGGATGTTAATATACTAGATGTCAGATACATATTCAAATTGATTTTGACAGCTTGGAACAATCAGCAAAACTAATAAGATGAAATTTAATAGGGATAAATGTAAAGTTCTGCAATGAGGTTAAAAAAATGTCAGACCAATTATAAGATGAGAGACACCTGAGCCACTGGCAATTCAAATAAAATTGTTTAGGGGGTTTCATTTAATGAAAATTGCAATACTGGCCAATAGACAGAATTGCCAGAAGAGCTAATGAGATCTTGAATTACATTAATAGAAATATTTCACCCAGAATAAAAACAGTAATAGTCCCAGATGTATGTTTTGCTGGTGTGCCTGCACTAAGAGAACTATTTCAGTTCCGAGCGTCATATTTGAAGAGATACATTGACAAAATGCAGCTCCTCCAAAAACAGAAACCATGTCTTTGGGATATTTAAGCCAGAAAAAGAAATCTGTTACTGGGAGCGAATAATTATCTTTAGATATTTAAAGGACTGTGATGTGGGGCACCTGGGTGGCTCAGTCATTAAGCATCTGCCTTTGGCTCAGGTCATGATCCCAGGGTCCTGGCATCGAGCCCTGCATCAGGCTCCCTGATTGGCGGGAAGCCTGCTTCTCCCTCTCCCACTCCCCGGCTTGTGTTTCCTCTTTCGCTGTGTTTCTCTCTGTCAAGAAAATAAATAAAAATCTTTAAAATAAATAAATAATAAAGGACTGTGATGTGAAGACATGATTATACTTACCCTATGTAATCACAGAGAGTGGGACTGAGACAGTGCAGTCATAGAAAGAGAAATGCCTACTCTGTTTAAGAAAGCATTTTCTACTATTTGGAGATGTCCACGAATTGAATGATTGCCTGATGAGAGAGTGAGCTTTACACCACCAAGAATATTCAAATGAGGTCAGGGGCATCGTAAGAGAAGTCAAGCACTGGCTGAGATCAGATGCGAAAGCACAGGGAATCTCTTACACGAAGTTTAAACAGGGCCAGGCTTGCAGCTCCAGTGTTAGTCCTATAATAATGTCACTTTCAGTTACTAGCATCCCATTAAGCATTATTGAATTGGAAAGAGAGGAACAGAGCTCTCTCTCTTTTTTAAAAAAAAAGGTTTGTCTATTTAATTGAGAGAGCGAGCACGCATGCACATGGGCATGGGTGCACGTGACGGGGGAGAGGGGCAGAGCGCAAGAATCCTTCAAGCAGACTCCCTGATGAGGGCAGAACCCCCATGGCGCTCCATCCCACAACCCATGAGATCATGGCCTGATACTTAAGTGTCCGACACTTAACCAACTAAGCCACACAGGTGCCCCCAAGCTCTCTTATAATTGCTGCAGTCAATGATATGCGTATACCCTTGGAAGTACGTCTTGCAAAAGAACATCCATCATGTCTGCTAATGCAGGGGGAAAAAAGATAGAAAAAACTTCTGGTCTAATGCTCTTTAAAACTTCCTCTAATTCTGGGGGCACCTGGGTGGTGCAGTTGGTTGAGCGTTGGACTCTTGGTTTGGACTCAGGTTGTGGTCTCGTGGTGGTGAGATCCACTGAGTGCAGAGCCTGCTTGAGATTCTCTCCCCCTTTCCCTCTGCCCCTCCCACTCATGCTCGCTCTCTCTGAAATAAGTAAATAAATCTTAAAAAAAAAACAACAAAAAACTCCAATTCTAGAGAATCGAAGATTGTGCATCTGGGAAAGCTGGGGTAGCTTCGGTCAGAAGAAGGTGGTGGAAGACAGCTGGAAGGGGTTTTGGAAAGAAGTAGCTGCACCTGAGGGGAGGAGTGCTTGGCCACAAGCAAGTTCTCGAGAGGGGAAGGTGGAAACGGGGTTAGTAAACAAATGACCTAAGGTGAAGATGGAAAGTGGAGCTCCATCACATGAAAGAAAGCAAGTAACCAACTTTTGGAAGTAGAATTCAATGAAACCAAGACCCTTCATGATCTTGACCCAGCCTATTTTTGCCCAGGCCATCCCCTATCCTACCCTGCCCACAGCAGACTGCTGGCACCTGCCTGAGCACCTGGAGCCCTCTCGTTCCGCGTGCTGTCCCCTCTGCCAAGAATGCTCTCCCTCCCTTATTCGTGATGGTCCTCTAGACCTTCCTCCAGACAGAGCTCACACATCAGCTCCTCCGTGAAGTCCTCCCAGGTGCTCGAAGCAGAGGTAGGCACCTCCTTCTCTGGGTTCTAAAAGTTCCTTCCATGTAAGGATTACATTAGTAATTAATTATTAGCACTTAATTATTCTCAATTTGTCTAAGTGCTGCACTAGACCGTGAGCCCCTCAGAGCTAGGAACGATGTTCTATTGATGTTTCACATTGTGCCCGGTTCATGTGTGTGGCTCAATAGGAATATGATGAATGAATAAAGGAATGACTCAATGAGTCAAAGACCAGCAGCCCAGCTGAGGCCAGGCTATGAATGCCGATGTTCTGTTCCTTTAGTCTGCCATGATGAGGAGCGAACCCTCACGTGGCAGCTGACTATCCCCAGGTATGGAGATTGAAATATTTCCAGAATAGAGAGCAAGACATGTTGTTATAAATGAGTCTCAAATTTTCCTGAAATCCTCTAGAGACTCTAGCACAGTGTTTTGCCCAATAAATATAATTGTTCGCACTATCCATATATGTATTGCACAGACGATGAAACACATATATGAATAAAGGAACGAAGACCCATTTTCTCAAGTGCAAGTTGATTTTCCTCAGTCTGGATGCCTACTGAGCCCCCCATCCCCAAGACTTACTTTACTTCCTTCTAAGACATCTGTCCTCTGCTCGGTGTGCTCAGATAGGTGGTTGATTTGGATGGAATGACCACCTCACCCGCCCCACACTGGTCACCAGTTTTGACTTCACTCATATGTTCAGTTCCCCCCAAGCTCTGTCGCTCACTGCGCCACCACCCTCATTGCTGTTGACTTTCCCAACCAGAAAACTACTATCTGGGAAAGGTTCTCTTCACATCTGCCTGCTGGAGGCTCTAGTCCCAGCCCTAGAAGTCTGTTTCTGTCTCCAGGCATCACTTTAGATATTTCCTGGCTTGTAAGGAGATATTCTTTCCCTTCCCTATTTGAATATTTTTGAATCCTTCCAACAACAGCCTATCGAAATGAGGCCAGCGCCTACTCAGCACCTGTCATATGCCATCCCCTTTAGGTACATAGACCTAAAGACACTGGGATGAATGAGGTACAGTCCTGTGTTCCCATTACTGCAACTCACACTGGCTGCCCTGACCCACGACCCGGGCTTAGCATGACCTGCTTCCCTAGTACTGAATTATCCCAGATTTCTTTATACTGTTACTTTCCCCTAAGAGACTTCAAGCTCAGCTTCTGGAAACCTACCACAGCAACTGGATCCATGCTAGATTCATAGTAGGCATCATAAAGACTTGTCACCTGAGTTGGAGGAGGTAGGTTTTCACGGGTTGACATGACTCATCTTAGGACAAAACTTCCAGATCTCTTGATTTTCTTGGATTAGACCTGGGATGGGAAATATTACTCTTTCTTCGGTAATTTTCTCATTAGAGAAAATAACTAAATTTTCAGAATTTAAGAAAGGAATTAAAATCATCTCATTTGGGTGATATTTTTCAGTGCTATAATCTGGATGGCATTCTTTCTTTGCCAGAAAATTTGGATTCTGTGACATTTTTAGGCCACGGTTCCTGGTTTCGTTTTCCTTCTTTGTGCCTGGGTTTGATCTTACATAGAGTCGGTTTTGATGTCAGGCAGTAGAAAGACATGAGGGAAACAAGCTGGACCCATAATTCAGAAACACATTTTCTATACCGAAAGACGTGTACCATCAGCTAACAGTAAAGTCTTTTCCTTTCTGTGCACCTGACTCTTTTCGTCCGAAAAGCACTTCTCTTCTCAAAGGAAAAAAAAAAATAAACTAAAATACAAGCCACCATTAGGAAAGATTGCAGATAGCTGGAAAACGGATTACACCGTGCACCAGGATGAAATAACCCACAGCACCAAAAGCCGGGGCTGCCGGGGATCAATTACCACTGAGCCCGGTAATGATCTTCCTACATCAAAAGCCCTTTCAAGACATAGCCACATACCTGCCCGGCAAAGACTCTTGAACCAGAGGATAATGTAATCATCAATTCTATATCCTTTCTCTTTTGTGAGCACTTTAGAGAAAGCCCGGTGGAGTAGTGACTCCGGTATTAAGTATCATTTTAAACAATACCTTGAAACCATCATGCAATCTTACTCCTGACATGTGGAATATTTGCTGCCACGGTGGGTCCACCTGGTACGTCTGGTCGCTAATAGAATAAATCCGTGATTTCCCTTCCACTTGCTTTCTCGCTTCTCGGCCGGCCGAGTAAGTTGCAAATCAGTTGAACTTACCCCTCTTTTCTGTTTTGTTTCGGGATCTGGTATTTGTTTGTGCTTTATCTTCCCCTACCTCTTCATAAAAAGAGTAAACCAGTCCGCCTGCGAGCATATTGACTGTGCTAAGAATGCGGGATTGTGTTGCAAAGGAGCTCAGGCCTGCAATGTTATCACTCAGCAGGACTGGGTCCCATCAGAAGGCACATGGTGTGCCATGACGTAGCTGGTCTTGGGCCACAAAAGCAGACTTTTCTCTGTGAATTAGACAAACCACACAAAAGGCAACAATAGCTAGCATAAACACCATTTAATACTATTCACAGGCTATTGAAGAGATGGGCGTTGACGAAGAATCGCTGCAAAGGCAGCACATTGTGGGCAGATGAAAGGGAGCCTAGTGAACAGGAAGCATCTTTGGAGCGAGCCGACAGTCACCATATAACGGCGGGATTGTGGGGCTGGCATTTACCCCAAGGGTCTTTACAGTCAGAAAAATAAAGAGAAATTAAAGCATAAGGAATCCTCTTTGTGGGCACTTAAAGCCCATGAAGCAACACAAGAAGCTAGACAATTGTCTTTTCAAGACTCGTCTGTGCTTTAGATAATTATGAGAAGGAAACATTTGGGGTGTGCTCGCTTATCGGATTCGGTATCACCCGTGGAGGAGACTCATCTGTAAAAACAGATGAAATTTTCAGAGTGAGAGGAATCGCCGTAGAAACTTTCGCCTCGTTTTAAAACAGGGAGAGCTAACTGCAGTTGGATTAGTCAAGCTATTCGCCGTTTCTGGAAGCCTCTCTTTGCTCCGTGAGGTGTCCAGGGGAGGGTACCCTCATTTTTCACCGGGTACCTAAAGAAAAATAAAATTAAATAATTTCTCAAATAAAATAAACCCTTGGAAATAGAATGCCTACCCTTAAAATATTTATCCCTATGTCTAAAAGAAATTAACTTACACAGATTTTTTAAGTAGCAATTTAAAGAACTTTAAGTCAATCTGTAAAGATAATCATTCTTTGGTGCATACCAAGCTTTTCTTCTTTTATTTTTTTATTTTTATTTTTTAGCATAATGGGTATACCAAATAGAGTGAGGAAGATTAGTGATGAAAGCACAAAAAGATTTTAGAAGGGCCCTTGGAATGTTCTGGAACGTCATTTTACTGAAGATGAAATGAGAGCCAGTTAAATGACCAGCTGTAGTCATATAACTAGTAAGAGCCGCTCGGGTAGATGTCAGGTCTCCCCAATTCCCTGTTCGGCTCTTTTGAATACAGAAAATTTTTTTGAATACAGAAAGAATTATTTTCCACGTAAAATAAGCATTTTAGTGGTTTCTTTAGCCGTTAAATCTTGAACAGTTTTGCCTTAGCCCTCTGCCCCTCGCTCTCCCCGTCCGGAGAGCATGCGGGTTAGCCTACCTCCTAGGGTTGTCGAGAGGGATGAAATGAGTTGGTGTGTGTCACGTGTTCAGCACAGCAGTGACCTGGAGTAAGGCTAGATAGCTGTTTGCTATTCTTACCGTTTGTTTATAAGACAGCAGAGAGGGGTTTGCCTCTCTGCATCCTGGGGCCATCCACAGCCTCATTGCATCCTGGGGCCATCCGAGAACATCTGGGTCCTGCCGACAGGTGAGGCGTCTGCAGACCGAAGAGGCTAGGCCGGCCCAAGGCAAAGACGCTGATGGGACCCGTTTTCAGGTCTTCTAACTGCAAACCATTGCTCTCTTTCTAACACTACTGTGATGTCCCTTAAGACCTTAAAAAATACTCTGTAAGAACAATGAATCTGCCCAGTGTCACCGACTGTGTTGGTAGAAGCTGACTACATACATTAAATTCTCTTTTCTTTAGAGCAATGGCTCTCAAATTTAGCACGAATTAAAGAGAAGGAGAAAGAGGAGAAGTCTTTCCCAACATATTCTAACTCCAGAGGTTTCCTGTGGGACCCAGGAAACTGTATTTTTTAAAAAGCACACTGTCCTACCCAGGTGATTTCCAGGCAGGTTGTCCAAAGACCACACTTTGAGAAAAATTACCTTAAAGTATAAATTTCTTCCTCCCTCCCCACCTCCATCTTCTGAAGGGTCCCCATTTAGTTTTCCTTTTTTTTCCTTAAGTATTTTTATTTATTTATTTTTGCAAGAGAGAGAGAGAGAATGAGTGGGGGGGGCAAGGCAGAGAGAGAAGTAGGCTCCCCCCTGAGCAAGGAACCGCATGCGGGACTTGATCCCAGGACTCTGGGATCCTTACCTGAGCCAAAGGCAGCTGCTTAACCAACTGAGCCACCCACGCATGCCACTCCCCCCACCTTTTTAGTTTTCTTACCTGTACTCTGGTTCCTGTCCATTTGGTCTGCTAGCAGTGATGTTAGTGAACCGGATTCTTTTATACCAGTAAAAAGTAACTAGCAAAAGCTAGTTCTGCAGGACCTGACCCAGTTAGCAGTCTCCAAGCCCCAGATTCTGATTCTAACTCTAGCCAACCATTTGCCAATGGGAGCGCAATAAATATGTGACCAAGAGTGTAACAAATCATCGCGGGGTCCTCAACACAGACGGAGAGGCTCGCTAAAACACACGCTCTACTCAACGGTGGGTTTATCCCCATCAGACATGCATTTATTCTATTGATCATCTGTTGTCAAGAACAGTGGTTGTGGTAAAGGGAGATCTACCTAAATAAGCCACAATACCTTCCACCCTCAGGCAGACTGTGATCTAGTAGAGAAAGGAAAACATACACACACTTGACCTTGAGTAAAAGGCACCTTGTCTCACCCACATTGCTGTGCATCGAGTTCAACTGCTGGTTTCTATTTTCTTTCTCCTGAAGTTGCTTAAAGTAACAGGGATCAGATAATGAGAGAAAAGCCAGAGCAAAGACGATAAAGCAGGAAGAGGCCATCTGCTGGCAGTTTTCTTCCTGTCGTGTCATCACCTTCCCTATTTCTGTTTGCTTGACTCCTCTGCGCATCCTGAAGTCTCCAAGTACACACATCTTTCCTCTATCGCTTTAGCCCCATCCAGAAAGGTATACCGGGCAAGCGTTTTATGTGGGGCACTGGGCATGGCCCCAGTAGTGGAAAAGGAATGATATGGGACCTCTGCAATCAAGCAGGCAGGGAATACCCTGTCCAGAACCACTTGTGAATGTTTCCTCTGGATCCCACACTGGATCAGGTCAGGTGGTTCTATGTAATGACGTCATGTCATCTGCACCGCAAGCCTAAGCGTGTGACTACCCCATTTACCATCAAGACTCCAAGCCTTGGGAAGGCCCAATAACTTTCCATGCTTCATACAACTGGAAAGGGTTAGAGAAGGGACAGAAGCCCCGTCTGATTCTCAAGTTCTCAGTCTTCACTTGTCTGCGCGCGTTTGAACCCAAATGTTCTGTGCATTCACTCCATGCCGGGGCCGGAACTTGTGGAGATTATGCTAATGCGGCGTAATGAGTTCTGCAATGCCAACCCATTAACGAATAACAAGGCAGTGTTCTCAGCCAGAGGCAGTTCTGAGACCCTCACCTGCCCGGGGATATTCGTCAACCTTTGAAGCCATTTTTATTGGGAGCAGAGAGTGATGGGGGGGGGGGTGGACAACAAGCCTGGAGAGGTGGTACGTCTTCGTCCCACTGAGAAAGGGGCACAGGCAGAGACAAGAGTGGGCAGGGGCAATGGTGGCACAGAGACCATCCTAACGAGGACAAGCCAGAGAGCAGGATCCGTCAGGGCATACATGCAGAAAAAGATGAACAAGACACTGCAGAAGAGAAATCCACTTGCTTCGGCCAGTTAGTGGGGTGAAGAAGAGAGGGGGGTCCTGGCCCGGGTTTAGAGTCGGGGGGCACTGGGAGATGCCGAAGTGAGAGAGAAGAAATTCTCAGGGTGGGTGAGCCGGTTACTCAGGATGTGTCTTTTTCCTTACTCTCTTCCCTTGGAAACTCATGACTCAGTTTATTGTCTTGTAAACATGCGCAAATGCAATGGATAGTTCTTGCCCTGTCTTTTTTTCTAGTGTCCCATCCCCCATGTCCTCGGGGAGGTTATGCCCAGGCCTCCAGATGAGAAATGCGATGGAGTGGTTTGAACACTGACCGCTGTGCGCTGTCGGGCTGGCCCCAGGTGGGTTGCTTGTGGCCCCCGCAGCCCCAATCAGCCCACGTGTTAAATGAGATATTAGAGAAAGCATGGCTATAACCAAAAAGGCAGTTAATCACAAGTTTTGGTGAGGGCGGCAAGAAACTGGAATGCTCATACATTGTCCGTGGAAATGTAAGATGGTAGAAACACTTTGGAAAACAGTTCGACAATTTCATAAAAAGTTACACATAGTTTTATCAGATGACCCAGGAATTCCACCCCTAGGTATCTTCCCAAGAGAAATGAAAACCTACGTCCCTGCAAAGACCTGTATGAGAATGCTTACAGCAGCAGTATTCGTAGTAGCCAAAATGTGGCAACAGCATAAATATCCACAAGCTGGTGAGTGTGGTGTGTTCCTACAGAGACATATCATGCAGCAATGAAAAAGAAATCGTACTGATACATGCTGCAACGTCGATGAACTTCAAAAACATCACACTACATCAAAGAAACCAAGTGTGAAAGACGGCATATATTCTGGTTACCTTTGCATGAAATTTCCCAAAAGGGAAAACCCATCAAGAAAATATGGATCAGTGGTTGCAGAGTGCCTGGGTGGCTCAGTGGGTTTAGCATCAGACTCTTGATTTTGGCTCAGGTCATGATCTCAGGGTCGTGGGATCAAGCCCCGCGTTGGGCTCCACGCTCAGTGGAGCACGTGATCTGCTTAAGATTCTCTGTCTCCCTCTCCCTCTGCCCCTCCCCTCTTGTGCACACATGCTCTTTCTCTCTCTAAAAAAAAAATAATAGTAATAAATAGATCAGTGGTTGCCTGTGGCTTGGGGGAGGGGGGTGGGAGCAGGGACTGAACATCCCAGGCATCTTTACGAGTGATAGAAATATTCTACTGGTTTGTAGTGATGTTTGTACAACCCTGCTTTGCCAAAAATCATTGATTGTAGACTCACGATGGGTGAATTTTATAATATGAAAATTATATTTATTTTTTAAAATGACCAGTGACAATTATCTTTGGATAATGCTCATTCTAGATGCTTCACTGTTAATAGTGTCACTCGCTATCTGAAATAGATAAGATATCCCTAGAAATTGGACATAAAGCCTACTCTTTGAGAGTGAACACATAAGACTCAGGAAACAATGGTCTTGTCCAAGGAGGCTGAGAGACAATCAGGTGTGACCCGGAGGCATGATGGCAGGCCCACATCCAGAACTCTAATCTCATCATTTCTGGTTTATACATCAGTCTGTCATGAGTTAGGTTTTGCATGACTAAATTTCACTCTACTTGTCCGACTCTGGGTCCCCTGGCAAGATTTATCTGGTTTTGCCAAAAATATGTCTCAAAGGCAACATAAACTTCAGCTCAGTCTTGCTTAAGCCATTACAATTTCTCAAGAACTGGCAAAAACCAATAAAGCTCAATTAGCCTTTAAAACATACCATTACGCCCAGAATTTTAAAATGTTCAAAGTTACAGATAATGACAGACAATAGAATTGATTCTTCCTATCTATATTTTTGTCCTCATTATAACGTGACAGGCCACTAAAACCCTAAGTCAAAAGTTATTCTACTTCAGAAACTTTGAAATCAACTAATTTAATATAATTATAGTCACATAACAGAAGGCATTTATTTTAAATAATTTGTTTTGAAGATTTTATTTATTTATTTGACGGAGAGAGAGATCCCAAGTAGGCAGAGAGGCAGGCAGAGGGAGAGGAGGAAACAGGCTCCCCGCTGAGCAGAGAGCCCGATGCGGGGCTTGATCCCAGGACCCTGAGATCATGACCTGAGCTGAAGGCAGAGGCTTTAACCCACTGAGGCACCCAGGCGCCCCCAGAAGGCATTTATTTTAAATATAATCACAAACCAAACATATCCAATGAGTCAGGCAATATTGATGGTTTATAGCAAATTAAGGATTAATAAAATATTCCAGGCGACATTCTCAAGAACCTGAGATTTAAATCATGACTTGGCCCGTCCTTAGTATTTAAGGAATTATTGGGTGCAAAGCCTTGATCAAGTTTGCCCCCCTGCACCGGTGTATGTTAGACATTTAGATTTTTATTGGTGAATCAAGTTACCCCAACTTCGATTACAAGTCATTATAGCATTATACAGTTAGCACTGACGGACCAGTTGATAAAACTGGCACTTTCCCCAATATCTGAGTCTTGCAACAGCCAGCAGCCCTGGAAAAGAGGATGTTTGCTTCGCTACCCTCCCCACCTCCGCCTGTGCTGAGGAAGGAAGTTAGGAGCTGAGCGAGCTGAGTAAGCAAGGCAGAAGAGCCAGGCACAGGCTCCTTTGGGGAGTTTCTGGTGACAGCGAGCTCCAGATGGGCAGAACTGGCAGCTTTCTTGCGGCCCGTGTGAACTGCATGATCTCATGCCTTTCCGAGCCCGGGACAGAACTGAGGGGCTCTATTCACGCTGCACCTGCCCCCTAAGCAAGAGCATTGATTTCTGCTCCCAGAAACCCTCAATAAGTGTCACTATTTCACTGGGTTTGCTGCCCTGTTTATCTCCCGGAAAGAAGAGTCTAGCTTCTCATGTCGATGTGATGGAACTTTTCTCTTTGTTTTCCAGTGTATTTATTTCTGTAGGAGACTTCAGAGACCAGAAACCCACACACAGCCTTTGGTTCTGGATCTGCAGAAATGACACAACATAAGATTTCATTATTTCTTTAAAAGATAATGCGTGATGAGTCTGCTTCTGCCCACTGACTCATAGTAAATTTCTCATAACCGAGTAGGAGGGAAAGCATTCAAATGACACTGTCTCCTCTATTCTTTAGTGAAAATTTTCTTTTCTTTTTTTCCTTTGGTAGTTTTAGTTGGTTAACCATAGCAGATGGCCATCATAACCCACAGAACCAGAGAAAGAATGAAAGGGATTTGGTAAGATCAGTTTACCCTTGACTCAGTGAAGTTCAGACCTTCCCAGAGGGATAATTTTTTATTCCTTCTGCATAGGTCTCTAATGAAAGAAGCTTCCAAAAACTCATGTCATATACTACCTCATGACTGATACTCAGCTATCTCCGTGCCCTCCCGAAGGTAGATTTCTTTTGTGGTTCTGGAAGCGGGATCTCCCTTCAGCCACTGCCTCTGAGAGAACTTTCATACTTCTGAGCACCGTCAGTGTGTCTCTTTGTGGCAAAGGGATTCCACCCTCCAGAATAATTATTCTCTGATTATTATAAAATGACAGGACTTAAGAATTGAAAGGTACGTTACAGACTATCACCTCTGACTTCCCTGTCCGTAGGAATCTATCTACATCTTTCCAACGGCTCCAACCCCTACTTAATTAGTCCCTGAGATGGGGAGTTCGTTCCATCAGAGGACAACAGTCGGCCATGGGGGCAGCCTCTACTGTCAAGAAGTCAGTCAATTAAAATGTCCCTTGAGCAAAATTTGCCTCCCAGTAACTTCCACTGGGTTCCAAATGGTCTCTCTAGAAAGAGAAAGAACAAACAGGAACTTCTTTCTCATAGACTTCCAGATAGTTGACGAGTTTGATGGCATCATCCTTCTGCCCTAACACCAACCTCACAGAAATAAACATTCTGATGACACACACTGCCTCACTCGGTTCCAGATCGCAGGACTGGATTCTACTTTAGTCTTCAATGTTGTGGTCCTCATTTGCATTTACATTGCAATAAAACTACATTAATACTAAAAATCACAGTGAAAACGCTCTGTGTATCACCTAAGTGCCTGAACAGTAAAGAATAAATATGTTAAATAAAGGGGAAAAAATCTCTACTTGAAAGTAGAAACTACAGTGTTTTATGCTGGTCAACTCCAAAATGGGATATGCCCCAAATAATCCTCTGGGGTGCAGGAAGAAAAATATAACCGATATTTCTTCATCTAAAACATAAGAAGGAAACTAAGCCCTAATGAGATTCATTACCTGAGGTAGTACATGTGTATACTTTACAAATAAAAATGCATAGGTTGGGGATACATGTTCAGATTTCCTTAATGACAGAGATGTACTTTCAAAAGTGTCTGGGGACCTGTGGTTTAAACTATATTCATTAACTATTATTAATCCATTAATGTAAACTATAAATTTCTGTAAGGAGAGTAGGATATTAGTGTCCTAAAACATAAGAGAGACCTTTTACAACGTAGCCTATGATCATGACGACCAAAAAAACAAGTCAAAAATCTATTTTAATGTATTTTAAATTGCATCAGCTGTTTTAATAACTAAATCAAATAGATACAGTTTGTCTAAAGCTTTCCAAAATAAGGCAAGAAGAAACAAAACCTCCTTACAGCAACGGGAACAATCAAAGGTGTATTCTAATACCCATTTAATCCACTTAGAAATCATTGAGCTAACTTTTCTATTTTAATGTTGTTGTTGCTTTTATAAAAGTTACCTGAGTCAAGATAGTCTTTTTTTTAAATGCTGTTGTTTTTTTTTTAATTTATTTATTTGACAGAGAGAGATCACAAGTAGGCAGAGAGACAGGCAGAGAGAGAGGAGGAAGCAGGCTCCCTGCTGAGCAAAGAGCCCGATGCGGGGCTCGATCTCAGTACCCTGAGATCATGACCTGAGCGGAAGGCAGAGGCTTAACCCACTGAGCCACCCAGGCACCGAAGATAGTATTTTTTTTCTTAGAGATTGTGGGTCATGATCAGAGACCGCTTTTCTCTTTTTTGGAGCCGTGGTGCATAAAGCAGAGATAGACTGTGTTCCGTCCAGGTACACATCTCATGAATCAGGACACTACAAATCTATGCTATGCGCTCTTTCTGTAATCTTTAATCAAGCGCTAATGTTTTAGATCTTTCTCTATCTTTAAAATGGGGATCGTGGCATGGAGTCATGAAGAAACATCTGGTTTAAGAGAAGAAAGCAACAAAAAACAAAAACTTAGGAAGTAAGGGAGGTGAACTTAAGAAGTCTGAGAGAGAGACCTTACAGGGACGCGAACCACATACCGTCATTTGAAAAATATTTCTACTCTCAATCTGCCAGTGATATTTACACACGGCAGTGTCAGTAATATCGTAGCAAATCATCCTCAAAATGGGGCCGTTCACTGTAATATGGAGGAAAAAGAAACACTTGAGAAGCACATTATTTATGCAGTGAATTTGCAGCACCTCTTAAAGAAGAGGAGGCACGCATGCGCGCGCGCACACACACACACACACACACACACACACAGTAATGCAAAAAACCCAGAACACTGAATCCCTCTATGTCCGTTTTGCTATGATTTTTACAAGACAAGCTGTTGTTATTAGAGCTGATGAGTCACGGGTGATAATTGCCCCTATTGAAGATGCACTTTAATAAATGGTCAGGAACTTCCCTTCTGGGTGTGATTCCATGAGCCCCGCTGCTTCTCTGTGCATCTCAGTGGGGATGGAAGCAGAGAGGCAGGGCCACAGACGAAGCAGAATCCCGAGGATGCTAACGTGCTCCAGAGTGGGGGGCTTGGCCAGCTTCCCTTTCACCCATTCCCCTCAGAGGCCGACCCACAAACACGACCCGGCGCCGGGGCGCCTGCCGCCCGGAAATTCTCTGACGAAGCTGCCTGATTTGAATTCTAACTAGAAAAACCAAAGACTTCAGCTCAGACTCCGGGGGAAGATGAATAACGTCAATGGCCTTCTCCCCTGGGGAAAAAAAAAAAAATCTAATTATATGTGTATAGATTTTTTTAAAGGTTGGCACTGAATACTCAGAAATGTATTAAAATCATATTTACCCTCAAAAGGAAAACTGAAAGGGAAATGATATTCTGAGACAAAAGGCCAACTCTGAAATCAGGAGATGGCAACAGTTACAAAATGCAGGCGTGTGAGGAAAGTGTATCCTTAAAGTGCTGACAGCATCTCTGTCATGGGGAGGAGGGCTCAGACCCTAAGAACCATCACCCTTTACCTGTTCTCTTCTGAGCATCTTCTCAGTCGTAGATGCTCCTTTTTTCACCTTGACCTTAATAGAAAATCTTTTTTGAACGTGAGGGGTTTTTTGTTGTTAGTGATGGTTATGGATTTGCTATACGTCCGTACTAAAGTTGCTAATATATTGTCATTACTAAAACTAATACAAAGAATGCTCTAGGGAGGCAATATTGCATAGTATTAAGAACGAGAAACTTGGACTCTGAAAGGCCTGGATTCGAGTCCTCAGTCCATTATTACCAACTGCATGGCCTAAGCAAGCTGTTCAAATCCCCTCAGCCTCAACACCGCACCCACACAATAGCATAAAAATACCTGTAACTCAAATTCAGTCCAAAGGGAGATCGGAATTACAGGTGCAAACGTGTGCGTGAATCACAGAAGTTTTCAGTAAACAGTCGTTATTGGTGTTGTCATAAATTCATAGCTATTGTTAAATACTCGGGTTAAGATGATAAGGGAAATGTCTTATCTTCAAACTAGAATTGATTTCTAGTCTCTACTCTGAACAAATGTATTATATTTATTCTATCAAAACTCCAAACCAGTGGATGCTTTTGCTTATAAATATTCACCATATCATATTATAATTTTTTGGAGAATTTAAAAAGGAAAAGAATCTTTCAAATAATATCCAGGATGGCATTATAATCACATCTTGCTTTTAGCATCCCCTCTGGCCCCATATGGGTCCATTACGTTGATTTTCAAAATGTGGTACAAAACGAATGAATTGGCATCCACAGGAGTTTCTCCTGTTCTCATTCAAACTGTAAGTCTATTGGACTTACATCATTTTTTAAATTATGGCCACAGAAAAATAGTTATTGATCCAGGTCAAATCTGTGAGATTTTATAAATGTAGGCCCTAGAAAAGTCCTCAAACTTAAATATTAAAGACATAATATCAAGAAGACATTTTGCAGATGCTTGGGTGGCTCAGTCGGTTAAGCATCTGCCTTTGGCCCAGGTCATGATCCCAGGGCCCTGGGATCGAGTCCTGCATTGGGCTCGCTGCTTCTTCCTCTCCTGCTCCCCCTGCTTGTGCTCTCTCTCTGTCAAATAAATAAGATCTTTTATTTTATTTTTTTTTAAGATTTTATTTATTTATTTGACTGAGAGAGAGAGATCACAAGTAGGCAGAGAGGCAGGCAGAGAGAGAGGCAGAAGCAGGCTCCCTGCTGAGCAGAGAGCCCGATGTGGGGCTCGATCCCAGGACCCTGGGATCATGACCTGAGCCGAAGGCAGAGGCTTTAACCCACTGAGCCACCCAGGCCGCCCAAATAAGATCTTTTAAAAAAGAGAAAAGATATTTGCCACAAAGTCTAAAAACAAGATTGTGCACCCTCCACATCTTAGGATATTATTAATTTAGACCTCACAGTTTAGAATACTTAGACTCACATCTACTAAGGCAGGCCATAACGGTTCATTAAAAATAAAAAGGAGTTCTGAAGTTGTATAATTGATATCGCATGATGCTGAAGTCAAACTCCTTATACCTGTATTTTTGAGAACTGGTCTTGCTGTGTAACGAATTACACCAAGACTTAGCAGCTTCAAACAACAAATGCATATGATCTCACGGTTTCTGGGAGCAGCTTACTGGGTGACTCTGGTTCAGGAATCGCCTCTCTTGCGGTTGTAGTCAAGCTGTTGAACAGGGCTGCTGTCTCATCTGAAGGCTCGACTGGGAGAAGATCTACTTCCAAACTCATTCACTCATGGGGTTGCTGGTGGGTCTCAGGTCCTCATTACCTGTTACCAGGGATTTCAATTTCCTCCTTTATGGGCCTCTCCATACGCTGCCTAAAGGTCTTCATGACTTGGCAGCTGGCTTCTCCAGCTCATTGCAGGCTATTGAACTGATGGCTGGGTCCCTTGCCGTGAGGGCATCTCATAAGACAGCTTACGACGTGGCGACTAGTTTCCCCCAGAGCAAGTGAAGAGAGAGAGAGAGAGAATGAGCCCTGCTCTGAAGCCACAGTCTTTTATACCCAATCGAGGATGTGGCTCATCACCACATCTCTGTATCCTATTGACCACACAGATAATTCTGTACAGTGTGGGAGAGGCTGACACAAAGACATGAGGACCAGGGGGTGGGGATTACCGCCATCTTGGGGGCTGGCTACCACAATACCCATGGCTGTTAGTAGGAGAATGGGCTCTTCTCTGCCTTAAAGTTGTGAGTTTTCCTGGCTGAGGAAGGACAGACGGGCCTCATGGTTGTGAGAGGGTCTTGGTTAGAGCAAAATCAAATGAAAAGACTTATTCATAGGCACTCAAATATGAGCCCATTCCTAAAGATCCATACTGTGGTTATGTTTCTATAGAGAAAACATGTTCTTCCTGTGGTTTCTCTGCATGGGATGAAAGGAGTCCTGATTTGGAAAGGTTTTCTCTCATTCCAAGTCTTTTCTATGTGGAATGAGGAAGGAGGAAAAAAAAAGGTGATTTGGAAAATTCTACTTTCCCCTGTACTTACTGCAGCCTCCCAAAATGTTCAGTTGATGAACAAATCTAGTCAAGGGCTAAATTTTCAAGAAAAGTAACTTGGATTCACAGAATTCTGAGGCTGACAGCTACCCAGGGCCATGTGTTTGCTTTGTACGTGACAGAAGGAGTGCCCTGGTCAGTAACTGCCTTCCCAAGGGGCCACTGAGGCAGAGACAGACTTCCGAATGGAACCCTCAGAAGGATGGTATTTATAGTTATTTTTTTAACCAGGAGGAGCTCAGAACAGGATTTTGCCAGCATTCCACACAGCCTTATTTTAATTTATTCAGTAGACACCGAAGGAGGACTGTCTGTGCCAAGGAAAGAGGAAATAAAGAGAGGACTTGGTCCTTGTCTTCAAGGAGCCCATCTTCTCAAAGAGGAGAGGGAGGGACAAAGCTGAGGCGTAATGTCAGAGCAATGTGATGAGAAGACAGAGCCCGAGCATATGTCGGGTAGCCGTGGGAACCGACCGTGTCTGGAAGGTGATCGGTTGTCCTTTATTGAGTATGTGAGTGGTAGGGGCTGTGTAAGCTGCCTTAGGCTAAGCTCTTTCACTTCCTAGATTACTGCTTCTACTGCCCAGACTCCTTAGTGGGGTCATGAACTTGTACACAGAGTCTAGCTAGGGCATGCGGCCAGCCCCGAGAATATTGGTCTTTCGCCATAACGTAAACATTTGAAGTCTGGATCATTAATGGTACTTAAAATCAAATCTGACAGTTCTCAAACTTTGGTTATACCTGTCTTTTCCTTCTTTAGACAGGCGATTCCTATCTAGCATGTGGCAGGGATTGGGCTAGAGACTGAAGACAGAGCAGTAAATAACCCACATGTGTCCCCGAGCAGGTTTTATGAAGCTCAAAGCCTACTCCTCCCCTTCACTCTACAGAAATGGTCACCACCCTCTTCTGCATCACTGGTAGCTCTATTTTGTCGTTCTTGCTGGCAAGATTGTGCCTAATGCCACGAGGACGTTCAGGCTTCAGAAGTTAATGTAAAGATCGCTGGCTTCTACAGGTGAAGAAAAATCACAAACATATTTGGTGTTATCATACTGGGTCCAATAAAGCCACTGTTCCTTCAGGAAACCCATTTTGGAGTTTGTTTCCTCAATACCAAGTGTACAGAAGACCTTAGTCAACCTAGCAGCGCCCCCAGAACGGACTTTCCTTTCCGGAGTTTGTGACAAGGCTGCTTTCTTCTGCGGGTCATAAGAAACAAATATCAGAAGGAGGGCTTGGGTCACCTATGGGAGGTAGTAATCGCTACTCGTTTTTGTGTGTGGTTCGTTGGAACGTTGAGGGTTCCCAGGAATAGCTTGTTAATGGTTGAACGAGCTAAAAGCCAATCAGGAGCAAACCATTTGTTTTCCATGAATACTTACACTTCTTGTGACCTGGAGCCTTCCCCTCAAATCCCATCTCTTTAGGGAGAATTCGGGGACAATGGATTAATGGCATTAATATTTCCCTCTTCACCTCCTGCAGAGCTCGCATTTTTCAGAAGAAGGTGACATCAGTGTGAAACTCACCCTTCTTAAGCCTTCAGAAACATGTCTCCTTATTTAAAGATTAGATTATCCTTCTGCCATTGTTTTCCATTAGATTTTGTTTCCTTTCTCCTTTTTGGGGAAGGCCAGCTCACTATTTTTAAAAGGTGATGGACCATGTCAGGATTTAGAAAGTGAAAGGAAAGAGATTGGTTTGGATTTTCTCACTCTCTTTGTGTGCTCTAAAGCTCAATAAACTTCGAATGGTGACTGCAGGTATAGGGGTAGAGGAAAGCTTTTGTATCCTTAGAAAACCTAGGTTTCAGTTGGATTATAGAGGTAGTCAAGAGATGGGGAAAAAAAATCCAAATAGCACTTTGACTACTTTCCATGTCAATGGATATGTATCAGTCATATTCCATTGCTATAAGAATCAGCATGGTTAAGTATTGATAAAAAAATTTTTAAAGGACACAATACAAGTTATCAAAAAATTGGATGAGTTTGTTGTAATGAAGACAGGACTGTATGTAGTTTATATTCAAGTTTATGGATTTTTCTGAATACTGAATAAATTGCCAAAATGGTACTAAAACTCGATGTAAAAGAACGAGTCCAAACTGTTAATCTGTTTGAGACATCTTTTTGTGATTTTTTTTTTTTTAAAGACTCTAAGCAAAAATTTTAAGCTCATTCCAGCTCTACTACATAGATTCACTGGGATTTGACTATATTCATTTATTGTGTAGGTCTAATGTCACCTTTCTTTAGAGCGATTTACAAAATACCGCAGCATACCGCATATCTAAAGCAAACGGTAAAACTGAGAAGTGCAATTCTTATTTCAGGCTTATACAGAAAGGAGGGAATTTTTTGTCTATGCTTAAAATCTGAACCTCAGCAATAGTCGTCGGTCGGTATTATCAGCCTGCATGCCTCCCCAGTTTCTCCCCCCAGTAAATGCCGGCTCCAAGAGCAGAGTTGCCTGTGGCCACTCACAGGTTAAAATATTAACTGATTAAAATTTTTCCAATTTTCACCACATGCCTCCTAGAAGAAGTTGGGGATTTCTGTGAGGGGCGAGAATCAGGGAGTTAGCGGACTTGAACTCACAGCCAGCCACGGCACTCATTCACCTCCTTTATATAGTTATTTTGCACTCTCCATTCCTGAGTCCTAGCCTCGAGATCTCTTTCTGCTACCAGAGAGTTGTGCATTATCAGCCATGACTGAGGGAAAAAATAATAAAGTTATTATGTGCATGAGGGATTAAAGACAGTACCTCTACCCAAAGTTAAGGAATGACTGAATGAGGCACAACGCTATCATTTTTTTGTTGTGACTACTCTCTAATTTGGAGAACTAAACGCTGTGTAATAATTATCAGATAGCCAGTGCCGCCCGTCACTCTTTCTCTTCATGTCTTTTTATTTGTGTCCACATATGTATAAAGGGAGGATAAATTAATTAACTGTGCATAATTACCAGATTCTCCAAACACATGCAGACTTTACCCAGCGGAAGCCAAAGTAAGCTGTACACTGCGCATAGTTGGTGTAGATGGTAGATAGCCATCATCTATTGTAAATCTATTCCCACAGCAGGATTAAGTGAATTCAAATTCAAATGATGCCTCCATAATATGTTGTCTAATGTGAAGCATTGTAAATTTCCTCATTGCAAAAATGGAATAACGCTTTCCATACAGGGTATTTTTCAGAACTACACTACCTACAAGCTGCAGTTAGATATCAAAAGATAATGAGTTTAGAGAATATAGGCTTGATATGACTTGACATTTTTGTGATTGGGTATCTTTGTTATTTGGCTGGAGGTATTCATTTAATTAAACATACAAGAGGACTTCCTCCCAATACCCGGAGAAGACTATTTGCATTTTTAAAAATTATCATAGCTTGTTATATAATTGCAGCCACTGGGGCAGGCTGGAAGCCTGCAACAATACCCCCAGTCTTCGTCTCTCTGCTGCTTCTCTAACCATAATACGGTTTCCCTTCAAAGTTTTCCAGTGTATTGCACTCTATAGCTCACATCTTCTTGTAAGAAGGGAGTTTGTTGGCTCATTAATACAAAACTTACAGAGAAGGTTCACTACCTATTGATCTAATTAAACGTTTTTGAGTCAGGACAACAATAATAATGGGATTAATTATTGTAATTTGTGCAGCTGAAGTAGATACATAAATGGGTAATCTTTATTTTTCAATATCACCAGTGGAAAATGATTTCAGACATTAGGACCTGGGAGAGCCGGGAGCTACAGCTGCTGAGTGAGTGCCCCTCCCATGGTTCTGGCCAGCAGCCCCGACATCCTTGCACAAAGTAATCACAGATCACAGCATTTAATCACTGAAAACAAGCACTCCAGAGGACAGCAGTGTCAATATCCCACTCTCTCATTATCTGTTTGGATTGCACATCCACACTGTCAGATAAACAGAGTGGAAAATTAAGATTAAAAATATGGTAATTTCATTTCAGGCAGCAGGCACCACTCACTGCCCCTATTATGCTATTGATTACCTCTGAATTCAATTTTTCTTTCAATGCAAACTTTAATCTGTTTGCTACCCAGCAATTCAACTCCCCAAGGGCTATTTGAGAGTAAGTAACCATTTAATCTGATGCTAACTGAAAAATCACCGTCCTTAATGAATTGTGTAAATCATTCAGCTCTAAAGCACCTTTGACTTCTATTTCATTTTTTATTTTCTACTCAATATAGGAAAGGATCGGCGTGTGAATAATTACAAAGTAGCAAGTATTTTTACATAGAGCAAATATGATAAAAACCCTATTATAGTGGGGCATGTGTAATGAACAGTACTTTTTAATTTCAAAATAGCTATTCATTAAAAAAGAATGGAAGATTAAAAAGAGAGGCTCAAAGCTCAAGGTAAAAGTTGATAGACATTGTAATTACATGGTTAATTTCAAAGATTTATATGCTGTTATGATTTAAAAGGAATTTTTACGACCTGACATTTTCATTTGAGAAGATTTTTTATTTAAAATTAATCTTCGAGCTCCTATTCTTAATTATTTCTTGGCAAGCGATAAATGAGAATACAAAAAAAAAAATGCCCTATATCAAATTTTAGGCAGAATAAATGCATGCGAATTTTCGAACAGCAATAAAGTGGTTTCTACTTATTTGAATTGCTTTACATTGAAATCCTCGGCTGGAGGAATTTGTGGGAGAGAGCTGGAAATTATTGGCCCATTTAAGGGAGCAGCAATCTTACTGCAGTGCAGCTTTTATGACATTTCAAAATATCAAATTGGAGAGACGGTTTCACTCGGGCGGTTTGATTGTCTTTCAAGTTGGCGTTAAGAGTTTTCAACAGGTCTCTTTCCCTGCCCGACCCCGAGGGCTCCCGGGAGAGCGGGTGGGGGGCGCGGACAGCTGGGTCCCGCTCTCCCACCCCGCGCGGGCGGCAGCAGCAGCAGACCAGCCACCCGAGCCCCGCAAGCGCCCGCGCCGGGTGGCAGCTCGGCCTGCTCTGCGGGCGCCCGGCCTGGCTGCGCGGCCGAGGCTGGGGCGCCCGGCGGCCGAGCGCTCTGTCATCCGGCCGCTCCCTGCAGGCCAATGACACGGCCCTTCCCCATGGCGAGCCCCACAAAGCGTCGGGCCGCGGGGACAACATGGCGTGGCGCCCAATTCCCCGGCCTGAGGGCCCGGCGCGGCCGCGGAAGGTGGCCCGAGCGCCGGCCGGGGGCTCGCAGCCCCCCACCCCTGCCTCCGCGGGCTCGCGGCCAGGGCGCCCTTCACACCCTCGGCCTCCCGCAGGCGATCGCAGCCGCCCGCGGGGCCGGTCCCGAAGTTTGGGGTCGAAAGCGAACAGGCAGATCCTTTTCTTCTCTCCCTTTGGTGCTTCCACGCTCCACGGGGCAGGGAGACTTTGCAGGCCCCGAGTCCCCATCCTCACCTCCACCCCTGCGCCTCTGCGGGGTTTGGGCACGGTCCCTGGCTCCCCCTTCTGCCCTCCCCCAGCACCGCGGGGCCTCTCACGGGGGGTGGGGGGGGTCCCGAGGCTCTGGGGGCTACAGGGACGGGGACCGCCGTCTGAAAGCAGAAGCGAGCTGGAAGCGAGTTTAAATCGTCGAGTCCCAGGAGGAGCGAGGTGGCCCCCTCCCCGGGCGAAAGGGGGGGACCCCGGCGGAGCGCCCGAGCCAGGGCCCGGAACTTGTGCGCGCGCGGGAAGGGGTGGGGCGGCGCGGGGTGCGCGCGGCTCGCTCGGGTTCTAGCACCAGGCCGGGGCTGGGCTCGTCTGGCTGGCGTGTCCCGCTCCACCGCCCCTCGGCCTCGCACGGAGCCGGCGGCTGCGGCGGCCGCCGCGTGCGCCCCAGGGCGGCTGGGTACCCCGCAGGCCCTCCCTGCGGCCCCAGCGCCCGGGGAGCGCCCGCGCGGCGGCCCGGCACTCGGGCGTCGTCCAACCCCGGCTCGGCGGCCCCCGGTTCTCTCCTCGGCAATTTCACTTCCCCGGGGGAGGAAGGGCAAGGGGGACGAGAGAAAGGAAACCGAGAGCGCCTCAGCCAGGAAATCATTTCGGCCCCGTCGGAGCTACCCTTTTGCCCGAACTCCGGGTAACTTAAGAGTCTGCACAGAGCCGGGGGCTCGGGGAGGAGTCCCCGAGTGGAATGTACAAAAGTCAGTTGCGCCGGCCAAACACTGAGGTTGCAATTCTATCCTGCACCCAGCCCCTGCTCTGAAATTCTGAACTTGAGCTGATGGGTGTTATGTCAGGTCAGCCGCACTTCGGAGAAGGCAGGAGGGCAAACCCTTGTTGGTGCGACTCGCCTCTTCGAGCCTTTTTAGCCCACAGCACGGTCAGGGCCCCAGATGGAAACTCTTCCGTTCTGTGGATTCCATTTGCTCCCGGGTGTAACAACTCTGTAGCCTTAGTTTCTGTTTTTTGTTTTTTAAATCAGCATTAGCAAAGATTTATTTCATTCATTAGCTACTTACTGAGTATCAGACACGGTGCTAGGCAGAACCCTGATCACCCGTTCCCGCAGTTTTTAAAAGCATTTTCTTTTGTTGAAAGCATAACAATACTTAACGTGTTTTAAATACATGCGTTTCTTCTCCAACTGGCTGTAATAACTTCCTTAGAACTCATCTGAACTCTACTGGCCATAATGGTGTGAAGACAGTGAATTCTATAAATCACCAACTACTAGGTACTGGCCTGAAGATGAGCGCTGACCTTTTAAATGTATTTAAAATTGTTATCCTTAATAGATCATAATGTGGAGAATTCTGATGGGGCTTTATGGAGAGCATATTTAGACTATACATTGATTCCTATTTTGAACGCCTACAATTTAGGAAAAAGTTTTCTTCTGTTAGCTTTTTGCAACATTCCAAAGGCCGTGATCGCGATGTGCCTATGAGGCAGCACATTTTTCAATTTTAAAATATTGAATCATCTGCAAACCTCAAAGGGAAAAGAAAAGAAAAAGCATCGTTTGTTCTGATCGGTGATCTAAAAATGCCTGGGCCAATTTATTTTTTAGTTGTTGATTTTTAAAGGAACCTTTTCACTGAGAGGAATGTCAAAAAGCTGAGCCATTAGGTTTGCATTTTGTCAATCTGAAAATGCATGCAAAGCAGCAACACTTATAAACGCAGACCTATGACAATATATGTAATTGAAATACTTAATCAATGCAAAACCCCTTAAAATATTAACAGTCTGACATGTGTCATATGATATGGCAAAAACGCAGGTTTGTGTTCATCAGTCTCTCTGATGTCTAGTGAATTGTAATGGTCTTATAATACTAAAGATATGCTATCAGCACTGAAAAACTGAGAATTTCTTATCATCGCTCTATAATTTCTTGTTTTTTTCAAGTTACGTCTGTTTGCTTAAATGATCATTTCTTCTGGTTTAAATATTGGGGGGCATCGGTGGAAGAGGTTGCTGTGATGGGTGTAAGGCTTTGTTCCCTTGCTGGTGTCATTCCCCCCTCCTTGTCACTAAAGTATATGTCAGAAACAACCGAGTACATGAATTACATTTAACATACAAATATCACTTTCCCTTGATTTTTAAAATCTAACAATGGGAAGTAAGAAGCGGCGTTAAGGAGGTATCACTTTACAGTAATTGTATAACTGTTGAGTTAATTGGGAAAACAAGCGCAAATGATTCTCCTAGTGAAACACTTCTGAATCAAAAGCTGGTCTGACCAACAACCACCTGGACCAGGTCTCCATCGAGGAAGGACAGTGTCATTAACCAGAGGAAGGAGGGAGTCCATCTGGAGGAGATGAGGATCATGCCAGAAACTCTACAAAGGGAATCGCATACACCGAAGCTCCCAAGGGCAGGGGACCAGGCAGCTTGCTGAATGCTCGTTTGTAGAGAACAGTTGTTCTGCAGTGAGAACATCAACAGAAAATTAAATAACCAACCTGTTCGTCGTTAGTCTAGATAAGGGAGATCGCTAGACTTTTTGCAAGGAAGTGGGGAAATCCATGGAAAAAAAAATGTTTAAGGTATGGGTGTAAATTATAGAAATGTTCAAAACTGGATGAAAAGAGTAGGAAGGAGAAAAGATATTAGGGGTTGGGAGGCATTTATGCATTCATTTGTTCAACAAATGTTTATTGAGCACCAACTAGCTCCAGGCAGTGATCAAGCTCTGGGGTTACAGACCCTTCCCAAAGACAGCTTATGCTACATTCATTAAAATTAATGCGTGCCATTAGTGCATTGCTAGGAAAGAGAAAAGGCATTCCTCATTTGTTACTGGGTGTTAATTCTACGCTTTGCTTTAGGACCGTACTGTCTCTTTGGTCAATGGAATTAACAAAATGCCAAATAGAGTTTTTTCCCATTGACTCATTCAAGTTCAGTTCCCAAAGACTGTCTGAACTCATCAACTTTCACATAGGGAGAGGAAAATTAACATTTCATGCACCTACACCTGTTCTGGGGGTATTAGAAACATTAGCCCATTTAATCCATAAAATGACACCCAAGGCTATTATTACCACCTTCTCACAGATGAGCAAACTGAGGCTCAAAGATGTTAAATTTCTTACTCATGCGGTGCAGCTCTTCAGCGGGAGAAGCCGATTTTGAATCAAAGTCAGCCCTCCCAAGCCTGTCCTCCTCCAGCAGGAGAATCCATCAGGCTGTGTGAAGTCACCTTAGAAACTGCAAGGTGAAAAAAAAAAAGAAAGAAAAAGAAAGAAACTGCAAGGTGTTTCAGAAATGTAGGTAACTCGGTTTATTTTTAAATATCGATTCTTACAGTGATAAGTAACAAGACATGATTATTGTTCCATTATTGTTAGTGAAATGGTACTGAAGCATCTTACTCTCGTGTGATTTTTTTTTTTTTTTGCTTGAATTAATGGTGTAGAAACAGGGCCAAAATAATGGTTTATCCTTTTATCCATAGATACCTATCACCGAGGTCCCTGTCCTGAGATAGTTTGTTCCGAACAATTTGCGTCCTCAGCCTAATACCTCTGACCCACGCTCTCTGTGTGTTACTCTGCTGTGGTAAAAGTTGGGTTTCTTCTCATTAAGGCACTCCAGCAAAAAGAACTCAATTAGAATGAAAACTGCAGAGTCATTTCAGCTTCTAACCAATTTTGCACCTTCAATACAACCCCACAACTACTAAATTTTCTTTATAATCACTTTCTGTAACTCTCAGTTCAGCATTATCCGAATGTCAAGAAGCATCC
The DNA here is from genome assembly GCA_028534135.1 of Potos flavus. Classification (NCBI taxonomy): domain Eukaryota; kingdom Metazoa; phylum Chordata; class Mammalia; order Carnivora; family Procyonidae; genus Potos; species Potos flavus. Next base: position 13,205,219 of record CM052883.1, on the reverse strand, counting down.
TCGGGACAGAAGGGATCTCTGCAGTTTAATTACCAAACTCTAGAAAAATACAAATGGATCTCCGGAATCTGCTCAGACACAGCTGCTGCCGGAAGTTTCCTCACTGCACTCTGATTGGTGGAGCCGTGAGTGACGTCACAGCCTTGAGCGAATAAATGCTGAGCTTCTGAAAACTTCATCGTTTCCCTCTCTGGAGGAGTTGGAGTCAACTCAATGGAAAGAATCAACTGTTGCAGTTTTCAGTTCCGTAGAGCGAACGGTTTGTTAAGGAGAATCCAATAGTATCCCGTAGATAATCTGAAAGGAAGGCAGGCACAAAATTGAATGATTCACCTCAGTTTGTAAGGCGTTAAAGACATAAAAATAAATTTTAAAATGTTTATTTTCTTCTGTGAAGTTTTCTTGCCAGTGACGTTCCCTTCCTGTGTGCCTGCTGCAGGAAGTTGTGTCCACAGTGAAGGTGACTTTGTAGCTTCACTCTGTGTGTGTGTCCAAAACCACTGCAGTCCTTTTTCAACATCCCTCTGAAGCTAAGGGTTTTCTGTCAAGCTAACAGTGTTTTCATGGAAGCCCTTCATTTGTACAGTGTTTTTGCAATTTACAAATGTTCTCTCTCATTTTGGTCTTCACGCCATTAGGAGGTGGGAAGGTCTGCTGGGGTTTTCTTCGATTTGCAAAAGGACACGAGGCATCTGAGCTTTAGAGAAACGCCCAGACTAGTCCACAAGACAGCTAGGCAGTGCTAGAGTCCGATCCCGGCAGTCTTCCCACTCACTGCTCTGTCTCTGCAAGGAAACCAGTTTGGGTCCCACATTGAGCTGTCAGATTTTCCACTTAAAAGTTCCCAGATCTGCTCAGACATATGAATGACAGCATTATCAAACTTTATTAACAGAATGAAAAAGTTCAACGCTCCGTTTCCCGTGAGACCTTTTAAAGCGACCTGTAATTCTTCAAGTCATTTTTTATTTCTGATCAAGTCATTTTCATTTCTGTGCCCGACGGAACCGTGTTTATTTTCAGTCAGCTTAAACTCCTGCTTCTACTCTGTAGAATATTTCAGGTTCATGTTCAAAAGCTGCTTAGCTGTCCAGCCATTGGTCAGTGGGGGTGAGTGAATTATGCTCAAATAGTGCTGGCTGGGCTGAATTTTAAGGAGTTATTCACAGGAACAAAATGTTTGGAGCCAGCATTCTACTGGGCATATGGATCTGATGCTAGATCCTGATGTTTTTTCCAGTTACTTGAGGAGATTCTCTCTCTCTCTCTCTTTTTTTTTCTTTTCTTAAATACACATCCTTAGCTGGTCTGTCTCCATCAATTGAAGACCTTTGCGGGATGTTCTACATTCCTGCCATAAGATGATGGGTACTGCTGATCCTGTGTCCGGCCACATCTGTAGCATCTCGGCCCGCACCCGGGGTGTTAAACAGATTATTTTTCTATCACTCTTGCCCATACTGAATACGCTGAATGCTATATCTCTAAACTAGCTAGCCCACTCTCACAGCCTGAGTCTCCATTATCGGCAGCCACAGCATGCATATTTCTATTTAGTTTCCAGTCCTTAGGGAATCCTCTCTCTGTGCCCTTCCAGAGTAACAAAATCTTTGGATTTTCCCTTTTCTGTTGCATCTCCTGAAATACTCATCTCTGAATGTGTATTCGGAATGCTTACAGAGAGCCTTCCCACAACAGTAACATGCCCCTGCCTGCTTTGAATTCTGGCACACGGCGACAATGCAATCATTTTATGCATGCTTGCCTGTGTCTTCTGGCTGCTTTCAGTCCCGGTGCATGTCTTGCTGCAGTTTCCATAAGCACGGTGGTCACAAGATGTTCTAAAATGCACACCCTCCTCCATCACAAATCTTCGCCTGTTTGCTTTGGATGTGCAATTCTACACCAGTCTCTTGGTTAAGGCACTAGTTAACTATCCCTAAGCTGCTAATATCAGGACACTTCAATAAAACTAACACATGCAAAATAGCAGAGTGATATTTGTACACTAAACCCTCTCGTATAGACAGTAACAGAGGCGCTAAAATGCCATTGAGAACTCTGGTTTGAGGGTTGCAGGTGTGTAGGAGACGGAGCAGCTTTCCTACAAAAGGCACACTTCATCGCAAGGGCAAATTCGGCTTTAGGAAAGAAGTGCAGGAGGGAGGGCCTGTTCTCTTAGCCCCAAATGCCCCTGGAACGGCACATCTTTTCTTCGCAATTGAATCTGCAAGATGACAAATTTATTCCGGTGTTGTTGGAAAATAACTAATCTTTATTCCTCTTTATGTTTTTCAGACTACCATAAAATTGCTAGAGGCATATGTATAATATGCTCAGTGTATCCCGATGATTTTGATCCTCTGAAAGAGAGCAGTTGCCAAGGGAGGGATCTGGGATATGATTTTGTTTACTTTCTGGATACATTTTCTTAGGAACAAACAAGCCCTTTGCCAGCTATGATTTGCCCAGGAGAAAGCGTGACTAAAAACATCTCAAGCACAAGAAGCTTTCTCTGACTGAAGAGTCAAAGCAGGCTTGCCTTTTCCCAGGAGCAAACTCACTCAAGTAGCCGCGCTTATCGTTACTCTTAATTAGGGACAGTTTGCACTTCGACTTGGGAAAGAAGGATGTCACAGCCCCTGATGAATCTTTGTCAGGATTCCCATTTTAGAGGCAGAGCAAAGGAGGCACAAGGTCAAGCGATTTGCCAAAGGCTGCAATAAATCCTTCCATCGGTGTTTCCAGAGTAGCTGGCATCTCAGGGACAGAGATGTGCCGCCCCAGAGCTATTAGCAGAAGGAGAGAGCAAAAAGAAGAGACTGGTGGAGACACGGCTAAAACCTGAGGCTTATGGTAGAGAGAAATAGCCAGGACAGCTTGATACAAGTAGAAAGAGATCCGGGTAGAGCCTGCCTTTAACTGGACAATGGGATCAGTGGGTAACAACCATCCGTGTTTACTCGCAGAAAGAGAATAGCAGAAATAGTCATCCAATGATTGAATGTGTTTTTACCAAGGGGCTGCCATGTAAAGGGCATTGTTCCAGGTATCCTGTGGCAAAGCATGAAGAAATAGTAAATTAATCTTCTGGGAGTTTTCCATGTAATCAGGGAAACAGGGCATAGAGGCATAACCAAATGTGCCCAACCATGACGTCCCAGTACCTGGGACTCCAAGTACTGGGGCATAGTAGATGCTCAGTAAGTGTCAAACTAAGAGTTCTTCACTCCCTATCAAGCCCAAACTTACACTCTGCCCAAGTGGTTGTGCATGAATTTGACTGTTGGAAGTTTATGTAGTAGGTTTTAGGGAAATCATCCTTAAATTGGTTTTACAGTAAGTTTTTTAAAAAATGTTTAACCTTCAATCTTCAATAATTTCTGACTTTCAAAAAAGTTGCAAATACAGTAAATCAATTCCTGTGTATCATCTTCATTTAAAAAAATTTTTTTTTCATGTTTCAAGTTTTTATTTAAATTCTAGTTAGTTGGGGGTGCCTGGGTGACTCGGTCGGTTAAGTGTCTGACTCTTGATTTTGGCTCAGTCATGATCTCAGGGTCGTGAGATCGAGCCCATCATGGGGCTCTGTGCTAGGGGTAGAGCCTGCTGAAGATTCCCTCTCTCTCCCTCCCTCTGACCCTCCCCCCCTTAAAAAAATTCTAGGTAACATATAGTGTAATTTTGGTTTCAGGAGTAGAATTTAATGATTCATCACTTACATATAACATTGTGCTCATCCCAACAAGCACCCTCCTTAATACCCATCACCCATCTAGCCCATCCCCCACCCACCTCCCTCCATCAACCCTCAGTTTTTTCTCTATAGTTAACAGTCTCTTATGGTTTGCCTCCCTCTCTCTTTTCTTCTTTCCCCTAGTTTCATCCATTTTGTTTCTTAAATTCCACATATACATGAAATCATGTGGTATTTGTCTTTATCTGACTTATTTCGTTTTGCATTATACTGTCTAGCTTTATCCATGTTGTTGCAAATGGCAAGATTTCATTCCTTTTTATGGCTGACTAATATTCTATTGTATATAGTCACTCATCTTCCTCAAATGTTAACACTTTACATAACCACAGAACAATTATAAAAGCCAGAAAGTTAACATGGTTACGATATTATTAACTGGTCTTCAGACACTCGGATTTTGTCAATTGTCCCATGAACAGCTCTAATCTGATCCAGGATCACACTTCATATTAAGTTGTCAGGTGTCCTTACTCACTTGTAATCTGAATCTGTTCTTCAGTCTTTCTTTGTCTGTCATGACCTTGACACTTTTGGAGAGTACTGTCCCGTTATTTTATGGACTATCCCTCAATTTGAATCTGTCTGATGTATCCTCTTGATTAGATTTAGGTTGTGTCTTTTGGGGCAAGAATTCCACTGTCGTGCCTTTCCCAAGAGCATGATGTCACTCTGTCTTATTCTGGGGGATGTTCATTTTCATCATTGGGTTCTGGTGGTATCTGCCAGTTTCTCCACCGAAAGGTTACTATTTTCCCTTTGTAATGAAGGAGTTTCATATGGGAAAATACTTAGCGATTGTGCAAATACTCTGCTTCTCATTATACTTTTGCCCATTAATTGTAATGACCCCCCCATGATTCTTGCCTGCAACAGTGATTACTGCAATGTTTGCCAAATGGTAACTGTCTCCTTCCACCATTCCTCTACCATTTATTAATCAGAATTCTGCTATAAAGAAGAGCTGTTTCTTATCGCATTCATTTATTTATTGAACTGTTTTTACAAGAAAGAAGAGGATTTCATGAAGGCAGGGTGCTCGGCTCTAACACAGCAAGTCTGGGTGAGCAGGGATCACCAGGTTGAGTGAGACTAAGAGCAGAAGCTGGGCCTGTGATCAGAAGTATCATTGTCTGAGAGTAGAAAATAAAGTCTTCTAACAGGTTCTGAGAAAGCAGGAACACAGTCAAAGGGCTAGTCAAAGAGGGACAAGTCAGGTACAATTGATGGCTGGCGACGAGGTACAAGGTATCTAAGGACAGGTAATGGCAGAAAGATGAGTTAGTTTGTAAAAGGAGAAGAAGATGATTCTGTCAACTTTAATGACAAATCAGTGCAAAAAGAACGGTAGCCACTTCCGATGGTGACGGGAGAGGTAGAAAGTGCTGGGGACTTTGTAGGAAAATGCAAGGAAACTTCCCTGGGTTGGGACGAGCTCCACTTATAAAGCATCCATAAGATGTCCTGGAGTCTGAGAAATGAAGGAGTGGAAGCAGCCAGCGTTGGAGGGCAGGGCATTCCCAAATCTGGGAATCTGGGGGGATACTGGCCCTTTACGCTTGATGCTACCTCAACCAGAGTGAATCGTGCTATCTTGGCCAGGTAATGTTGGGCAGGACCAGAGCGCTCCTGAGAGTACTTAGCTGTTACATAACGGTCTGCATTCTATCTAAAGAAGAAAGGAAACATCCAGAGTCTCCGTTGATACCCTGCCCCCACCCCGTGAGCCTAGCATTGGAAGTCTTCTCCGTGTCTGCGGTTCTCCTAGCGGTGAGCAGTGAACATGCTGTGCTGGAGGGAGCGCCTGAGGCTTTCCTTATGCCATCCTCTCTGCCAGCCTCTCCCCGAAAGACGTCTGGTTTGAGCACCACCTCAGGCCTTGGGTAGCCCTCCAAGTACCTCGACAAGGTCAGTCCTAGTCCCCCGTTTAAGTATGTTTGAGATACGGCTTTGGGGACAACAGGAATTTGAACCAACTAAAACTCCTTTCTGTTCTTTCTTTGGTTGATGAGGGCAGAGGTCACCTCTGTAAACCCCGTCCTGAGCCCTGTAGAGCCGTCAGACCTTTAGCCCATTGTCGCTGCCAGCCCTTGGTCACTAAGCCCGTCTGACAGGCAGAGGTGGCCTAGAGTGGCATTTCTCTCTGCTCTAACCCTCAATTGAGGGTTGGCTCTTGCCACAGGGCAGTGGAGATCCCATTTTTCAAACTGGGAGGGCAGCAGCAAGGAGATACTCCACGAAAAACTGTGGAAAACCTCCCAAATTCCTTTGCGGAGACGCAGAGCATTGCATCACTGGTTATACTTCCGTGCGCCCAGGAGGGGCCACGAGGGTCAGGGCATTGGCCTGAAACCTACAGCAGGAGAGAGAGGGGCAGCTCCCACCCTCGCTGCATGGAGTTCCCAGCCTTTCAGAGACTGAATTTTCATTTTCCTGTGGAGAGAAGCTTCGGGTTCAGACCTGTGTTCACACCTCAGCTCCGCCAAAGTCATCTATTCTATGCCTCTGTTTCTTCAACAACCAAAATGGCCCTTGAGTGGCACTCAATGAATGGCAGCCATGATTAATATCATTGGTGAAACCAATTGTCCCATGACCACGTTCTGATGCGTCTTGCCTCGTAGTTCAGAAATCTGGGGTTTTTTTTCCTTATGATTACTCAGATTGCCTTTTTGCACCACTGCCATCTACTTTAATTCTATTATTCTTGGGAAATTGGATAATGTCTACTAATCAGAGCATTATGCATATGGGTGCAGATTATTAAGACATCATCTATTTAAAATGTCATAATATTATATTTAAGTATCAGTGGATAAAAACCAAAGTCCAACAAACCAAAATTACTGCTTGCAACAGACAAGTGAAACTGTTCTTGACTATAGGTTTCTCGGTGCACTCATTTAACCCTGAACGAATTCATCCCTGTGCCTGGGAGAACCATCCTGGACAGCCACACCACAGTACATACTTCGTTTCTTTATTTTTTACAAGGGTAGTTTAGTTGCCATTATTTGTGATAGTTCTTAATAGCATACATTATCCAAATAATGATGACCTAGTATTATGAGACCTTACTGAAGATCACTGTAATTAAGTCTTGCTGAGAAGTGGGGCATGACTGCCAAACTTTTTTATAAGAATTACAGGGTTCCTGGGCTCAAAGCACGGTACGGCAGGACTCGGAGGTTCACGACAAACACGTGAGACTGTTAAAGCCAGTGGAGGCTGGAGGCAGCTCTGGGGAAGGAACTTAGTGGATGGAAAGTATTGTTCAAGGGCTGGGTGCCGAGAATCTCATAGAATTTCTGTAAAAGGGGCACTGGCATTAATTATTAGTTTGTTCCCTTGAACTGAGGGTAAGTAGTCTTTGCCTAATCCAAATGTATGCCTATGTTGAATAACGAATGTGTGCCTCTGTGTGTGTGTTTGCATGTTTCTTCTAATTACACATGGAAGATTAGAACGAAAATGGAAAGTCAGAGGCACTGTGCCTAAGAACCTTCACCAATAAGCAGTACTTTCAAAAGCCCAAACATGTGTGGAGTCTGGAATCCTGCCCTGAATATTTTTTAGGATTCTACTGAAATATCCTCTCGGTCGGTAAGTTTCTCGTACAGCCTAGCGAAGATATTTATAGGCATAGTTTTTAGGCTGGTTAGTATCCAGAATGGCTCTGGGTGAAAACGGCATGCGCTCACCTCTACTTTCTCCCTGTGTGAATAATCCGTGGTGATGTGCTCTTGCCTCGTTTCTGAACATGTGCTCACTAAGACCTTAGAGAGCAACAACTTACACCAGGCAGGTAGAAAATGATATAGTTTTTATTACTTTATTTCATGTGCATCTCCTGGTGTGTGGCAAGGTGATTAAAACTTTCTACGGCCTGATTTATTTTCATACCGATTTGCAAGTCCGCCTTAGCATTTCTACATTCCTTTTAATTTGGGTATTTATGATATACTTTACAAGGCACTTGTGTAATAGGATATCAAACTTGAAAGTGGCATTGTATATACAGAAACTCTATTAATAAAAATTACTAAGTAGTGCTATTTGTTTATAGTAAAAGGAGCCTCGCTTATACACAAGATGGAAGATTCCTCTATGCACAGTGATTTAAGTAGCAATTTGGAGATTCTGTTCTTCTGGTTTAGCTATCTGAGATGCTGATTTCTACAAAATTCCTTGGCCAAACTTATCTCAACAACTACAGGTACAAATACAGGTATTTTTTATTTTCACACATGGAAGAATCTCTTTATGCTTTTACAAAACGTGCATGAAGATAGGTTTTAAATCACTGCCCTACGAACGTTGAGCTAGTCAAGCTAGTCAATGTTGAGCTAGTCAAGCTAGTCAACGTTGAGTTAGTGTTGACCGTACCATATGCAGCTGCATTCCTCCCTCCATTGATGAAACCAGGGGAATCGACTGAGTCTAGGTTGCCCCTCTGATAGTGTATCTCAAAGCATTTTTAACATCCCTCTCAGACCCCAAATTCTGTGAAATACCTGGAACCTAAAGTGATCTCCTCGCTTGACTCTATCCACAAGCAATTGAAATTGCTATCTTGACCTTGATCCCATTTCCATTGCAGAAAGCAAATTAGCAAGAAGGGCTGAATGGATCCTAGCGCAGCCAGCGGAGTGACCAACGAAAGATACGAGTGGGGTGGGAAACCCAGAAACATTGATTTAGTGCAGTTTCTCATCTTCTCCTTCCTTAAGTCCTCTTCACAAAGAAGGATCTAAAACAGTGGTTCTCAAAGTTTAGTCCTCAGACCAGCAGCATCAATATCATGTGTTAGAAATGTCAATTCTCAGGTCCCGACCAGGGCTACAGAATTAAAATCCCTGGGGTTGGGAGCCTCCCCCAAATCTGCAACGTGGATTCACCCTGAAGTTGGAGAATGACTGAATGAGAGAAATATTCCTGTGCAGGGCAGCGAGAAGCAAATCTATCAATTGTTTGGGCCTTTTCTGATGGCTTGTCTTTTTACGGGTGCTTGCCACCAAAATTTCTTTTTAACTACCAACTGGCCCTAAGTCCAAACCTGAAGAACCTAGCATTCTCAAAGAATTCAGATGAAGTTTTGTTTATTTGTCTGTGTTTTTTTTCTGATGCTCAGCTAAATTCTGCCTCATTCCAATCCAGAGTGAATTCAGCTTGACCTATTGCCATTTTTTGAGTTTAAATTTCAAAGAGATCTTTACCCAGTGCTGCCTTTTTTTCTTCTCAGACAATTAAACATTCACCCACTACTCCTTTGACTAATCCAACTCATTTTCCATCCTCACAGGAAATAAAAAAACAAAACTAAGTTAAAGAAATAAATGACAGGACTATGTCAAAGACCACATACATGGTACACACTACACGATCTAACTATCTGATATATTTATCTGTTTTTCCATGGAATTTATTATCATCCTGCAAGTGCTTTTGCATGTTTATGTGTAACGTATGAAAATCAAGTATTTAGTCATTATATGCTTCAGCCTTGATCAGAGCATTAGGGTTATCCAAGAAAACGAAGAATCTTATAAATTAGTATCATAATCCCATTTCTCAGATCAGGAAACTGAGGCACAGAAAGGTTGGATATATAAATATCAGGCAAAAGACCCTGCTGGTTTGCTTGAAATTAAAATCTCTTTAAGTCAAATTTCCAATTCAAATAAATTATAATCAAATAAAAATAGAGACTCTATCTCTTGTATTTATGAATAAAATTCAGATTATTCATGTGTACAGTATGAGATTTGAATGTAATTGCTATTATCAGCAGCATTTTCTAAGCAGCTAGATAGGATACAGCACTTACATTTAGTCTATGAGAGTGACAAAGAAAGTAAGAGTTTTAATGTCGGATCTGGAAAAGGCTAGAGGAAATGGAGACAAATGAAAATTATATAAATGAAAACACACACACACACAAGTGATATGTAAATAAATACTAACTTATGTGACAGAGAGAGAGTGCTCACTATATATTCTATATCCTTCCCCACATTCCCAGTCTCCCCTGCAATTAGATTGGCCACAGGATTTGTTCTAATTGACTGTGTGCAAGGGCTAAGGCGGTTCAGACCTGGGTTTGCTCTTCCATTCCTTTCTTCCCTTTCTATGACAACCTTGGAGGCCATGTATTTCACATGGTATAGCAATAAAATAAGGAGGGAGGACTGCCCAACACACCTAAGTGCTGACCTGAGAGAGAAATAAAACATGATTGTATTAAGACTTGAGAGTTGGGCTTTGTCTATTGCAGCACCCCATGTTAATTACCCTGACTAATTCAACCTGGAAATGTAGAGCCACGCTGTGCACCTGTGCTTTCCCTCGGGTTCACTCTTCCCTCTTCAGGAATGCCCCCTACCTCCTCCCCGTCCATGTAACTGAATCCTAATCTCTATGACCTAAGTCACAATACCAAGTCATTGATTCATTAGACAAATATTGTTGCACGCCTAGTATGTGTCAGGTATGCATTCATTCTTGAGGCTTCAACTAAGACAGACACACCCAGGCCCTGATTTCACAGAGCTTACACTACAGCAGGGAAGAAAAGAAAATCTAACAAGTAATTATAATCCAATCCCCGAACAGAAGCAATTTCTTCCTCCTCTGAGCTTTGGCAGATCCTCATACACACTTAGCCCTTTCTACCCTCCATGACTGTTGTTATTACTAACATTTTCTCCCTTGCCTGCCAAGTGGTAAGCACTCTGATGGCAGGTAATTTATTTATTTATGAGTCTTCCCCAACTTTATGCACATGGGACGCTCTCTGTAAATAATTACTGATGACATATATGGAGGGATATGTTACATGTGTGAAAGCAATTGCTAGAATTACTTTTGAGAATTAAAATTTAGAAGGGGTGTGTCCAGGAAGGCTTTATGGTGACTTTTCAGGAGCATCTGATTGCGATCGAAGAATTGATAATTAATATTTTCTTCCTATGTTCCTGGCACGTAGGAAGCACTTCATACATATATTAAATGAATGAACTCAGTGAATGGGTTATCCACTTTCTTATTGATCAATGGATCTCCTGATTGAGTGAATTCCTACCCTAAGGCATCTTCAGTAATTGAATGAGACATGCCATGCATTTTTGTGGCAAATAAAGACATTTCCAAGCCCACAGAGCAGCCAGAATAGTCACTTTTTTCTTTTTAATATCTTGAAAAATCAATAGACTGACACCGTTTCTGAGCATTTAAACCAACTCAAATGCAATTTTCTTTATAAAGGAAAACTCAACTGGCAAAGTTAAGAAGGCTCTCGTTTAAGGTTTGGTGAACTTACATAAATTATGAATTGGTGATCGTCTTAGGGTTCTGCTAACCTAAAATAATTTCCAGGATTGAAAGAAAGTGTATAGACTTTCATAGTAATTTAATGAATTCAATTTTCCAAAGCTTCTACCTTTCATAAAAAAATAAAACGAAGACTAAAAGAAAGTGAGGTGATCGTGTTTTTATACTAAATTTAATTCCACTTTAGGAAAGTGTTTAGGAAAGTTTACTAAAATGTTTTATCAAAAATTATAAAAACAATTGGGGAAATTATATTTTGCTTTGTTTCCCACCATCCCTCACTTTTTTCTGTGGAGAACCAGCAAGGACATACCATCATTTTATATCTGTTATATTTTCTTATGTTCTTTTTTGTTGTAATTGCTCTAGCCACTATATGATATTCTAGATCAAGTTTTTAATCACTACCTAGCAATACCACTTGGGAATATTGGTTAAATAGTCATTTTATATGCACTGATTTTATATTTCTAAGCACTCATGTTTTTGCTTTTGAAACATTATTTACTTTGCATCTTAACTTTTTATAAGCAGTGATTAAATTATTAAGATTGGATTTGTCCTCAAATAGAAATCAAGAGATTACCCTTACTCTATAATACTATTCGGTAAATATAAAATAGAAACTCCTGTTTTTTTTTTAAAAAAGGTCTCAGAAGCAGCACAAATTTAACCCAGCATAATGAAGCAAATGTAAGTTACATTAAAGAGAAGTACATAGTAATAGTAGTAACATGCGCTAATGACTTGCACATTTTAATTAATGGAGTTGTTTATCGGGCTTCAGACAGCCAGGCAGGAGTCTCTCCTATTATTTTTGGGGGCACACAATCTTGCAAATTCAAAATTGTTACGTATGGAACAAATCCAGTGAGCTCCATGTAATTCAGAGGAGCCTTTCCAAGCCTGAAGATTCATTTTAATTGTAGATACTAGTAAGAGGTGTATTTTTACCCATGTCCTTGTTCACCTGGTCTTGTATGTTGCCTGATTTCTATGTCACTGTTGAAATTGAGACTCATTGTGTTAATTTGGGTCATTCTCAGTGATGGGACATGAAATGAATCAGAACTATCCTGAGTGAATGTGTAGATAACAAGTCAGATCTTTCAAAATACTTATTTCCATCAATGGAGGAATTTAATTATTTTTCCTCCTACCAAGGTCTGTTGAAGTGAAGGTTTATTGAAGGCCTATCGAGCTCAACTAAACTCAGATGACTTCCGTTCAAAGCAATATAAAGTATGAAGAATGAATGGATGGGTAAGAAACCTGGATGACCAAACTCCGGCACTTCGGGTTAGTACAGCAGATCCCAGAATCCCAGAATCTTAAAGCCAGAAGGGATCTTCAGCAACTACCTGGGTGTGTGACTTCTGGCTGGGCCAGTGGGAGGCCATGGTAAAGTAATGGCCCACAGTCATGGTCACCAGCTAATAACTCAGCTCGAAGCGCAGTCTGAGACTTACTCCTTTGATATCTTAAGTGAAACCTGTTTGTGTGAAATCACCCTCTGACTGTTTTTCAAACTCTCTGCTAATAGGACCATGGTGAACAGGGGCACATCCGCTCAATGAAATAGAGGGCAGCCATGAAAGAGAATACTCAGGAAGGCTGCGTAATAACACAGGAAAGTTGCCGGAAGGAAACGATAAAAACAGCAGGGAGTAAAGCTGTGTGTATAGTACAATGACCAGTGTTTTCGTAAAAGCCCTTCAATAGAAAACAAGGGAGGAAAAAAATTGAAAGTGTCCTGTGTTTATATTTGAACGGTAGGACAAGCAAGAGTTTCTCTTACTCCCAATTTCTAATACTTTCAACTTCCTTTATAAGCATATCCTGTTTTATTTTTTTTTTAAGATTTATTAATTTATTGGAGAGAGAGAGAGAGAGCAGAGTGGGAGAGGCAGAGGGAGAGGGAGAGAGAGAATCCTCAAGCAGAATTCACGCTGAGGGCAGAGCCTTAACCAGGGCTCGATCCAACGACCCCAAGATCATGACCTGAGCCAAAATCAAGAGTGGGACGCCCAACCTATGGTGCCCCCCAGGCACCCCAAGCACATCCTGCTTCAGAGTGGAAAAGTGAGAACTATTATTCTTCTCTGAAGATAGCTAAGGTAAAGTCCTTTCACAGTGGGCCTAACGATGTTATCGGAAGCGGGATAAAGAGTCAAGCACTGAGTGCAAGCTATCCACTCCAGAAGCTGAAGCGAGGGCACTAGTAGCTGTCCTCCGGCCTTTCCTTTCACCAGGAGGCCCAGGCCCAGGCCCAGGCGGCAGGAGAATGCTCCCCACCCGTGCTCAGCCCGAGCCCTGGAAGAGAGGCGTATATAGCAGGAGCAGTAGAGGGCATTTGTCCCAGAGAAGACAAATCCAGAACTAGAATCCTTTCCAAGCACCAGGGAGCAGACTTGAGCAACACACAGGAAGGCTCGTGACCCTGAAATTTGAGGGCCTCGTTGAAATGGGGACATCCTGGGTTTCCTCACAAGGCTCCGTGACTCATTTAAATCATGATTATGAACCATCCCGAAACACGTCGGCTTTCACGGCCCCTCTGCCTACCCTGAATCCAGAACACCTTTTCTTCCGTCATGCCTTTCAGCCACTTCTAAATCCCCTCTCAGGTTGGATTCCCAATGGCCTTTCCGTTGGCTACTTGCTCTCCCAGAGGAGGCTGCTAACATTTCTTCTCTAACAAATTTATTGAGGCATAGTTCATAAGAAATGAACTGCATGTTTTTAAGATACACACTTTAAAGAGTTTTAACAAATGTATAGACCCATGAAATCCCAACTACTGGTAAGACATTAACATTTCCATCGCCCCAAAAGTTTCTTTGTGCCTCTTTGCTTTCCATCCCTCGGGCCTCCCCCCACACCCCTCCTCCCTTCCCTGGGCAACCATTCATCTGCTTTCTGTTATTATAGGTTATCTTTCATTTTCCAAACATTTATATCATTGGAATAATACAGTACTCTTTTGTGCCTGGTTTATTTAACTCAAAATAATGGTTTACGTTTTCATTCAAGTTGCTAAAGGCATCAGTAGATGGTTTCTTTTTATTGATAATCAATATTTCATTGTTTATCTATTCACCTGTGGACGGACTTTGGAGCTGTTTCCCTTCGGGGGCGTTAAAATGAAACTGCTAGGAAAATTCAGTACAAGTCTTTGTGCAGACATACGTTTTCATTTCTCTTGGGTCAATGCCTAGGAGTGGAATGGCTAGGCTACATATTAGACATAGGTTTACCTGTTGAAGAAAATCCTGTTTTCCATTTTCCATCCCCATAGCAGTATGCGAGATTTCCGATGGTTCCCCACCCTTGCCATCACTTGGCATACTCAGTCTTCAGCCCCTCTGGTGGGCACTTATGGCTATTTCGTTGTGGGTCATGCCTCTGCATCTCATCCTGGGAAAAAAAGCCCAGGGGAGGACTACGAATGCCCCCTCTCTGACTTTTAGAGTGGAGGGTTTGTTCTTCTCTGTGTTTGAGTGTTTCTTCTGCTCTAGAAAAATCTTTAGACTCTCCATAGAAGGGCTTAGTTTCTGCCTGAAAATGATTCCAAACGCTTCTTTTCCAGAGCTTTCTGTTCTGTCTTGATCATGAAACAAGCCAGCATTCATTGAATTCTTACTGTATTCATTTGCTAGGGCTGGTGGAGAAAAATAACACAAATACGGTGACTTCAAATGGTGGAAATTTATTGTCTGACCATTCTGGAGGTTAAAAGTCCAAAATCATGGTGTTGGGAGGGTTGGTTCCTTCTGGGGGCTTTGAGAGAGCACCTAGTCCATGATTTCCCTTGCTTTGGTCTGGGGGCCGCTGCAGCCCGTGGTGCTCCTCGACTTGTGACCACATTGCTCCAACCCTGCCTCTGTCTTCACATGGCCTTTGCCCCTCAGGGGTCTTCTCCTCTGTGTGTCTGTCTCAAACCTCCTTCTGCCTCTCTTACGAGGACCCTTGGCATAGCATGTATGGTCTACCCCTGGACAATCCAGAATGATCTCATCTCAAGATCCTGAATCACATCAGAAAAAAATGCTTTTTCAGATAAGGTAACATTCGCGGATTCTAGGAATTTGACACGAATACCTTTTGGGGGAGATCATTTTTCAACCTCCCAAACTTGCTGAGAACTAGGTACCAGGCTAGACACTATGTTGATTCTTTGATTTTCTCAAAAAACCCTGTGGAGTATGATTCCTAGTGTTGTGGTAACACAGGCTTACGAAAGTATCTTGTTGAAGTGCAGCGCCGGGTAGAGGGAGAACCAATCATCAAACCCAGTTTTTCCTGCCTCCCAAAGTGCCCTTTGCCTCTCTGCCACAGAGATTTTAAAACCTCCAAAATCCTGAAAGTCCCACTGAAATGTATTTATTAAGTGGATTCTTGGAGTTCCACCAAATCATTCCATTATTGAATGTTCTAAATGGTCTTTGGGTCAGTGGCTCTATATCCTGGCTGCATAGATTCACTTCAAGAGCTTTTTAGAAATGATTGATGCCTGGTTCTCCCCTGAACTATTAAAGCCAGATTCTCCTGGGGTGAGGGGTTGTCTAGCTTTTTTTTTGAAAGCTCCTCAGGTAATTGTTTTGTGCAGCCTGGGTTCTGGAACCCGGGGACGCTTTACCAAACCTGTGGCTTCCAGTTGTATACCATTTTCCTTGGAAGTACTCTGAAATAGGTCAATTCTATCCAATGATCAGAAATGACCCTCGAATCTTCTGGTATCAAAGCCCAATTCCTGTTTTCCACTTACCCACCAAGTCTTTGAAAACTGCAAGATGAGTGACTTCGATTATCAGCTCATTGGCTTATCAATTTAAGTTCTATACGTAGGAATGAATGAATAATGAATGAATGAGCTTATTCCATAGATCTGCCCACTTTCTCTGGCTCTTTAAGTCAGCCATCACCAAGGGGCTTCCTGAAGAGAGAGATTTTTTTTTTTTTTTAAGTAGGCTCTACGCAGGCCAATGCAGGGCTTGAACTCATGACACTGAGCTAAGATCGAGTCAGACGCTTAAGCAACTGAGCCACCCAGGCGTCCCAGGAGAGAGATCTTGTAGACTTTTATCTGTAGACAGTTACATATCAAAACTACATCAACAAAACTTCACACAGAAAGACAAAATGAAAGACCTCATTTCCATCAAAGGAACATGGTGTCAATAGTAATGTCTTCTTTATATTAAGAAAGGCATCTTATTTTCTTCTTTCACATAATTAGAAGTTCCTGGGTGGATGTCATCTGATTTCTTTTTCTTTAAAAAAACTGCCTAAGGATTAAAAGCAAGCATGGAAAAATTTATCTCCAAAGTAAATATTCAGGAGAGAGTTGTGGCACCTTAGTATTTGCTCCTTTGAACACAGTAATTAAGGAATTTAGATACCTATGTTGATATACTTCAAATGTTCATTTAGAATATCTTATTCTGTGTTCTATATTTGTCAGTGTGGTTTTCCCATGTGCTTTGGAATGTCACTCTGCTGGGCTCTCTTGTACTTGACATTTCATTGTGAGTTCTCTCACCTGACACACTTCAGCTGAGAAATTTCCAGTTTTCAGGTTTGTCTGCGACAAACTTATTATGTGTAATGTTTTTGGTTTGCTCTTTTGTCTTATAAAAGAGTTTGTTTGCATATTTTCCGTTGAGAACCAAGGGCTACTCAAGGCTGCTTTTCAGATTTTAACTGTGTCATCTACACACTTTAGGAAGACATAGGAAGAGAAATTTGGTGCAGTTGCCAGGTAATCTCTGAGTTTTTTCCAAACTGAAGTCTCTTTTGCAGAATACTCAACTGATGGTAATAAGCTAGACTCAAATCAGATGCCTGAGTTTGGGTCTTGTCAAACAGAAGAGTCCCTGAGGGGGTCCTTCTATGGAATATGAAAAGCTCCAGAATAAAGAATGTGTCGTCGATCTGTTTTCTGACTAGATGCACAGAAAAATGGACCGAGGATCCTGCGTGGTAATCAACAACCTTATTCCCTAGTGCAATCTGAGTAGACTCCTAAAAACAATAGCTCCCTAGGGCACTCTTTTTGGAAAGAATTGTGCAACTTCATTTCTTCCCAGAAAGGATTCAGTGGGGACATTTCCCCCCCTCTGGATGCACTGAGAAGGCAGTCCTCACCTGTCTGAATGGTTGGGAAGAGGAGTTCCAGAAAGTACAAGTGGAGGCTTGCCAAGGGAGTCTGCCTGATAACTCTGTCCTCCAATGCCCAATGGGTGGAGGGTGTGGCCTGAAGAGAAGGCAACACGTAATAATTTTCCATTTAGTCACATAATTAGTACAGTTCCCACAGTGAGTTGATTTGGGTTGTTGGGCCATTGCAGAACTGATTGGAATGCCATATACTTGACCTGATTTAGTTATTAAGAAGGTCAAAAGCAAGCGAAACTGACATTTCAGAGCCCACTGATTTTGGCCAAATCTGTTACAGAAGCAGATGTCTCTGAAGGGTCCCAAATGACTGTCAGGGCATCAGACTTGAAGTGCAGAGAAGTCACTGGTCAACTGGGCAAATCAGTGTAATTACAATCTTACTTGATCACAAATGATGCCTATTTCTCCACTTTGACTTTAAAGAGGGTGAGCGAATATCTATTACTCATTCATCTTGGGGGAAACACATGGCTTACAGAGAGTAATAAATATTTATAAAATGTGGCCTTTGCCTTAGGGGACTTCACAGTGTCAATGAAAGATACACCATCAGCTCATTGATGGAGCTTGAATAAGTAACAAAACATAGGGCAGGAAGATCTTTCTTTGGGAGTCTTGAAAGGAAGCAAAGCGTCCATGGAGAACAGGAATCAATGTCCTCATCCCCCATGAAGACAGCTACTGGGTGTGATGGATGGATGAAGGGAACGGAGTCTCACAGAGGATGAAAACAGAAGCCAGAATAATGGCATGGGGTAGGTACTTACTCTATGTTTGCCAAATAATCATAATCATATACCTACTGCTACAGGACTCTTTCAGTGAGCGTCAAAATACCCACTTACATATATTCAAACAAAAGGGGGGATGGGAAATTTATTAATGTTCCTGAAAAACTCAGAATTGCACACAGGCTTTGCTGGTCACAGGTACTCCTAATACTCAGGTTGCGGTCTGTCTCTCATTTCTTAATGTTGAATAAGACTCTTATTAACATCAGCTGGGTATTCTGTAACGTAAATTCTTAGAGTTGGAAGAGCCTTTGAGAATACTTGGCAACCACTCCAAATTCCTCTTCATGCGTTGCTCTAAGGATTATAAGCTAAGCATGGCTCATCGAATCCACTTTGGGTCACGTCCCCATTCCTGGACCCATCATTGTGAGCAGGAGTGATGAAATGTCTTGAATGGCCAGGCATGTTTATATGCTACTGCCATCCCTTATCCAGGGTGGTTATGCAAGGAAAATATGAAAATATGGTCTCTGTCCAGAAGACGAGGCAATGGATGTGAGTCCAGAATAGAAAATAAACTTCCACTGCAAATACCATGCCTTGTGCATTTACTAAGTGCCAGGACCTGTACAAAGAGCTTTATAAATGGTAAAACATTTTATCTCCTCAAAAATCCCATGAAGGTGGGAGGATAGTCAAAACATTTAGTCACCTGTGAATCAGAACAAATGTGGGAAGGCCCCTACTAGACCCAGAGCAAGATTCCCAAAGGCCCATCCTGCACCAGGCATTGATCCCTTATTCACTGGGTCAGGAGGACTTCTGGAGAAGGGAGGTCTTATGGGACTGACCAGGACAGCTGGGTGATGGGGAAGCATGGAGGGAGGCAGAGAGCCCTACTAGCTGTTCCGGAAGTATTTCACTATTTTCTAACAGCTGGCATGGTCATATTAATGCATACCAGATAGTTGATAGTTGATAGTCATAGATTTAGGGAGAATCCCTAGTATACAGATGAGGAAATTGTATCTCACAGAAGTTAAGTAACTTGCTCAAAATCACATTAGTAAACTGTGGGACTGAAATTCAAAGCCAGGTCTACATGATACTAAAGCCCATGCCCTACAAAGAATTAGAGTAATCCAGAGATCTTTCATATATTATAATAAGTGGCCATATATACCCGTATCTTACCCTTGAACGAGAAACAGGAGGCTACCCCAAAAGTGGCCCCATGAGGCCCCAATGTGCCAGAGTGACTTCTATCAGTAAGACAGGACTCATGAAAATGCCCAGAATCCCAAAGCTCCACCTTCCCATCACTCACTCTATCACCATGATTACTATTCGATTCAATGTTACTGGATTATCTAAATGTTCAGTATCTGGTTCTGGGGATAATAAGACATAAAATTGATGGTATAAGCACTGGCCATTTCTTACATAATTTCATGTACAACCTTAGCTTTGCTGCAAAAATCCAAAGGAAGAAAATGTTTTAGAAAAGTTGAAAGTTCTTTGCAAATATTTTAGCATTTATAATTTTTTTTTCCTTAAAGATTTTATTTATTTGAGAGAGAGCGAGAGAGTGTGAGAGCAAGCAGGAGGCGGGGACAGAGGGAGAGGGAGAAGCAGACTCCCCGCTGAGCAGAGAGCCCGATGTGGGGCTCAATCCCAGGACCCTGGGATGATGACCTGAGCCAAAGGCAGATGCTTAATGGACTGAGCCACCCAGGCACTCCTGAATTTGCAACTTTACAAAAGTTGATTCTGGAATGTAAGCCACTCCCAGCCCTCACACCACATTATAAATTTCTCCATAACAAGTATAAGTATTAGGGAATATACAGTTAATCTTTCTGCAGCTTGAGAAGGATTTCATTCCTTCCCTAATACCGTGGTAGTCACCAGAAGGTCATGGATGAGTAAAATAAAGTCCTTAGATTATAACTGTGTGGTGGAAACGAGGACCAAAAAAAAAAAAAAACATTGCAGCGAATTGTTAGTTTTGCAAAATGTGAAAAGATTTTACATGATGGTCTTGGAGGCCATATTGCTTGGGTGAGAATTCCAGCTCCACTACTTACCAGTTTTATGAACTTGGGCCTGGCATTAAATAAGTTGAGGTTTGGTTTCCTAATCTAAGATATGGGGACCTAATAGTATTACCCTCATATGGGCATTCTGAGAATTCATGAACCAATCCATGTAAAGCACTTAGCATAGTACCTGGTATATTTTATACCAAGTGCTCTGAGAATAATCATAAAACAGGGAAACGTGAAGAAGACCAGAGAATTGGTGAAGGCTTCCTGGAAGAAATATTGCTTGAATGAATTTTGAAGGCTAAATAAGAATCGAATGGATAAAGAAGGAGGCGTAGCATTAAGGTAAGAAGTGTCGGGTAAGGAGTATCAGTAGAGTAAGGTAAGGAGCGTGAACATAAGAAGACAACAGACTCCATGATGTTACCAAGATGCTGGCTAGGAGGAAGGGGCTGTGACAGAGAGAGACACATGATGCCATGACGTACGGGGCTTGTGCGATACGTTTTACGCCTGCCCTTGGGTCTGTAGCAGTGCCTTGCACAGTCCTTATGTGTGAATGAGTGAGCAAATGAATGAAGGAATGAATGAAAATCTATCTTACCTTTCCAAAGCTGTGAAGGGGTGCTGGTGGTGGAGAAAATCTTTGCTGCCGGCCCACCCACATTCCCATGATTAAAAAGGTAGATTCTACAAAGATGCTGGGGTTGGGCCACCCCAGGACGATGAGACCAAGAGAATGGCGACAATGGAAAGCTGTCACAACCACATGGCTGGTGAAGGTGAGGAGGTGGTGTCTGCACCCAGTGGGAGCTAGAGTGGGAAAGAAGAGCTATAGTCATGGGGGGAGGGACACGGGTACTACCAGACATGCTTCCTGAAGAAGGTAGGGAAAAGGAAGCTATACCTTCACTTCCTGCTTTTCTGGCTCATCAGTCTCCTGATGATGCCTCCCATTGGTCAAACCAACTGAAGGTCAGCCCTCAAACCAGCCCAAGTGTATTTCTTCCTGAGTAAGACAGAGAAGAACAACAATCGATGAAGATGAAAGTGTCAAATGGAAAATCACCACCATAGATATCAAAATCATTAACAGGTAGTAAAATACGGTTGGCCTACTGTGAAGATGGCTCACTGTGACTTTAACTCCAACTGACTTGAATTCACATTTTAAAATATCATAACATGAAACTGGACCACTTTATTTCACCATATACAAAAATAAACTCAAAATGGATTAAAAACCTAAATGTGAGACCTGAAACCATAAAAATCCATGAAGAGACCACAGGCGGTCATTTCTCTGACATCAGCCATAGCAACATTTTTCTAGATAAGTCTCCTGAGGCCAAGAGAAATAAAAGCAAAATAAACTCTTGGAACTACATCAAAATAAAAAGTTTTTGCATACCAAAGGAAACAATCAAAACTAAAAGGCAACCTGCTGAATGGGAGAAGATATTTGCAAAAAACATATCTGATAAAGGTTTAGTATCCAAAATATATAAAGAACTGATACAACTCAACGCCCCAAAACCAAATAATCCAATTAAAAATGGGCAGAAGATATGAACAGATATTTCTCCAAAGAAAACGCACAGATGGCCAGCAGACACGTGAAAAGATGCTCAACATCACTCGTCATCAGGGGAATGCAAATCAAAACTACAGTGAGATATTACATCGCAGTTGTCAGAATGGCTAAAATCAACAAGACAAGAAACAGCAAGTGTTGGTGAGGATGTGAAAAAAAGGAACACTCCTGCACTGTTGTTGGGATGAAAATTAGCACAGCCACTGTGGACAACAGTATCGAGTTTCCTCAAAAAGTTAAAAATAGAACTACCCTACAATCCAGTAATTGCCCTACTGGGTATTTACCAAAAAATATAAAAAGACTAATTCAAAGGGATACATACATTCCTATATTTATTGCAACATTATTTCTAATAGTCAAAATATGGAAGCAAGCCAAATGTCCATCAATAGATGAACGGATAAAGAAGATGTAGTATATATATACAATAGCATATTACTAAGCCATAAAAAAGAATGAAATCTTGCCATTTGCAACAACATGGATGGACCTAGAGGGTATAATGCTAAGTGAAATAAGTCAGTCAGAGAAAGACAAATGCCATATGATCTCACTCATGTATGTGGAATTTAAGAAACAAAACAAACAAGCACAGGAAAAAAAAGAGAGAGAGAGAGAGACAAACAAGCCAAGAAATAGACTTCTAAGTATAGAGAACAAACTGATGGTTACCATAGGAGAGGTGGGTAGGGGGATGCATGAAATAGGGAATGGGGATTAAAGAGTACATTTATCATGATGAAAAAAATAATAAATTAAATTAAAAATATCAGAACATAATGATATATCAAAGACAAGAATCATAAAAGCTATCGTGAAGAAAAGACAAATCACTTACAAAGAAAAAACAACTAAACTTAAAGTGGATTTCTTACCAAGACTAGATGCCAGGAAACAATGATGAAGTATTATTTCCTAAATACTAAGGGGAAGTAATTGCCATATATAATTTTATACCCAGATAAATTATCATCAACACTGGTGGAGGTGGAGATGTGGAGGTAGAGAGGGGATGGGCAAAACGCTCTCTTCCCCCAGATATACAGTAACTAAAAAGTTTACTATCTGCCTAGATCTATTTTGTCTACTGCACCAAAATACTACAGATTGGGGGCTTAAACGAGACATTCATTTTGCACAGTTCTGAAGGTCGGGAAGCCCAAGCTCAGTATGTCAGCTGAGGGGCACTTGGTTGGCTTGGTCAGTAGAGTCTACAGCTTTTGATCTTGGGTTCATGAGTTCGAGCCCCACATTGGGTGGAGATTACTTCAAAATTTTTTTAAATAAAAATAAAAAAAGAAATTAATATGCCAGCTGATTCAGTTCCTGATGAGGACCCTCTTTCTTGGCGTGGAGATGGTCCTCTTCCTGCCCAGCTCTCACACAGTCAGAAGAGGGAGAGGAAGTTCCCTGGTCTCTTCTTATACGAACACTAATCCCATCACGAGGACTCCTCAAGGCCTCATCTAAAGGTAGTTATCTCCCAAAGGCCCCACCTCCTAATAGCATCACATTGGTAGTTAGTGCTTAACACATGAATTCTGGAGGGACACAAACGCTCGGTCCATAGTACTACCCCTGCATCTTCAATGAAACAATGTAAATAAAATACTTTACAAGAAGAAAAATAAATCCAAGATGAAGGAGTGACGCCAGAAACAATGATAAGCCTCAAAACTGGGTAATGTACACTGGTAAAAGTTAGCAAATATTGATTGATAAAGCTAACCAATTCCTGCAGGATAAAAATACACATTGAATTGCATTGTGTTTTTCAAAAGGTAGAACTTCTAATAAAACAATAATAAAAGTAGTCTGTATTCTACATTGAATGGATGCTAAAATTTAGTTGACCATGGCCTGAGTTTTTTCATGGTGGCTATAATTTCTTATAGCCTCAGGCTTTATAAAGTGAACGCATTTAGTCTCATGACCAGGTATCTTTTAAATAAACCTTTTACTTGGTAGCATAGTTTCAGACTTACAGAAAAGTTGCCCAGACCCAGCTCCCCCTATTTTAATATCTTACCTTCGTAGGGTACACTTGTTACAACTAAGGAACCAATATTTTTTTTCTAATGCCCCTTTCCTGTTCCAGGACCACCCAGGACACCCCATTACATTGAGTCACTAAGCACAGCCCATACTCAGGGAGTGGAGAGCTAGGCTAAGGGGAGATATCGACATCAATTATTTGGAATTCTTCTGTATGGTGTATTTACCTCTTCTCCCTATTTATTGAATTATTCAATGACTCCTTCATATCAGTGCGGACTCCTGGGTATTTATTTTATGCTTTGGATTAGAATCCAACATTCTTTTATTACGCGGATCGGTCCAGGTTTGGCCACTGCCAGCTCTCTCAGGTTGTATCCCTTTGACACAGCCCCACCGTTTTGTTTTTGAGCACCTTCCTTCCTCCCTGCTCTTTCCAGATGCTCCAGGGGCATGTTGTCGTCTCCCGACTCTGGCCCTAGAATCGGCCATGTGTCCACAGAGCCTGGTCTCTTTATCATGACGAGCCAAGCACTTGGGGGATTCTAATTCGGGAGATCTGAGATAACGTTCAGACACTTTACGTTCCACGGGTCACGGTGATGAGAAAACAGGGCTGCAGACAACATACCAATTGGCAGCTTTAAAATGTTTAACCTTTTATAATCCCTCATTTATTGAACAACTACTGTGGGCTACATGCACAATCTTATTTAATCA
The DNA here is from genome assembly GCA_028534135.1 of Potos flavus. NCBI lineage: Eukaryota > Metazoa > Chordata > Mammalia > Carnivora > Procyonidae > Potos > Potos flavus. The sequence goes on along the minus strand of CM052883.1, from coordinate 13,180,862 downwards.
CCACAACAACCCTAGAAATTAAGGTTATCATCCAGTGTTAACCAAGGCTGAGTAATTTGCTCAGGGTCACAGAACAGGGGCAGCCACACTGAAAGAGTTTTAATTGAAGTCACAGCCTGTGCTCAATTCTCCGCCATCTTGTTTCCCACTTAAAAGCACTTCTGTAGAGTGGCTTGTAAGGGTAAGCAGCACTTCCTGTCCGTGGTTGGCCAGCCACTGGAAACAGGTTATTTTGCCTCATTTGATGGCCACTTACCCTTTTCCACAGCAGCTGAAATAATACATTGTGTTCAATTGAATAGCCAAATCAAATTATTCTAGACTTGGATAAATTTGCTATTAAAGGCTATTTAGTGGAAAGGAAGGAGAGCTAAAACAAGAAAGAATGGAGAGAGGCATTTGACTTAATGTCCTCCTAATAGCAAGGCAATATTTGAGGCCCTTCATCATGACTGACGTTGCAAAATGACGACATGGACTTTTAGCTTTTTAAACCAAGTCCCTAAAAGGCACTGCATTGGGGGAGCGACGAATTGCAAAACTTCTAATCTTCCAGGTGAGGATCCTTGACAAAAACATGGAAGAGACAGAGAAAGAGACAGAGATTGTGCGCATTCGTTTTCTACTGCCACATAACAAATTCCCACTAACTTGAGTGGCTCAAAACCACACCCGTTTATTAGCTCACGGTTCTGTAGGTCAGAGGTCTGGGCTGACAGCGTGAATAGAGGTGTTGGCCAGGCTGTGTTCTCGCCTGGAGACTCTAGGAAAGATTCTGCTTCCCAGCTCATTCCAATTGTTGGCAGAATCCAGTCCCTTGCGTCGTAGGACCGAGGACCCTGTTTCCTTGCTGTCAGGGGGGCTGCCCAGCAACGAGATGGAGGCGGCCCCCACATCATGTCACTTGGCTCCACCATCCCCCATGTGGGCCAGTCCCTGTCATGCTTCCGTTTGCTCTGACTTCTCTTTCTGAGTTCCAGACCCTGAGGCCGGGCCTGCCTGTTAATCTCCCTATCTTAAAGTCAACTGATTTGGGACTAATTACATCTGCGAAATCCCTTCACAGCAATACCTAGATTGGTGTTTCATTGACTAACTAGGAAAATATGTGTTTACACCCGGGGCCCAGGAATTTGGGGAACATCTTAGAATTCTGCCTACCACAGAAAAAGAGAGACAAGAGGAGGGGGAGAGAGAATCATGAAGCAAAAGCATCTTGTTTTCCTCTGTTTGCTGTCTTTATTGATAATATTTCTATATTTCTTTCCCTTTTCTCTCAGTCTCTCCTCTAACCAAAATATTCCCTGCATTAGGTGTTGCACTGTAGGTAAAACTGAATTGGAAAATTGAAATGCCCTGAAATGTATCCAGCCCGACCAGTGGGGATTTCCCTGTTCCTGAGGATGGGCGATGGAAGAGCAGAGGCAGCTACCTGACCTTTTGCCCTCCCTTCAGGGAGTCCCAGTGAAGCCTGGGAAAAGACTCAGCCTACCAACCAACCAACCAACCAACACAGCCTCAAGAGGGCCACATCTACTGGATGGGGCTCCCCGAGGGCTCCTTTACGTTTGGATCTGAGGAGGTCGTGGACAGACCATTCGTGGGGGGTAAGGGCATGGAATCAGCTCTCCCCGCCTCCAGGACATCCTGGCTCCCGCTAAGCCTATGGTTTGTACTTCATACCTGGTTCTGATATGTACAACATACTGTTGCACTCTTTAAAAAAAAAAGTGAGGGGCACCTGGGTGGCTCAGTTGGTTAAGCCTCTGCCTTTGGCTCAGGTCATGATCCCAGGGTCCTGGGATCGAGACCAGGGTTAGGCACCTTGCTCCATGGAGAGCCTGCTTCTCCCTCTCCCTCTGCCTGCTGCTCCCCCTGCTTGTGCTCTCTCACCCACTCTCTCTCTGACAAATAAACAAGTAAAACATTTTTTAAAAAATAAAAATTAAATTTAAAAAGTTAGATTTCTTATTTATATGGTCCTCGAATTATGTCTTCTCCTTCCCCCGCCCGTGCTTGTTACTAGATGATAATTTTTTGAATTCCCACCACTGTATCAGAAGAAATCCCTACCAGAAAACTTATCAGTGCTAGTTTGAGACAATTGAAGGCCACATGTACTGCTTCTCGAAGCTAGACAAATCTTCAGAATGACTTGGGGGAGACCCTACGCGGACCAAGTGATTCAGAATTCCTGGGGGGGAGGGGTTTCACTGTCACAAACTCCATCCCCAGATGATGTTTACACATGCTAACATTTGAATTCAGCTGATCCAGAGTTTAGAAAAAATTCTGTAAAATAATGGATGCTTATCTGCTTGGTAGCGGTATTCCCCTTAATGGGAAATTCATTAAAAAAAAAAATCTATGCAAAGATATGTCTTCTAAAATGTATTTAAAGTACATACGTAAGACCAATATTAAATATATCTATACAGCGGTTATTATTAAATTCAGGTAATCTACCTTTTAAAATGGCACAACACACCTGGGGGGACCAGAAAGGTCACTGGACGCTCGCGCTCGCTGATTCACTGCTCATGCTCTCTTCAATCAGTAGCCGCCTGTTAGGAAGCCGATGGTCTCCGCCCACACGTGTGCGAGTATTCAATGCTCATTCTATGTCAGAACGTTTGGCCCACTCAGCTTTTCTCATAGGTGTAGCTGAGAGATGGCAGTTTTAAGGAAAAGCCGATCTTATGGCTCTGAACGAACAAAAAGTTGAACAGTTCAGAGTGAGGATGAATAATTTCAGCCTCCAAATCCTGAAAAACTGGAAGGTGAGCTCTCCAAGATGAAATAATTAATGATTTTTGGAGCGGCCCATTGCAAAGATACCCAAATATTGCAAAACATGCAATTTGCGTTCTTCTTCCCTTTGCTACAACACCCTCTGTGCTCCAACAAAAACAACGTAAATGAATAGACTTGATGTTGCACCTGATATGAAGTTCTGACTCAACCCCATTGTTCCAAATGTTAATACCTGATAAAGAGACATAAAATAGAGTTCATTAGAAGTCTATTCAGTATAATATAATACAAAGCATAAGCTGAAAGACGTTTACTTTATTCTTTACATAGTTTGTCATATGAACATATATAGTTGTTCAATAATGTAAGGCTATATTTGTATAAGTTATTGTCTGTGATAGTGTGTATTCAAGGCATATAAATTATCAATAATAAAAAGACAATTCGGTAAAAATTGAGCCAAAGAGGGGCACCTGGATGGCTCAGTCGGTTAAACGTCCAACTCTTAATCTCAGCTCAGGTCTTGATCCATGGGTCGTGAGTTCAAGCCCCATGTACGGCTCCACACTGGGCATGGTGCCTATCTAAAAAAAAAAATAATGAGCAAAAGATTTGCATGGCTCTCTCACCAAAGAAATAAATAGATGCAAAGATGTTCAACAACACCAGCCAGGAAAAAGACATGCAAATTAAAAAACCAAACGAGACACTAGCACACCCCCATTAGAATGGCTAAAAGTTTTTAAAAATGGACATTACTAAAAAAAAAAAAAAATGGACATTACTATGGGCTAGACCTCAGGTCTAGACTTGTATTTAAAAAAAGCTGACATTACTAGGTGTTGGTGAGGCTGTGGAGAAGATGGAATTCTCATTCATTGCTCAACATGACAGAACTTTATTCTCTTACAGATCTGGAGGCCAGAAGTCCAAAATCGAGGCGCAGGCAGGATGGCTGTCTCTCTGGCGGCTCTGACGGAGAATCCTTCCTCTTCCAGCTTCTGGTGGCTATGGGCATTCGCTGCTTGTGGCCGCGTCTCTCTCTGCTGTCCTCCAGGGGTCTCTCTCTAAACTCCCTCGGCCTCTTTCTCATGAGGACCCATGAGAGGGCTCTTAGGGCCCACCCAGATAACCCAGCACAAAAATCTTCCTCTCCGTCCATATCTCAATCACATCTTTTGCCACGTGAGGTAATTTTCACAGGTTCCGGGGCAGAGGACGCAGATGTATCTGGAGCCCACTGCGCAACCCAAACGGCCGTCGACTGGTGAACCGATAAACAAACAGACCGACAGACCCACACAGTGGACTATTACCCAGCCATAGGAAAGAACTAGCTACTGATAGATGCAATGACATGGATGCATTTCAAATGCACTCTGTTAAGTGAAGGAAGCCAGATTCAAAAGGCTATAAACTGTATGATTCCATTTATAGGATGTTCTGGAAAGAGCAACACTGTACAGATGGAAACCTGATCAGTGGTTGCCAAGAACCAGAGGTGTATGAACGGGCTTGACTTCCAAGGGACACAGAACTTTTGGGGGTGACGGAAACGTGACATATATTGATTATGGTGTTGGTTACATGACTACATACATTTCAAAACTCATGAAACTGCACATTTAAAATTGATGAGTTTTAAGTTATATAAAGTTCACCTTACTAAGCCCACTTTTAAAAGGCATATCAATGGAATTTTGATAATTTCTTGCATTTAAATGGTGATTTTTTTTTGAGTTCCTGATAGTGTTCTGCAAATAATTTTTCATATTGTTCTGTAGTTTAAAAAAAGTTTGGAATATTTCCTTCCCTCCTCTGTGCCTCTGCCTTAGAAAACATTATTAGCCACTTGAAGAAGTAAGAAGAATTCTATACCAAGATCACATTCTTCCGAGTGACATAGAAGTTCTCTGTTTCTGGAATGTCTTGTAATAACTCCCCGGATCTACACATTTCTTCCCCAGCCACGACATCCCTCTGATCAGTTTATGGGCCCTCATCTCTCTCCATTTAGATCCCTACCCCACATCGACACCAAAATTACCCTCCCAAGAACCAAATCTGCTCATGTAAATGTTAGGCTTAAAAATTATTTTTGTTGTGTTTCCCCCTGTAAAATAAATTCATATGGTATGCAAGTTAGAACTCTCACTAATAAACTCTTAAACCTATCTCCCAGCCTCATCATCGACCACCTTCCACAATGTACACTGTTTCTGGCTTCTGAACCTCTTACTATTTCTTGCATACAGTGCATTTCCTACTTCGTGGTTTGCTAATGTTCTTTCTGGGTCCCGGTATTTCCTCCCTGCCACTCACCTCATCATCATATGCCCATCGGGTTAGGTCTCAGGTAGCTGCATATCTGTGACCCCATCATTGTGGCAAAGGGATGGGAGTTCTTGGACGGTTTGCAGCTGAGATTTTCAGTGCCACTCCACAATCAATCCACACTCCGGAGATCCCGATCCCATTGCTATAGGAGTTGCTGGGCGTCAGAGACACTCCCCAGGGGACTCCAACGTGTAGCCAGGTTTGTGAACCATGGGCTCTGGCCAAGCCAAAACAGCTGTAAGAGGCCGCCACTCATGGGGGGAGGTGTGGATGGATACCAAGAAGGTAACCAATGCCACCTACCAGCACAGTTGCAGGGCTCTGCCATGCTCTGTTGACGGGCCAAATGCCTCTGGAGGAGCGCTACCCTGAATTCAGGAACACTTCATTATTTCTTTTTAAATTCAATTAGCCCACACATAGTACAGCATTAGTTTCAGATGTAGTGTTCAACGATTCATCAGTTGCTGTAACACCTCGCGCTCATCCCATCACGTGCCCTCCTTCAGTAACACCTCAAAATAATTCTTTAATTAGTCCTTTCCCCAGCCCCCCTATAAATTTGAAAAACGGCACTACCTGTTTTCTGGACATTCCATTTGATTTCCTTGACAGGTAAAGCTTGGTGAGCAAATGCATCTAGAGTTTACCTCCCAAGAGTGCCGTGTGGCCTTTGTCCACTGGATGGGAACCCCTATATTCATACACCAGATGTCCGCTTTCCTACGCCTCCTGCGGGAAGGGATGGGGGACCTGAGGGCCCCGCCAACACGCACGTTCTGCGGGGAAGGCAGTTGGGGGAGCGCACCTGCAGCGCGCCGGCGGCCCGGTGAACTGGCTGGGCAGCATCACACTGGGCTTGGTGAGCAGGAGCCGATCCCTTTAAACTATGCCCAAGCCTGCCTGCCTATTGCATACGCGCTTCATCCTTTCTTTTCCTGTGACCAGGGAGCTAGAAGTCCAGATTCCTCAAAAAACATTCCAGAAGAGCCCGTCCCCAGTGCGCCCCTGACTCGGCGGCGATCGCAAGGCGGCGACCGCGGTGCGTCGACCACAGACAGCCTTTTTCTGGGGGCCGCTCGGCACCGGCCTCTCTTTCGCCCCAGAGTTGGGGGGGACTGCCCCGGCGGAGGACCCCCTGCGGGCGATTCCGGAGAAGCGCTCGCGCAGCCCTGGACCTCCCCGTGGGAACGCGCCCGCGGTCGCCCTGCCCGGGGGCCCACGCCGCGCCCCTCCCCGCCCCCGGGGCCCGGAGGCGCGGCGTGTGATCGCGTTCCAGGGAGCAGGCGGGCCCCCGGGCCGGGCCGGCGGAGGCCGGGCGCCTGTGATCTGCGGCCAGGGAGCGCGCGCGCCGAGCGTCCCCGGGGCGCCTGCCTCTGATCGCCCGCCAAGCGCGGCTCCCGGCCTGCGCCCGGTGCTCCCGTCGGGGGCGGCCCCGGACAAAGGGACCGGGGGGGGGGGGGGGGCCCGGCTCGGGCCGGTGGCCTTGGTGCGCTGCGGCTCAGCCTTGGCCTCGTGCGCCCGCCTGCCCCATGACTTTGGCCCCCCAACACCTTTGCAGCAGGGATCCCTCCTGTCCACTCACGTCCGCACAGAGCCAGGGGGACACCCCACCCCCAGCCACACGACGGGGCCCTCGGCTGCTCATCACGTGCGCGAGAAAAGAGGAAAAGGTGGATTCGTGCCGCCTTGCGGTCAGCCAGGCCTCGGCTTTGCTGAGCAAGGGTCCGGCCAGAGAGAACCGCTCGTGGTATTTTGGTAAATACAGTGTGGTTATTAGAACAGGTGTGAATCGTTTAGCAAGAAAGAAACATTTCTCCTAGAAACGACTCCCTGTGCAATCTCAAAGCAGACAAAAGCCTCACATTAGCATAGGTTGTGCAAAGCCACCTGTTCAAATAACTCGGGCAAATAGAGCAAAACAGCTTTGGAAGAAGAAAAGAACACAAACCAGAGCAAATACTTGAAAAGAAGTCTAAGGATTAAGCCTCATCAGAGTCCCGGGCAGGAATGGGGAGACGTGTTTCCCGCTTGCAACACAAACTTGCAGGAGCTATTTTTAGCAGCCTGTTTGATTCCCTTAGATGTTGAGATAGCAGTTTTCAGAGCCTTGTCAAAGTCAAAATGCGGGAGGAAAATCCCGCCTGCCCTAATCCAGCGCCGGTTTATGTTTGGAAACCCCGATTTCAGGCCATGGGTGAGCAGATGCGATGTCGTTACCCAACGGCAGCTGGGCGCTGGAGAGACTGCGTCTCGGGTCGTTGTTACCGGCTGCTTAGGTCCCAGGAAAACAAAAACACGATTTCATCAGCCTTAATTTTCAACATTTTTTGAAATGTTATTTTTACATTTGTTTTGTGGCGTAAGAGAAAAGCAGGGGAAGGAGTGGAACCCAGCGGGGGAAGGAGTGGAACCCGGCAGGGAAAGGAGCCAAGAGAAACGACTTGGGGAGAGTGAGTGGGAGATCAAAGGTGGTGGTGGCAGAGCTGGGGGAGGACCAGGGCCCAGCACTGTGGGAACAGAGCCCATTGAGGCAATGGGAACACGCGCAAACAAGGGGCCAGAACCACCCTTAGGTCAGGGCGGGAGGCCAGTCTCCAAGGGATGAGGCGTCTGAGAGCCAAGGGACACAGCTCTCCAGAGTCCCTGCGTTCAGGGGCTCGGGCCACGGTGTGGTCCGCGAGCCAGCGGCCTCAGTATCCCCTGGCAGCTCGTGCAATGCAGGCTCTCGGCCCTGCCCTCTGATCTACAGCACATTAGCAAGATTCCCAGGTGGATTTTATGCACATTAAAGATCCAGCAGTACTGCTCTAGACCACTCAGGGCAGCCAGGATTCTGGACCGTTCTGCCCAAACGGCCCCGGCCCACTTGAAGGACGCCGTGCAAGGACCTGTTGCCTGACTCCCTCCTCAAAGGCGCTCGGTCATCAGGCAGCACTGGTGGAAGGGCCTTGGCCTGGGAGGGTCGACTGGCTGGGGTAGGGGCGGTGGCCAGGACGGCCTGTGTCTTCCGGGCCGCCCTTCCTTGTGCAACCGAGGTTTTTGCGGGTGTGGGCTGTGGGCGAGAGCCAGCTCTCCCCACACTTCCACATTTCAGCCCAGAACCCGGAGAATCCAAGAGTTCTAAATGTGAATCAGGCCTTCCAGGTGATTCTGAAGGATTAGCAAGACAGGAGGATGAAACGTATTTTAGCGAACGTTGTGTTAGCTTGATTTTAGCTTTACTTATTTAGACATATGATATGTGGGCCTGCATTTGTTCTCTTGCTCTGAGCCGGAAAATATTAGAGGTGGGGCCTGCCAGTGGGAGATACTTTCTACATTAAAGCAGACAAAAACCAGAAATAATTGGCGTAAATAGCACACTTAGTACATAAATACACGTCTCCAATCAGTGATCTCAAAGTTTAAAGTACATCTGAAATTTTTGATGTTGAGATGCGGGTGACAGTTGTTTGCCCGAAACAAGGATCGACTTGTTCAACAATACTCAGTATGAAAGCCATTCATTCTTTCAACTGACACTGATTCTTCTCCTATGGTCTAGATGCCGTGTTTAGCCAGGCTCTGAGGAAAGAGAACTGGTCGACCTCGAAAACTCCCTTGGACCCTTAAGGAGAAATCTCTCTTTACTAAACCAACCTGGTTCTTCAAGTTCCTTCTCCCCAAAATGATGAACTCTAAGTCACATCCTCCAAGATCCTCACACCAACTATGCCCCAGAGTGAATTTGAAGAATAATTTGGCTTAATAGGCAAGATGGGCCGGTGGCTGGTGGTCACATTTGTATTTCTGGCCATATATAGTGAAGCCACATTCAATTGCCTGTGTGTTATACAGGATGTTGGCAATTTCCTTATTGTGCTTGGTACCATGCAACGTGATTATTGAGATATCTTGATTGATAAGGCTTCTGTGTTGTTTACTAAGGGTGAGTTCTTCCCTTCCAGATGGCTCACAAATACCACTTCCTCCAAATCAGGTGTGGTATCCATTGCTTCTTCCATCAGGGAGAAAGCAGTATGGTAAACTCACTCACCTAAAGTATTAGTGACTTCGTGTTTTATCCCTTCATAAGAATACAGTATCTTATTTTTAAAAGGCAAGAGCATAAGGTATCCATATGGATGCATCAGCAGTGATGGCCCTTCGAGCATCAGTGGGAAACGTATTCCATGTAGAGGATCTTCCCAGGGCTCCCTAAGTCACAGTAACATGGGTGGGCACCTGGTCTACCTCCTCGAAAACCGAGCTTTGAAAAGAGGCTCCTGGCACTGATGAAATCAACATAGGGATATCTTTCTCAGGGCTTCAATACGGAACTGATTCTCAGAAAGGCTATATTATGTGCATCCAAAGACCAACAGCCAGGAAATTCTTCAAGCTGGAGTCATGTTCTACCTAGCGTGAGAGGGAACAAAGGTGAGAAAGCAAGGAAGAAGACACAAAGCTACCTACAGATGGCTAAGCTGTCCTCCTCCCTGGGTGGCACATGTCCAGCAACGGTCATCATGGCAGAGCTGACGTGTTGACACAGTCTTCCTACTCAACCTCTCCCCAGGAGCCCACCCGCTTGAGAAAGACTTGAAAGTCTAAATTCCACCCAAAAAAATAATTGTCTTAGATTCCCAGCTGGCATCGGCATTTCTGCCCCTACCCACGGAAATCAAAAGCTCGAACATTATTACAAAATGGGGAAACACCAAGTGTCTTGGGAAAATCTGCCTAAAAATTTCTTTCTGCCTGATAATTTGATTTTATGTGCCTTCCCCTCCAACCAAAGACATGTGGTAGCAAATTTAGACCCATTGTGTAATTTAGGATCAACATTTCAGTAAAAACTAGATGTGACATACAGCAGACCATTACTGTCATTGTTTGGATGGTGCATGGACAAAATAGGTCGTGTTCATCAATAATAACTTGGTTTTCTTCTTAACACTTCCACAGTGACATTTATGTCTTTATTAAAAAGATTTCCAAGTTTTAGAAATGAATGATTATCTGTCCTAAAATTGTCGTTCGAAAGTTGTTTTTGAATGCAAAGCCTAAGTCCAATATTCACATGGCCTGGACTTTAAATGGGAATAACATTGAAATTTTCATTTTCTTTTTTTTTTAACATTGGAATTTTCAAACCGGCCAGATATTGCTAGAGAATAGGAACACTGGAACGATATGTAGATCATGATACAAAATTTTCTTTTTTTTTTTTTTGATACAAAACTTTTTCTAAGGAAGCGTACAACTCACGAACTAATGGAGTATCTGATGTTAAGATATTGAAGTTAGAGCATCTGTGTGGACAGATGAGACATTATTCATAAATAAAATATAAAGTCACTATCCTAACTCAAAGAGGCACTGTGACTTCTCTTTACGTAATTTCTGGACCTTAGTATTAACCCATGCTTGTTGTAGGTAATTTGGAAAGTGAAAATAAAGAAGAAAAATAAAAATCAGCAATAATCAAACCAGTTAGAAATAACTATTGTTAATATTTTTATTACTTAATTTCAGAGCTTTAAAGATATCAATGTGCTTTACAAGATGTTTAAAAATTAGATGATTTTTCTCATTTAATATTAGAAAAGGAGTATTTACTGACATCATTAAATTATCTTTGGAAAGACTTTTTTGTTGGCCTCTTAATACTTTATTGCATGAATATACCAAATTTGGACCCTTTGTGGAATATAGCTTATTTCCATTTTTGATATTACAAGTAATAGTGCAACAAATATGTTTGCATATGAGTTTTTTTTCATTAGAATTTATAGTTATTTCTTTGGAGTTGATGCCTAGAAATTTTTGAGCCAAAATATAGGAACATTTTAAGGACCTTAACATGTGTTACTATGTGACATTTCAGAAAGTTTGCAATTCACATCCCCACCAGCATTTTTGAAAGTGCTTGGTTTGCTGTATCCATGCCAAAAGTATTATCTGTTTTAACTTTGACCAATTGGAGAACATAATGCACCCTCATTTTCACTATATTCACCACAAAACAGCAAGGACGAAAAACTAGAAATATTTAGTAGAAGAAATCAAGAATTTCAGAAATCTTGATTTCTGAAATATTTAGTAAAAGAAATCAAATTTCAGAACTGTAAAGTGACCAGCGACGTTCATCTGTTTTGTAAAATCAGACATTCCTATTTCTCAGCACTCTTTCAAATTGCCAAGGTGAACTTTCTTGAAATTGGCTTCCTTGGAGCGCCTGGGTGGCTCAGTGGGTTAAAGCCTCTGCCTTCGCTTGGGTCATGGTCTCAGGGTCCTGGGATCGAGCCCCACATTGGGCTCTTTGCTCGGCAGTGAGCCTGCTTCCCCCTCTCTCTCTGCCTGCCTCTCTGCCTACTTCTGATCTCTCTCTGTCAAATAAATAAATAAAATCTTTAAAAAAAAAAAAGAAAGAAAGAAAAGAAACTGGCTTCCTATCTGGAGGAAAGGAATTCTAGAATGAATATCCTGGGCTTGTGTGCTTGTATGTTAGTTTGGCTCCTACCTTTACAGGGAGCATCAACATAGCAATGATGCTTTCTTATAAAGTTCACCGGTGCCACAATCAGAGGGGTTAAGCCAGATCCGTAAGAAAATGAATGAAAAGAAGTTCGTCTATTTTCAGATTAGGAAAATGCATAGCAGGGTAAGCTTGACTCCAGATAGGAATGTCTTGTGTATCAGGGGAAGAACGAGAGCCTTCTGGCAGAGATGAATTGACTCCAGAACACAGGGTTTGGAATCGTCCACGGTGTTTCTGGGGAAGGGCAACGAACAGCACTTTGTGTTTCAACTGTGCGTGGACGCCCCGGGCATCCGCTGCTAGCCGAGGTCTGGTTCCTTGCAGAACCTCCCCTCAACACGGGCGGACCCCACAGGTGGCCGCTCCCTCCAAAAAACGGAGTGAATAACAAACAGTCCTGGAGATTTGGCCCATAGTGATTCTGCATTTGATTCTGCATTATGATAGCTTTAGCAGATCACAAAATGCTGCCTCTTGGCTGCATGAAAAATAAACCCGTGAGCAGGAGGTACCGTGACTCCACCTGCTCCCTGGTGGAGAAGAGCGTTCGCGTCCAGCTAGACTGGAAGCCCGCAGCTTGGAGGGAGCTGCCCCAACCACATTCACAAAACTAGGATTGTCTGATGATTTCTGCAGACCGCGGGGACTCAGCTCTGGCTTCGCCGGATGGGGAGTCTTCATTGTGGCTGAGCTGTGGAACTTTTTTTTTTTTTAATTTTACTTTGAAAAAAATTGATGTCTACATAAAAGTTGCAGTAATAGTACAATGAAGTCTGGTGTATCTTTCATCCAGGTTTGCTCATTTAACATTTTTAACTACATCTGCTTTCTCTCTTTATAGCTAAGACAGATAGGCAGACATATTTGTTTCCGATCCCGGATGATATACGATATGATATGATATGACATATGATATATGATATATAATATATAATACAATATAATATATAACATATATATAATCCTTTTTATTAAACCATTTGAGTAAGTTATAAACACCATTACCCTTCCCTGCTAGATACATCAGTGTGTACTTCTTGAGAATAAGGACATTCTCTTACATAACAGGGTATGAGAAATTTAATATGGATACAACCCTATTATTTACTATACAGTTCTCATTCCCATGTTACCAATTGTCTCAGTATTGAATTTTTTTTTTTTTTTGATCCAGGGTCCTAGGAGCCTGGGATCATGACCTGAGCCAAAGGTACACACTTAATGACTGAGCCCCCCAGGCGCCCCAGTCATTAACATTTTTAAAGAGTACAGGCCAAGGGTGCCTGGCTGGATCAGTCAGTGGAGCACACGACTCTTGATTTTGGGGTTGTGAGTTCGAGCCCCACGTTGTGCATCAGATTCCTAAAAACCAAAACATATTTTTTTTTTTAAAAAAAGATCACAGGCCAGTTGTTTTGTAGAATGTCCTCAGTTTGAGTTTGTCTGTTGACTTGAGATTATACTTTGTTTTTTCCCTTTAGTGGAGAGGCAGAAGTACCCCAGAAATGGTATGATGTGGTCATTGCCTCCACACATCAGGGGGCAAGGGTGTCAGGTGGTCCATTATTGGTGACCTCTGGTCACTTGGTTAGGGAGGCGTCTGCCAGATTTTTCCACTTTAAATATACAATTCCTCCCTTATGAACTAATTAGTCTGAGAAGATACTTTCAGTCTATGCAAATACCCTGTCCCGCCCCCCCGCCCCCCAAAACCCATTCACGCTATATTCATTTAGCAGCCTATGTTGGATTTTGTCTGAATTACTTCTGACAACGATAACTGCCATGTGGTAGTTTTTCTGGTAATCCTTCCACGAGTACTAGTTGATATTTTACTGCAAAAAAAAAAAAAAATCCCTTTTATCTATCATCTATGTTATTATAATCAGTATGGATTCATGGATTTTTTTAAAAACCCATGTGTTATAAAATTGAAATATAAAAAATCCTCAATCCTCTGTTGACTGTTCCTTTCTTACAACACTCTTAACATGATACGAACACTGTCTCAAAGAGACTCATTTTTAATTTTTGTCTAGTAGTGTGCAAAATTTAATTTAAAAAATGTTTTTCACGTAGTGCCCTCCAAAATTAAATATGATTAACTTTTGGATCAACCACTGTTTTGGAATACCCGAAGCTTCCATCTATTGGGACGGATAATTGTGAGTTGGCTAGTTTTATGAGCGTGGTTGCTGAAAGACTGAATTTAGTCAAAACCATCCAATGTAAGCTTTCCGTAAAACATTCTTAGTGTATCTAAGTCTTGATCTTGGTTCTTCTTGAAGAATCTTACAATCCCGATGTTGACCCCCAAGGCAAGTTAGATGGGCCCGGAGTGTACATGGAGGTCTTATAGGGCTGGTGTATGTTATTCCTTTTATTAATGTTATTTTTAAGTTCTAAAATCAAATAAACATATGTTTCTCTCTGTTTTTCAACACACACTGCTGTTTTAGTTTTTTTGGGGGAAATGAGGTTATTTTCCTTAGAACATTAGATTTAAAAAGCAAAAGTTCACTTAATTCATATTCTTTCTGTTTTCGAAGGGAAATCAACAGCTTACACATAAAACCTTAAGTTGCTCAGAGGATTTTTAAAGTGGCCTGGTGTGTTCCCAGGTATCTTCTCCAAGACCATGCTTTAGATTCAAGAATACAGCAGTATAAACACAAACACGGTATTTTGTTTTTCCAATACCTTTTTAGACTAAGGGGAAAAAACTCTAATTTTGAGAAGGAATTTCATTATTTTTAACTTTTTAATGTTATTAAGTATTGCAAATGCAGAGTAGAGACTTAAAAAATTCTCAATTTGAGGGGTGCCTGGGTGGCTCAGTTAAGCGTCCAACTCTTTTTTTTTTTAAGATTTTATTTATTTGACAGAGAGAGAGAGAGATCACAAGTAGGCAGAGAGGCAGGCAGAGAGAGGGGGAAGCAGGCTTCCTGCTGAGCAGAGAGTCCGATGTGGGGCTCGATCCCAGGACCCCGAGATCATGACCTGAGCAGAAGGCAGAGGCTTTAACCCACTGAGCCACCCAGGCGCCCCTCGTCCAACTCTTGATTTCAGTTCGGGTCATGACCTCAGAGCTGTGGTCTCAGAGCGACCTCCCCTCAGACCTCCTCAGAGCGACCCCCCCCCCCTCCGTGCTCAGGGGGGAGTCTGCTTGAGATTTTCTCTTCCTCTTCCATTCCTATTCCTATTCCCTCCCCTCCCCCGCACCTCCCCTCCAGGCCGCGCTCACACTCTCCCTAAAAAAAGTCTTTAAAAAAATACTCAATTTGATAAGGATCAGCATGCCCACTAAAATGCCTGTTATGTTTTGTGGAAGCGAATCCATGAATTTTTTGCAATTCTTAAGGACACACTTAAAAATTGAACACACACAATTTTCAATAAAAGATCTTTTGAGAATTCACTTAGTTGATCACTAAATGGGGTTAACCATTAACGTGGTTTTTAGGATTTTTGTTTTAATTTGAATTTTCTTAGTTTTCTCCATTCCAAGTGAAAGATATCTTTTCTTTTGGTCAGAATAACAAGTCAACCATTCCCTGAACTACATTAGAGAAACCACAAACTTTTTTTTTTCCTTGAGATGTGGTGGCCAGAATGTCATAAATTTTCTGGAGTAAAAATGTATCTTGAAAACACTCCAAAACAGAATTGTGGAAAGGGACTTCACATTCAGGTGCTAAATTTAACACACTTCAAGACATTTAAAGAGATCACAAGATTGTAGGATTCTAAACATTATTAAACTTTTCAGAATTAGGTAAGAAACAAATACTCGGGTAATCTCTGGTCAAACCCTCTGTAAGAAAAACATAGATCTTCCTCAGCTCACAGAGGAACAAGATAATCAGCTGATAAGTTAACCACTGACTAACCAAATTATCAACACTCTACAAGTCTAATTCACTGCACTGAATTGACTTAAATTATTTCTTCACAAGACAGCAAAATCAATTACGGTGTCAGGAGGAAACTTTCAGAGGTGATGGGTAAGTTTACGGTATAGACTGTGGTGATTTTAGGAGCATATACTGATCTCTAAACTTATCAAGTTGTACACATTAAATATGTAGCTTTTTGTATGCCCGTGTATCTCAATAAAGTGGTTAAAAAAGAACCCAGATCTTATAGTTCCTTTTTGTTTCTCCTGAAATTAGAGAGGAAGTGGAATTTATCTTATTAATTGGCCACAGAAAATACAGACCTGGACCTCTCATGTACCAAGAGCTTCAAATGAGGACATTAGCTAGGGGGTCACAGGACAAGGCTTCCAAAAGTTCGTATTTTAAGAACTCAGCACAAGTAACTTCAGCGATGCAGGTTGGTCATTGGATTTAAATGAAATTCTAAACGAAACACAAGGCTAAGAACTTTTTTTTCCTGAATTGCAAAAAGGGACATGAAATAAAAAAGTGCAGAAAATAAAGGAACGCAATACTGATCTAACCACCGCCCAGTCCAAAAAAAAAAAAAAAAAAAAAAGACCTTAAATATCCCAGGAACTCCGTTTGCGTTTCCCCCAATTACCAACACCTTCTACCTCCCCCAAAGTGAAGCAAGTGTTTTCACTTTGAACACTACAGTTTCAACTCTGCTGGAACTTTGCTTAAACAAAGTCATAGAATTATCCTTTAGGGGCAGATTTAAGTTTTTGAGATTCACCTGTGTCGTTGATGTGGCGTAACTGCCTCCATTGGTGTGGACTATTTTATTACATCAGTGCATTTTCCTTCTGCTGGTGATGAGCTTTTGGAGCATTACCAGTTTGGGGCTACTAGGAATTACGTTTCTAGAAACATCTTCCAGCACATCTCTTGGAGCCCATGTGTATACATTTGGAGTAGAATTAACAGATCCCAAGGTGTGCAGCTTGAGTAAATGCCATCAAAGTGGCGTTTATTCGATACATGCTTTTTTATACACATAGTAGTGCGTGAGAGTTCCCATGGCCCCAGTGGCACTTGATGGATTTTCTTTTTAATTTCAGCCATGCTAGTGGGTGTTCAGTGCTAGCTTATCATGGTTTTAATTTGCATTTCCCCGGTAACTAATAAGAGTGAGCACTTTTCCAGTTATCAGTCGCTTGGCTGTTCTCTTTTGCGAGGTGCCTGTTCAAGTCTCTAGTCCATTTCTCTAATTGGGCTTTCCGTGTTTTTTTTTAACGAGCTCTTAGTTCTTTATGTTCTGTGGTATTGGTTCTCAGACTTCTGCGCCCGCATCAGAGGCACGCTAAGGGCTCGTTAAGACACACATTACTGGTCCACATCGCCAGTTTCTCATTCAGGAGCTCTGGGAAGGGACACAAGAATGTGCATTTCCCGCAAGTTCCCAGGTGAGGCTGATGCTGCAGGTCCGGGGACCACACTTTGAGAACCAACCTTCTACACGGTTTTAGTGTAGCAGCAATAAATGTTTCCTGTTAGTTCAGGGCTAAGTCACCTTTCAGAAAAAAAAAAAAAAAACCAAAACCTCAGCAACTTAATACTTGTTCAAGCCTAGGGCATAAGCTAATACTCTCTCCCTTCCCGGAAGGGGTGCAGCTAGGCTGGTGTTTCGACCTGCCTGAAACCCACCGAGCTGCTTAGAATATTCAATACATCTAGTTAGCCAAGACAACCAGTCGATAATGAAGACATTTTTTGATCTCTGGAAAACTCGTTGGCTTTCAACAGCAAGGACGTGAGTCAGTAATCCCTCTAAGAACAAAACACAGACCTCGGAATGGAGACGAAGACTGTCATTTATTTCAAATGAATTTGGTTTCATTAGAAAAAAAATGCTATGACATTAAAACAGAAATAAAATAGAAACATGTTTTGTTTTTTTTTTTAAACTGCTTTTAACCTCTAAAGACCAAAAAAGCACATACACATTTCCAGTATTTCCACTGTTTTAACAAACCTCATTGTCATCATTGTCACTTCAGTCTCCTGAAATACTATCCACGACTACGGAACATCTTACTGGCTTACTGAACTAGACATCCACCGTTATCATTTCTAAATACGAAGAGTCCAACAGCGACTGCACTCAGTGTATCTTGTGTAGTCTGCTGGGTGTGCTTTTTAAGGCTTGATGCTATGAAGCACCTGTTTCTTTGAAGAGTCCCCAAATCTGGTGTATGAGGGCTTATCAGTTAACACATACGACTTGATGGTGGTGACACCTTCTCCTAGAGGTCACGAGCGTCCACTTAAAACCACGACCGTAAAAGCTGTAGCAACCTGAACTCACGTACCAGAGCCACCATCCAGAAGAACTAAAGACCCATGGTTCAAATAAAGTGCGGCAGGCCTGGGGAGTACAGCGTTGTGCTGATCCACTAATCACAAAGACCCAAACAAAGTGCTGTTAGTGTTCAGAAGGAAAATAACCTGGGCGGGCTCATAAAAGGGAGCTCCCTGGGCGCACCCCGAGAACACACTGCACGATTACAGCCATCGCTGGCGACGAGGTTTGCGTTTCCTCGCCAAGTCAGGAGAACCCACACATGCAGTGTAGAAGGGATGGCAAGAAAGGCTAAGCCAAAAAGGCTTTTAGTCAACACACAGTAAGCCGGCAGTGAACCGGAAATCCAAATAAGACTACTTCCCTGTGGTCGGGTCTTTTCCGAAAACGTCACCATGCTGAGTCCTGGGACAGCAGTGGTTCCCGTGGTGGAGGTGCGCACATGTAGAAGACGATCGGCGGTCATGCTTGTGTCCTTCGTGATCAAGTCACCCACGCGGGCTCCGGTGTTGAGGAGACATGACGTTCTCGTCTTTCAGCACGTGTCATTAAATACCGCCCTCCCCTGTGTTAATCATATACCTTTTTTTGGGGGTCACTCTAATGTCCCTTAAAGTGTATTTCAGTTCTTCCTATTAGTTGTAACTGTAGGATTTCAACCAGAGGCCTCTGGGGAGAAATAATGGATCCTTGTTATGTTAAAGGAAGTGGCCAGACAAAATGGCAACTTCACAGAGTCTTCAAGTAAATAGAATCCCTGATATCGCTGGAAAGTAATATGTAATTTGGGAGGGCAGTAAAAAAAAAAAAAGTCTGTGACAACTTTGTCTTATACCTAACAAAATGAGGTTTGGCTCTGACGTCTCTTTAAGGCACCAGACCTGGTTAACAGCTCTTACTGGTGTCCTGCACCCGTGATTTGGATAAGGAAAAAAAAACAACTATAACATATAAATAAAAAAATATTACATCATTCTGCTAGAGCTTGAAATCACTGAGTGAAGTCGGAGGAAAAATCCAAACATCTTGTATGTGTAAAATATTTTTTTGCTAGTGTAGAAAAAAAGGACAATATATAGTTACACAGTGCAAAAACTATTTAAAAAAAATGCCTTTGGAATAGACCTGATGTTAGGGTAGGATCACAGTGCTGTCTCGAAAATAGTGAATGCTGAGGGCTGTCCATTGGAAGCATTCCCAAGTATGTGGTCACTGTGAGTAATATCTGGGTAATTCCTTTTGAAATACACCTGTAAAAAAAAAGAAAAAGAAGAAAAAGGTATAAAAAAAACACGTTTAAAAGTTTCCAAGTCCTCCTCCCCAAGGCGACGCGTGTCTATGGCCACATCTTCACGTGATGGGCATCCCATCGCTGGTGGAGGTATAATTAAAAAAAACAAGGATGTGTTCCCTTCAATGAAGGAAGCAGCCTGATTAAACCCCTCAGCGGGGCTGGGCGTAATGCCAAACAACCTGTAGCTCCCCTTTGCTTCTGATCATTCTGATTCGCAGACACGTTTTATCACTACATTAAATTGATAAGGCAAAATCATTTTACTGACACA
Source organism: Potos flavus (assembly GCA_028534135.1). Lineage (NCBI taxonomy): Eukaryota > Metazoa > Chordata > Mammalia > Carnivora > Procyonidae > Potos > Potos flavus. Next base: position 13,161,437 of record CM052883.1, on the reverse strand, counting down.
AAACCTGGAGATAAATTAAAAACAGGGTGACAAAGAGGCCGGGGAATCTAGTGTCAGTACGAGGGTTTCTCATTTTCACACATAAAATGAGCACAATAGATTTGGATGTTAATATCAGGTTGTAATCCCTATATTTTATAAACTCTGATTGACAAGCATTGAAACGCTGGCGTATACGTATGAAATATCCCGGCGTTTAATTTGTGCGGCAAAGCAGTTACAGGGCCCTATAGAAATGGGATCTGTGGATAGTGGGCCACAATAATGAAAAGAGAAGCAAGAGCTTTAACAATGACTCAACCAAGCAACTTCTCTAAAATGTAAGATGATACCAAATAATAGGACAGTTCTTTGCCAAGCCTTTGAGTTCCTGAATTCTACCAATTTCTAGTTGAACTAGAAGAGATACAGGTTTTCTGATAAATGTATAATCAGAACATAAAGGGAATGAAACGCTGTCAAGTTTCTCTGTTCCGCAATCATCCGTTTCTAGTAGCTGTATCCTATCTCGGTTCCTTGACAGATGCGCATAACAAAATGAAATAATGTCACGACTTGTGAGCTCTTATCTCAAAATGGGTTTGGGTGAAAAAGGACTTCAAATGTAATTTTTTTCCCCCCCAAAGAAGAATGTGAAAAGTTTTGTTTGAGTCTTTAAAACAGAAAATGTACCATCTGTGTGAAGGTTGACACATGTCATGAGCCGGGTCTCTTAGTCACACGATTCTGGATCTATCTTATAAAACCGGTCCGAATACATTTGTGGGCGCTGTCAACAAAGTCATCATGGGAGATAATGGGCTGCACATACAAAAAAGAAAATTGCTGGGACACCTAACTGCAGATTTTTCTCTTGTTGCTTGCATACTTGCTCGTCCAAAAATAACATTACATTTGAAATATTATATTAAAATGTCACTTCAGGAGAAAAATAAGGACTTCTCAAAGAATGTTTGGACCGCAATGGGTGAAATCGGAGGCTATTTCCATTATAATGCAAGTATTTAAAAAAGAATACCTTGGGGGGGGTGATTTTTTAACTCTTTTTGGTAAATGTAAAGCTGGCCATATCTTGTATGGTTATCTACTTATGTACTCCAAAACAGATACTTCTGGTTGAAACTAAAATCAGCCAATAAGATAAAAATACACCTTCATTTTCTACTGTTTGATAGTCCTCTCCCAAATAAGCCGATGCCTTTCCCCATAACCCGCTCAACGTCATTTAATACAAAGAAAACGTCATTATTAGCAAGGCTTTGTTGAAACGGTCTTAGCCTCGTGGTCTGAAAAACTTGAAACTGAACATTGAAAGAGAGCTTCTCGGGTTATTAAATGCGTGGCTTGATCCTTCATTTCCTCCTATGTTGGCGTGTCTGGGAGTTTGCTCGGATGGGAGAGGTGAGAGGGAAACATCCTCTCCCCCCAGCGGGTGATGGAGGCAGCTGAGGGAAGGGTCCCCGGGCCGTGGGCTGAGCCCGGGATGGGGACACCCACGTCCACGCTCTCTCCCCGGGACTCACTGCTGATCCTGGAAAAAAAATCGCTCCAGCCCTCTCCGTAGGGGCTGCCTCACCTGCGAAGTGAGACAGCGACTTACCTCCCAGGGACTAATTACCAGCTATCGAATGCAGATGAAAGACATGCCACAGTAAGTGGCGGGTGTGACGACGAGGCCGCTCTGAGCAGGGCCCCCCCACCCCCAGTCCGTGGAAAGGAGCAGCATCACCGCACTTGAGTGAGGAAGACAAAACAGCTGGGAGGCCCTTCGGCGGCAATCCTGACTTTATCTTAACAGAACCCCCGGGTCGGAGCTGAGACACCTCTAGTTCAGGGAACAGGGCCACCCGGGAGGCTGAGAGGCGTGAAAAGACGACACAAGGTGCAGCCCTAACGCTCACTGACTGCTGGCTGACCCGTTATGTAGGCTCTTCTGCCTCAGTTTCTCCATCTGTCCAAAGGGGCAGTTAATAATGCCAGCTCCAAATAGTTGTGAAGAATCAAGGCAACGACGCCTGGAAGAGTTCAAGATGAGGACAGGAGGACGGTGAGACCGGTGAGGATGGGGTTTCTTGTCCCGTTTCCCCTCCTGCTCTTGGGTTTGGTTCATCACAGTCCCTCTGAGGGAGGCTGAGGCAAAGCTGAGTGTGCGACTGCACCACGGAATCGGATCTCACTAAAAGCAACAGCGATAAAAGCTTCCCCGGGTGTGGACGAAGGCCAGTGATGGAGCTTTATTGGCATCACCTTCAGAAGGCCTCAGTTCGATACGCCGAACTCTGGCTCCAGACCTTGTCCGTTCATTCTCACTACACTGCCCGGGCCTGGCTCCGTTCCGGGAACTCTCCAACTTGTCTCTACAGCAGGTCTGACTCCGGGGTGCACGCTGGCAGGCGTGTCGGCAAGGTTAGAGAGTACTGGAGAGCCACAGAAGACCTCTGCTTTCACGATACTGGACATGGACGTCCCCTCCCCTTATCGTCTCAGAAATCACCCCGGGCAGCAAGGGTGCCGCGAGACGCAAAAGCAGCCCATCTCTGATGAAATCAGGAGTCCTCGGAAATCCCAAAGGGCAAGATATCCAGATGGGCTGCCATGTGCAATGGGATCCGGTGGGGCTGGAGTGAGCCGGAGCGGAGAGAGCTACGGGAGAGCTCGGCGATCGTGGGAGAGGACAGGCGTCCAACTAACTGGCGAATTCTAAGATGTGTCGGTGAGGAACCAACCAGAATCACCACCTCTGCCTGAAGCATGCACAATGACGAAGCCCTCGGAGAAGAGAAATACTGAAACGCCAAGTGACCGCCCATCTCTGCAGGCCAGGGAGGAGGAAAGGCTAAGTGCACGTGCATGTTCAGTCTCTCTGTTGCACACACACACACACACACACACACACACATTCTTTCTCTGGGTCATAAGGAGTTTCTGTGTTAAGGAGAGAATTCCCTTTAGTCTGAAACACTGCCCTAGCCGGAGCTACCCTAAATATATGGTCCAGGAAAAACTCGACTCTGAGGTGAGTAGTAGGAATAACAACAACAACAACGTGTTAGTACACGATCTGTAAAATACACCAAAAAAAAAAAGTGAGGAAAAGGAACGAGATAAACATACGGCAAACAAAACAAAACAAAAAAAACCCACGACAGATGAAAATTATAAAAAATATATAATGCAATACATTCAACACAAACGTAGAACAATCAACCTGTGGACGACAGAGTTTGGAAATATGGCACAGTAACACAAAATGAGGAACCAGGAGTTGCCTGGGGTCAGATGTGAAGGGTAGGAGACTATAAAAGCATCACAGAAATGAGAGTGGTACGGATGCAGCCCAAAGTGACTGAGCCACTGCTGGAAACAAACAGGATGAGACACGGAGGACAGGACTGAGAAAGCAAGTATAATTAGGAATGTATAAAGAATTAAAAGGATCAAGGAGAAAATAGCTTTATAACACAAAGGACAGATAACACACACATGATAGATATTTGAAGAGACGCCAATCAAAAATAAAATGAACAACAAAAAACAACAACAACAACAACAACAACAAAAATAAAATGAACAAACCAAAACCAAAACCAAAAAACGTCAAAGCTATCATTCAGGTAACCTCCAGAAATAAAAGACTTTGAGCTAGGGACCCGAAGAGTACAGAATACCCCGGGGAAAACCACGTGCCTTCATAATAAAGAAAGAGTCCTTCAGGCATCCAGGAAAGAAGAGTTACTTCTAACTTGGCCTTGGACTTTTCCCTATGAATAAACAATGTCAGGGCAAAGTTTACAGCATACTAAGTGAAAGAAAGTGTGAGGCAAGCATTTTACAACCAGAACATTTAAATTAGAGATGCAGCAAATACTTCATACATGTGGTAAAGTCAGGGATTCTAACGCCAATGAGTCCTCCTTTAAGATGGTACAGCGCTCTGTTTTCCAACCTTTTTATTTTTACTGTCACCCATGATAGTACATACTTTTCATATTACGTTGAAACTCAGTAGAGATCAACATCTACATTGAAAGGACTTCCAAGAACTATTTATTATTACTGTGAAAGATGCACTGGTCTTCTTCTTCCATTCCATTCTTTTGTATGTCGTATCTTAAGACAAGCTGGTCATGACTGACTAAATAGATTTCACAGCCCCATGAATGGATCTCAGGACCCAAAGTCTGAAAGACAAAATGCTAGGGGACAGATTTTAGCCAACTAAGAGATGGAGAAAGTAGCATTTAAAACGAGTAAGTAAGTAAAATAAGGGGGTTTAAGTATTTTTAAAGATTTGAAGGTAAATAGTAGAAGGAAAGCTATTTAAACAACTAAAATCTGGTGGGAGCACAGAGAGGGAAGGAAAAGATGTTGTTATTGTTTACAATGGAGAATCAATAATAATAAAGTGTTCCTAGAAGAAGTAGAAAGTACAGACATAAAACAATGAGCAAGGAAAAGAAATAGAGGTGCCTGGCTGGCTCAGTCAGTAGACCGTGCAACTCTTGATCTCAGGGTCATGCATTCCAGCCCCAAGATGGGTGGAGGTTATTCAAAAATTAAACAAAAACAAAAACTAAAAAAGAAATACATACTAATTAAAAAGTTTAAAAAAAGAACACTAAAAGCCGAAAGCATAACATAAGATAAAATACACCTCTAATCTCAATAAATGTAAACAGACTAAATTCATCTGTTAAAAAAGGCAGGGGGCTAAGATTGAATCTCAGAGCTAAATTGAACCACATGCCATATGCAGGAGATATATTTATAATCTGATACTAAAAAATAAAGACATACCAGGCAAATGAAAACATAGTGAAAAGCAAGGGACAACTGCGATTTTGAACCAGCTTGCATTCAGGGCCATGTGCATTTCTAAGGAAGAAAAGCACTTTTAAATAGTAGAAAATATAATTCATAGCAAAATCCCAAGTCATGAATATCTGTGAACTAAAATATCATAGCATCAAAATTACCAAAAAATTTTGGTAATTACCAAAATTAACAAAAATTGACAAGAATTAAAAAGTGAACACCTTTTTACAATATGAGACTAACATTATGTGACCTCCCTAAGTCACATCAAATGGACCAAATAAGGGCAGAGAAGACCTAAGTAATACAATTAACAAAGTGAGTCTAATTAAAAGCTATTAAATGCTATGCCTTCAACAGACAACAGTCCATCTTTTTACATTCACCAGAATTGCCTATACATTAGAACACAAAAAAGTATTACTAAACACTGGTTTTGAGTGGAAACAGCACAGACAACTTTGTGATCACAAGGCAATGAAAATCAACATTGATGGGTAAAACAGAAAACAGAAAAAACAAACCCTCATCACAAGGAAGTTTTAAAGACCTCTTTCTCAAATAATTCTTGGCCCAAAGAGAAAATTTAAACCAAAATTGTAGATTTATATATAAAAACTTAACTATGATAAAAGCACTATATATCAGGACCTATCGCATACAGCCAGAACAGTACTCAGAGAAAAGCTCACCGCCTTAAAATATTTGTATTAATGAGCAAGAAAGAATGAAAACAAATGCAGTCAAGAAGCCACAACAGTATCAACCACAGAAGGAAGGAATTAATGGATATAAAAGTGATAAATTGTAAGAATACAAGAATTAGTTAAGTAAATCTGAGAGCATATTCTTTGGGGGGAAAAACAGAAGACAATTAACTTAATCAGAAGGGAAAATGGGGAGAAGGGAGTGGAGAAAGCATAAATACTAGGCAGCCATTAAAAAGAATGAGATAACTACATGCATTGTTATAACCTGAGATAATAAATGAAAAAAGTAAAACATGGCTGTCACTGGTGATTCAAACAGAGAAAGGCTGTCTATGCACAAGCTCGTGTTCACACCCACACTGTATCAGTGGCACGGTCCCAAGCGGTGCCAAGGCTCCCTCCTGAGGACGGAGCCGAGTCACCACAGGAGTGGGCAGAGGAGTTTTATTTATCAAGTTTTATTTATCAACTAGAACAACTCTTTTTCAAAACAGCAAAGTTCTTGAATTTTGTGGCACTAGCTTGTATCACCTGTTGAAAAAAACCTGTTATTAAAAATAAACTTTAATCACGGAAGAGTCACTAATGCTACCTAGAAGAACTTTGGGTGTATCTTTTGTTATTACAGGGGGGTAAGGGTTCCATCAACAGCCTTGAAGAAACCGACCCCCCTCTGATGGTTGAGAGAGAGAGCTCTTGTGTTTGCAAAATGCTCTGTGTTCTTTAAAGCAGGTAAGTATACACCATCTCATCTGATCCTTGTAATAAGAGTGCGATGAGTGGGGCAGTGCTGTAGCCCCAGCATGACAAATAAGGACCCCGAGGCTCAGAGACCTCGGGAGACATAAAGGGCCATGGGGCTGCTTGGCACTTCTTCCACCTGTTCCAACTGGTCCAGGCTCGTAGGGCGTAGGGTATCAGGATTTCCTAACTCTGGGGCTGTATCTGGTGATTTCAGAAATAGATAAAAGGGCACCTGTTACACGCTGGGAACAAAGGAACTCCAAAAAACCTTAATTAGGTCTGCTTCATCCTGGAAGAGAAGGAATGACAGGCATTCACCCTTGGTTATGGGCTGACCTGTGTCCCCTCGAAATTTGTATGTTCAAGTCCTAACCCCTCACTACCTCAGAAAGTGACTGGTGTGTGGACATAGGGTCAATTAAGTTAAAATGAGGTCACATAGGTGGGTACTAATCTACTGACGGGTACCCGTATGAGAGGTGATTAGGACACAGGCACACACAGAGGTAAGACCATGCTAAGACAAAGGGAGAAGACGGCCATCTATAAGCCAACCAGAGATGTTTCAGAGGAGACCAACCCCGCCGACACCTTGTTTCAAAATTCCAGCTTCCAGAACTGTGAGAAATACACTTTTGTTGCTTTAAGACACCTAATGTACCTTTCAGCTTTATGTACTTAAAAAGTACTTTCTCTACTATTTCATGGCTCATCTATGAGGGTCAATCAGAGAGTGATTAAGCTTGCCTATGCAAATATTTTCAGAAAAATAACTATGTGGTCAAGAAAACATGACTTGGAAGTCCCTTTTCCTAGATGCTGAGTTTTCTTTTCAAAGGAATGAATTCCAGTCTCTTAGGAGTGGAAAGCTTGTTGACTTACGCTAATCTGCCTACTGTCATAGTTCTCTGTGATGCGTTGATGATATCTGATGCTCACACATTTAAAAATCTGACCATCTGATAGCCTGCTCTAAGAGGACCACGCATATGCAGAAGTAATGTCAAGAAGATACTCAACTGGGGTGAGAACAGGGGCATGTGCGTCCTTACATCTTTCCAGACAGTGGACCTGAGCCAGCAGCAGGACTGAAATCCCACAGGGATGTTCTGCCATTATGAGAACCTGGCCTCACCTTGGACGCCTCATAAGAAAAGGAGCAGGGTTTTGAAACTTAGCACATGGACTGGAGCAGCTCTCAGCCCTCACCCAGCAATTCGCCCTCTGCTCTCCACTGACCAGCTCTGTGGCCTTAGGTGAGTCCTTGATCCACTCTCCTCATCCATGAACTGGGATAAGAAAGAACCGCCGTGAAGATGAAGTGAAATCATACATGTGAGAACTGTGTAAAATAAATGATCAAGAACACGGGGCACCTGGGTGGCTCAGTGGGTTAAAGCCTCTGCCTTCTGCTCAGGTCATGATCTCAGGGTCCTGGGATCGAGCCCCGCATCGGGCTCTCCATTCGGTAGGGAGCCTGCTTCCCCCTCTCTCTCTGCCTGCCTCTCTGCCTACTTGTGATCTCTCTCTCTGTCAAATAAATAAATAAAATCTTTAAAAAAAAAAAAAAAAGAACAACCCAAATATGGGGATGCAAGCTGGTGCAGCCACTCTGGAAAGCAGTATGGAGGCTCCTCGAAGGTGAAAATGGAGCTACCCTGTGACCTAGCAATTGCCCTACTACATATTTACCCCAAAGATACAAAGGTAGTGATCTGAAGGGGCACCTGCACCCCGCTGTTCATAGTAGCAATGTTCACAATAGCCAAATGATGGAAAGAGCCCAGATGTCCATTGACAGCTGAATGGATAAAGGAGAGGTGGTGTGTATGTATATATAATGGAGTATTATTCAGCCATCAAAAAAGGGGAAATCTTGCCATTTGCAATGACATGCAAGATCTAAGTGAAATAAGTCAATCAGAGAAAGACAATTATCATACGATCTCACTCATATGTGGAATTTAAGAAATAAAACAGAAGATCATAGGGCAAGGGAGGGAAAAATAAGACAAAATCAGAGAGGGAGATAAACCATAAGAGACTCTTAACCACAGGAAACAAACAGCTTTGCTGGAGGGGAGGGGTGTGGGGGGGATGAGGTAACTGGGTGATACACTATATGTTAATTAATTGAATTTAAATTAAAAAAATAATAGAGCAAGATACACACACAAAGAACTACTAAAATGTAACACCATTAATATTGTTAAATGATGTGCAAGATTATCGGACCAAGAGCCACAAGATTTCTAACTCTGTGATCTATGAACATTTCTGTACGTACCTTACACCTGTACTAAACCATGTTAAAAGGACAGATTTCTAATCCTGCATCGGCTGCAAACTAGAGTTAACATCGGTTAGGGCCACCTTCCTTCTAAGGGGCCTTAGTTTCCTCATTTGTAAAATGAGGGTGTTCAACTATATATTGTCTTATGTTATCTGGAACTATCTGTGATTTATTTCTCATTACTCAACGTCTTGATAATATACAGTGATAACACATTTTTAAAATGGAGGCTTTGACACGTAGGTGGGGACCCATCTGTTTGATGTGAAATGCCTGAGGTCAAAGAACAAAGGGGTTTGTGAGATTCCTGGCTGTTTCATGAGTAGATGATACAGGGGATCCCCAGTGACTGACTGAGTATTAGAAGGGAAGGGCTCACTGGGCGGCGCCGAGGAGATGAAAGCGCTCTGAATTTCAGGCATGAAAGCAACACTGCGCTCCAAGTGTAGCTTCGCTACATTCACATACGATGTAACTATTTATGAAAAGTTCAGGGTACATTTCCTCTTCCGTAACCCTGGGTTTGAACTCTGAATCTGCTAGTTCAGCCAGCTGTGTGACTCCCAGCAATGTCCTTCCCCTCTCAAAGTCTCAGCGTCTTAAACGAGCACCAAGACAGGACAAGCTCTGGCACAGTACAGGGCATGGTGCGTGATGTCAAAGCCTCATCGGGCTCTTCCAAATGGCTCAGCACATAGATGCTCTTCTCAGTTCTGGGGTTTTTACTGGGGATGACTAAGGAACATCTCTGACACGTGAGTTCCCAGCATAGTACTGTGCGCACCTATACACATTTACCAAATAGTTTTTGAGGACGGAAGTAGAATTCAAAGAAATCCCTTATGAACAATGGAAGCACAGCTCTTCATTTCTAAGGAGGGGTGAGATGAAGCAGGGACAGAAGAGAATTCAGGCTGGGTTTTAGATAAATCTCTTATATACAAGTACTGTTAGATACTAGGACAGATTTCCTCCAGATACTTAAGATATTACACAAGTAATTTTTTCCCACAGTGAAAATCTGGGAAATGAAAAAAAAAAAAAAAAAAGGATGAAAAGAAAAATGTACCCGTAATTATAATGCCCAGAGATAAAGAGTTCTGATGGGGAGCCTCAAAAGACTGTCGGTCCCATGCATCTCAAATGGCAAGAACACCTAACTTTCCTTTCTTCTCTCCATCCCTCCATCAATCTAACTCCCACCTTGTATCAGAAAGAGTTACCAGTGATGCCGGCCATTAGCGTAAGTCCCTGAAAGCAGCCCTCAGTTTTCACATCACACCTGTACAATGAGATACTCCATTACTGTTATTGCAAAGATACCAGATAATCCGAATGTTATTCACTGAGCACCTTTTTCTCACCAGATACAGTGCTTGGTACTTTCACACACATCATCTCTATAAAGACGCTTTGTAAACCTTCAAGCACCACTCAGACCATAGCATGAAGACAGTACAGATTCTTGATTGTTCCAGAGGCGATTTCATGATCCAGAAGGCAGAGGAAGCACGGGTTTTGGAACTGGGCCTATAATTCTAAACAACCAAGAATTCCTGGGCAGGAAGTGCCCGTATCATGTAGTTTTCTTTACCAATTAGAAAACAGAAAAGCCACCTACACATAGCTGGATTTTTCTAGACCAGACCGAAAATATCCCACATTCTTTTTTCCCCAAACTCTTCAAAAGTTCCCTGGACGTGCCTTGACCACATCTGCATCGATGTCAAAGGTGGGCACCCATTAGAATGAAATGTAACGGGTCTGCAAAACGCGAACATCCTGTGCCACAGGAGAATCTCTACCCCTCCACTCCCCCCAGAATGGAACATGGGAAATCTCTAGAATCTGGTCTCTCTCCACAGTTAGGCACAGGGGCCTGCACACCTGAGCAACCCACGGTGCACAGAGCATTGCCACGTGCCCGCGCACGGAGCGTCCCCACATGCCTGCGCACCTGGACATCCCACGTGCCCGCGCACCCGTGCCTCCCGCGTGCCCGCGCACCCGCGCCTCCCCACCTGCCGGCACACGTAAGCATGCACACCTGTGGCTCCCCCTCCCCCACCGATTCCGCCGATTCTCAGCAGACCTGACTTCAACCTGGGACGTGTTGTTAAGACCCAGTCATGAAGTGCTGTCTCTGAAGGCTTATAATTGAAAAGGGCACAGGGTGCTTGTTACGGCACCCCTGGTGCCAGATTGCGAGGGGGAACGGCTGCGAGGAAATTTAATTACCACTCCTTGCGGCGGGCTCACCTGTTTTGCTGTTTGGGCGAGGGCAGCGGCTTCTGCCTTGCCCAGCTGCTGCACCATCTTATGAAACAGGCTCTCTTCGTTCTGCAGCAAAACATAGGGTTCGTCGTACTCCTTCAGTCTTCCTGAATCCAAAACCTGTTAATCAGCAGAAAGAAACCCATTAGCACACAATGTTTTGCAGTAACATATTATAACTCAGACAATATTTCGGAAGGCGGCGGGCGAAGGAGAATAGAGAATCCATTTGGGTGGTGGGCCTGGCTGGTGTTTAGATGCTTTGATTACCCTGTTTTACTACGCAGACAAAGGCCTGGCCCGACCTTTTATTATTATAATGTTATAGGAAAGGAAGAAAATGAAAGTTTTAGACTGTGATCATGGGCACTCAGCAGTCCTGTGGCGTTTTATATTCTGCCAAAGGCATTTTGGGTTGTTATTAGTTAGTGCTTTTAGCTCTCAGACTCTGAGCTTTGAGGGCTATTTATACATATATTCAGACTTGGGAAATTTCTTGATTTAAGAAAATCAAAGTCAATTTATCTAAAAAGTAGGGTGATGTCATCCAGACCAGATGGCAGTGACCTGACAGCAGATGCATTGCTGAGCTGGGTTGACAGGATCTGAGCAATATTTGGAAAAGAAGTCAGTGCTTCTGGAATATCTTCGGGGTCCTGGAATATGTCAGCCAGTAAGAGGGGACAAAATACCCACCGGCGAGATTAAGGTGCATTTTGGAGTTGGTTTTGGTTGGAGCTTATTATTCTGGGAGCGAAAGACTGGCTAAAAGAGCTGCTACCTAAGCAGCTTTAGCATAATTGCTCTGCACAGAAGAAATCTCTAGAAATCCAATTTTCTCTCTGGATAAGACTAAAGAAGTAATTAAGAAACTGAGCTCCAAATTCCAGCAATCATGGCCTGCACAGTCCACGGGGGCAGCCCAACCTCAACTGCGGAAGATCTGAATATCTGTTTTCACAATTATCTCCCCCGCTTCCTTTTCTCTCTTTCTTCGGCGGCCTGCCTTTCAGCCATTTTATTGCTCATTAATATGTCCACTAATTGGAAATTGAAAGGGAGAGGAAGGGGCTCTTAACTCTACATTTCTACTTATTAGTAGCTCTGGTTAATGGTCTGGGAGGGAAGAAAGAGGCTGAAACAATTGGCCCAGATGATGTACCTAGGAAAACAGTTCTGATGTTAAGTGGTACTTAGTTCTTCATTTAGGTGGTATTTAGAGTAAATTTATCTTAAGGGGATACGCGGGAACTCCAAGGCGGACGCGGGCTGTTTGTCCACATCTAGGGACTGCAGTTAATTCCCTTCCGTGGTATTTAATCGGAAACATTTATTAAGTCTCATGAAGGGCATTTTCCTGTTAATCTTTTGTTTACTACTGTGAATCACTGCTAAGGGCAGCTTTCTCAAAAGAGTTCAAGAATAATTGAATCTGTCACATCCACATAATAATTAAAATGTCCTATAATTTGGCATGCCAATTTAGATGCCTCGAATGTGTAATTTTACTTAAGCATAGCATTATAGAGCATAAACCCTCCTCCCGATGTTGAAGAAGAGAAAAAGCCATTGTAAAATACAGGTTTCTCTCATGCTTAAAGACTAAGTAAATAAGTGAATCAAATTACTTCATACAATGAAGAACTTTATATTCTTGCAAAAGCAACAACTTTTGAAAAAAAAAAAATCACCGGTTCAGAGTTGGTGGAAAATGAGTTCTCCGACTATAAAGACTTCACCTAATTTTTAATGGAATGAAAGTATTACTGATATTTGTCCTTGTCCAACTTCCTACTCTATTCACATTTGAGTGAATAGTAAATTTTTCCATTTTCTCTCATATTGTCTGAAAACACACAAATGCCACTGAGATGACTAGTTCTCAGACTTGACCAGTATCTGAAAAGGCAGAGCCAGAAAAAAATTAATACTTTCAAAAAGAAACAGGATTAACAATATCAATGACCAAAAGGTTATTTTGGTCAAAATACTTTGAGCCTTATAAGTATTAAATATAAATGCAATGTAATGAAGAATAACTACCTTAAGATAAAAAAAAAAAAAAAAAATCACCCCATAACTAAAATAGCAGTCTTTTGAATTTGAAAATGAATAAAAATAGCTGTGGATTGAAGACTCATTGTATCACATGCTTTATAGACATCACTGTTAATTCTCAAGGTAGACAAGGTACATAATTCCTTTCCTTCCTTCCATCCATCCATCCACCCACTTATCATCCCTTCCTTCTTACCTTCCACTCTCCCATCCATCCATCCTACCATCCATCCAGGAAATACTGATACCCGATACCAAAAGCACTATTCTAGGAACAGGAAATTCCAAGATGAGCAAGACACATTCTGTCCAGAAACCCACAGTCAGAGATGAAGAGTGAGGAGCTGATGTGTGGAGTAATTTGGCTCAGGCTACGGAATCAAGTAGATAGCAGAGGTGGGCCTCGAACCCAGGAGTGAATCCCTATTCTTTCCTCTCCATGTGAGTTCCCAGAGAAACACACTTTGATTATTTATTATCAGAAAGCAAAATAAGGGAGATGAGAATTTTAACATTCAATTTTCTAAGATACCATTCCATATGGATAGTATGTTAACTTTGTATAATTTAAGAAAATATGCCTATAAACGTAAACATTTCCCCCTGTCTGCTTTCCACTGCATTTTTATTACACTCAGGGCTCAAATTATTTACTGTGTGCCTGGCAGATACTCACAGAAAAAGAAAACCAATTTTATTAAACTTTTAGGATTAATAAAGCACGAGTAACACACGGCAAAAACACATTTGAGGGAAATAAGTAAACTTTCATTAATTCTTGAATTTATTCAGCAAACATCTCTTGCATACTTAACTGCATTCACGTCATTATGAGCGATGCTATGCGGGAGGCAAAAGATGTGTAAGTCACAACCCCTGACTTTCTGGAGTTTATACTGAGAGAGAGAAGAAAATCCTCGAATGTCTATAAGGCAAGGGGGAAAAAAAAAGCATAGCGAGGGGGAGTTTAGCAGCAGAAGAGGTGACGTCTGGCCACGGGTTCTGAGGATGAGCTTCAAGATGGAGAAAGTGTACTAAACCGAGCCTGAAAGAATGGGTAGGCTTGAACACGCGGCAGGGGGGCTGGGGGTTGGAGAGTGGTCATTCCAGACACAGAGAACATGGGTCAAGAGGCCGGAGTTGAGCCTGTCAGCTCCGTAAGGGCAGGAGGCCGTGGTTTCCCTTTCCGCTCTTGCATCTCCGGGCCGTGGCATTGAACTTGATGAGCAGGACGAGCACGAGAAATGCGGACTCCAAGTTAAATACAAAGAAACTAAATATGGGGCGTGACGGCGTGACTGCCCAGTGGCGGAGTTGAGAGGACTCCGGGGTGTGGCTGGCACAGGGACTCGGGCGGCGGGATCCGGGGATGACGGGACCACTGACAGAGACTCAGGAGGGCCACATACCTGAGGTTGCTGAGTGGGCAAGAGGGAGAGGCACCTGAGGGACACACAGACCAGGGTTGAGGACGGAGGCTTGGAACTCATTTATCTCACACGTCGGAAAAGAGAAGCGCGAGAGAAGGGGCAGTCAGAGAGGAGGGAGCACTGGCAGAAACAAGAGCGCCAAGCCACCAAGACTCACGCCAGGCGCTACAGAGCCCCCCTTGCGTGTGCGGACAGAAAAAAGTCCAGGAACAGAACTGTACCCACTTTGCCTTTCCCTTTACTGGTTTGAGCAAAGATTCCAGATCTTTCGGAATAAGTAAACATAAAGCAGCTCCAGATTTTCTTTATGTACAGAAAAACAGGTCGAAGTTTGAGTTCTTATTTTTAACATCTTTTATATCTGGAAGAAAAGCCTCCTGTGATCTCCCGAGGTGCCCCCAACTCTCCTAGAGCCCGAGTTAAACTACAAACGAGACCACACCTCCGAGCTGGTGTGCGAGCAATCCCACAGCACCAGCATCTCTCCAGGAATGTCAACCTCAAATCGCGCGCTCTCTCCAGCAGGTTAAGGGAAAATACATTATATTGGATGAGTCCGTCAGTTACATAAACCCAATCAGGATGCGCTTCTCAGTCCTGTGCCTCTGCAGATGTTCCAGGTCCCGGTCCTAGATATAAAAGTTAAACGGACCCACTGCAAAATAATCTGCCATTTTTAAATTTTAAATGGTGGGATGCCATCGGCGAGTGGGGTGGCTGCAGGGAGAGGTGGGGCTGGGGGGGAGGGTGGCGCACAGGACAGGGTGTTGGAGAAACATGACAACAGCAAAGAGATGCCCGGGACAGTTTTCAACATGGCAACAAGCAACACAGGGAGATCCCACTCAGCAGCAAGCAGAGCGGGCAGATCGGAGTTTCCGACCTCTGCTTCCAGTGGCCTGGTGAAAAAGAGGCAGAGGGATGGTTACCCAGCCCTAGAAGTTGGGTCCCTTACTGGAGAGACGGATGCCCGTGATCTTCTCTGCGGTAAGACACTGGGGAGTATTACCCAGAATCCGTTCTTAGGTCTTGAAATGGCCAACCACTGTCACCTGGGGAAGCCGAAGGCTAGGTCACGGTGACCGCCGGAGTTGCTCTCCCCTAATTCCCGCCATTGCACATAAGCACCCCTGCCCTCTCCCCAAGGATTTCGTCTCCCAGATTGTGCTTTCGACCTTCACAGTCGTTATTTTTCCCTCTGCAAACCCGGAGGAAATCTCTTAAGAGTATTTAAGGAGCTGGTCTCTTCCGAAATGTTCTAACCGTGGTCATGTGTGTAGGCTTCCTGAAGGGAAGTTCCAGAAAGGTGAAAAACGGGATTTAATTCAAACTCCAGGTAGCTCTGTCGTGCTTTTGTGCTTTTCCTGGTGGGTACGTCACCACAGTGCTTGGGTTTGGTTTCTCTGGGGAAAACTCTACTCCAAAGAGGCTGGAGTTTAGGAAGAAAGGTAAAGGCCATAAAACCACAGCATGGCCTGTAAACGGAAGAGGAGGACTCCGGGCTTCTCAGCCCCGGCTGTCGCTCCGCAGAATGCCCTGACTCCTGACAGTGAAGATGCCGAGCCCAGGCAGCAATGCCGGGCAGCGGACGCCCCGTTTGCTCCCGCCGCCGGGGGCAGTCTGGAGATGCTGTCACGACTTCGGGGACACGGCAACCAGAGGAAAAAGCTGTAGCGCTGGCTGAAGAGAAAACAGATCACCAGTAACCAGCTAATCCTCCAACTACAGGGAAGAAGCCGTCTTTAACGCAGAGCCAGTGGTGAGTATTAGGAGAAAGAGGATTTCTAATTTGTCTGTCTTGCTCCACTGTTTTGTGGCAACTGAGCAAATGAGGAAGATTAAATTAGCTGTCATTACGACTACATCATGTTTAATAAAGTTAAAATTGAGAGAACATCTTTGTAAAATAGAATTCTAAGCCTAACACATTAATGGCGCTTAATGAACCAAAACTGGGCAAATCCCTTTGGAGAGCCAACACATAAACAAAGCTATTAATTAGGTCACAGTTGTTTCCCAACAAGCCTTTTGTTTGATTTACTTACAGTAAACAAAACCATATCTATATGTCTTTGTGCAGAAGTATTCACCAGTGCAACAAAATGTAATTATGACACCGTGAGTGCACGCAATTAGACTTTACGATGACAGGGCTGTTGGTTATGCCCTTCATTAGCATCCGTCACCTCCCCAGCCACTCCCCGAGGCCGGCCACCCTCCACCTTGCTCCCAAGCAGTGGGCCTTGCAGCTGATGGACACGTCTTTATGCCCCTAAACCTTCCAGAATAACAGAACAGACCATCACTTGCTTTTTGGAAAGGAAATCGGTATTTCTAAAGCCAGCAAGAAAAAAAGAATTACGCCCCAAATCAAAGGTTCAAGAAAAGAATATGAATTATGGTGTTTTGCTGGACTGGAAGCCAATGGGGAATCAGACACTCTAGAATAAAATAGAAGGTTTCCACCAGGAGGGGACGGAGCACAAAGGACAGTTCCCCAACGAGGAAGCTAGGGAACGCATGCCACCTGGGTCCTCTGAGGTCCCCTCCTGCCATTCCTGTCAAAGGAGGCGTCAGTCAAAACCGGCTCTGACGGCTCTGACCGCGATGGGAGCTAGTGGCCGAGTCCCCTCTCCTGGTGGGAGCGGCAGCCCCATGGAAACAGGCAGAGTCCACCACGGAAAATAAGGTCCCTCCAGGCACAGGTCACAGGCTCCAAAGAGATGCCTGCGCTTCCCGTCTCCCTCAGTATCGCCAACTCCCCCAGATCTCAGGCCCCTTCCCTCTCATTCCAGTCTCAACCGAGCACGTCGTCCTTCATCTGCCCCCAACCCAACCATCTCACCGGTTCCATTGCTGGCGCCTTTGTCTGAGCCGCCAACATCCAGTCAAACCAAAAGACGACTGATAGGTTTACCTATGCGGTTTTAACTCCCTCTTTAAGGAAAGAGGGAGAGCAGGGTGAGGCCAGGTTAGAAAGGAAGAGAGGGGCTATAAATTGCTTCGCCAAACCCTAATAAGGCTTTGGACAAAGACACTGACCAAGAGAGAAAAATATGAGGTTCTTGAAATTTACCAGGAGATACTGGTAAGGAGAGCCTTCCACCAATGGACATGTTTCGATAACGGCAACGAAGCTGACTAGTTAAGGGGATACAGAAAAGTTCCCACCTGTGGGTCAGGTGCTGATGGGTAAGATTTAGGAATGACCAGCGGACAGATGTGCCAAGTTCTGTCCTTCGCTGTTTCCCTAACCGATCACGCATTGCAAGGCCACAGTACTCCCAAGTATTTCTAAGTCTGAGGTGACACAAAGGAGCTGCTGTCATCACTGTCATCAGACCAAAACCAAAAACTAACTCTATACGATACATCTAGGAGCAAGGGGGTTTTTTTTTGGACGGGCCGCCAACTGAACTGGAGATCAAGCCAGCTTCCCGCCGCCGCCCCCAAGGCCTGACAAAGTGTGGCCAACAGGGAAATATCACGACATCACTCATTGATTGTGGAGGAAGGACGCTTCCGGGGACAGCCTGTAACATACGATGCCAGGAGACGAGAACAAAGTGACAGGAAACAGAAATGAAAGGTTATGTTTCCAGTTACCACTCAAGAACACAAAATGAAGGACTAAGCACGCTCGATGCTAAATGTTTCTGGAGTCAGAGAGTCACTGTGCCGCCATCATGGAATACCACAGCTCAGGGGGCCTGCTTCCTCCTGTGACGTTCTAGTCCAGACCGGCCACACTGCTTGAAACCTAAAGCATCCTTTTGGTTGGGAATACCCAACTCTTGTCGTCTGCCTCGTCGGAGCTCATCCTGTTCATGTCCAGGTCTGGGCAGTGCCAAGGTTGAAGACAGCGCTTCATTGTGAGGAGTCTGGAATGTTCTCAGTGCTCCCCTTCCATCTGATAAATGCATACGAAGCAGGGTGGGAGGTAACATTCCAGAAACTGCCCCCAAGCGTCAAAAGAGACCGCTCTGTTTTCACCGGACATAAGGAAGCTTGGATATTACTAATCGTTTATTCCCGACTATTAACCTATTTAGTCCAGACCATCAGAATCAGTGATTAACTCCATCTGTTGGCTCTCATGCACTACGCAGGCCTTCTTTATCTATTTACTTCTTCACCACTCACTAATCAAAGCATCACTAGGATACCGTGGTGTCTGGTGACAATGGTCAGCGTCCACGAGACAGGAGAAAGTCAGCCCGTTGCCACAGGTGAGGAGGCAGCCTGAAAATAACTCTCATTCCTTGAGATTATTTGCAAACAAAGGCTTTGCCTTTGAGGGATGGCTTCCTTATCATCTTATAAAGCCACATCCTAAGATTTATTGAACCTGAGCAAGCAACACAGGGAAAGGAGACAGAAGAAAAAAAGAGAGGAAGATAGAGACAAAAGGGAGAGAAGGGAAAAAGGAAAGAAAAATAAGGAAGGAAAGATTGAATTACTAAGAAAGAAAAAGCCAGTTAAACCTAGACACCAGACAGGTATCTAGAGACCAAAGCTTGGAGCCTTTCGTGTGTGCGGTCGCCCGATATCCTGTGTGAGAGACTTGCTGGTTGGTCATCTAGTCTCTCAGCCCCAGATCCGCCTTTCTTCCTACACTCTCACCTGAGAGGCTGGGGCTGGGCTTCTGCAAATCCCATGTCAGAGATGCTCTAGCCAGTGGGTGCTCTGTTGGGTTCCACCAGCAGGGGGCACTGGGGGGGGGGGCCTGAAGGTGGGACACAGAGTCAAAGGTCTCCCTGGCTTATGCCACTCCCGCAGCATCACCTGGGGACCGAGACCTGGTGCCAGCCCCCACCTTCCACTAGGACACACACTGAGAACTAGCCTCTTGGTGCCCCTCTCAGATGTGACCTGCGGCTGGGCAGTGGTTCTCCTTGGAGGTCTGGGCACAGGGATCTTTAGGGTCTCTCTTCTGAGTTCGTAGGTCTGGAGATCTGTCCTGAGGCTCAGTAGCGGCTTCCTAAAATTACCTCAGTGTTTCCCTTCCACGTTCCTAGCCCTCCAATTCCTACGTTAAATCCCCTACATTAAATCCTTTCTGTTGAAATACGTTGTGTTTCCGACTGGGGCCTCTCTTCTCAGACCATCTTGTGAACATCCCGACAGCCGAGAAATTCTGCAACTTATCCAACAACCAACCAGCAGCCTAAACGAAAGGCTAATTTTTTGATTAGGAGAATGCAAAACACTGAAATAACCGTGACATGGTGAAAATGACTGTTTTACCTGCTGTAAGAGGAGGCCAGATCTTGGATTTGAGATATTTCTATGGCTGACCATCAGAAAAAGGACAATTCAAAAAACTTTTAATATGGAAGTAGGAAATTATAATGTAATTTCACATTCTGAAGGTATACTTAAGTATTCGAGTTGTAGTCAGGGATGAAAAATGAACAGAAAACAAACTGATTGGAGGTTTCTATCAGGTTGTACAAGGAAGGTTAAGTTGAAACACTGAACATTAATGGAAACACCTGGAATGCCACAGGTGAGAGTCTTACCATGATCTTGTCGCTGTCGATAATGGTGTTCAGCCTGTGGGCAATGGTTAGCACGGTGCACTGGGCAAATTTCTCACGGATTTTTTTTTGTATTAATTCGTCAGTTCTGGAACCAAAAGAGTTGGATTTAGTTCAGTAGAAAGGGAAAAGCAGTCTTAAAACTTAACAAGACAATCATATCACATTTTCATAATGTTTTTAAAAATCAAAGACACAATCTTGTTATTGAAAAACTGAGTATCAAAAATCTATTTAGAAATGTCCTATTTTGCATATAATGACGTAAAATATTCTTCCCTCAAATTGCTTGAAACTTTCAGGAGTTGAATTTAGGCAACGAGCTCTGTTAGGATGCCTACTAAAACCATTCACACTGTATCACTCATTTTGGCTTCTTCCTCTGTTTTCTAGAATTAACGTTATCAAGGTGTTTTGGGGGCAAAGAGAATGCTTAGAAACATTTTTCAGCATCACGAAATGTTTCTCATCGACCACATTTAAAATTTGGATTCCAGGGTCCATGGACCTCAGTTCTGTACCTTGGATCCACGTTTGCTGTCGCTTCGTCAATGATCAATATCCTGTTTTTCCTCAGGATGGCCCTGGCGAGGCACACCAGCTGTCTCTGTCCGACACTGAAGTTCGATCCCGATTCTGCTAATTCGGTGTCCAATTTGCCAGGAAGTTCTTCAATGGCTTCTTTAAGCTGTACCTGTGGACGCAGAAAGAATGACCTCTTCCTACACGAACTCCTATTGAAGTAGCCAAGCCCACTGGACACGAGAGCTCTGAAGTCCTCAGGACGTCTCACGCATCGTACGTGTCCAGTCACGTGATGGGGGGGGACTTACTGCCAGTCACTGTTTACTGAAAAAGACCGCTGAGTCCACTCAGGACAGAATGATTCTGACTTAGGAGCACACACTTAATGGAGTCGAGACTCTTGTGTTGCCATCGGTAGGCACCGTCTGTTCACGTGTGAAGAGATACAGACTATGTTGAATAAAGCTATTCTCAAGGTAACATAGGGAATAATTAAAAATGCTCCTCCTTAATTTTTAGATAAAAGGTAACTGTAGGAATTTATAGATGAAAAGCAGATCAGTGGTTCCCTGGGGGCAGAGGGTTAACTATAAATAGATACAAGAGAATCTGGGGGGGGGAGTGACAAAAATGTTCTAAAACTGGATTGTTACGATGACTAACTACACATTTACCAAAAATCACTGAATCACGCCTACAGTGAGGAAATTTTCTGGTATGTAAAATGACACCTCAATCAAGTTGGTGATAAGAAATCATCTGTGCCCCACACCCCTGCCACCTGACCTCCACCAGGAACCCCTTCCTTGGGATTAAGTAAGGAAATTTCTCAAAAAAAGAAGCTATTTCTCTCAATGTAGTCTAAACACTCAAAAACCATAAAAGGATCAGTACAGTTGAGTGTTTTCCCAGAACACGTTTTGTGTGGGAGTTAGTACAGTAAAGGGAGGGGAAAAAATGTAATTATTACAGGAAGTAAGGTTCTCTATAGATATAATCTTGTTAGTAGTTCACCATTTTGGAAGGCTTTAAAGAGGAAAAGAAAGAACGAAAGAAAGAAAGAACGAAAGAACGAAAAGAAAGAAAGAAAGAAAGAAAGAAAGAAAGAAAGAAAGAAAGAAAGAAAGAAAGAAAGAAAGGAAGGAAAGAAAGGAAAGAAAGGAAAGAAAGAAAGAAAGAAAGAAAAAAAGAAAGAAAGGAGAAGAGAAGAGAAGAGAAGAGAAGAAAAGAAAAGAAAAGAAAAGAAAAGAAAGAGGGGGGAGGGAGGGAGGGAGGAAGGAAGGAAGGAAGAAGGGAGGGAGGGAGGGAGGGAGGGAGGGAGGAAGGAAGGAAAGAAAGAAAGAAATTCAAACAATGGCAAACCACACCTCGTATATTAGCAAACCTGGAACCTATTTCGGGGATGGGCTCTTTCCCAAATTTAATCCACCCTGCTAGCCCAGTCAAGTGCATTTACTTTAATCTCATAAAAGATTTCCAGTGAATGAAAACTCACGAAAACGGGGCACAACATCACATCTTATTTCCCCCCAGACTCTAAGTTCAGATAGTGTTTATATTTTCTATCTTCATAAAATTGTAAGTTCCAAAAAAAAAACAAAAAAAACCAAACTGTTAAACACCAAAGATAATCCGAAACCATGCTGAGTGGTAGAGCTCCGCTCCATGCCTACCTGTTTGGGCAAATTTTACAAGAACCACACATGTTATCCTTGAGGGTTAAAGAATAGAGAGTAAATACACGTGGAATTAAGAGACCAAGAGATGGACGGGCGGTGGCCGACGAGCAGGCACGCAGAACCTCAATGTCAAATGACGAGACCCAGGGGCGCGTGAGCAATGTTTTTACAGCATCCTAAACGCTGAAGCACTTCTGTGGATGTGATTATGGTGCTTAAGACCAAAGTCCAATCCCCACGAACGGGAATCTGCATTAGGATAAACATGGTGTTGGTATTCAGCATTCGCATGAAAGGTATATAAAATCTAAAGTGTGAGATCGGGATGGCAGGGGCCAGTCCTTGCACTGGAAGGTATGAAATGGGAGATTTGGCTTAGACAACGCCCTCCACTACAAGAAGGACGGCTCACCGGTGATTCTTGTTATGAAACCGATTCCTAGATCTACACCCCAGGGGATGGAACCCATTGAGGCTTTGATCAGCTCTTCCTTCTGAGTTGACTTTGGTAACACTTGTCTAAGCCAATGGGTCTTTCTTAAGACTGGCTATCCTGATGTTGAAGAGATAACCTCATGCTCACCCCCTGACTCACGTGACAGCTCACTAGCCTGGTTTTTGATCCTCCTCTGGGTTGCCCATAGCTGCCTGATGAAGAATAAACAGGTTTTCAGGAAACTTTCTTTTCTGAGATTCTGTCTTCAATGACGAATCAGGGCTGATTATGAGAATGATATGATCGTGAAAACCCTCTGTAGTGTTTTCATCCCTTTCATCTATAATGAAGTATTAGGACCGAGAAAAGATGAGAGAGGCAGAAGACAGTAGGCAGGAGTTACACCGAGGGAATGTGAAAACCTTGGACGTACCGGCGTAATATTACTACTCTGTGTCTTGAGTGAGATGAGGATTATGTAGGAGGAGGTCCCTTATTCTTATACCGTATATATTTAGGTATCTACGGGTGAATTGTAACTTACAATGAAAATTTCTGCAACTTACTTTCCAGCAGGTTCAGCACAACACAGACTAGAGAAGAGAGGAAGCAGACATGGTCATGTACTAACCAGATGAAGACTGTGTGTGTGTTGGTCATACTATTGCTTCTGCTTTCTTGTGATTTGAAAATTTTTAAATACAAAATTGGGACCCAGAAGCCAGACAGCCTGGGCGTGAGTACTGCCTGGCTCTGCCAATTGGGCAAGTTCCTGAACTTTCTCTATCTTAGCTTCTGGACCTGTAAATAAGACTGTAATGATTTTAAAGGTGTAACATTGTTGCAATATAAAATGAGTCAGGGTGTGTAGAGTTTTCAATAGTGTTTGATACAAAGAGATCGATAGATATTGCCTATCTCATAATGTGGTCAGTTAAACTCCCTACGTGTTCAGCTTTATTTTTCTTCTTCGCATGCATCAGTACATATGCATTGGCTTATGTTCCATCTACTCCATGAGAATTTTAGCTCTGAGCGGGTACTGTCTCTTTTCATGACTGTAAGCATCCCAGAATCTCCAAGAATGCCTCTCTAAAAAGCCCTCACTGGGTATTTGTTGGATGTATGAATGAAGCCACAAGTGTATCTCATTTTGTGACGTATTTATTCCTATAAAAATAAGAAAATAAATCCATATAATTTATACAAGATACCATTTTCTTCTCATTAAATGTCATTGCAAAAGAAATACGTTCCTTGCAAACAATTACGTAACTTCAAGACATCATAACATCATACTTTAAAGTGTAGGAAGCATTTAAAAAATAATTTAAGGAAATTTAAGGTCAAGTAATGCTATTCAAAACTACATATCTCCTCCGTACAGAGTACTTCAGATTATTTTTAACCTTAGGAAAATAATAAACTATAGCAAAGCTGAAAATAATAAATTGAATTCATAAGACAGCCATTTGCATCATCGTAAACCTTGTCAGAGTAACCTACTATGTGTACTGAATCGATCAGGTGCCATCCCCCTCCAAGGGGGCCAACATGGATGTCACATCCTTTCTGCATTTTGTGGAACTTTCTTACTTGTCAAAAAGAAAGGCTAATGCAGGCTGGAGAAAGAAGGGAGTCTGAGATGCGATCATCAGGTGGGTAAGAGCTTTTACCAGAGCTAAGCCAACAGTAAATGAAGGGAAGGGGGAGCCCATTTACCAAAATACACGGCCTCAGGAGATATGGGAATGCAACATATCACAAAAGTAAGAGGGGCCTTCCAGCCCCCCACGCATATGCTGCTGATGCTCGGAGTTCTGGGGCTTGGTTTCCTATACAATGAGAAAGACCCGTATTCTAACGGAGACGCCATCGGCATTGAACATAACCAGACAATTCCTCCACAGTTCTACCATGACGTACCCCACTCTTGCACATCCCAGTATTAAAGCTGTTTATTGTCGTGGCTTTCCAAAGGAGTATCATACTGCTGAGTTTTATCTATTACAATCTTTTAGCCCTTTGACTAATAAACTGCTTCATTTCTAGTCATTACTTATATTTAAATACTGCTGCTACTTTGTAGGTGCCCCAAAGGCCACTCACTTCTAATGAACTTTCTTTGGTTTGTGGCTATTTTTCAATATATGAAAAAAAGAGGCCAGATGAGATGGATAACACGCACAGGACTGCCGCCCTTCTGACCTCCTAGCTCGCCCAGGAGGAAATACAACCAAAAGGCCTTAAAAAATAAAAAATCTTTTTAAATGGAGTTCTTAAAGAGGAGAAGACAGTAGTGCTCTCTTACTGGCTCTCGAGCCAGCCCGATGAGTTTGGGTTCCTGTTTCCCGTCTGGCATCATCTATAAAGCGGCTGGCCAGGGTGGTTAGGCCGCGAAAGACACCAGGTCTCCCACCCTCTACTGGAGAGCAGGGCTGGTTCTGACGCGCTCAGGTTCGGACGTCATGGGAAGACGCAAGCTGTGGAGATGGCGGGTAGACTGCTGATGAGAAATCGAGGAGAACCTGAATGGCGTTAGACTGAATCCTCTGTATGGTGTCTCTCCAGCTAAAAGCACACCTATTCTACCGTGAGAACAATTTTCGGGAAGGAAGCTTCTTAGTCCATAGTCTAAAGACCTGGAGATTCTAAGGACCTCGAGTCCTTAGACTTGAGACCCTAGAAGGGTCCCTGATCTATTACAGAACAAGCCCAACCTCCCTAAAGAGGGTCATGAAACCCAGGTAACTGCTATGAAAAGTATGTAGTACTTATACAATCCAGATCAAAGTAATAAAGTACACCAGAAAGAATCTGGAGAATTCAGGAAAGCCAAGGGGGGGGGGGGGCGGGGAATCACTTATTGCTTTATTATTCCCCAAATAAGCAACGTTTATGTTTTGGTGCCTTTATTAGGTACACGTATCTATGTATGACTAAAACAGCTGGAATCATACTCTAAATGCAATGAGATATCCCTATTTTAAGAAAATCTACCAAATCTTTTGTGGAAAAACATACGCGTCATGAAGAAATAATTTCTAGAGGAACACAACTATGGGATGCATTCTCACTCTGAGACATATCACTGAAACAACGAGGTCAATCCCAGAAGCAATACACGAAGACCACTCACTTCACTTTGTGAAACAGTCGTGTTTATTTCTATTCAAGAAAGTTCCTGATGTCGTTGAAAATAAAGGTAGATCTTACTATAACCACTTCCATCACAGCACTTCAGAATTCTGACAAGCTACGAATTTTTGTTTTAATTTTGGCAAAAGAAAGAAGTTAAGATGAAATATAAGCTATGATCAAAGTTCTAAGATAGTTTTTACAGGATTTGTCTGCTAATTAACATTCTTCATGGTCCTGGAACGGTGTGCTTCTAGAATAGTTTTACTATCTGAGACTATCAGGAGAGATCTCAAGCTCTGAAACACATAGAAAAATAATTTACCAGTAATTCCTGTTTTATTAAGGTGTGTCACGATTGCACCATCAAATTTGTCATAGGAGTTCAAAAGCAATCAATGGTCGTCCTATTTTTCCTTAGGTTGGATGGCTAACTGATCTGCCCACCTCTGCTCTTCTAGAATTTCACCGGAGAAAGACCCACCAACTTAAATGAAAGCAGAGATCCCCTGCTTTCAAGCAGGGAGGAGGTGAAGTAGTCGGCCCAATTTAGGCAAATAAAATCCCCACTGGAAAGCAGGGTGGGTGTGTAAAGACTCAGCACCGACATGCCTTCAGAAACAAGAATGACTGGCAGGAAACTGTTGGGCCTCCACCTCGGTCTATAAACTGCAAGAGTTCAGCTTTCCCTGGAAGGGTGACACTCCATGACGAATACACTAATGCAAAACAACAACAGTGTGAGCAATCAGTCACTGGGCTGTGTGCGACTGTTTTGAAAGAAATAAGCCACGTGGTCCCCAAAGGAAGAGATCAGATACTTAGTATCTCGTTATTAAGTGCTGCCTTTTTAAAACACAAAGACTGAGCTAGGTCCTACGAGGGATTAGAAGTCTGCCTAAGGTTTAGAAGTTTGACATGGTTTCCGCCACCCGGGAGCTTAGAATCAATTTGCAGAAATAGGGCAAACACACAAAACAATTAGCGTCAAAACATACAAACCGACAGCATCCTAACAGCCTAAATCCTTTCCATGCAAGGGCGAGGAAATTCAAAGAAGAGGTCCAAATGGAAACACTAGGCCAATAATAGAAAACCCTCTAGAAACGAATGTATCAGTATAAAAACTTAGCAAAAGTTCCAGGGTTCTGTTACTTCCGTGTACTTTAGTGCATTAAAATGACATGTTTGCCAAAAGTAACTATTACACATTCTGTTTTACTTTTATAAACACTTTCCTCCAAATCCTCAAAGCATTTTATTAGTATGATCTCATTTATCTTTCCGTCAAGAAGGAAAAACTCTTACTGTCTTCATTTAGCAGATGTAAAACGGAAGTAAAATGGAATGTTGCAGGCTAAGTGGTCACTAAAACTTGAACCCATAAATATAACTTCCAGTTTAGTGCTTTGCTAAAGACAAGTAAGATAATGTCTCTAGCTGCTTTGGACTCTAGGAAGAAAGTTCCAATGAAAACATGAGACATTTTATTTTTGGTTTTCACCATCACCAGTACATACATTTTCAGTGTATCCACGCTCTCCTGGATGGTGAACAAAGTGAGTTACACCAATACGTTCCCATTAATTACCTGCAGTTTCTACAGGTACATAAACACATACTGATGGTAACAAGTTTAATAATTCCATTTTGCAAATTACCTCCGTTAAGGCATTCCACAGTTCCTCATCTGTATGCTCGTTAAAGGGATCCAGATTTTTCCTCATTGTTCCAGTGAATAAAACAGGTTCCTAAATATTCCAAAAGAGTGGATATTATTATTGTAGCCTCTTGTCATTTTATTTCAATGCTACATTCCAGAATTAAAATATAAAACCAAAATTCCCTATAATCATCCATGATAAGGTTGCAAATGCCTGTTGACAAAACAGTATCTCTATTAATTTTCCATTATACAAAGTGTGACCCGAAATATCTTCCGGACCCCTGAACGCTAACAAAAGAAACTGCTGAAGTGCGTCGTCTTAAGAAGAAACTGAAGAAGAGAAAGGAAGATTTGGTTTTTAAAAACACCTTCCTAGCAGTATCTGCTTACACAGGAAAAACACGGATATGATTATTTCGGGAACGTTACATCAAGGGAGCTCGGTAAGTTTATTGTCGCTCCTGGTGGGACTGTGGAACATACCCACAGTATGACTTGCTGACGGTTGTGACTCGAAGCAAAACTGGGAAATATGTTCCCACGTGCACTGATGAAGAAGCTAAGATGTTCCCTTCATCAGTGGAGCAGTCTTCTGGGATGGGGAACCTCTCCCCACGTAGGAATGGGGCACCCTGTGTCCTTTTCCAAAGAGAATGCAGACGAATGGGCCCCATGGCGCCTCTGTGTGCCAAGAGATGCCTCTGGGTTTTCACCAGCGGATCCCCACATTATCTTGTCTGTGCATCGGGATTACATGCCTCACAGAACCTTGTCATTACCAGCAAGGGCAGGATAACCTGAAACCCATTGTGACATGCGTCCTAAGGAAATTGTTTTTAATTTAAATAGCTCTTTCCTATTCATGTGCACGAGGAGGAGCCACAGTTAAATCACTTGCGATATATGCCTCCTCCTGAGTTTCACGAGAGAACCTGGTTCATGCAAGCACATGTAGGCCATGTATGCTTTCTTCTGGAAGGCTCTGATATCCCAGGCCAAAAGAATATGGGCAACAGGGAAGAGCCCAGCTGGCTATTTTCAGGGAAGGGGGCAGAACAATGATATACACAGATGTGGGAACAGGAGATCCAAGAACGGCTCAAGGGAATCATCCACCTCCAATCTCATCTGACCGTGGGGCTGGACTGTTCCCCCTTGCTTCTCAAAAGCCTGAGATCAAGACGGTAAATTTTTCTTTTCTCTAGCCATGAAGAATAACCCTCAGAGAGCCTCCCGTACCTTCTTTCCCTGTCCTCGCAGTTTGAAGACTGGGGAGAGGGAAATGGATGCCGAAGACAGGGAGCGTGCCACCAAAAAACATGCCTGCCTCAAGGCAAAATGCAAACATTAAAAGACATTTTAAAAAGGACGCTTTGTTTTTACAAAGTTGATTAAGTGGCCCATACACCCCAACAGCACTGAAAAATCACTGGCCATATGATGTTTCAAAATGATTCTTGAATTGAAAGACCCCAAGACCCCAGGTCAAAGTCTCCCTTAAAACCAAGGAGTTTAGGACCAAAGACTAAATCACCATCTAAGCAATGGTACGAGTTCCTCGTCAGGGAGATCACAATTGTTGTATTCAGTATTTGAAGGTCTTCATTCATTCTCTACTTCAGAAGTTCTTCAGGTTCTACTTTGTCTTACTCTTTGTAACAAGAGTTCAACAAGCTAGGCGCTTCTCCTCCTTCATCTGATTCTCGGAAAGTTCCCGAAGGGAGGAGGGCTGTTACCCATCCTCCTCCCACCAAGGCTCTAAACCATGGGCAGTATCCACTCTGGGGCCCAAACTGGGAGACTCTGAGGACTGGGGTTTGGGGAGGTAAAGGGGCTGAAGGAGAACAGGTTAAGGAATCAGCTTCAAGACCAAAGAAGGGGGAGGTGGTCTCCTGGCTTCTGCTAGCCACAAGCCTGTCCAGGTGTAGAGGACCGAATATGTCTGCCTTCGGGGGCCGCTCATAAAGCAAACTCACATCCAGGAAGAGGTCTAGGATAAAGTGTCTGCCTGGTTTCCAAAGTACACTCTGCGGAGATGTTACCTAGGCTAATCTACAAAAAACTGCCTTGTGTTTAAAAGACAGAATTTTCTTCATTTGTTAAATGATGAAAGGGCCCGGGATTCCCAGGTTTGGGAGTCACGGTTTCAGTGGTTCCAGAGAACGGGCACGGGGGCACACCTTTAAAATCCGATCGCTTATCTCATCAAAAGGAAGGGTCTCTCCCATCACCTCCCTCACCTTTTCCTTTTTCGGAAAAGGTCTGGAAAGGGATGAATCTCTCTAAAGACTGGGGGACTACAGCGGGATTCTTTGCAGAAAGCTGCAGCTGCTTTACGCTGAGCTCAGAAACAGACCCCTTGGGTATCTGCAGGCCGTAGGGAGGTTCTGCTCATGTCAGCGAGTCACGGCGATCAGAAAAAGAAAAAAGTTACATTTAACCATTTCCCACTGCCATTAAGGGTCACCGCTTAAAACTCTACTGTCAATCTAAAGGGATATAGTAGGCGATTACTCATATTTACTTAGCAGTCATTAGAAGAGTTTAGTGGATTCAAATTATTTTTCTTTGTTATGACATGCCAAATATATATTTCAAAATGAGTACAATTTCAGTCAAAACTTGAATGAAGGGAATGATTTATTAGAACATTAACTGATTGAAGCCGTATTTTTTTTTTTAAACCAGCAGGCAATTTGTTAACAATGTCTGTTTTAATATGCCAATGTGTTTTACGCACGGTGTTCATTTTGGTTTCTATTCATTCTACTTTCATCCACTTGCCAAATAAGAAACCACTATATTATCTTCAAAAGGTAATAAAAGTGCTCACAGTCGACACATACTGCAGGAGCAGATAAGGGTCAAATTAATTATCATTTCTGATAGATACTATTATTTCAAGTGCCCACCTCCAAGCAACGAAGTTAATAAACGAATCTTATAAAAAAACGTTGTAAAAATGTTTGCAGGCAGAACATTTCAGTGTCGAGATTTATGGCCGGACACACACCCTTCATGTAAACATATAATACAGACTAAATATATTAGCCTAAGTATATTTTTTTTCTGAAGGTACACGATTAAACCTCATTTAATAAGAGTTAGCGGGCATGGCTGAGTTAGGAAAACAAATGCTCTTATTCTGTGTCATCTTTTAAATAGAACCTGAGCATACAAATGCTCTTATTCTGTGTCATCTTTTAAATAGAACCTGAGCATCAAATCCGTTTTTTATCAGTTTAAAGTTGACATTTTTTTTTAATCCTCTGTGCCATATTCAGTAATGTTTTCCTTTGTTACCAACATAACACAAGTTCCTATCGGCCATGTGACCCAAAAATGGCCCCTCTGAGTCAAAGCATTTAGTGGAGTAAACTGATAATCCCTCAACACAACTGTAACACAGAATCACAGTCCTACCAGGCTTTTTGTATTCGCTATTGGAAGACAAACCTCTCATTATCCTAAAAAGAAACCCTACCCGCTAACCTTCAGAAGCTTAAAACGACCCTGGTCCAAGAAAAAAAAAAAACATACAAGTGGTTACAAACGAGGCAGATAAAGCACAACACTTTACAGTACCCTAACCATGTCGGGCCCCAACCGGGAAACTGCCCGAGACTGAAAAATATCTTCCGGGAGTGGCCGCTGCTCCTGCGTGTCCTACCAGCCACATTTTCATTTCAAATCGGAGGACCTTTACTAAGTGCAGCTCGTCTCCCTGTCCCAAGAATGAGAGAATCACCTGAAGGAGCTTTAAATCTTGCTTTCCTTTTTTTTTTTTTTTTAATCCTGTAGCCTCTAAATGAACCGATCATCATCCATATTCAGAAGAAAAGAACATTGTTTGCCAACAAAGGAAAAAGAATTTAAGTCCTGTAAAGTCCTCTTTCGACACAAAAAGGTCAGGAGCTCCGGGGAGCAGTCCCCTGGGCTTTAATGAAGACTTCAGTGTCAGAAACAAAAGGCTGACTCCATTAGGCTAGAATCCAGTTGTATTTCTTTACTAGTAACAGCATACCCACCTCTTCTCTGAGTTTTGTTCTCAACAAGGGGAAAAAAAAAAAAAAATAGAGGAAAGAAAACCAGGTAAGAATAAAGCAGTCTTAAAGAGACAGCTCTCGTTAACCTTTTTTCCACCTATGGAAGATAACCCAGGGAATGGAAATACCAAGGGAGCAGAGTGGATGGTTTAAAAAATACCTCGCTTTTGCTTTGATTTTAAAAAAGTCTATTAAATGTAAAAAATGAATCTGTTTAATCATGATAAAGATGATAGCTAATGATCTGTGCCAACCCTTGGGGTGCAATCATAAATAATGAATTTGCATGGAATCACTTTTCAACTGAAAACATTTTCTTCGTGCCAAAAGGAAAGGAAAGGGCCTTAGATGTAGAGAATCCATCCAAAAAAGTTTTGAAATCCATTTTTCCAGATCCTTGCAGATAAGCAAGCTAGTCCCTAAATAAAATCTCGTCTTGCTGCTTTCTTTGGGGAACAGGTTTAACTATTTCAGGTCGTGAGCACAAAGGGAAGCATCCATTTCAGCAACCTGTACTGTTTGGAAATTTAGAAAGTGCTTTTTTTTTTTTTTTTTTTTTTTTTTGCTTACCCCTGAAATTATACAAATGGCGGACTGCATTCATAAGAATACAGGATTTGTTTTTGAACGTTCCCGGATTGGCCCGAGTGTCCCACCATGTGTGTCGCCACTCCCTTGCCGCTTGTTCCGACGTCGGCCCTGACTGCAAGCGCCTCTTTCCCCGGTCTGTGGTCAATGGCGACGGGGATGAGGCTGGGAGAGCAGGACCGCCGTGCAAGCTCACGGCTGCAGCCAAGTTCACGGCAAGCCCGGAGCCAGGGAATGATGCAGGCCTGGCTCAGCTAAAGCGGGAATACACATACACACACATACACACACACACACACACACACACACACACACACACACACACACAAAACCAAAAAACCAAAAACAAAACCCCTTCATTCTCCTTTGCAGAGACTGCTCCAAACTTCACCGGTTCCCTAAATCAGGGTGTTGAGACACAAGGACGCTGCTTCCTATTCATTTTGGGGGGAGAGGGATGCAAGTCGTTTGCTATGCTGTAGACAAGTAACTTTAGGGGACCTTCCCACCTCTGCAGTCAGACACTGTATGGGGAATGGGCTCTCAGGTCTAGCAAGCTACGATTTCGAATACCTACTCCTGAGGCTCGCCCATGACCTATAAGTGAATTAACCCCTTTTCCTAAATCGATTTTCTTTTAGTGCTGAGTACGCTTCAAGTTTTCCGGCCAAAGTCACAAGTGTTTCAGCCTTTCAAAACCACCACTGTCCAATTGGGAAAAATTGCACGAGGAAAAGTATCTTTTGACTTTGCTCTCTATTGATTCTCCTTCGTTGTGGTTTCTGGGAATCCTTTTGGAGCGGGTAGAAAACAATGGATGAGATATCGGAGATCGTCCAGTTAAAAAACACGATATGTATTTAAGTCAGACAGCCCTGAGTTCTGATTCTACCGCTTCGGAGCTGTTGGACTCAGGGTATGTCATTAACCAGCCCCATCAGTCTTCATTTCCTTCCTGGAAAGCGGGGGCATTCTCAGTGAGAATCGGGGCCACCCGGGAGGCTCCAAGCCCGGGACTGAGACATCACAGGAGCCCGGCCAGACAGGGGACTGTGAGGGAACGTGCTTTCTCAAACTGCAGGTGCGGCCAACGGGTCACGAAAGCGATTTTGTGCCTCATGACCATCATTTTGTCTTTTATACGAACTAGCACAGAATGGACATAAGAGAAACTAGAGTGCAGAGCACTAGGAGCGACAGTGTGTGGGGGAATACGTGTTTTGGGACGTGTGTGCACACGTGTGTGTGCAGGACCGTAAGGTACAGCAGTTCTGCTGCGGACGGTGGTCCCCGGGGGGGTTCTGGTCCCCAGCACAGCGAGCAGCTGCTCGGGATGTGGAGGTGGGACTCCCCCTAAAGTAAACATGAACCCTGGCTCAGTCGCTTGCTGGTAAGGGGGTTCAGCTCATGGTGCCTCCATTTTTAAATGGGCCCAACAATAAGGAGAACCACAGAACCGTGAGGAAGAAATTGGGAGACAGGAGGGAAAGAAGCTAAAACACGTGAAGGGTTCCACAAATGTCAGGTGCTAGGAATACTTGTGTCATTTGTCCGGGATGACAACCAGCACGAGAGTGAAGGAAATGAGAGAGACAGCCTCCAGGAGAGGTAGGAAATAGCCAGGCATGTGGGGAGAGCTGAGGAAACAGGGTCTTCACGGGGGAGCGCACAGTATTAGCGGGGTACAGAGCAGGGGTCAGGAAAACAGCCAGGTGGGAGAGGAGCGAGGAGACAAAAAGAAAACAAGTGATACTTCTCTTGTTCCTGGTGAGGAAAACGTTGGATAGGTTTCTGTTCTGTGTTCCCCTAAATTCACATTGGGCTCACTTGTTTTGTTTCACCGTTTAAATTTATAGAAACAAGTTGGTTTATGTGATACACAAGAGATGTAAAAGAAATCACCAAGGACCACAAAAACATAAAAAGAAATCAAACAGCACCTGTTCTTGCTTTTACTTAAGTAACAGTAATACTGGAAAGTTAGCGCCCTGATCCTCAGTAATACTACTTACTACTTACGAAGCATTCCTGAGAGCAGGGCATTGGGCCACACACATTTTCTCACCCTGTTAAATCTTCAGGACAAATCAGCGAGGCCGTAATTACTAGACCTGGTTTAAGGACAAAGACAGTGGAGCTTGGCGGCCAAGTGACATGATCAAGGTCACACACTCGTGGGACACTCTGAATAAAAACGTGGGTCGTGTTGACCCTCGGTCAGCGCTCTTGAAGATTCTATCCCTGGCTGCTTCCTGCAAGATTTCCTGGGACCCTTGACACATTTTGCACAGTCTCTCTAGACTCGCTTTCATCAGCCAACATCGCGCCTTAGAGACATCAAGTGAGTAAAGAAAGATTCTGTGTTTACAATGGTTGGTGATCATTATCTACATGGATACAAAGCTTAGTACTGTTTTGTAAGCACGGTCTCTGGAGTGTGCATGCACCCCGAGCATGCTCAGAAATAGGGTGGGAAGTTATGGAAGGGAACCAAAACCCGGTGATGTCAAGGTGTATTTAGTCTTTGCTCAGATGTGCTTCCAAAATATTAGTGGCAGAGCCAAGAATCATCTAACGTTATTTCTTTATTTATACAGTTCTTTTATGTACACAAGCATACAACCATTTCTTTATAAGAAGCATTAAAAATAATGCGGGACATGTTCCTCGATCCTTTCATCCAAGGACATGAAAGTACCTTATGGACACGCCCATCGTTTCTGGTAACTGATCTTGTTTGGCCCATTTCAGAGATGGGTACGACCAAAATATAAAACTTGGGAATTTCAACATATTTATTTTCTACTGTAATCACTAAGTCATGAATATACTAGCCAGAGGGAACTGTTAAATACAGGGATTGAATGTGCTGAAAATGTGTTTCCATTTTTCCTGAAAAGGGAGACGTTTAAAAAAAAAATTTTTTTTTTAGGAATGCCTGGGTGGCTCAGTCGGTTGGGCATCTGCCTTCGGCTCCTGCCAGGGTCCTGGGATCGAGCCCCACATCGGGCTCCTTGCTCAGTGGGGATCCTGCCTCTCCCTCTGCCTGCCTCTCTCTCCTTCTCTCTGGCAAAATAAATAAAAATCTTTAAAAAATAAAAAAATTTTTAGAATGGACAAAATAAGTGAAGGGCATTAAAAGGTGAACTGGATATACTGTGCTGACCACTGCATTATGTATATAAATATGGAATCATTGGGAGGCACCCCTGAATCTCATACAATACTGTACATCAATCTTCAGTTAAAAAAAAAGAAAAAGAAAAGCACAGAAGCATCGGGGATAGGAGAGCTAATAAAGATTTTTAAATTACGGTAAAATACACATAACACAAAATCTACCACCTTAATCATTTTTAAGTGACCAGTTCAGGAGTATTTAAATATATTCACATTGCTGTGTAGCTATCCCCATCATCCATCTCCAGAACTCTTTTTATTATTCCAACCTGAAACTCTATACCCATTACACACTAACTCTCCATCCCTCCCTCCAGCTGCTGGCAAACACCACTTTACTTCCTGTCTCCATCAAACTGACTGCTTAGGTAGCTCGTATAAGCAGAATCATACAGTATTTGTCCTTTTGTGACGGGCTTATTTCACGAAACATAATGTCCGCAAGGTTCACCTATGCTGTAGCTCATGTCACAACTTCCTTCCCTTTGAAGACTGAATAGTCACAGCCCACTGTGTAAGCACACCACACTTCGTTCGTCCATTCGTCTACCTAAGGACATGCAGACTGCTTCCACTACTACCACTATAAACACGGGTGTACAAATCTCTCTTAGAATTTCTGCTTTGGATTATTTTGGGTATATATCCAGAAGCGGATATATATCTGCTTCTGGAACTGCTAACAGGATATGATAATTCTATATGATCGTTCATATGTGACTTTATTTTTCATTTTTTGAGAAAACTCCATTTTGTTTTCCTCAGGGGCTGCATTTTACACTCCCACAAGCAATAAAGAAGGGTTCAAATTTTTCCACAACCTTGCCAGCACTTGGTGTTTTCTTTTCTTTTTTTTTTTTAAGATTATTTATTTATTTATTTGACAGAGAGAGACACAGCGAGACAGGGAACACAAGCAGGGGGAGTGGGAGAGGGAGAAGCAGACTCCCCACCAAGCAGGGAGCCCAATGCGGGGCTCAATCCCACGACCCCAGGACCATGACCCGAGCCAAGGCAGACACCCCACGACTGAGCCACCCAGGTTCCCCGTTTTGTTTTCCAAAGTAATCTCTATCCCAACACGGGGCTCGAACTCACGACTCTGAGATTAAGAGTCACACGCTCTACTGCCTGAGCCAGCCAGGCGCCCCAGTCTTTTCCGTTTTATTGAGAGTAGTGACTCTAGTGGGAGTGAGAAGGCATCTCATGGTGGTTCTGAAAGGAGTATCTTGACTTTGTGAAATTACTTAGAATGATACTTCCAATTATTTCAGAGGCCTGTGGTAGGCAGCAATAGCCATACTCAATCTTAAGATGAAAGTCCACATTCTCCTCCATTTTGGGTGCCGTATTCTATCTGCTTTCTAATAAGCAGGCATGCACGAGCTCTTTATATCCACGTGCCAGGAAGCACATCTGCATGGCTTTGTCTCATTCTCTATGTTTCTCATCTCAAGTGTGTGTGCGAGAGAGAGATGGAGGGAGGGAGTGTTTCTCAGCCTCCCCTGATAGGCAGATGACTATAGAGTATCACAAAACCCCAAATTAAAACAAAAACAAAACAAAAATCAGCTAAGTCTGGAGTTGAGTATATGTAAGTGCCAAAGCAGAGGGCAGAACAGAAAACCAGACCCCAGGGCTGCAGGCCTCAGGCCACTGGGCACGGGGCCTGTGCTGCCCCTGGCTATATACCTAGAGGACAGCATTTGCTCAATAAATAATTTCTGCATTTTTATTGAAACTGAATGGGTCAACCACAAGGAACGAAAGGAGCTTGGACTGTACATAATTCCATCTGTGGAAGGTCTCCTGAAAGTCACACTTCTACTAAGAAGCAGAATAAGAGGGGCGCCTGGGCGGCTCAGTTGGTTAAGCGACTGCCTATGGCTCAGGTCATGATCCCACAGTCCTGGGATCGAGCCCCGTGCCGGGATCCCTGCTCAGCAGGGGGTCTGCTTCTCCCTCTGACCTTCCCCTCTCATGCTCTTTCTCATTCTCTCTCTCAAATAAATAATTAAATAAATAAATAAAAATTAAAAAAAAAAAAAAAAAAAAAGGAGAAGCAGAATAAGAAAACAGAATCAGGTCGTGGGGCGGGAGAAGCACGGAGCCAGGCCCGACGACGGCTCTGGGCGATGGTGCTAGGAGCTGCCTCGTGAGGGGGAGAAACCTGAGGTCCAGAGAGACAGCCCCCCTTATTCTGTGCTCTTCTCACTATTCTCTACTGCCCCCTGGTCACAGTTCACTTAACTAAAGGACAGATTCTAAGTCTCCCCAAAGTATCTATATGCACAGGGATGCTCAAAGCCCAGCGGTGTCACGGCAAGGCCTCCATGGAGACAAATACCTTGGAAAAGTTAGCTTTATTTCCTACAGCACAATTGTATCACTAAAACACTTAAAACCCATGTTTCCTATAGAAGCCTCTCAGGTGCTAAACAAATCACTCGTCTTTTCCTTTTCAGAATTAGGTGTTATCAGTGGATAAAACTGTGGTACCTGGGGAAGTCTGAGTCCAGAAATTTCTCTGGTAAGTTATTAAATCTAACACACACACACACACACACACAAATATAACCTGGTATCAGATAAAAATATTTTCTGTGAAAAATATACCCTACTGAGGCAAAAGGATCAACCCTTCATTTTTTCTTTAAAAAAAGCAATAAAATTAAAAGCAATTACAATTAAGTTCCCTCACAAAAAGAACACACGAGCAATGCCCTGACTTGTGTACCTGAGGTATGATGGACATTTTCTTCCTTAAATCGTGAAGCCCAATTTCAGTTGTCAAGATCTTATCGATCCAAATTTTACCTTCCGGTTCTGACAATCTAAAAAGCGCCGCGATGAGGGAACTTTTTCCAGCTCCTGTTCTTCCCACAATGCCAACCTGTAAAGAGATCCAGGCGGGATTAAGCATAACAATATGCCACATACCTAGGAGAAACTACGGTTGTTGAAGGAGGATTAAGGAAGTTCCATACTGAATGTGGTCCCAAAGAGTGTCGCAACTTTGGCACTGTTGACATTCTGGGCTACATAATTCTTCGTTGTAGAGAGCTTCCCTGCACATTGTAAAATGTTTATCACTATCCCTGCTCTCTGCCTACCAGATACCCGTAGCACTCCCCAAATTGTGGCAACTGAAAATGTCAGACACCGACAAATGTCCCTTGTGTCTGGGGACGGGTGGTGGTGGGGGAGGCGGGCACTGTCCTTGGGTGAGATCCATTTAGTCTAAAGAAAAGTTAAAAATAATACCATCAGCCCACCGGCAGTGAAAAACCAACAATCTCCTCAGCAGCTGGTAGGTTTGGTTTTAAAATTAGCATTAATCCCAGTGTCTGGGTATTTTGAATCTTGATTTTTTTTCTTGGAGAATTTTATACAGATATCAATAAGTCACAAGCGTTATACATAAACAAGTAATCATTTTTCCAGAATTCTACCACCTAAGAGCAATTATTCTTTGGGAGAACAACCAACACATTTCTGGCCATTAAATACCTGGTTACACTCTGTCTCGAAAGGAAACATCTTAAAATTTTAAAATCTAAGTCTCAGTGTCTTAAAAAACAGTAGCCGGTAGCTGAAATACCCATAATGAGATCATCATCATCAACAACAACAACACAAATAACATTTGCTTTTTATATGGGGCCTTTCATCTGAGCAGTTCAAAAGGCATTTTGCAAAGTAATTAATACTCACAATTACCCCCTTGGGAAAGATACGTGTCCAGTATCATCTGGTTATTAGAACCGAAGTAGAGAGAAATTAAATGCAGTGACAAGATCAAAGCATCAATATAAAGCAGGTAAAATGCCGGTCAGGAACGAAACTGTATTATACAAAATTGGTTTTTAGTTGTGAGCATTTAAACCTGTATGCAGAAACTGGCCTTTTTTTTTTTAAACACCAATGAGCTTGCCCAACACCCAGCTACAAATTCCCTGGTGGGAGCTTCCCAAGAGATGATATCATCTCATCTAGCTATCTGGAATCAATGAAGGGTATCAGACATGCTTTCAATCATTTGTAAATTCATTCAGTAAATTTTTAAAACTCACAGCTTTCAACAGAGAAGAACTTTTCTGAGAACTGATGCTTTCCTGGGAACTTTACATATCATTTCAGTGGACTTCCAAAGCTTTAAAGCTTCACATGTATAACTATTAATGGCATTTCAAAAAAGAGCCTACCTTTAAAGAGATAAATGTAAGTAAAGTGGGTTTGGCTAATTTTATCATCTGTTTATCATCATTTCACAGATGGGTCATTTTTCTGCACACGGGTAGGTCCAAGCACACAATGCCACACACACACACACAACACACACACACACACGGCTCCTGGGTTTCTCAATGTACATTGAGATAAAGGTGTTCTCAAATGTATATCAACACATATCACGACACAGGCACAAATTGTGTCTCTGAGAACGTGTGGATGTTCCCAGGCTCTCCACCTCAATAAAACCAATCCATCTGTGCAAACTGGAACATCTGCAGACTTTCAGTAAAGGGCCAGGATATGGCAGGGGGCACGGAGAGCTGCCCACAACCACAGGACTGTGATCTCCACACTCAAATGAGAATAAACGTCAAAAGGCAATGCAAAGAAAACCGGGTTCTAGCTCCCTCTCTCTCCTGTTCAGTCCTCCAAACCATAGCCCGTGTCATTCAGTTCACCAATGGGCTTTACCAATTTCCCATGGAGAATATCGCCACTATCAGTAAGCTCACATACACAAAATCAGATACTTTGAGATATTCTCATTTAAGCTGATTTAATTGAACCCTACATGTTTTCCCAAAGAGGCTGAGGTTGGTTTTTGACAACCACGGCAGCACGTGAGACATTCCCATCTGGATCTCTCTTTATAGGATCAAACTCGACATGATTAACAGCCGATTGCCCACTCAAAACAGCTGCTTTTTCTAACTTCCCCATCTTAATCC
Source organism: Potos flavus (assembly GCA_028534135.1). Lineage (NCBI taxonomy): Eukaryota > Metazoa > Chordata > Mammalia > Carnivora > Procyonidae > Potos > Potos flavus. Next base: position 13,121,351 of record CM052883.1, on the reverse strand, counting down.
CATAAATTCTTTCCTAGGCTCATGGGCTCAACACGTTCACCTTACTTCCCGCTTCCTCCCCGTCCAGCATGGCATCAAGCCCTAAAGAGTCTACCTCTGCAAGCTTTCCTGACTCAGTCCCTCACCAGAGTGCAAGGCTGCCTGGCCTCTGAAAACACAAAACCAATTCTTCTTAATCATAATTGGTGCAAATAAACGTAAAAAGTCAACAGATATTAGTCATAACCCTAGCACTTTGATTTAAAACCATTCTTCAGATGACAGATTTTCTTTCTAGACCTATGTCTACGTGTGTGTGTGCTTAAAGATACAAGCTCACAGATATAAGTAAAATGAGATTAATATGAACCAACTGTAGTAAACTGCACTTAATATTTCAAAAGAATATTTTAATGGCCACATAATATTAGATTTTATGTGATCATTTATTCAACAGACCCTCCCATTTGTGGCTATTTCGGCTGTGTCCAATATTTTGCTATTATAAATAACTGTGTTAAATATCCTTGAAGCTAAATCTTCGCAAACAACTCTAATTACTTCCTTAAGATAAATTCTTAGATGTGGAATTGCTGGAAAACAGGTATCAACATTTTTAAAGGAAGCTGTTAATGTAATGCCGAGCTACCCTTTAGAAATAGGATACCAGCTTTGACTTCCACCTGCTTCCCTGCATGTTCACAAGCCTGAGTGTTAGAACAGTGCTTTATTTTTATTTTTTTATTTTTAGAGAGAGTGTGAGTGAGTGCGGATGTGAGCCGTGGGGGAGGGGCAGAGAGAGAGAGAATCCTAAGCAGGCTCCACGCCCAGCACAGAGCCTCGATCTCAGGACCCTGAGGATCATGACCGCTCTGAGCCGAAATCAAAAGCTGGACGCTTACCTGACTGAGCCGCCCAGGCACCCCTATAACTTTGTTTTAACCGACATCAGTTTGATTCCAACGAGTGGACTCACTTTCCCCATTACATCTTGCTGGGAGTACACAATAGCTCCCGGCTTCCTATGTCCCACTCTTCCCACCGTAGTCCGTGTGTGCTCACTTCTCAGCCCGAGTTTCTGCAGGACAGCTCTGTGCCCACTCCAGGAAGTCCCTTCTAGGAAAACATGCCAACTGACTCTTCATCCTTAAATCACTGGGAGTCAGCTCCCTTGGGATTCCTAGGAAGTGGCGAGAGTTACACGTGCAAGCGTGTGCCACGTCACCTGGGGCCTGACCCTTCATTTGCAGGAGGAAGGCACTGTGCCTCTGCTGACCCCGGAGGCTCTTCCCATGCATTTCCACCTGCTGAGATCCTGCCCACGTGGCACCAAGTCCATCTCAAATGCCTAAGTCCTTGCCAATGCTCTTCCTGCCCCCGCAAGTGGGCTTCTCCCACGCCACGGAGGCAGGTCCCCTTTTTCTAAACTTTGATAAAAATTGTGACCGCCTTCTAGCTTATCTAGTAGCCAATTTTATACAACTTTCCTTGTTCTCCTAGACGGCAGGCTCTGCCATGGATTCGCCTTTGCACTCTTTTTATTACATGTGGCGTCCTGTACGGAACCGAGGTGTTGAAGTCAGGACGGACAAATTTACGTTAAACCTACTGCCACACTGTTGAGGTCTAGGATAGGCTGGCCAGGGAAGACGGACATGGCGAATGGATCCTATCACCATGGAGACTAATGCAAACGGCAGGCGACAACTTCCACACTCAAGTGGTTATGGCCATGTCACACCCCAAGGCAGTGATGACTACGGTTGTCCGAACATCTGGCACCAGTCCCAGAGCTGGGGTCTCGTCCTGTTGCAAGTGTACAACCCTAGATGACTTATCACTTTCATTTTGCAAAAGATCAGAGGGAGGCTTAATAAGACAGGTTAGCCTGCCTGAAAGAAGAGCCTGGAAGGGGCAGGATGAGACTCAAAGCCAAGTCTGCCCCATGCTTGCCCATCCTGCTGATGGCCTCCTTACACATGGATGGCCTGGCAGCTCATTACGTCCCTGTGGGGACAGGACAGGCGTGGTTGCGATCGAGGAACTGGCCTCTCCTGCTGATCCTATCGCCTGACATTCAAAGCGTGGTGCAGTCATGGGGGAGTCTAATGTGGAGGATGGGACAAAAGGCCTGACATCTCTGAGCAAAAAGGATGCGGGTGGTCAGGTGGGCACCGACAGATGGAGTGAGGACAGAGGCACAGGATGCCTGGGAAACAGGCCACACAGACCTACGGGGCCGTGAGATGAATTTTTCATCTCAGCAGGTGGTAAAAGGGCCTCAGATATATTGCTACACTTGGCGGTCTAGGCTCCAGGCCCAAGCAAGGCCCAGCCTGATACAATACCGATGGCCCTTGTGGGGGGGGGTGGGGGGAAGACCATAGAGCAGGAGGAACACTGTCTTTGATGCACAGACTCTACCAAAAAGACATATTGATGCATAAACTTGGGGTCATAGAGAATTAAATTATAATGGAAATCCACAAGTGGCAGAATATAAAAGTAAATAAATCTATAGGGTGGGGACATAGAACTTTCTAGAGTGTCGTGATCAGTCACAGGAGTTGGGATAATTCATGAGATAATTCATGATAATTATCATGGGATAATTCATGATAATTTCAAATTGTCAAAGAACACTTCTTAGAAATTGTGAGTTACGGTCACATACAACTGCCTATGGGAGAGAAGACTTTTTAGTAGGGCAGGGGCTCGTTCAAAGGGAAGTCAGAGACAAGAGGTCTGGGTGGGCCGGAGAGTCAGCATTTCTAAGAAGCTCCCAGGTGACACAGGTACCACAGACTGGGCAGCAAGGAATTAGAAAGTCAGCAGGGGAAGTGAGACAGACTGGAGGGAGGTGAGGGGTTTCTGAGAAGATATTATGTAAAAGAGGAGAAAATGTAGGAAACTAATATTTTTGCACATTATAGCAAGGTCTGGTACACATCCGTAAAAATGTATTATCCAAGTAATAGCCCTGAGCAAGAAAAAAAAAAAATAACAAACCAAAATCAATCTACCTCTAGAGCTGGAAAATGCTTTAAAATGGCCCAGTACTCTTTAAAATGATCAAATCAACCACAAAATCATCTAAATGAAAAATGCAGCCAGTGTTTAGAATCTAACCAGAAAGCCCAGGGTGCTATTTACCTCATTTGGGTTATTTTTACTTGTTATTTCTTCCATGAATTAGAAACCTGCTTAGTACCTATTACAATTTCCTGTTTACTATCACTTCGAGGAATTCGGACAGCAGAGGAATAAGCTGGAACAGAATGAAGCCCCATCTCTCCTGTGTTGGCCCATTCCCCCGTCGTGGACCCTGCAACAGTCTGTCCCGATCAAATACAACATCAGAGGACGGGGACAGTGGTGTCCCCGAATAACAGGGCCAGGGCTGGGTGCAGAAGAGATAAAACCTGGGATCTAGCTCCATGGGCAGTGACATCACTTCACGACTCCGCGGCCTGGATATAATCGCTAATTACATAAACCGAGCGGAAGGGGACACAGTCCGTGGACCAAGACACAAATCAAACGATACCGTTGTTATTATAACGGTCTCCAAATTCAATACCCCCAACACTGAACAGTCTCAGAGAATCCTACGATTTGGCGGAGGGGGGCATTTAAGATGGAAAAATACACACCTGTTACATTTCTAAGTTGTACCACAGTTTCTCGGGTAATTCAGTATGTGGCGTCGAGGGGAATTGAAGAAGTGTGCAAATTAACAGAATTCTGTCTAGCACGTGCATCCTGACAGACACACAGTCTGTGAGGAAGCAAGCATCCCTGACCGGGCTCGTAGGGGCGGAACCAGCTACAGTGAACGGTCTCCGGACCTGGCCGCCCTCATCGCCTTGCGGGTCTGTGAATGGGGCTGGAAATCACCGGGAGCCGGCTTCAGCCATGTGACTCACTAAAGCTGCTCCCCATGTATCATCTGAGTATTAAGTCGAATATTTATTCTTTCATGTCACAAGGGTATCATCATTAAACTATGGCTACAGGGGCGCCTGGGTGGCTCAGTGGGTTAAAGCCTCTGCCTTCGGCTCGGGTCATGATCTCAGGGTCCTGGGATCGAGCCCCGCATGAGGCTCTCTGCTCAGTGGGGAGCCTGCTTCCCCCTCTCTCTCTGCCTGCCTCTCTGCCTACTTGTGATCTCTCTCTCTCTCTCTGTCAAATAAAAAATAAAATAAAATCTTTAAAAATAAAAAATAAGGAAAATAAAAATGAACTATGGCTACAGTCCACTCAATGGGTCTGGGGGAGAAAGCTTGAAAGAGCAGGTCTTTAAGTATTTAATACACCTGGGAAACGGGCTATTTCTGGGAGCTGTCTGGGCTGCATGTATGTTTTTGTGACGGGTTTGCTTCCCCCCCTGCGAATTACCCACTCACCAGCCCCGCCGGCAGACCGTCGGCACCCACGACGTGCCCGGCACGATGCCATTTTCTGGGGACCGAAGACGAGAAGCAGCAGCCTCAGGGTGCTGTGAGATCCAGAGCCCGAACTACAAAGCTCGCTGCGAGGGCTACCTTCTAGTTTCTCATTTTCTACCAACCCAGCCATTCCTCAGCTGTGCGGTTCAGTGGTGTTAAGTACAAGTACACTCACGGTGTCGTGCCAACACTCTCCAGAATTCTTCTCGCCTTGTGGGACTCAAACTCGGTGCCCATCAAACACCAACTCCGCATTCACCTGTCCCCAGACACCTGGCCATCACCATCCTACTATTTGTCTCTCTACGGATCTGAGCAGGTCAGGAACCTCGTGTAAGTGGAATTGGATGGTATTTGTCCTGTTTTGTCCTTGACCTTCTTTCATTTAGCGTAACGTCCTCGAGGGTCCTCCATGGGTCAGCGGGCACCTCCTCTTTAAGGCTGGATAATATTCCATTCTGGGATGTACTACATTAGCTTATCTGTTCCTACACTGATGAACCACTTGGGCTGCTTCCATTTTTGGCATCTGTAATGCCGCCACAAACACAGGCGTACCGTACAGGCGGTCATTAAGAAATACGTAAGATGCTGCAGGAGAATGAAGAGTTTGTAGAGACAGATGCATCAGAGCTGACTGAAAACGAGGCGGCTTTCCCCAGCCAGACGACAGCAGGGCAGGGTCTCTTGAGGGGGAGGGACAGTGTGCACATACTGGGAACAGGGAGGGCAGGAGGCTTTGGAGAAGCTACACAATACCCACGTGGGGAGGTTGGCATGCTAGGAATTGTGGCTGGAGAGCACCTGGGTGGCTCAGTCAGGTAAGCGTCTGCCTTTGGCTCAGGTCATGATCCCAGGGTCCTGGGATCGAGCCCCACATCGGGCTCCCTGCTCAGTGGGGAGTCTGCCTCTCCCTCTGCCTGCCCACCCCCTTCCCGGCTAGTACTATCTCTCTCTCTCTCTCTCTTTCTGAAATAAAGTTTAAAAAGAATTTAAGGAATTGAGGCTGGAGAGATAGGTGGGGAAAGAACTTCCTACAGTCTTGTCTGTTCCGGTTTCACTGCTTCTTTAGAAACCCGCCCTGCTGCGGGTTGAGGGACCCGGGTCCCACCGCTGCTGGACAGAGACACCGGCAAGTGCAGGTCGCAAACCCCTCAGCGGTCTCCTGTGTGAATCAGCCCCTGCTCCCTCGGGTTACCTTTCACCGACTTCGGGCCCTTTTCTGCCTCCCGCTGGGGGCTCTGGCTCCTGAGCTCTGACTGGGTCACGGATTCCAGGCTCTTCTCTGGTGGCTGAGAGCTGGCCATGCAGCTCGAGCTTGAGTGGACCTGGGGCCTCGCTAGGGTTCCGCCCCCCACGTGCCCAGCCTGGGAGCTATTAGGAGGCCCCATAAGGATCAGATCTGTGTTTCAGAAAGAAGCAGCCCACGGGTGGGAGGACAGGGGAACACCAGATACAGGAGGGCAAGTCTCCGGAAAGGACAGGGACCGAGGGCTGTAAACAGAGGATGCCATGGTGGAGGAAGAGAAGGATTTGAGAAATACGAAGAAATAAGAATAGGTAGCAGCTAGATATTGAAAACGTTAGTGACAAAAAAAGAAAGAAAGAAAGAAAGAAAGAAGACGTTAGTGACAAGGAGCTAGGGTCGACTTCCAGGTCTCAGGCGTGAATAATTGGAGTGTGCAGGGTCAGCCCAGCAAGAACCATAAGGGAGCTCACGATACGAGGACAGTCTGGCATCCCCATTCCATGGTCAATTTCCAGGACTCTCCAACAGGCGCACTCGATCTAATTTATATCCAAAGAGGCACCAGGAGCTTCCCCCCACCCCCAACCCCAACACATTCACCAAGGAGCCAACAAGCACACGCGGTGTTAAATCTTCTGCGCAAATTTTAAAGAGGCAAGATGGTTTAAACAAACCTTTTCCCTTGATTTAATGAGTGCTGTCAGGTGCTTCAAAACCACAGGCCCGTCTAAACTGTAGGAGAAGTTAACATTATCAAAGACGATCGTGCCGTCTTGGGGCCAGTTCGGCGGAGGGCGGTTCTGGTACTCCCAAGGAGCTTCTTGCTCAAGGTCTGTATACTCCATCACCCTTTCCACTGAAATCATCTGAAAGACAAAGGACACAGCACATGGCTTAGGGAATGGAGTTCTCACAGGGGTTCAGAAATTATAAATGAACTGCTGATCTCTTCTACTAGCTGGTTAGGGACATCTCGGGTCTCAATATTCCCAAAGGACAGGAGGACGAATCTGATGAGGACACTTTGATGATTTACAAACCTGTGCACCATCTTTTTTTTTTTAATTTAGATTATTAGATAAATAAATATTATATTAATATAATAAAGTATTATATTAATAATAAAATAAATATTAGATTATTTATTTATTTGTCAGAGAGAGAGAGAGAGCACAAGCAGGCAGAGTGGCAGGCAGAGACAGAGGGAGAAGCAGGCTCCCCACCAAGCAAGGAGCCCGATGTGGGACTCGATCCCAGGACCCTGCAATCACGACCTGAGCCGAAGGCAGCCGCCCAACCAACTGAGCCACCCAGGCGTCCCTACAAACCTGTGCACCATCTTGTAACTCTGTCCCTTAGGGCTACTTCCTTCAGCACTACATTAAAACTAAAAGAATTACAGAATTAGAGATTTTTAGAGGATGTTGGACATTTTATTTTCCCACTTTTCACATCTGAACAAAAAATACAAGGATTTTATCAAAGAAAGGGATACTTGTGGCCAACAATCCGGAATCTGGCCACAGAAGAGCCACCCGTCTTGGGGGCGCTGAACTGGCTAAGTCATCCAATCTCATTTTAGTGATGAGTCACTTTCTCCTCTATCAGAAGAGCACACTGGAAGGATTTTCTGCTCATTGTTTTTCTCTAGAGGAGAAGGCGCTAACATTCCAAGGAGGAGATAATTTGCGTACTGCCTGAGGCCTCCTAACCAACCGTCCTGACACCTTTGACTAGCACATTCTGAGAAGGAGTTTATTCTACCAGAAAGAAGGGACGTCAGCAAATCCAGGTGCGCGACACGTACAAAAATAAATGCTAAACTGGGGGAGGGGGCGTGCAAGGGGAGACAGCTATTAAATAAACAAACAACCTCAAAACACTGAATTCTTCTTGTATCAGGAATGAGGAATTACCTATTAAGAAACAAAAATAAACAGGCCTCTAAGAAATGAGCTTCTACCCTCTCCAGGGTTTCAGAACCTCCCTCCCACAGAGAGAGACGTTTATTACATTTGAAGACAGTTTGTGGCGGATGTAAAACCTGCTGACATAGCACACAGAAGACTGAGGAAAAGATGTATATATTTTAATTTACGTTAACCTTAAACAGATGGAAGAGGGATCTAAAAAACTTGGTTAGCTACGAGGTAAAAACAGTTTTAATATTTTACATAAGAAGTGCTTTTATGCCATTTAATGGCAGGGAGACTTGAAAAGGCTCAGAACGTTCAGAGAAACATTACCATATTCTCCACTTCGGCGCTCTGCCGGACGCACCACTGGAACATCCCCATGAGGGTGAGGGCGTAGGACAATGCCAGGCCAACCTGCCCAGCATCTACAGCTGGAACGGGAAGAAGAAGGGGAATAAAATTAGTCCCGCACAGGTCCATCTGTCCCCTTACCAGCAAGATTCCTCTATCATATTTAAGTCCTTTGTCTATCATGATAGCAACCGTTCTACTTTTACTATCTGATGATTGAGACCGTAATAAAATAGCAAAGTCGCAATAAATTCAGAAAGGCTATTAAATGAGCTTATTAATCTCAACAGGATTGACACGCACTTGACTGTACGCCAGCGGTGAGAAATAATGTCATTATTCAGACTCCCAGCATGACGGTTTTAAGAACCTGGTACTGAATTTCACTTTCTATGGCCAACGCAACTGCAGTTGGAAACCACTAAAAACAGGGCCATCGGTTCTAAGAGCCAGGGCTTTTAAATCAAAGCCATTATGCTCGCTGTCCCATTATTAAGTATTGTGATTCAGTGTTGTTACTGTGGAATAGTTAGGGATAGCGAGTGCGTGCCACGCACACCAGCCCCTGCCTGTCGGGTACCCGCCTGGCAGGGAGGAGAGTGTTCTCTCCTGCTGAGTATCCTTCTCGACCTGGTGTACCAGGCAGGGACGACCAAGAGATCCGAATAGCCCTAAGGTGAAAACCTAAAGCTCTAAGCTGGACAAAATGCCTAACAGAAAACGTGGTTCTCTCCACACAACAACCAGAGCCACACCAGGAATGTACAGAAAGTTAGCTACTACACCGGCATGGTCCTCAACCTGTCTGAAGACAGAAGGACCTCGTCGGGATCCAACTGACCACTGTGCGTGGACCACACTGCTGAGTCAAACCCGACCCGACATACTCGGCAAAGGCTTCCATGCGGTTCGGTAGAACCAAACGGTACATGGCACCGGACAAGGTGGCAAGAGTTACAGTTAATGACTGTAAACGCAGCTATAAATTGTAATCATACCACAAATAGTTCTTCACATCTGTACTCACTTGTTGCCAGAATCAAGGACCCGAAGGCAACGACAATGACAAAGAGGGCGCAGATGGCATCCAGACGCACGGCGAACCACCGGGACGTTGTCAGGAACAAGAACCATGCCTCTGGATTTGGGGAAGCATTATAAGCGAAAGGAAGAGGGAGGGAAAAAAATCAGATTCACCGCGCTGAATGAGGCAGAGCGTTTTGCAAGGGTGAGCTCCAGGAGACTTTTACACAACACGGGAAGCAAAGTTCCACACCTGAGGAATCGGAAGGTTCCAGAAAGCTAAGTTCTGACACAGGACGATGTACGGTCCAGGCAGCAATCGGTACAGTGGCTTTGTGGGAAGCAATGCATTGAAAAGTCCAACCCAGAGATTACAAACAGAAACACGATCCTAATTAAAAAAACACGTTAAAATGGGCTCATTGGTATATTTCTCACAGCACCAGACCTCAACGTGAAGCTTGTCCTCATACCTGGTTTACTGCTCCCGGTTCTCTGACAGCAGAGAGCACAGCTCCCATTTGTTTCCAGTATCTTCCATACCTACTAGAGGGCCCTGAACGCAGTGTTTATTCCTGAGGATCCAGTATCTCAAGGATCACTTGGCTAAAAGTACCTACTTGCAGCTTTCAAAATGCCATCTTATCTTCAAAATACAATAAAGATTGGAAAGATGGGCCAGGACTTTATAAACTTAGAGGAATCTCTGAAATTTCTAATAGCGAAAAACTTCACCAATGCAAAGAATAATACATATTAAGTGAGTAGCAAATCTGATCATCAGGAAACTGATTTCCTCAGCAACTCCTATCACCCTGCCTGTTCTGAAAATAAGACCCGGCAAACTACAGTCTGTGGGCCAAGAATGGCCCATGACCTGTTGTTGTAAATAAAGTTTTATTTGAACACAGCCATGGTCATTTGCGTAGGGACTATCTTTCCCTGTGTTCCTGTTACAAGCTGCAATAGACAATAAAGTACACGAAGCCTAAAACATTTACTATCTGGGACCTTACAAAAAAATTGACTGACCCCTGCCCTAAAAAGAACAGAAAGCCGCAGGGCATGGTAATGGAAGGATAACGCAAGCCACTCGGGGGGCAGTGGATGGGGTGGGGAGAAGCGGAGGAGTCCCAGGGGAATGGGGACGCACACAGGAGATTCTGAGGAGTCACAGCTGAGAGAAGGGGACGAAGACATGCTGAGGAAGGATGGGGGGCTGGGCCAGGGGGAGACAGACAGAGAGGAACTGACCACTAAGGACAAGACGGGGGAGCCTATCCCATTCTCTGAAACCATTTCCAGCAACGTACAGACCTGAATGCAAATCCTGGTGAGCGTCGAACAGTTCCTGGAACCTCTCTTCAGCTTTATATGCCCGGATGGTCCAGAGTCCCTGGAGAGAGGACGACAAGTGGGAGAAAACCGGACTCCGTGCTGGGGAAGCAGAGACAGACAGAAAGTCAGTGAGGCTGGCTGTGGGGAAAACCAACTGCCTACATGGGGGGCTACATGACCCCTCAAACCCAGAGGCTGCCTGGGGGGGGGGAATGGACGGTGCCCCCTCCTGGAGACAAACAAACATGTCAATGCTCAAACTCCTGGTCACACCACGCTTCGAGTAAAAGACCTGAAATCCAAGTTTCGCTTCGAACCAATCTTTGACCAAATTCAAGTCCTTGCTAGATTTGAGTAACTGAATTCCTTCTTTGCTAACTCATTTGTCAAGGTCCTCCTCAGACATGGCCTCCCTCCATTACACTCCCTGACAGCCCTCTGGGAGGAAATTCTGTCTAGTAATTTTTGAGACACTAACATTCTTTAATTCTGCTCGAGTACTCACCACACTGAATTACGAATGCCTCTCTGTGCGCCCATCTCCACTGTTGGACTATTAACTAAAGGGCCGGGATAAAGTCGGCATGTCCCTAAAACTGTAACATGTGAGGGATGTGTAAGGGGACTGGCCAGCCTGCCGTTCTCCCTGCATCCTGGGGCATCTCCCCGTGCCTGCTCCTATGCCAAGAGTCTCTTTCTGGAATAACAGAGAACCTGCGTATTGCACCGCCCTTGTGCGCACAGGGCTTGGGCGGCCATGGTGCCTATGAGGAGTCTTGACTTCGGCTGGGGGAGTCTGCCCTGCTGGACACCCGGTGTCCGGAGGTCGCCATGCGACACTAACATCGATCACTCTTCCCAAACCTGACCGTGGCCTTAGTGGTCACAGTCTTCTGAGTAACTTCACGTTGGTTCAGGGCCTGATGTCATCCGACCGGCCATTCGCTTCCCTGCCACCTTCTCTAGGAGCACACTGAATGTGGACACCAGGTCTGGCCCCTGCCTCTCGGGGAAGAGGTGGGCTGCAGGCGGCAGGCCATGACCAGCTATTGTCAGGGGCAGGGCTGCAGGCCTGGGGCCTCTCTCTGGCACAAGAGGCTGCTTTATCGGCCGGTAACACTGACTTAGCACTTTGTTACCTGTGCACATCCTAGAGGAGAGGTGTTAGTAAAATCCCTGGGTGTTCAGGGCAGGGGAAGATCACTTATTTCATGAGAGGCTGCAGAGGTTTTATAAAATGACGGCGAGAAACAACTGAGGGGAAAATGCAAACTTATTCTGGAGCCTGACTCCTTAGCCTGGCATCCGGATGTCTGTGTGAGTTCGGTCAATGCCTCTGTGCATGTGGGCTCTGCAGGTATGAGCGGGGGGTGCTGGGAACCAACGCGCAGATGCAGGACCCCTCTTAGAGCTTAGTGACCAGGGCTCCGCAAGCAAGGAAGGAGCAGGCTTCTCCGTGTGAGACACTGGGGTGTAGAGAAGATGGGACGTGCTGGGCTGTGGGCCTCTTTGCTGTCTGGGACAGGAACCATTAAGGGCCCTCGCCGGGGATGCTGCATTAAGGAAAAAACCTTCTCTGAACCGAGGCATGAGCTAACATTTCCCCTTGTATCTACTTTAGGGTGAAAGATCTTAAGTGAATTTAACGGTGGTTTGGACCGTCCAGTTGCGGGTTTCTGATCTAGGATCCATACCACCCTCTCTCTTCATTATACCCAGGAACCTTTGGCCTTTATGCATTTTAGCTTCTGTTAAATCTGTACTTTTAAGACAGTAATATGAGCATAAAGGACCAAGCCCATGCTCTAAATAAGAAAGGCTGGAAGTTCTGAACAGGCCTTTTCTGGCACTCCCTAGCACATACCCACAACACAGTCAATGAGGAAACAGGACGCTCAGCAGGACGGCTCAGGAGAGTTCCAGGCCCATGACCCTATCAAGAAAGTACCAAAAGTCCAGCTCCAGAAAGCACGAAGAACTCACTAGAACCATGTCCTCATTTCCTGAGCTAATGTTGGGACATAAGAAGTTTTATCACAGACGACATTTCTGAGAAGGAAGGAGATGTGGCCATTCCCTCAGGGAGAGTCCTTGAATGAATTGCTTCCCCACTGGCCATCCTCACTGGCTTCCCTCATCAGGAGATCAAGGTTGCGGTTGATTTTTCTCTGGGAAGGTTTCAGGGCAGGGTCGACTTCAGCAATCAGGGGCCATCCCGGCCTTGAACGACAGGGAACCCAGAGACCACATCACTGACTTTACCCCAGACCCAAAGTTACAAGTAGTGCAGCAGGGTTCTGTACCCGGGGAAAAGCGATCCTGTTTCTTTCACACCCCGCTTAGGTCTGAGCGGGATGTCACCATAAGTGAACTGGAGGGTCTGCAATGAAAATTAACTGGCCCCACGGAGGGAAACGGAGTACATTCTGGTACATTCTCTTGCCCAATAGAATGCCTTTCTCCCCACAATGACTGAGCTGGCTATCCTCAGGTAGAGTTCTAGAACATGCATGGCGCCACCGGCATTTAGACAAATGCAACCTGACCTTTCACGAGACTGACAACTGTGTGTCCCACGACCCTGAGGACTCTTTGGGACACACCCTACAAGGACTGCAAACCCTCCCCAGGCAGGAGAGAGCACGGAGATGCCTCAAGGACCTGGCCTACAGCCCTGCCATAGGTTATCGTTGTCATGTTCTTAATTCCCTCACGTTCAAGATTCTAGCACCTTTCCACGTGGCCAGGAAGCCCTTTACAACCCTCAACGCAAACAACCCTCCCAGGAGCCCCAGAGGGCAGGTGCGATGATATCCTTGACAGAGGGCAAAGTGCAAAGTAGGCAGAGGGATTAAGAACACTGGCCAAGAAGAACTAAATTACCCCACATGCTAGAGGTGGGGGTCAGACCCAGCTCTTACTCCTGAGGCTGTTCTTTTTCACCACTGGTACAGGGTCTCAGAGGGAGAAACAACAGGTTAAATCAAGATGCCAACGTGTAACTAAATGCATTTTTCTCCAGACTTTGTAGTTTAAGATTAGAAAACTGCCAGAAGCGTACTTAGTGCATATCCAGTAGCCCTATCCATTACTGTACGTCTTATCAGGCACCTTCAGTTGAACAAAGCGCCTGGAAGTCCAGCATGAGAACTAACAGCAGCAGACTTGAGCAGCTATGGTCTAAAACCTCTGCCACACACACGGTTAGCGCTCCCCGGCGATGCCCACGGCAGACATTGCTAGTTGATCACAGTACCCTTACACACGGAATTGGGATGCGGCTCCCTAATTTGGGCATTGCCTGACAATGAGAGCTGGCTACAAAAATGCAAGCAAGCGGATCCTGGTTTTATGCATTCCTTTAGGACTGAACAGTGCTACCAGGCTCACTTCTGCAAAAATGGGAAACCATTACAATCAACTGTAGATGAGGCATTCGAGTGGTTTAAATGTGGGCCTGAGGTTTCAGAGGCAGCTAGGCAGCACGATCTGAAAATCATCCACGCAGCTTCAATAGTCCTTTCAAAGCCCGAGGAGGAAGCAGATTTATACCCGGTAGCCATAGCAATCAGGTATCCTCCTTTCATCCTCCTGTTTGCTGGTGGGTCCAGCAGTGGCTGCAAAAAATACTATCACTTACTGCTTAGGGAAAACAAAAGAATTGTTATTTATGGCACAGACTCACAACCCAGATAGATGACAACAAATGGTTCTAATCAAATGGCTGCCAACATTTGGTCATCTGGGTGTGGGGAGGAAGGAATATCTGTACTTAATGTCTGGGGTGTGAGAATAGTCCACAGTATTTCCAAATATCCTACAGGGGCCATGCTAACGTTCTCAAAACCTCCAGATCAAGCCCTGGGAAAACCCTATACTGTTTCTTGAAAAAGGCCCAGGAGATCCCCTTCTCTCTTATTCCAGAGACCCCATTTGAATAAACCCGAGACCTCCTTCGGAACAAGTCTGATGACGACAGACTCCATTTCACGAGTAGCCTCCAATCATAAATGTCTGAAGCCTTGTTGTTTACACGGAAGACCGGCTGAAGCTCATTATTTATTCCTTCTGCCTTCTTCAGGTCCCGCCGCGGTAACATCGCCTCCGCCCGCTGGCCCACACATCTGGACAACACTGCCCCGCAGCCCCAAGGAAACCCCTCACAAAGCCACACCTCACGGTTTAGCTGGTGCTCGGAGGACTGAAAAATTTGTCTATAGCTCTTATGAAATCAATGCCCATTATCCTTTATGCAAATGCTTATGATAAAACCCTCTCAAAAATTTGCTATTAACCAGGGTGCCTGTCCATTAAGCGTCCTACTTGATTTCAGCTCAGGTCATGCTCTTAGGGTCATGAGATCAAGCCCCGAGTCAGGCTCTGCGCTCAGTGTGGAGCTTGCCTGGGATTCTCTCTCTCTCTCTCTCTCTCTGCCCCTCCCCCGCCCCGCACATGCTCTAAAGCAAAACAAAATTTATTAAAAAAGAAACACGCATACGTCATAACAAAAAAAACTATTCTATGCTGATGAACTTGTATTTTTCCACTTGGTGGGTCGGAGAACCATGAGACCCAATGTTTCTCTTTTAGTTGGCTTCCAGAAAGCTAAGTCGGTATTAATGTACAGTAACTATCCATAGTTGAGGTTTCTGATACAAGCGTTTTCCTTCTTTATGTTTGGGTCTTTACACCCCTTTTTGTGTAAATACACCAATCAACTCTCCTTATGATTTTTTTAGTAATAATGAAATATGTCTGTGCATTAATGAGATAAGCTCTGAGTTACTTCATCCTCTGTGATTAGCCATGTTTTCCCATTATTCCAAAACTAGGAAGTTGAATGGAGAACAATCTAAATGAGTACTGAACAGAACCCTCTCCTGTGTCCTCCCAAGGGAATTATATTCAGGATCCATTTAAAGGCCTAAGGTGGGGGGAGCTTCAAACAGTGTGGCACGACAGGAAATACTAGTGATAATAAAGAGTATGCCTGAAAATAACAGTGTTTATCTTTTCAAAACATTTAACAACTGCAACTTTTTGCCATTTTTTGAGTATGTGATAGTAATATATTTTTAAAATGTATCACTGCGGACATATGACACCTTCTTCTCCTTTCCCTAATCTTTCCCTTTCTTTGTCATTTCTAGAACCTTGAGGGGAAGAAAAATTCTCTATTTTCGCTCTATATTAGTTCCAACGTGAAATATTTCTTTAAAAACGTTTACTGAGTGCCTGCTCTATGTTCGGAAGCACATCATAACCGAGACAGAAATGGCCCCCATCTTCACAGAGCTCACATTCCAGTGGAGCTTTATCGCACAGACATCCTTGTCCGTTCCTGATATCCCTGCAAAGCTGCACCTGGCGGGCCACCAGCTCCATCTGCCCTAAGTGCCACACTGACTCACGGTGGATATCGTGTTTGATGATTCAGTGTTAACTTGGAGGAAAAAATCTAGAAGATAGAGTCTGCCCAATTTCAGGGGTCTCCTCAGTTATGGCATAAATGGAAGTGAGCCCGTATCACCAGCCCGACCTCAGAGCTTCTGTACTCACTCGTAGATTCCAGGCGTTTGACATCTCTCGATGTTTCTAAGAAATATCGCCGAAGAACAAAGAAAAGGATGCCAAGCGGAATCAGAGGAATTGCGATCCATGGAATCACGGCCACCGCCACGCCCAGCACACCAAGAACTTGTAGAAATGTCTGAAATAGGAAAAAAAAGATACAGAGGCCTTCTTATGAAGAATTCACTTCAGGGGCGCCTGGGTGGCTCAGTCGCTGGGCATCTGCCTTCGGCTAAGGTCATGATCCCAGGGTCCTGGGATCGAGCCCCGAATCGGGCTCCCTGCTTGGCAGGAAGCCTGCTTCTCCCTCTCCCACTTCCCCTGCTTGTGGGTTCCCTCTCTCGCTGTGTCTCGCTGTCAAATAAATAAATAAAATCTTTAAAAAAAAAAAAAAGAATTCACTTCAAACACAGACTTTAATGGGTTCTTTTGTTAGGCTTCAACTCCTTTCTTCCAAAGACCTGTTGGAATGGCAGGGAATGCTTTCCCACCAAAGAAATAACAGACTATTATAGGTGGTCCCGACAATAGTTACTGCATACTTGCAATGTGCCAAACACGATAAGAACTTTCTAGATACAAGTTCTTCTAATACGCGCAGGAGCCCCATGAGAGCAGTAAGTAGTACAATCTTCCCTATTTAACAAATGAGAAAGTTGGAGACTCAGAGAGAGCAGGACTTGAATCCCAAGCTATCATGAGTCAGTAGATACTGTCAGGGAAATCAGCAAGCGGGAGTCACCGATGAGGAATCCCAAAGACTCAACTACACATGTAAGGATAAGGAAGTGGTTCATTACAAATTCAGTGGAAAAGTGTAAGTGTTTACCTTTGGAAGTGGGGATTCCTCTTTCTTGGTTTTCTATCCACAATTAACATTTAGTGAGTGCTCACTGTGCACAGGGCTACCCATTATGTATTTCACGTGTGTTAACTCATTTACTCCTCAGAATAGCCCTACAGAATACTGGTACTATCTCATTTTACAGACGGAAACTGAAGCACAGGGAGAGGAAAAGCAACTTGATCAAGACTACAAAACGTAAGTCACAGAGACAGGGAGCCCACGTCATTAGCCATCATGATATATTAACCCAGCCCTCAATATAATGCAACTTTTCATTTTTCAGGAATACATTGTTAACTTATTTGAGTCCCCTAATTTGTCCTTAATTTTTCCTCTAAAGACCTTACTTAAGGAATTTCAGAGTTCATCAGCATACTTAATAAAGAAAGAAGAGAGGGGCGCCTGGGGGGCTCAGTGGGTTAAAGCCTCCGCCTTCGGCTCAGGTCATGATCTCAGGGTCCTGGGATCGAGCCCCGTATCAGGCTCTCCACTCAGCGGGGAGCCTGCTTCCCCTCTCTCTCTGCCTGCCTCTCTGCCTACTTGTGATCTCTTTGTCAAATAGATAACTAAAATCTTAAAAAAAAAAGATAGAAGAGAAACACAAGGCAACTCATTTTTGATATTTCTTAGAAATCTGATGAAGAGTTTTGATAATGAGGAAACACAAGGTCTTAAAATTTTTTAAGTTTTATCATCTGGGCCAACAGACACATGAAGAAGTGCTGACATTACTAATCACGAGGGAAATGCAAATCAAAATCCACGATGAAACATCACCTTCTACCCCTCAGCATGGCTAGTATCAAAAACACAAGAAATTACAAGTATTGGTGAGGATGTGGAGAAAAGGAAACGCTCACGCACCATGGGTGGGAATGCAAACTGGTGCAGCCACTGTGTAAAACAGAACGCAAGTTCTTCAAAAAGAGAAATATCATGTAATCCAGCAACTCCACTAACTGGGTATTTACCCAAAGAAAAAGAAAACACTAATTTGAAAAGATATGTGCCCCACTATATTTACCGCAGTATTATTTCCAAGAGCCAAGATACAGAAGCAGCCTAAGTGTCCCTCGACAGCTGAATGAATAAGCAAGACTGAGGTCTGCCATTTGTGACAACGTGGATGCACCTAGAGGGTATTCTGCTAAGTGAAATAAAGTCAGACAGAGACATCCACTATATGATTCTGCTTATATGTGGACTCTAAAAAGGAAACAAACAAAAAGCAGAAACAGACCCATAAATACAGAGAAATAATTGTTGCCAGAGGGGAAGGAGGTGGAGAGACAGGCAAAATGGGGGAAGGGGAGTAGAAGAGACAGGCTTCCAGTCATGGAATGAATGCGTCACAGGGATAAAAGGTGCGGCATAGGGAATAGGGTCGAAGGTACTGTCATGGGGGTGTATGGTGACAGACGGGAGCCACACACGTGAGCATAGTCAAACACAGGGTAGGAACATCGCTGTGTTGTACACATGAAACTGAGGTAATGCTGCGTGTCAACTATACTTCCATTAAAAAAAGGCTGATCCTCAACGCCCCATTTTTACAGGCGAGGCCATCACATTTCTGAAAGAAAGATTTCAAATGAGAATATGACAAAAAATTGTTTTACTGCCAAAACAACCATAAAATGCTGTCACCGGGATATTAAATTTTCTATTCTTAGGGTAAACATTCAAAACATTTACTTTTTTTTTTTTTTTTTTTTTTTTTACATTTACAATCTTTATTTCACAGGCTCATGGCGGTCACAAGAGCAGGCGCCACGGGTCGGCTGCGAGCCACACACAAGGCGCCGAGTGGAGTTCTGGGAACACTCGGTGGTGACCTCAATCCCGGGAGAGGATTTTATCTTGGGAAATGATGTTGGTTAAAAAGACCAGGAAGCATAGAAACCCAAGTCACCGCATGAGGCGGATGGAAGTGTCCTCTTTGTCAGAAGTGGGACATCATGGGGCACGACTTCAGGTGAGAGGAATGCAAGCGACACTTCACGTCTGCCGGCCAGGACACGGGGGTCGTCAAGCGGTGGGGACGGGTGCGTTCACGCGGCATGGGCCAAGGCCTCAGAGTCTGTGAACTCAGAGGGATACAAAGCCAGAACCCAGCGCACAAGCCACAGAGGGCTGTGGAAACACAGGGAAGAATCCATGAACACGTTTTAGGAGGTTCCATGACTGAGGACCAAATTTCAAGGCTGGTTTAACAAACACAAAGAGCGGCAATGAATAACTCGCAGTAATGCTCACAGCTGACGGACACTAGCCCAAGAGGGAGCCCGGGTGACAGGTCGTTCTGCGGCCTCTCAGAAGGCGCCAGCCAGGGCAGCAGACCTCAGAGACGCATCTCTGAGGAAAGGATTAGCAGGGTAATGCCTGACAGAGACACAGGTTATCAACTCACAGCTATTTCCAATCAGTTTTCTCCAGAGCAGCCTCACAACCAGCTTCTGAATAAGAAAAGTAGGAGCTGTCATCTCCATTTACAGATAAGGGATGTGAAAGCTAGGAGGTTAAGTGGTGGTCCCGAGTTCTCCTGGGATATGGCTGTGTTACGGAGAAAGCCAGGAGGAGTGCCTGTGCAGGGAATCCTGCAAGCAGCCAGAGCATGGAGGAAGGAGGAAACTTCCAGAACTATGAATGTTTGGACAGGAGCCCCAGGGAGAAGCAAACTGTATTATTTTGATGTAGACTCATGTGCTTTTATGGTTTCTGCCAGTCTCTACTATGGTCTCCATAAAAAACCCAAAGTGAAGAGGCATGGAATTCTGAAGGAACAAAGTCCATAAGGAACAAAGTCTCATAAATGGAGGAAACAGAGCTGTCTGGGCCTCTCTGCTTTCATACCTACACCTGACCAATTTCTGACAGCTACTGGATTAACTGATACGCCCCACCCTCCTACACCAATGAAGAAGCCAAGCTTCTTCCTTCATGCTTATGAGGTCCTTCTAGCTCCTTCTATGTCTGTTCTTAAGTAATCACTAGGCTTGCCACTGTTAGTGGTCAGGAAAATCTGAGATGGTGTTAATCATAAAAATATACAAATTTACCATTTTTGGGGTGCCTGGGTGGCTCAGTGGGTTAAGCATCTGCCTTCAGCTGAGGTCTTGGTCCCAGGGTCCTGGCATGGAGTCCCGAAGTGGGCTCCCGGCTCAGAGGGGAGTCTGTTTCTCCCTCTCCCTCTCCCTCTGCCTCCACCCCTCTCCCTGCTCGAGCTCACACACTCTATCTCTCTCAAATAAATAAAAAGCTAAAAAAAGATGTACAGTTTTCTCCAGCAGACTAGTATCTAGTACATTTGATTGAACAATTATTCACCAGTTTCAATTATCTGGCTCTCCCTAGGGCGGGGTCCTTTTACGGCTAACCCAGCCCAGCAGATTACCTGGGCAGCAGAGGGAAGCTCAAAACACAGGGCTGTGCCAATGCTCTCTTTTCTTGGGTAGCCAGTAAAGCCTACGAACTGCTACTCTCAGAGACTCCCAAGTTAGGTTAGGTCTTTCAGGTTTGACGCCCCCGAATTCCGAAGCAATTGCAAGAGGGTTTCACTAAGAGTTTTATTTCCTCTTGTGGGTCATGCTATAGCCAGTCTCACGGTGAGTTAGTTGTTATACTATACTGTAAAAACATAATGTACAGGTTTACATTTATACGTATTTACGTACAGACATATGTTAATCTTTTACCGCCAGCGAACTTTTTTTTCCGTAATCTCTATGCCCAATGAGGGGCTTGAAATCAAAACCCTGCGATCAAGAGTCTCATGCTTTACCAAGGGAACCAGCCAGGCGCCCCCTGCAGGCAAACTCTTTATAGAAGTTGGCAAAGGGCAAAAACAGTATCCAAGCAAAAAAGGTAATATTCCGAAGGGGGAAACAGAAGATTCTGGTGGAAAACAAACCCCTATCCCTTCCTTGAAGCTGACCTCATTTCTTCCTTCCATATTCTCAGGAATTCCAAGGAGCCTAACGCTAGGGAGACACTGAGTTCCTCCCATCTAATTGGATTCCAAGCCCATTTGCTGACCCACGCCCTCAGCCAACGCGTCTGTACCTCTGATCTCGATAAGGCACAAAGAGACAATGATCGGTACACAGCAAGAAACAAACATTGACCCAGAAGCACCTGAGCCAAGCCTTGCCGCCCAAGATCTAAGGATAACCTTTATTGTGATATCCTTGCATCCCAACTGGAACATACCAGTTAGGAATTCGATCTGAAATCTAGGAACCCACAGGAACAAATGCAAACAATTCCTGTATGTTGTTCACTTGAGAGGACATGTGACTTTTTGTAATTCAGAGTAATTCTGTAGCTTACAGAGAAGGTCAGCCTAGGCCTGGAGGGGAGCAGCATTAGCGTGGCACTGGGCCAGCTGACAGGGTCTAGGACCAACCCTCTTGAACGGGAAAAGGAAAGGTAACCCATTTCACCATTTCATCTTCACTGGGATATCCTGCCAACATAAAAGGCTGAGGAGAGGTAGCGGGAAGTCAATGAGATAATGTATAGAAAGTGCCTAGCAGTCCAAACTTAACATCTTAAGTACCATTATTATTACCCCTCCGTGTGCTCTGAAGCCAGGAGGCAGATGAGGAGGGATGCTTCGCTAACTCACTTATGGGCCCAAAGAATCTTAAAAACATCAAGGAAGTTGGATCCTGAGACACAGCTCCCTCTAGCCACTGGAACAACTCAGCGCTACCCAGGGACTGATCGGAACAGATGTGATTGTTCCCTGCAGGTGGTAATAATGTCACCCATATCAAAAGGACTGTGGCTTTCCTTTGGCTATCATATCTGAGGACTATTTTGTGTGAATATGCATATTTGAAATAAGATGACCAATAAACCTCATACGGACTACATTTTCGGTCCTCTCCATTTTCGCCCCACCCGTAGGCCTCCCAAAGAGAACCTCAGAATAACAGAGGCAACTCAACATTTTTTGAGATTTTTCTTTTCTTATTGCGTATTCTTTTTCTGCGTCAAGACTCACTTCTTAGTGAAGACTTCCCGCCCTGAAATTGCTCAGCCCATCTGGGAGAGTAAGGAAAAAGGTGGAGAACCTCCGAATCAACAAAAACAAACCAAACGCCGTATTATTCAACATGGCCAAAGGAAGAGACCAACTTGGCATTTTCTATTTCATGCAAGATGAACCGGTGTCAGTATCAAGGAAAACACAAAAGCTAGATTTTGTGCACTAGTGAATCCTAGGAAATTTAGGGGTGGCCTCTCCGTGTTGGCCTTCTTGGTAAACAACCACGCTGGTTCAGATGCCAGGAGGACCTTGTCCCCATCCCCTGTGGAATGGATCCCTAACAAGTCTCTCTTCTTCAGAAAAGAGGCTGTCCTATGAGCGGCTGCTCTTTCTGATTAAACCACATGGGCATCTAAATAATCTGGTAATGCAGTTCACAAAAGCAATAAAGGAAAAAACAATTCTTATGAGAAAGGTAACTGCTTTGTTTGAAAAACTGTGCAGTCACAAATCTTGAGAAAAACGACATTGCTTTATTGCTAGTGCCAATGGCAAATTTCCTCATAACACTGAAGAAAATCTCTCTATCTACTTAACAACCAAAGAAAGGGGGCGCCTGGGTGGCTCAGTTGTTAAGCATCTGTCTTCGGATCAGGTCATGATCCCGGGGTCCTGGGATCGAGCCCCACATCAGGCTCCCTGCCCAACAGGAAGTCTGCTTCTTCCCACTCCCACTGCTTGTATTCCCTCTCTTGCTGTCTGTCTCTCTGTCAAATAAATAAATAAAATCTTTATTTAAAAAAAATCTTTATTTATTTAAAAAAAACTGCCCTCCCCCTCCCCAACACAAACAATGGATAACATTCCATGAGGTTTGCCACGTGTCCAAGCTCTTCAGTATTTGACGTTTTATGTCATTTCATCCACACGTTCAATGGGAGTGGGAGTGATTATCCCTTTCGCCCACCAAGAAGGAAGCTGATGCTCACTGATGCTCAGAGAGGTCTAGGGATTTGCCCACAGCTACAAAATTCAGAGTCATTGTGCGCCCAAGGCTGTTCTTATAATCTCTACGTGATATTGCACCCCATATAAAGAGTCATACTTTAAAATACCTAAATACACTCCTGTTTTATGTTTTCCCTTTCTTTTGCATTTTCCAGTTTTGTTGGGTTTCTTGTAGTTGTAGTTGTATCTGGTCTCCCCCATGATGTGCTCAGTCCTAGATTCCCAGCTCTGAGGGAAGAGTGTGCTTGGCTCACAGAGCACAGCTGACCATTAAAAAGATCCTAAACATACTTTCTAATAGAACACACAGACATATGTTGATTTAAGCAATATTGTGTGAATAAGAAAAAAAAAAGTTTCATAAGATAGGATGTAAGCCCAGAAAGCAAACGAATTTGGGGGAAGTAGGGGAAGAGCCAAATTTAACTGAAATAAATACACAAAACCCAAAAACACAAAATGAGACTCTTCTATGTGCTTCGTATTTGTATTTGGATGGTGGTGAAAACAGTTTCCCCACAACAGTGTCTTCCTCTAGAATTACCACTGTATCCCTAACCTTACAGATTTTAACATATTTCTTTCACGAGCACAAGTAATAAAAAAAAAATGACTGGT
Organism: Potos flavus; assembly: GCA_028534135.1. Lineage (NCBI taxonomy): Eukaryota > Metazoa > Chordata > Mammalia > Carnivora > Procyonidae > Potos > Potos flavus. Next base: position 13,098,010 of record CM052883.1, on the reverse strand, counting down.
TGGTCTGTTTGGCATTTAACTACCAACTGCTTACAGCCCTGTAGGAATTCCTAGGTACCTACCCACAACTTACTTTAAACTTAATTCCATGGGATTCTGTTCCTGCTAGTCTTTGTGAAGCTTGTGCCAAGGAACATGTTTCCTATAAACAGCAGTAAAAATGTATTCTTCTTATTTTATGCAAATAACTATGTCATCCATACTTCTGGCTCACCCCATTCTTATTTGAACTCTTGCTTGCTCTCAGACTTCTATTAGGCACAAAGTGAAATATGTATTTAATCAGAGGGCCACTTAGTGAGTAGACAGTACTTTTATTATCTGTTTACAGTATTAAAAAATAAAATCAGGATCATTAAGATTGCTAACACCTCAAAGGAATTTCAAAGCTTTGAATTCTGCTGTCAGACTCTTATAAATTCTGTTCCAAGTTCTGATAAGTACAAATCGTCCAGATTGCCTTAAACGATTACTGATTTTGCAGAAGATAGGACTGACATGCAATAAACAAAGCAAGATTCACTTCTTGGCAAGAAAACACGGCAAGATTTTCTTCTGATTTAGAGAGAAGAAAAAAACGATGCCTAGTTTTTAATCAGTAAGCTGTTTACTGATGTGGGTGTAGGAGAGATTCTTCTACCTATTTATTCTGGAAACATATGAGATAAAAAATAAGCGTTCAATGAAATGACGATCACATAGATTGTGCTGCTGGCTAATACAAGATGCTTGTGGAGGCTGTAAAATTTTGAACAGGCTAAACGAGACTCAAAGTATTAAGAACTAAAATAAAATTCCCATCACCTCCTCGTTACTCTTCAATTATAGGATATATAAAAGCAAAGGGACAAATGTGGAAGGCTCTTAATTACAAGCTCCTAACCCTTAGCACCGACCTCTGGTTCATATTAAGTCTGCAGGTGTAAGGGACATGCGCGTGTAGGCAACCTGCATGTCTCGGGGAGTTCAGAAATCAATTCTGGTTCCCAGAGCCCTCCTTTGTCACTTGTCTCTTCGGACTTCACCCAACTCAATCAGCTCCGTTAAATCAGAACTTTATGGAACGCTGGTGTGCCTTATTTGTATGAAGACAATTATACAATCTCTCTTTAAGATTAAACTTTTCTAAACTTGTCCTTTCCTTGAGATACACTAATCACTCCTCTCACCCTCCATTTGTTGGTCTTGGGCAGGAGGTTAGAAGGGTGGGCTGGAACTCTTGGGTACGAGAGAGGATAGTGTTATCCACAGACAGAATCTTGGATCTTTTTACATCCACACCAGCTCTTAATCCTGAGTCATAGCTAACTCCACTGAAAAGTGGATGGGTGGTGTTAGGCTTACAATTTTTTTAAAAAAGATTTTATTTATTTATTTGACAGAGAGCGAGCGAGCACATAGGCAGGCGGAGCGGCAGGCAGGTGGAGAGGGAGAAGCTGGCTTTCCAATGAGCAGAGAGCCTGATGTGGGGCTCGATCCCAGGACCCTGGGATCATGATCTGAGCTGAAGGCAGCCACTGAACCGACAGCCACCAAGGTGGCCCAGGCTTACAATTTATTAACCAACACAAAAGAAAGCATTAGGGAAACACAGTGCACTTCTTCCCTTTTTCTTTCTTTCTTTCTTTTTTTTTTTTTTTACCTTCAGCATAACTCCCTTGTCAATAGCTTCCTTTCTACCTTTTCTTACTGTTAGAGCTTATTTTGAAATTAAAGGATAGAGCCCATTTATATGCTACTTTTAAAAGACACACCTTAAAAATAAAGGTGGGAAGATAAGGTTGGAAAAGGGTATCCTATGAAAACACTAACCCAAGGAAAGCTGGAGTATCTATCTATACCACACTAAACAGAAATGTTTAAGTTAGGATGCATTCCTAGAAATAAAGGAAAACATTTCAAAAGAATAACTGGTCAATTTATCCATAAGATTAAGGAAAAAAAAAAAATATATATATATATATATATCCTAAATTTATATACACCTAATAACACAGCTCCAAAATATATAAAGCAAAATCTGACAGAACCTAGGAGAAACAGACAGATCCATAACCATAGTGGGGGAGTTTAATCAACTTATTATCTCAATGTCTGATAGAATAAGCACATAAAAATAAAAAACACAGAAGATGTGAAAACATGAACAAACTTGATCTGATTGAGATACAACACTGCAGCCAATAACTATACAATACATCCTTTTCAACTAAACATAAACTATGCTATAAAGCAAACATCAACAAATTTCAAGGGCCAGAAATTATACAGAATATATTTTTAACTAAGTGGATTTAACAACAACAACAAAAATCCATTACCTAAATATAACCAGAATTTCACTAAACATTTGAAAATTCAGTAATATACTTCTCTGACATCTGGTTCAAAGAAGTTATAATAAAATTAGAAAGTATCTTGATATAAAAGAAAATAAAAATCTGCTAATATTAGAATTCGAGGTCTGCAACTAAAGCTGTGTTTAGGGGTAAATTTCTACCTTTAAATTTTTTTTTTTAAAGAAGGACTACAGGGGATACACAGAAAATCTCTATCTTTCTCTCATATTTGCTGTGAACTTAAAGCTATTCTAAAAAAAATAATAAACCCTAATTAAAGGGGGGGAAAAAAAGAAAGGCTAAAAGTCAAGGGTTTAAAAAGGTATCTTAAGAAAAACAACAGCAGGGGCACTGGGTGGCTCAGTCGTTAAGCGGCTGTCTTCGGCTTGGGTCATGATCCCAGGGTCCTGGGATAACATCGGGGCTCCCTGCTCAGCGGGAGGCCTGCTTCTCTCTCTCCCACTCCCCCTGCTTGTGTTCCCTCTCTTGCTGTCTCTCTCTCTCTCTCTGTCGAATAAATAAATAAATAATCTTTAAAATAAATAAATACAAAAGCAGCAGCATATTAAACTGAAGTATATAGAAGAATGAAAGAGAAAAGTAGACATTAATGAGACAGAAAACTAACTTCCAAGGAGAAAATCAATAAACACAAAGCTTGACTCTTTAAAAGCACCAATGAAATTAATAAAACCTCACCAAGACTGATCAAGGGGGGAAAAAACAGGGGAACACTACCATTATCATGAGTTAAAAGGGGATAACACAGCACTTATACTGATAAATTTCTAAAAGAATTTTTTCAGGTGGCTCCATGCCCAGCACGGAGCCCAACATGGTGCCCAAACTCACGACCCGGAGATCAAGACCTGAGCTGAGATCAAGAGTCCAAGACTCAACCGACTGAGTCACCCAGGCACCCCCCAAATTACAAAGTTTTAATGCAAAGGAAAATTTTCTTGAAAAATGATGTACAAAGACTGACATAAGAAGAAAGAGAAAATCTGAGTAATTCCATATCAATTTAAAAATTTGAATGAAAAAAAAAATTCGAATGCATAATTTAAAAACTTCCCATGTAAGTTTTAGGCCCAAATGCCTTCTAAGTAGATTGTGCAAAAAAAAGTATACCAACCTCTTCCAGAGAATTTAGTCCACCTTCATCATGATATAAAAACCACACAAAGAGGGGCGCCTGGGTGGCTGAGTCAGTTAAGCATCCTACTCTTGATCTTGTCTCAGGTCATGATGTCAGGGTCGTGGGACTGAGCCCCTACATTGGGCATGGAGGCTGCCTAAGATTCTCTTTCTCTCTCTCTCTCTCTCTCTCTCTCTCTCTCTGTCTCTCCCTCTGCCCCTCCCCCCATCCGTGGGTGTACGCATGCTCTCTCTCAAAACAAACAAAAAAACCCATTTACACACAAACACACAAAGAAATTTTAAAAAAGAAAAATTATAAAACAAACTGCCTCGGGAACACTAAACAACATACCAATAAACTCTAAGAATATTAAAAAGGATGCTCATGTCCCAATCAAATTGGTCTATGCAAGCCAGAAATCCACAGGGCAGGAGGTTAGAAGGGTGGGCTAGAACTCTTGGGTAAGAGAGGATAGTGTTATCCACAGGCAGAATTTCCTCTTCTTCAGGGAAGCCTTAGCTCCCAAAGCCTTTCAACTAACTGAAGCAGGCCCACACAGATTAGCGAACATAATTTTCCTTAAAGTCAGCTGATTATGGACTCCAATCACATCCACAGCAACCCTCAGATTACATTTTGTTTGAGTAACTGAGGACTGTACCCTAGCCAAGTAGACACCCAAAACTGACCATCGAGAAGAGGAAATGGGGATGCCTGGGTGGCTCAGTCAGTTAGGCCGCTGCCTTCGGCTCAGGTCATGATCCCAGGGTCCTAGGATCGAGTCCCACATCGGGCTCCTTGCTTGGTGGGGAACTTGCTTCTCCCTCTGCTTGCTTTGCCTGCCACTCCCCTTGCTTGTGCGTGCGCGTGCACGCGCGCTCTCTCTCTCTCTCTCTGATAAATAAATAAATAAATAGAAAGAAAGAAAGAAAGAAAGAAAGAAAGAAAGAAAGAAAGAAAGAAAGAAAGAAAGAAAGAAAAAAGAAATACTTCCCATTTTGTTTTATAAGGCCCACATACATAACTCTGATACCAAAAGCTGACAAAATGTTTCAGGGAAGAGCAAATTGCCGGCCCGGTGGCCGGGTGGCCGGGTGGCCCTCATGAACAATAGATACAGGAATTCCTGACAAAGTATCAACAAATTGAATGTAGTGATACATGAATAAATAGTGACAAGATGACCAAGTGGAATTTATACCAGGAATGTTAGGTTAATTTAACCTGTAAATATCAATTGGTATAATGTATCATGTTAAAAGAGAAAAGGCAAATAATCATATATCTGAAGAGATGTAGAAAAAATATGTCAAAATTCAACATCTAGTCTTAAAAAAAAAAAAAAAGGTAAAAACTCTTAACAAATGAGGAATTAAAAAAAACTCTTAAAATCTGGTAACAGATATCTACCCCCAAAATTATAGTTAACATTAAGGGGAAAATATTAAAAGATTTTGCTTTAAGATGGTCTTATCTCATCTTTTCTTTTTTTATTTATAAGGCTTTTTTTTTTTTTTTTTTTTAAAGATTATTTATTTATTTATTTATTTGACAGAGAGAAAAATCACAAGTAGGCAGAGAGGCAGGCAGAGAGAGAGGGGGAAGCAGACTACCTGCTGAGCAGAGAGCCCGATGCGGGGCTCGATCCCAGGACCCTGAGATCATGACCTGAGCCGAAGGCAGAGGCTTTAACCCACTGAGCCACCCAGGCGCCCCTTATCTCATCATTTCTATTCAACATTGTGCTGAAGCTCTAGCTCTCCATCCACAGCAGTAGGTTAAGAAAAGGCAAAACAAGTTATATATTTTAAATAAAGAAGTAAGACCACCATTATGAACAGCTGACATGATTGTAGAGGTAGAAAATTCTATAGAAAACAAAACAAAACAAAAACCAACTCCAGGAAATGCAAAATGAGCCCACAAGTTCAATGACACAATGCCGATACACATAAATCAACTGTATTTCTGTATACTAGCAACAAGAAATTGGAAAGTGATATTAAAAACAATCCCATAAGTAGAATTAAAATACAACAAATATTCAGGAATAAATTTAACCAGGAGTGCAAAATTTTTATATGAAAAACTACACAACACATCTAAAAAAAGACCTGTATAAGACGGGAGATAAACCATATTCATAACTGAAAGATTTAATATAGCTAAACTCTACAGCTCAAAGAAGTATCAAAATCCCAGCAGGATTTTATTTAAAAAAAAAAAACAAATTGAAAGGTTTCTAAAATGTATATATTCTAGTAAAAGATCTAGAATGATCAAAACAATCTTGACAAAGCAATACAAAGTTACTAAATTTCAGGTCTTACTAAAAGGTACAATAACCACAAATGCAGTGTGGGTGTAAGGACAGATAAACAATCAGTGGAACAAAATGAAGAGACACAGACTTGCTCACACAGACAGTCAAAGGATTTTTACCCAAGGTGCCAAGTCAGTTAAACGCATAAAAAGTCTTTTTAACAGATATGAATAAAATAACTGGGGTGAGACAAACAAACAGAAATAACCCTCATTCGATACACAAAAATTAATACAAGATGCCTCAATTTTTAAAAAGGTAGAATAGGAAAGTTTCTTCACACCCCTTAAAGATACAAAAAGATTTCTTAGGACACACACACGCACATAACACACACACAAAGACTACAACAGAGGGGAGAGGAAAAGGCAAACATGTGACCTCAGCAAAATTAGAACTTGTTCTTCATTAACAATATAAAAAGGCAAACCATAGACTGGAAGAAAAGTAGTCAAGAAAGGCCTAGATTAAACGAGAATTTTTAAAGAACTAATATTAAGAAATATACATAAGGTGCCTGGGTGACTCAGTGGGTTTAAGGGTCCAACTCTTGATTTCAGCTCAGGTCATGATCTCAGGGTTGTGGGATGGAGCCCCAGGAAGGGCTCCACTCTGGGTGTGGACCCTGATTAAAATTTTCTTTCTCTCCCTCTTCGTTTGCCCTTCCCCATCGCCCCAGGATCTCACGAGTGCACTCTCTCTCAATCAATCAATCAACCAATAAATAAATAAATATAAATTCCTGTAAATCAACAATAAAAAGAATTTTTTTAAAGTTTAAAAAATCAGCAAGAGATCTGAACCAATTTATCACAAAAGAAGATATCTGAATGGCCAATAAACATGCAGGAAAAGGAGCTCAGCTTGTCATTCATTAATCATTAGGGAAGTACAAATTAAAACCACAATGAGACTAATTTCCACTAGAAAGGCTAAATTCAAAAAGCCTGATAATACTAACTGTTGCAAAGGTATAGAACAGCCGGAACCACCCCATACTGCTGGTGAGTCTATAAAACGTTGCAACTAATTTTGAAAACCTTCATGGTAATTTTTTTTAAGTTAACATACACGTACCTTATGACCTAGCAATTACATTTCTAGGTGTTTGACCTAAAATAAATGAAAACACATGTCCACATCAACACTCGTGCAGGAAGGTTCATTGCTAAAAACTGTCAACAACCCAAATGTTCGTCAGCTAGGGAATAAACAAATTGTGAAATCTTCATTCAATGGAATATCATTCAAGGAAAAGAAAATGAATCATGCGACATGCAAGAGGGATGGATCGCAAAAAGATGCTGAAAAGAAGGCGGCAGCCACAGAAAAACATGTACTATATTGATTCTGTTTACATGTATGTAGGCCAAAAATAAGAATACTGATTCTGTGTCACTGGAAATCCGGGAGAGTCAGAGGAGGGCGTCTGGAAATTAACTACAAAGGGACAAGAGAGACGTTCTGAGGTGATGGGAAGATTCTATATCTTATTTCAGATAGTCTGTCACAGGGAGGCACACAATTATCACGACTCCTCGAACAGGGGCGCCTGGGTGGCTCAGGTGGCTGAGCAACTGCCTTGGCCTCAAGTCATAATCCTGGAGTCCCAGGATCGAGTCCTGCATGGGGTAGGGGTGGGGGGTCCCTGCTTAGCGGGGAGTCTCCTTCTCCCTCTGACCCTCACCCCTCTCGTGCTCTCTCAAATAAATAAAATCTTAAAAAAACAAAACTCCTCAAACTATTAAAAAAATATATTCTATTGTGTGTTAACAATACCTCAGTAAAAATATCAACAGGCTAAAAAGAAGATTATGACACAGAATTCCTTTCCCATTCCTTCGGTCATGCTCGGGCAGGCGTTGGCAACGTGTGAATACACAGCCATAATGTCACATGGTGATTTCCTGGGGAGCCCTGTGTGGAGGGAAGGGGAAGGCACAGGCAAGGGCTACTGGTAAGCAGCCTGCGTGCCTCAGACAAAAAATGGCCCCTGAGCCGCGTCTGGTGTATCTGCCATGGAGCCCTGGCCCTCAGATTCAACGCCAGAGATGTTCTTATCTCCTTCGTGACTCAATGCAAATGCCGATCAGAGAACACCAAATCAATGAACCCACAGAAAGGGCTCCAAGAAACAAGTGAGTCATGAAACTCGCCAGCAAAAGACAATATAGACAACCATGAATCATGTTCCACAGCAGATTTGAGAGACAGACCCATACAGAAAATAGCAAGGGCGAGATTTCACTACAACTGAGGCCAGTTCTCCAGCCCATCCCTTTCCTCTTCCTCTCATCCTGAAAACCCATAAAGTAGCTAGAACTGAAGGAACGTAATCAAGAACAGCATGTGGAGACTCTAAAGGTCCTCAAACTTAGTAAATATTTCGCCACTTGCCTCTCCCTAGCAACAACTGCCCATTTAGTCATCCCTAAAGATGCAAGATGGCCCGGCGAGGGCGCCCCGGGAGTGCCCACCCTTCTGCAATGGATGTCACCCAACAATGCCGTCAAGTTCTACGCTCTGCACGATACCACCACGCTGGATAAAAATTAGATCCTTATTTTTTTTTTCTTTAGGTCTTAATTAGTTTCTTTGTAAACTACAAACATTATCATTGGAGCACACATGCTGGGACCGACAAATTGGACGCTCGTTGCCAGCCAGGGAGGGTCCCCGGAGATTAACTGCCAGGATGCCGATGTTGACGGGGCTGCTTCTCTAATTGGGCTAACTAACCATCGTGCTGGGGAAATACCGACTGTCTCCTCCTCTGTTAGAAAAAAGTCAGGTAAAGGAATCACATGAGTGGGCTTGTGTAAATCCTATCACCTCGATCTCAGAAACCTAAGGGTCAAGTGTTTGTAAATATTTCCAGTAACCCAGATCACCAGAGTTCTCCCTTCTCTTAACAAGGAAACCCACTTTAACCTGGCAGTTTGCATGAATCCTTCATTATCGCCGGGACTGGCATGTCCCTGGAATCTTGCCGCAGCCCCAGCTAAAAGGCTTTTTGTTGATTTTTAAAAGCATGAAGGCACTGTGGTTCCGGTAAAATGGGTGAGTTTACTTTTAAAGAGTCCGTAAAACAGAGATCTTCCAAATGAGGGCAAGGCAGCCTAAGGAACCATCTCCTTTGTTCAATGGGGATTTCAGGGCGGGAGTGGGGGAAGGGGTCAACATCCCATAGAAATCGCAAAATGACAACGTCATTGTTCGGTGAAAGAGGCTGGAATGCTTTCTACACACTTTCCCTGACATCTCTACACAAAGCAATGCAAGGGTCAGTGGTACTGAGACAAGGAAAGGCAGTTCCACTCTTTTGCGTCTATAAAAGCAAGTGACCCAACCTATTGTGTCCAAGTCTTAGGCTGGCTTTGTTCTCAATATCCAGATGCAGTAGCTTTTTCTTCCGCGCTCCCCCTCTGGAAAGAAATGACTGCGGACACCTCCTTCACATTTTCTTTTTTTCTCGGGCATTTTCACTTCATAAAGCTGCAGTCAATGTGTTTTGTGTGTGGTGAGGAGGGAATGACACGTTCCATGGTGGTCCCCACCACTGCCTGCATTGGTGGCTCAAGTGGCCTCAGGATTAGCCCTTTGTGCTCCATGAAAGGATATGAAAAGTCAGTTATTTAAGCTCAGTCAAGCTGCTGATTTTTTTTCCCCTTTTCTTGGAAGAGGGGTGTGTGGGGAAGAAAGGTTTTGCAATTCAGTTTTCCTCAATAAATTACAGCATTTTGCTGAGGGCAGCTG